>CM069142.1:26802134-28007134 GCA_035221665.1 Okamejei kenojei
TCTCACGGTGCGAGTTGGCCCACGAGTGACCATGAGTTTTCACTCGTGGTGATCACGTACAATCAACGTAGCGGGAACGACGGAACTCGTGTGAGCAACTTATCGACTCGTGGTGCTAATGGCAGGTACCCGTGAAACTTGTTAACTCGTGAAAAAAATCAAACATGTTTGATTTTTTCTACGAGTCAAATTTACTGTTCAAGTTAAAAATAGAAACATTTAAACTCGTTTATAACGTAGTGGCCCGTGCGTTTACATTAGTGACTCGTGAGTCTACCGTGGGAACTCTTTAATCTGTTTGTTTGCTCGAGTAAAGACTGAACCAAAGATAGACACAAAATGCTGGAGTAACTCAGCGGACCAGGCAGCATCTCTGGAGAGAAGGAATGGAGTCGAGACCCTTCTTCAGACTTACCCGAAACGCCACCCATTCCTTCTCTCCAGAGATGCGGCCTGTCCCGCCGAGTTACTCCAGCATTTTGTGTCTATCTATACTTTTGTTTCGGATATGATCAAGTGTAAGAAACGCAAACCAGACTACCTTCACATCAGAGAATCCTACTGTTCCAGGATAAAAATCCACACACCCTAGTTACATCCAATATTAAATTGCATGAATATCATGCATTAGTATGCATCTATGAGCTCAACATTTAAAGGGCTGCCCTTTAAATGAAAAGTATGCCAATCATAGAGATTGTGTTAAACCACTGTACATTATTTGTAAATATGTATAACCTGTATCTATTTACTTGGGTAACAAAATAAACGCATCAAAACCTAAAAGCGAGAAAGAGAAAATAAATAGGTCCGATATTTGCTTAAATCATCTCCTAGATTTTAGAAATGATGCCAAAGCCCGGCTTTACCATTCAAAACTGTAGCATTTCAAATTATCTCATTTATAAAAATACATTGAGAATCAATGATTCATAATTGGGGTTTTTTTAACAGACAAACTCTGGGGGTTTTTTTAACAGACATATTCTCTTTTTAAACGAGAATTAGTTTAGTTCTTTTTGTTTGGAGCCTCTCCCGCCACTTTATTTCTCAATATCATCCTCGCTCCTCCTTCAAGAAAATCTCCACTGAACGCACCGGTTCTGACGGAGGAATTAAATAACATATATAGTGGATATGTCAGCATCTTTTTGATCTTGGGGTTAGGTGGGGCGGTTTAGTCCATCAAGTCCGAACACACAGATCTGCTTCAGCTGATGTGAAGAAGGGTCTCGACCCGAAACGTCACCCATTCCTTCTCTCCAGAGATGCTGCCTGTCCCATTGAGTTACTCCAGCATTTCGTGTCTATCTCAGCAGGGCACAGTCCCGCGGTTAACTCCACACTCCAGACCTATCTAACCCCTTATTTGTGAAAGTTCCACACATATTTATCGATACTTTTTCCGGCAGTGTGCCCAGGCTACGGACACCACACTGAGCCCCTAAAACTCCCAGATTGGTGTGTATGGTTTGACCGAGGACACGTGCAATTTGGCCGAGGCACTTCACTGTCCGTGTGTAGGAAGCAACTGCAGATGCTGGTTTACACCGACGATAGACACAAACATGCTGGAGTAACTCAGCGGGACAGGCAGCGCCTCTGGAGAGAAGGAATGGGTGATGTTTCGGGTCGGGACCCTTCTTCAGACTCCCCGCTCATTCTTCCCTCGTCGATGTGAACTGGTGGGGGTGCGAGGAATCGGGCGTCGCTGGGTAAGGGGAAGAGAGGTTTTACTGCTGAATTATGCACAACAGAAGCATGAAGTGCGGGTAAGGTCCGTTTAAACTATCTCTTCCCCCCCTCCCTGTGTTGGGAGAGAAAGGGGAGAGAGTTGTGCAAACAAACCACGGGAGACTGCATCTTTGGAGGGAAATCATAAAATGTACATGGATGTTTTGGGCCGGGACCCTAAAGGTTGACTACCCGTTTCCCAGATGATGCCTGGCCATTGGCTTCTTCCTGCAGTTTGCTTTTGTCCCAGACTCCAGCATCTGCAATCTCCTTGGCCTCCAAAGGGAAAAGTAACTCGTGAAGCGAAGGTCGATATTGACCCATGCTTACTGCGAAATCAAAGCTGCAGTGCCTATGTATTTAGTTAAACCTGCACCTTAAACAGCTTCAAACTCTTCTTCCGTGGTTGGTGCCGACGGAATTGATACGATTTTCCAAAGCACTCGGTTTGTGCTTCAGATATAGTCATAACTTCCTCAATTGTATGAACAAAATGCTCTCAACCTGCTCTTTCATCTCGACCAGTTCGCTCTTCACCTCTTCACCTCTTCTGACCTCCCGCCGAGTCCAGGCCCACTCCTCTACCCCTTCCTCTCATTCCTTCTCCTCAACCACCAATGCCGTTCCCAGCCCCCCTCTCACTCCTCCCCACCCATATCCTTGCCTTCTCCCAATTCCACCACCCCAACCTGTCCTATTACCTTCCTCCCCATCACCCCTCGCCCTCCCTTCCACCCCATTCCCTCAACTACCTCTCCCAGACCTTCCCTCATTCCTTCCCCGCCCAACCTTCTTCAGTCAGTTTCCTCAGCGCTCCCCAACCCCATCTCCCCCCACCCCACATCCCACCTCAGCATCTCAATCCCCTTCCTGTCTCACCTCCAAGGTCCTCTAAAACCTATTTTCTCTGTTGGAATTTAAAGTCAAATCGAGCGCATGCAAATATATTGCCAAACTTCTTGCCTGAACTGCTGAAGATAACCGAGTGCTTTAAATGCGAATCCCGGACTGCGGCAACAACACACGCCCTGAGCAGGAGAGAAACCTGGTAACTCAAGAGTAAACTCAAGAGGAGCTTGGTAACTCTGGAAACGAACTTGGAACATCGCAGAAATGACAAGTAAACGGCAAACTTATCATACCCAATGTATCTCGGTTCAAACACTTGAACATCAACTTGGAATCTCGTACACAACCACGAGTCTGTCACTCGGGGTCACTCGTGGGTCAACTCGCACCGTGAGACAGGGCCTTTAGGGAACAGCTTTAATGCTTTTATCACAAAGCACCTGCATCTCGACTAGTGGGAGCTGAAGACTCGATGGGAAATTAAAGGGCCTATCCCACTTACGCGATTTTTCTGGCGACTGCCGGCACCCGTTACTAATTACCGTCCACAGGGCCCACGGCTGAAGCATCCGAAGCCTCGCGTGTGTGTGTGTGTGTGTGTGTGCGTGTGTGTGTGTGTGTGTGTGTGTGTATGCGTGTGTGTGTGTGCACCAGGAAATTATGTCCCCCGGTCCCCTCCATGTTTTGATAGCGATTTGTGTGCCTGTCTGTGTTGCATGGAGTTTGAGAGCAACTAGCAGTAACAACATCAAAAAATATGTGACAAGTGAAAATACATAAGGAGAGAGTGTCCTTTTACCGGTATCAAATAGTTTTGCAAAAGGAAAACTTATCAAAATGTCAAGAATTACAATAGTAAAACAAACTGTGTGTGTATTAATCATACTGGGATCTTGTATATGTTACCATGGTAACCTGCTGGAGCGCAAAAGCATCACTAAACTCTTCAGGGACAGCGGTAACCTAATTTGTAGTGGTGCAAAATGTTAAGGATGAGATGATCAGTATCTACGCTAATCCATTTACAAACAATGGTACAGGGAGTAAATATTTAGATTACCTTCCTTGACAAGAAAATGATGATTGAATTTGATGTGAAATGTTGATCTCATCAGCAAAACATTTCAATGACATTCACTAGACTGTGTGGCACATTATTCAATATTCCTGATACTCTGGCTCAGCCATACAAAGTGTCACATTAGGACCTCTTCCCTCGGGGAGAAGATCAGTCTCACCATTTGTGTGACCATCATCTCTCCGTGACGGACAAATATATACTCCCACCAAACATTCCCCAGGACTCAAGGCTTGCACTCATAATCACAAATAATGATGATTAAAAATGTTAATTTAAATGGTCACAAAGTGCTGGAGTAGCACAGTGGGTCAGGCAGCATCTGTGGAGAACATGGATAGGTGACATTTCCAGTCGGGACATCTTCTGACTGCATCATAAATAATACTCCAGCTATTTGTGTCTTTTTGTGTAAACCAGCACCGGTAGTTCCGTGTTTCCACTTCTTAAATTTAAATGCTGGCAGCTTTGTTGTTCCTTTTTGTTTGGTTGCCAACTGCTTGAAGAGTTTGACTCTGGCCTGGAATATAAGATGAGTATATCACGATTTAGTTTCTACTCCACTGCTTCATTTATAACATTGCAGAATATATGTAGCACAATTTAATCACAAATTGGAGAAACATCACCTCAAATATCACTTGGGCAGCTTACAGCCCAGCGGTATGAACATTGATTTCTCTAATTTCAAGTAAACCCTACATTCCCTTTCTCCCCCCCCTCCCCCACTCTAGTCATCCTGACTGTTCTACTGTTCTCCTCCATATATCCCTTTGTTATCACCTCTTCCCCACCCAACAATGGGCTATTGTGGGCTCCACTCTTCCTTGGTCATCTGTGCCAGCTCTGACTTGTTCTGGCTTTTTCCTGTCTCCAGTTCCCTACCCTCTACTTTCAGTCTGAAGAAGGGTCCTGACACGAAACATCAGCCATCTCCAGAGATGCTGCCTGACCCGCCAAGTTTCTCCAGCACTTTGTGTCTATCTTTAATATAAAACTAGAATAAGTGGGATACAGTCACACGGGAGGCCTGGTCCCTCAACACAACCCAATCCCCAATGCAATATTCCACCACTCACCATAGCCCCTAACTGTGTAGGTGCGGCTCATTTTCCCTCATCCCCGAGCACTCCCTTCCCCTACCCTTCATATGTGGGAGGGGAGGAAGGGAAGGGGGGAGGGAAGTGGGGTGTGTGGCAGGGGGTTGGGGTGGGAGGGGAGGAGGGGTGTGTGTGGACGGGGAGGTGAGGGGGGGAGAGGGTGGTGTGGGGGGAGGGGGGTGTGTGGCGGGGGTGTATGGGGTGGGGGGGAGGTGTGTATGTGGGCGGGAGGGGTGTGGAAGGGGGGAGGAGGGGTGTGGAAGGGGGAAGGAGGGGTGTGGGAGGGGGTATGGAGACGATGTGTGAGCGGGGGGTATGTGGGGGGAAGGGGTGTGTGGGCGGGGGGGGGTTGTGTGGGGGGAGAGGGGTGTGTGGGTGAGGGGGAGTGAGCTCTGGGGAAGAGCCATGGGGGAGAGGGGGGCTTCATGGGGGAGGGGCGGAGGAGCCAGTGAGGGGGACAAAAGGATTAGTGGCTGGAATTGGCAGTGTGATGGGGACTCACAGTGGGCATTGGTTGCTGGAAGCTCCTCTGCCGGGTTCAGAGTCTCCACTTTCCATTTGGCAACATCTCCGAATCCTGGCTGGGCTGGGTCTCTTACTCTGGGCTGGGCTGGGCTGGGTCTCCCATGCAGAGGTGGACTGGGCCGGGTCTGCGACGGGTCTGCGATGCTGGGCTAGGTCGGGTCTCCGACGCTGAGCTGCTTGCGGCTGGACTGTTTCGTGTCTCTCCGAATGTCCAGTTGGAAACTTCCGTCGAGCATCCTCAGCTCCAGTAAAGATGCAATGGCGCAGGAAGGGGCGGACCGTTACGGGGAGTGGGAGAAGAAATCGATCTGTGCACATGAGGTCTTTAAGATTTTTAAACCTCACTATTTTTTATGACATTCAACCGATCGGAACGAAACTTGGTGCACTCGCAGCACAGGAGAACGGTGAGTGAACTGGCAAAAAAATCATAACGCTATCATGAACCATTTTTGCATAAATGGAAAGACCGCCAAATCGGAAGATGACAAGATCAGAGTTTTAGTTATGTATAGATAGATAGATGTACCAGCTCTCCTGTCACTTTGTCATTGTATCCACAACTTCAATTGAGCGGCAACATTTTTAAGATGTAGGCATTTGTGACCACCTTGCGGTGGCTTACCTGAAATTGGATTGCCGGTGAAAGCGTGTCGGATATCGAGAGCAAACAAAGCTTGTTATTTGGTTTGAGTGAAAACCCTCTGGGACACAATGGGCGCCACAGTTACTGACATTCGTGTGAGAAACATAATCAGTAGCATTACCACTCTTGCGTAGTGTGCAATTATCCAATGGTTCCTGTCCATTGATGCATATCCACTTGGCATGCTCTACCTCATCCGATCTCAGCTGCGTAAACAAGAATCACATACTACAAATTAGGCATACAGATGAGAGTACAGACATGATCCGGTTGATAATGTAATGTTAACTGGCTTCTAGATATTGTGTCTGAATAAAGTGTGAACATTCTTCCAGATCTCATGGACTCAGTCATGTAGCATGGAAACAGGCTCTTCTGCCCAACTTGCTCACGCCGACTAACATGCCCCATCTACGCTAGCCCCACCTACCTGCTTTTCCCCATATTCCTCTAAACCTATTTTATCCACGTTCCTGTCTAAATGTTTCCAAACCGTTGCAATAGTACCTGCCTCAACTACCTCCTCTGGCAGCTTGTCCCATACACCCACTACTCTTTGTGTAAAGTAAAAAGGTACCCCTCAGGTTTCTATTGAATCTTTTCCAGCCCTCACCTTAAACCTATGTCCTCTGGTTGTCGACTTCCTCTACTCTGGGCAAGAGACTCTGTGCATTTACCTGATTGAACAATCATACAGTGGTGCAACGGTAGAGTTGCTGCATTACAACGCAGAGACCCGATTTTAATCCTGACTATGGGTGATGTTCGTACGGAGTTTGTAGGTTCTCCCTGAGACCATGTGGGTTTTTTGCGGGTGCTCTGGTTTCCTCCTATATACCAAAGGCGTGCAGGTTTGTAGGCTAATTGATTTCTGTACATTATCTCTAGTGTGTAGGATAGAACTAGTGTATGGGTGATCATTGGTTGGTGTGCACTCAGTGGGCTGGAGAGCCTGTTTCCATGCTGTATCTCTAAACTAAACTGAACTAGAGATACAGCATGGAAACAGTCCTTCAGCCCACTTTGTCCACACTGACCAGCGATCCCCGTATACTAGTTCTATCCTACACACTAGGGACAATTTATAGAAGCCAATTAACCTACAAACAGGCAAATCTTCGGAATGTGGGAAGAAACTTGAGCACCCGGAGAAAATCCACGTGGTCATAGGGAGAACGTACAAACTCCTTACAGACAGCACCTGTAGTCAGGATCGAACCCGGGTCCCTGACGCTGTAAGGCAGCAACTCTACCGCTGCACCATCGTGTGATTGTCACACTGGTTATCTTTGGCCATACTCAAGTGGTCTTCACATGTCTTTTTCAAGGAATTATTGTTGCTAAACCCACTCTGATGCTAGCTCACTAACCTGTCTTATCTATTAAAGAAAATCCTTCCTTTCTATCTGCTTCCCAAGGAGCATAGTGTTTACTTTATGTGACTGGGCTTTACGCAGATAACAGGGGCCAAAATTATTGCTTTTAATATCTGATGAAAACCATTTGTTGATGCTTTTAAATTGAAGAATGCTCAATCAAAATTCTTTCTGTCCTTCTCAACCACAGAATCCTGACCACTACTCTTAAATTATGTAGTCAATGTTTTCATGCTCTGAATACTTCAACCTTCCTATCAATGCCCTATAATTTGGAGTACTGTGAGTAGTTCTGGTCGCCCTCATTACAGGAAAGATGTGGAAGCTTGTGGAGGAGGTTTACCAGAATACTGCCTGGATTGGAGAGTTTGAGCTACAGGAAGAGGTTGGATGGATTGTTTTCTCTAGAACTTTGGAGGTTGAGGAGAGACTTGATAGAAGTATATAAAATTATGAAGGGCATAGATAGGGAAGACAGTCAGAACTCCTTTCCCAGGGTGGAAATATCCTACATTAGAGGGCATTGCTATAAGGTGAGCGAGGCAAAGTTTAATGGAGTTGTACAGGGCATGTTTTTTACATAGCGAGTAGTGGGGGCCTTGAATGCATTGCCAGGGACAGCGATGGAGGCAGATATGGTAGTGACGTTTAGCAGGCTGTTAGATAGGCACATAGAAGTGCAGGGAATAAAAATATATGGATTTGACTGCAATGACTGAATATTTAAAAAATATTAATTGGGTAAAGCTTTCCAGCAATGCTTTGCTTTAACATATTTTGTAAATGTGGTGAAACATTGAGAAGTTTTTTATTTCTCTGTGACCAAAAATGAGCTGAACCAGGCACTAATATAAATGTGTTGATTCCTGAGTGATCTTACCACATTGAGAGAGAGAGAGTAGAGCATTCAATATTAAACAAAGGGCAGCACTGTGGTGCAGCTGGTAGAACTAGAGATCCGGGTTCGATCCTGACCTCGGGTGCTGTCTGTGGGGAGTTTGCACGTTTACCCTGTGACCGCTTGGGTGTCCTCCAGATGCTCCGGTTTCATCCCACATCCCAAAGACATGTAGGTTTGTAGGCTAATTGGTCTCTATAAATTGCCCCGACTGTTAGAGAGTGAATGGGAAAGTGGGATAACATAGAACTAGAGTGATGGGTGATCGATGGTCGACGTGGACTCTGGACCGATGGGCCTGTTTCCATGCTGTATCTCTAAACAAATATACAAAAAGCTCAAAAGACAGGTATGCAAGTTGTAAGATGAGGATTAGGATAAAAATATAATGAATTGTAGGCTGAAGAATAAATGCAGCTGTATGTTGTGTTGCATACAACCCAAGCACTATAATGATAAGACAATTATGTCTTAAATTTCAGGCCAAAGCTATGCAACCACATACATGCCTAAGAGCGCTGGAGCTGGTCACAGAAAGCCAGAGAATGAAGTTGTGTTCATTAATTAGGAATTGAAGCGGCCTTAGGAGGGTCACCAGCTCAAATCCATCAAGCAGAGCAGACCCGATAACACTGTCTGGGAATTCCATTGTATTATCTGTATGTCATCTTGATATTCAATAGAGTACTGAAACTTTAGTTTAGTTTACTTTAGAGGTACAGCTCAGAAACAGGCCTGATGGTCCTGCGAGTCCGTGCTGATACCCGAACACTAAAACTATCCTACACACACTAGGGCCAATTTACAATGTTGTCAGGCCAATTAACTTACAAACCTGTGCGTCTTTGGAGTGAGGGTGGAAACCGGAGTCCCGAAGAAAACCCACGCAATCACAGGGTGACTGTACAGACAGCATCCCTAGTCCTGATCAAACCTGGCTCTCTGGCGCTCTAAGGCAACAACCGTATTGCTGCGCCACCATGCTCCCCTTTGGACAAAATAAATGTTATCATTCAGTTTTTATAGGAAGGTTGAGATTAGGGTGGAGTTTCTGTGGTTGGAAGAACAACCATTAGTTTTAAACTCAATGGCCTATTTCTCTTCATTACATATGATCGTGAAGTCATTGCCTCTGTACGTAAAATGAAAGAGACTCGACCTGATAGATTTCACTCGCGAACTTGATGGTAAAATGTCGCCTCCTTCCACTGAGATCAAGCCTCCATTTTTAACAGTAATTTGTAGTTCCTTCTCTTCATCCAACACGTTTAGAATGTTAATGAAAGACCTCTAAAAATGCACAGATTGCTGCAAAGAACACCAGGCAAGTTTCCTATAAATCATTATTTTCTTAAGGGAGAGATTACATTAGGTGACGATTGATCTCTATATTTGTGCTTGTTGCTGTAAGTTCTAACATTGTGACAAAAAGGAATGAAGTGAGAAGTTTCAGCATGTGTTCCTCCTATTGCATGGAAATCTGCTTAAATTTCAGGATGATATCTGCATAAATGTAATCCAGTAAACGGGAGGCAATGTTAATGTCGCCGTATGTTAATAGGATGCTACTTGCCTCTGAGTTATGAGATAATGGGCTCAATCCCAATTAAAAGTCTTGTATATGGAATCATGGAAACATGAGAACAGAAGGTTATCCCACATTTAATATCTGGCTGAGCATGAATCCCACTCCCATCTCCTCTGGTCACAGAAATGCAAATGTTATTCTCAAAGTTTAAAGTGTGAGCAATTTTCATTTTTAATTATTTATTTATATATTTACCACACTTCAAGCAGTGCATTCCAAATCATAACATACTGGATAAAATAATATCTCCTCTGTCCTTCTGAACCTTTAGTTTTTTATCCTAAAGCTGTAACCTTTGGTTAAAAGCCCACCCAAGAATGAAAAACGTTATTCTTGAATAAACTCGAGCACCTCTGGTGAAGGTACCCTTCATTTAGTTTACTTTAGATTAGAAATACAGCGTAGAAACAGGCCCTTTGGCCCACCGAGTCTGCACTGACCTGCAATCCCTGTACACTAGTTCTATCCTACACACTAGCGACTATTTACAGAAGCCAATTAACAATGCACGTCTATGATGTGAGAGGAAATCAGAGCACCTGGAGAAAACCCACGCTGTGACAGGGAGAATGTACAAACTCCATACAGATAGCATCCATAGTCAGGATCGAACTTGTGTCACTGGCACTATAAGGCAGCAGCTCTACCTCTGCACCACTGTGTCACTCTGGTGTAAGCAACCTATTATAGAGATTTATAGTACAGAAGGAGACTATTTGTCCCATTACATCCATGTTTGAAAAAAATAAGCATTGCCATACACTAATTAACAAACCAGTTCTTGGTTCATCACCCATAATATCACTTCTCTCCACTCCCTGCCATTTTGAGCAGCACTAGGTAAAATGGCGTTTTTCATGTGACACATAAATCGCATGCTTTGCTGATTCTCTCAAAAAATGTCTATTGACCAAGCAACACAACAAAGTTTGATCACTCATTTCATTCCTGTTTGTGGGGAGTGGCTAAAAACAAATTAGCTATTGCATTCCAACAGAGACAACCTTTAATAACCAATGCAAATTCCTTTGACTTTAAAACAAAGGCAATAGTTTAAATGTAATGCAAAGGAACTGCAGATGCTGGACTATACCAAAGATAGACACAAAATGCTGAAGTAACTCAGCAGGTCAGGCAGCCTCTCAGGAGAACATGGATTGAAGAACCTCTGCAATCACTAGAAGCTGATTAACCAGTTCAATTGTTCGCAACGATGTATTCCTCTTGGGATCACAACATCCCTAGCTGACAATCTTTTCATCTCTGTACACATAACAAGAAACTCTACTAAACAATCAGATTATCAGGGAACCTCCCTGCCAGAGGTCATATGTTGCCAGCCCTGATTAGTCCTGTTCTTCACTTGTTCCCATCCCCCCCTCCCCCCCCCACACAATCAGTCTGAAGACTGGTCCCGTCCCAAAAGCGTCACCTATCCATGTTCTCCAGAGATGATGCTTGACCCATTGAGTTACTCCAGCACTTTGTGTCCAGCATTAGTTTGAAACATGTCTGGTAAATAGCAATTTTATTTGCATTTGCCAATAAGTACAGGGCTACATTGTATGGCAGCATATTTTTTATTTGGGACATTTGCACAATTTAATATATTATTCTGTGTAGATCATTTAAATACGTTTTGCAAAATGTATAGTATGTTTTCCAAATACACTGCTGAAGAATTTTGTGGTTATTTCTCAGTATTTGAGGTTTGATCAATGCCTTAAAAATAATCCATTATTTGTGATTGATTGGACCCAGAGGAGCAGAAAATAATGGAACTGCATATCCAGCAAAATCAGACAAGTCAAAGTAACTTGAAATATGGTTAGGAGATCAAGAGAGCACATTAATCAGCACAGTGGCGCTGCGGTCGAGTTGCTGCCTTACAGCGCCAGAGCCTCAGGCTTGATCCTGACCACTGGCGCTGTCTGTACAGATTTTGTACATTGTGGGTTTTATCCAGGTGCACGGGTTTCCTCCCATATTCCAATAACGTAGGTTAATTAGCATGTGTAAAAATTGTAAATTGTCCCGCGTGTGTAGGATCGTGTTAGTGTACGGGGATCGCTGGTTGGTGCAGACTCGCTGGGCCGAAGGGCCTGTTTCCATGCTGTATCTATTTAAACTAAACTAAACTATAGTTAATCACCGATCCTAGGCAAATGAGCATTTAGCATTTATCTTAATGTGGGGCAGCTATTGCAAATTAGCTTCACAAAGCTTGATCCAATGATGATGGGAGCAAAGATAGCTGGAGATGAGGTTTTGGTGTATGGGGAAACTAGTTTTTGACTTTGCTGCCAGCACAAGACCAAGTTTATATTATTGGCTATCTTAGATCTACAAGACAAACTGTTCTCTAAAGCATATATTTATTTGAGCTCATATTTGCAATATTTATTTTGTTTTTATACTTTAATATTCTTTATACACTACTCATATTTTGCACTACAATCTTGCATCTAGTTTCAGTTTATAGATCAGCATGGAAACAGGTCCTTCCATCCACTGATTCCACACCAACTATCAATCACCCGTTCACACTTATTCTATAACCCTACACAATGGGGGGCAATTTTACGAAGGGCAATTAACCTATTAACTTGCACATCTTTCAGATCAATGAAGAAATCAGCACCTGGAGGAAACCCATGCGGTCGCAGGGAGAAAGTACAAACTCCGCACAGACAGTACCCGAGGTCAGATTTAACCTGGGTCACTGGTGCTGTGAGGCAGCATCACTGCCAACTGCTCCATTGTACCACGCTAGCTTTGCACTGTTTAGCACTCTTTGTTATATCCATTGTTCATTCATCATTACTGTAGTTTAGTTTAGTTTAGTTTAGAGATTAACGTAGAAACGGGCCCTTCGGCCCACCAAGTCAGCCCCAGCAATTCCCGTACATTGGCACCATCTTACACACTGGGGACAATTTACAATTTTTACCGAAGCCAATTCACCTACAACCCTGTATGTCTTTGGAATGTAGAAGGAAACTGGAGCACCCGGAGAAAACCAATGTGGCTACAAACTGCCCGTTTGTTCACTCTTTACTCTCTGAAGTTCATGTGAACAAGGAATTTCATTGCACCCTGATGTGTGTGACAATAAACTCCTTGAACTTTTGTATAATACAGGAGGTCCAGAATATGGTAGAAGACTGGACTCGACTGATCAGTTTTCAAATCTTTGCATAAAATAATGAATTACTCAAATTATTTATATGATTCATACCATCAAACAAACTCCCCAGATGGGATAAAAATATTAATTTTCCCCTGAGTGCTGAATAATTTGCAGCTGTTTATTTTGAACTCTGCTCAATTAAATAACAGTACTGATAAGATATCAATAAAGATATGAAGGTTTGTTAGTCTTACGTAAATAATCTTTATGCCAAAAATTATATTAACTTCTCAAGAATTCAGATTTAAATGTTATACTGATTAATGTGCAGTCGAATGCACTTATATGTATATCGGACATCTTAAAAATAAATGCTGCTAAAACTACAAAACTTGTATTTTAAATTAGCTTTGTCACTTTTGCTATGCACAAGTCTTCCACAAGCTTTTCTGTCTGCTTAGACTTTTAGGTCATTGCACCAAAATACCTAAAGCTACATTGAGAAATACAAAATTTAGGAGGTTATTAATTTTATCATTTGAACATGCTATTTATTTTTGGAACAAAATCACTGAACACAATTGTAGTGGTAAAATAAATTAAAATAATCTTACATTAAAATAATGTATGCGCTGAGTTGAAATGTAAGCAGCAAATTGCTAATGCATTATTTTCAATCAGTAAGTGAAAAATGAAGTGACACCACAGCACTTTCTTTGCTTTGAGTTTTTTTTAAATATTGATAATGTGCTCCTGATGTTCGTGGTTTAAAGGTCCCCCACAATGTAAAGGGATAACAACTTACAGAGCAGCACATTGGTGCTGCCTTATAGTGCCAGAGACTCTGGTTCGATCCTGACAATGGGTGCTGTCTGTGCAGAGTTTGTACGTTCTCTCTCTGTGACTGTGCAGGGTTTCTCTGGGTGCTCCGGTTTCCTCCCACACTCTAAAGACGTGCAGATTTATAGGTTAATTGGCTTCTTTGAATTTCCCCTAGTGTGTAGGATGCGAAATTGTTGGTCGGCAAAGACTTGGTGGGCCCAGGGGCTTTTTTCTGTGTTGTATCTCTAAACTAAACAACAGCAAACATTTTATATGAATACAAAGCCTCACATTCACAACTTCAGGGCCATCTCCTCAGCTTCTCCAGGTACTTGAGGGAAGGTATGGTGTCCTGCACAAAGCCAACCCAAGATTGCAGAAGTTGATCAACAGAAAGCAGGTAAGTATGAAGTGGCGAATGTCAGTCTAATTATCCCATTTGTGCTGGAGGTATTTATGATGGGGCAGCAAGGTTTGCAAAACCAGTCATGTCTTCCATGATTTGCAGATGACACGAAGCTGGGGGGCAGCATTAGCTGTGAGGAGGATGCTAGGAGGCTGCAAGGTAACTTGGATAGGTTGGGCGAGTGGGCAAATGCATGGCAGATGCAGTATAATGTGGATAAATGTGAGGTTATCCACATTGGCGGCAAAAACAGGAAGGTAGATTATTATCTGAACGGTGGCCGATTAGGAAAGGGGGAGATGCAATGAGACCTGGGTGTCATGGTACACCAGTCATTGAAAGTAGGCATGCAGGTGCAGCAGGCTGTGAAGAAAGCGAATGGTATGTTGGCATTCATAGCAATAGGATTTGAGTACAAGAGCAGGGAGGTTCTACTGCAGTTGTACAGGGTCTTGGTGAGGGCACATCTGGAGTATTGCGTACAGTTTTGGTCTCTTAATCTGAGGAAAGACATTCTTGCCATAGAGGGAGTACAGAGAAGGTTCACCAGACTGATTCCTGCGATGGCAGTACTTCCATATGAAGAAAGACTGGATAGACTCGGCTTGTACTCGCTGGAATTTAGGAGGTTGAGGGGGGGATCTTATAGAGACTTACAAAATTGTTAAGGGGTTGGACAGGCTAGATGCAGGAAGATTGTTCCCGATGTTGGGGAACTCTAGAACAAGGGGTCACAGTTTAAGGATAAGGGGGAAGTCTTTTAGGACCGAGATGAGAAGATCATTTTTCACACAGAGAGTGGTGAGTCTGTGGAATTCTCTGCCACAGAAGGTAGTTGAGGCCAGTTCATTGGCTATATTTAAGAGGGAGTTAGATGAGGCCCTTGTGGCTAAAGGGATCAGGGGGTATGGAGAGAAGGCAGGTACAGGATACTGAGTTGGATGATCAGCCATGATCATATTGAATGGTGGTGCCGGCTCGAAGGGCCGAATGGCCTGCTCCTGCACCTATTTTCTATGATTCTATGATTCCATGCATATGATTTACAATGTGTTTAAAATAATTCATATGGTTACTCTCTTGTGTCATCTCATTAATGATGACCCAAACTGACCCAAAGCAATTAAAGTGCTGTGGGATCACTTTATTTTCACCGATTGAGTGAAAAATGTGCATTGGTGTTTTAGAACAGAACAGTGCAGCATGGGAACAGGCCCTTGGGCCCACAATGTTTGTGCCAAACATTAGGCAAGGCTAAACGAATATCTTCTCTCTGTATGTGATCCATATCCCTCCACTCCCAGCATATCATAATCATCATAATCATAATCATAACCATACTTTATTAGCCAAGTATGTTTTGCAACGTACGAGGAATTTGATTTTCCATAGTCATACTAATAAAAAGCAACAAAACACACAAAATACATTTTACCATAACCATCCACCACAGTGACTCCTCCACATTCTTCACTGTGATGGAAGGCGAAAAAAAAGTTCAATCTCTTCCCTTCTTTGTCCTCCAGAAGTCGGGGGCCTCGTGCCCTCCGTTGACGGGACGATCTTGACTCCTGTAGCCGCTGGCGGGCCCTCTGCGTCGGGGTGATCAAGCTCCTGCATCGGGGGGATGTCAGCTCCCCGGGTCAGGCTATCGGACCCTGGGTCAGGGTTTAGTCGAACCTTCTGTGTCGTTGGAGCCTCCTGACTCGGTCTTTACCCGAGACTGCAAGCTCCGCAATGTTGAAATCTGCAGGCCGTGGTTAGAGCATCGATCCCAGGCAAGGAATCGGCTCCGATGGTAAGTCCATGTGGGGGCTCAAAGTCAGTCCCGAGCAAGACCTACAGCTCCACGATGTTAGGCCGCAGGGTGATCGGACATACGATCCGGAAAACATTCGCATCTGCGGCAAGGTAAGAGATTGAAAAAAACGTTTTCCCCGACCCCCCCACATAAAACAAAACCAGAGAACATTAACACAAACACACTAAAAATAACAAAAAAAAAGACGAATTGACAGGCAGACTGTTGGCGCGGCTGCCATCGCGGCGCCATCTGGTGGAATGACCCGCATATCCATGTGCCTATCTAAAAGCCTCCTTAATGCCACTATCGCATCCAAACAGACCCAAAGCAATTAAAGTGCTGTGGGATCACTTCATTTTCACCGATTGAGTGAAAAATGTCCATTGGTGTTTTAGAACAGAACAGTGCATTGGTGTTTTAGAACAGAACAGTGCATCTAAAAGCCTCCTTAATGCCATTATCGCATCTACTTCCACCACCACCCCTGGCAGAAACGTTTCAGGTCCCCACCACTCTGCATAAAATACTTACCCTGCATAACTCTTTCAAATGTTCACTCACTGAGCATAAAGCCCTCTGGTCATTGACATTTCCACATCGGGAAATAGGTTCTAAATGTCTGGGAACTGTTGTAGAGTGGAGAGATCTAGGAATGCAGGTACATAGTACCCTGAAAGTGGTGACTCGGGTATATAAGGTGGTCAAAATGGCTTTCGATTTATTGGCATTCATCAGTCAGGATATTGTATAGAATTTGGAATATTATCTCTCAGTTACTGAGGCCGCCTTTGGAGTATTCTGTTCACCTGCTGTAGTTAGGATGTTGTTCAGCTGGAAAGAGTGCAGAGAAGATTTACGAGCATGTTGCTAGGACTTGGGGGCCGAAGCAATAAGGAGAGGATGAGCAGGATAGGACTTTATTCCTTGGAGCACCCATGATTAAGGGATGATCTTATGGACATGTATAAGATCAGGAGGGATATAGATAGAGTTAATGCACAGTCTTTTATCCAGACTAGGGGAATCAAGAACCAGAGGACATAAGTTTAAGGTGAGCGGTGAAAGATTTAATAGGAACCTGAGAGGCAACTTTATCACACAGAAAATGGTTATATGGAATGAGCTGTCAGAGGAGGTAGTTGAAATAGGCACTATAAATAAAAAGTAAAAGACATTTGGAAAGGTACATGGATAGGAACATTTTAGAGGAATATGGGCCAAATGCAAGCAGCAGGGACTAGTGTAGATGTGGCATCTTGATCGGCATGGGCAAGTTGGACCAAAGGGCCAGTTTCTATGTTGTATGACTATGTCTCTATACCTGAATGGGCAATTAAGATTTTGGTGGTTGAAGGGATCTTGCAGTAGAACTGCTCAGGTAAGTTCGAGGAAAGTCTCTTTTGTCTTATCAAGAATCAAGAGTGCTTAGTGTCAGATGTGCTGGGTATGAAAGCATGAAGTTCTTTGCTGCAGATTCACAGTCCAATTAGCAACAAATAAATATTACAATAATCAATAATTTGGTAATTTATCAGTAATACTAGGTAACCAGACCACAAATAATGCAAAACTAAATACATAGTGCAAAGAACCAAGTCCATGGTTGATGGTTGCTGAGGTTGGGTTGTTGAGTTTAGTTTATTGTCACGTGTACCAAGGTACAGTGAAAAGATTTTGTGGTTAGTGTGCAGCGTTCAAGAGCCTGATGGTTGCTGGGAAGAAGCTGGTCTTGAATCTGGAGGTCACAGATCTCGAGCTCCAGCAGCTTCTTCCTGATGGGAGTTGCAAGATGAGAGGGTGCCCAGGGCGCTGTGGTTCTTTGATATCAGCCGTCCTTTTGAGGCAGCATCTCCTGTGGATCCCTTCAATGTTGGCGAGGTCTATACTGATGATGGACTGGGCAATGTCTACCACTCCTCCTTTGCTCCTGGGCATCAAGTCACTGAACCAGGCCATGATGCAATCTGTCAGTATGTTCTCCACAGTACACCTGTGGAAGTTCAGTAGACTTGTCTGTAACATACTGAATACTGGAGGGGGTATCCGCTATCACTGATGATTTCCCTTTTGGTGGCCCAGTAGAGTTAAAGATGGCATCATATTAACAACCAGAGAGAAAGCAAACAGTGGAAAAAAGGAATGACAGTCATGGAAAATAAGCTTCACGTTGCGAGTAATCTTTTTCCTGTTATTGTACATATGGTAATTTTCATAGGGAACACATGTGTTTGAACGGGCAACGTCTATGACTGTTTTAACTAGAGGCATGATGACATTTGATAAGATGTCTGCACACCGTCAATGGCGCCATCTGCCCGTGAGGAAGCTCAAGAGAATAATGCATCTGTGTCTCGACTGATATAAATGCACACAGCTGTTGGACTTAAGTTACAGATGTCCTCGGTGGCAACTTTGGAATGATCCCGTGGGATAAATGAGAGGTTGTGATCTTAACTAGCATCTGTTGGAGGTGGGCAGACAGCCTGATTGCAGCTTGTGACAAAATTTTTTGACAAGTTCCTTTCCAAACCAAAGAGATCTCGAACATGCTGTTCTACATTTAGGGGAAACTCTATGCTTAAATTCCGCTGTGGATAAATGAGCCTGAAATTATATCTTATCAGCGAGTTGTCTATTTTAGTCCTCCACCCCTCTCAGACCAGAGTCCATAGCCTCAGAATAAAAGGACATACCTTTAGAAAGATGAGGAGGAATTTCTTTAGTCAGAGAGTGGTGAATCAGTGGAATTCATTGACCCATGTGGCTGTAGGGGACGTCAATGGATATTTTTAAGGTGGAGATTGGCAGATTCTTGATTAGTACGGGTGTTTGGGGTTATGGGGAGAACGCAGGAGAATGGGGTTGAGAAGGAAAGATAGATCAGCCATGATTGAATGGTGGAGGAGACTTGATGGTCGAAATGACCAAAATCTGCTCCTCCAACTTATGAACCCCATCATTCGAGGTGCAAATATAATCAAGGGTTCAATGGTTCTTTATTGTCACATATGCACTGCACACAAATGCTTTTTTGCATTGCTCACAGATACACAGACACCATATTTTGGTGCCAGTTACAGCAATTGTTTCCTTTTTCTTTAGTTTAGAGATACAGCGCGGAAACAGGGCCCTCAGCCCACCAAGTCTGCGCCGACCAGCATTCCCCGTTACACTAGCACACACTACACTCTCGGGACAATTTATAATTTTTACCAATGCCAATTAATCTACAAACCTGTACATCTTGGAATGCGGAATCAAACGGGAGTACCCGGGGAAAACACACGCGGTCATGAGGAGAACTTTAAAGATTCCATGCAGACACCACTAGTAGTCAGGAGGACTTTGGCACTGTGACTCTGGCAACTCTAACGCTGCACCTCCGTGCTGCCCCTGATACATTTACATTGAATAGATTAGAGAGGCCTTTGTGCCTTGACAGGAGGTAAAGTTGGTGCTGGAGAATTAAATGGCAGCAGCTCAGAAAAGAGCTTAAGGGCAGATGGTGAAGCAGGTGTGAAACAGTGGGAAATGAATACAAAAATACTCAGTAATAGGATTTCAAAAACAACAACACAACTTCTATTTATACTGGGCATTCAATGTAGCAAGATGTTCATAGGAGTCACAAACCACATAAGGATAAATTGGAGGTAGACACAACATGCTGGACTAACTCAGCGGGACAGGCAGCATCTCTGGAGAGGAATGGGTGACGTTTCGGGTCGAGACTCTTCTTCTGACGAAGAAGGATATATTGGGTCAGGTGAAAGTTATGTTTTAAAGAGGATGTCAAAAGAAGAAAGAATGCTAGATCCGAAATTTAGGAGCTTGCCAATCAAAGAGAGCTTCACCAATGGTGAAGGGATTGAATTCTGTGATGCTATCCAGAATTGTGAAGTCTTGTACAATACAGAGATAAGGAGGGAAAGGCAACAGAAGGTTTTGAAGATTATAATCTGGAATGTCAAAGTTACAATCGCAATGCAGCTAAAAATTGTTTGTCACAATGCATTTGTGAAAATTGGGCCAGATCAGACTGACAGTTCGCTGCCAGTTCCTTAGAGAGCTACTGGCTGGCTGGTTCCTGGAACTTTGCTGGGTCCTGAACCGTTCCTGGTTCCAATCCTGCTAACTAAGGTGCTGCTGTACAGTGCAGAACATACTGGTGGTCGGAACACACAGGTACATCGAGGGCACTAAACGCTTCAGTGCTCAGCGGGTCAGGCAGCATCTCTGGAGAACATCGATAGGTGACATATCAGGTCATGACCCTTCTGTCTGATTTGGGAAAGAAAGTTAGAAGAGAGGAGAGGCAGGACAGATTATGGCAAGAAATAGGTAAACACAGGTGTGGGGGGGTGGGGGGGGGGGGGGGGGGGGGGAGAGGGTTGATAGGCAGATGGTTAGACAAAGGCCAGAGATTTTAAAAAAGGTGTGAGACAGACAGTGGGGAGGATTTTTGAATTGTGAATCCAGAGATAGGAATGTGGGTGGAGATGTAGGAGAAAGGGGGGAAGTCCGTTCAGGGCACAGGAGAGGGGAAGTGGTGGAGAAAGGGGGGGGGGTGGGGTGTGAGCTGGGGAGGGGGGTAGAAGGAAAGACACATCTGACTTCTTGCTTCACACCTGAACTTGCTGTTAAACCTATGGGCCTTCTGAATGCTTAGCATCCAGGTCCGTTTCTGCATACTTGTAATTGCCTTTTCAACTTTTCAATATATTTGTAACTACTTTACTCTCATCTTCAACATTTTCAAAGTTTCAAGGTCAGTTTATTGTCACATATACCAATTAATGTACAGTGAAATTCAAATTACCATACAGCCATACTAAAAATAAAGCAACAAGACACACAACTACCTAAAAGTTAACATAAACCTCTACCACAGCGGATTCCCCACGTTCCTCAATGGGATGGAAGGCAATAAAGTCCAATCTTCTTCCTCTTTTATTCTCCCACGGTCGGGGCAGTTAAACCATCCGCAGCCGGCGGTCGAAGCCCCCACTTCGGGGCAATTGAAGCTCCCACAGCGGCGATTGAAGCCCCTGCGTCGGGGCGATCGAATCTCCCGCGTTGGGACGGTCGAAGCTCCTATGGCTTGGAGCTCCTGAAATCGGTCTCTAATTAGAGACCGCAAGCTCCACGATGTTAAAGTCTGCAGGCTCCTGTGGTTGGAGCCACAAAGTTGAATCCCGACAGGGATCGCGAGCTCCGTGATGTTAAGTCCGCAGGCCCCCGAGGTGGAGCTCTCGAAGACGGACTCCAGCAAAGGCCACCAACTCCTCAATGTTAGGCCGCAGTGCGGACGGAGATATGATACGGAAAAAATCTCAACTCCGTTGAGGTAAGATTAAAAATATATTTTCCCCTACACCCCACCCCCCACATAAAACAAGCTAAAGAACATTAAAAACATACATGTAGCACATACATTTAACAACAAAGAAGGAAGGAACAGACAGACTGTTGGCGTGTCAGCCATTTTTCCTCATTATCAATTATTGATTTTTGTAGACTTTGAAAATCATCCAAATATGTAACAAAATCTTCACAGCAACATTATTTTTTTTATTTTTTATTTTTTTAAAATATTTTTTTATTATAGAAACAAAATAATAACAAAGTATTTTACAATAATGAAAATACATGATATTAATGATAAATTCATACTATTGATATTATTTGTATTATTATTAATTATAAATTTCAAGGTTGTATATTATATAATTGAGAATACATGGTACTAATAATACATTCATAGTATTAGCGATATGCTCATACTGTTAATAATATTTGTATTGTCTATGATTTTTAAATATAGGACCAAATTTTATGTAATTAATAATACGTAATACTAGTAAAACTTTTATGATATTCATTATATTTTCATAATGTTAACAATATTTGTATTATCATTGATTTTAAATTTAAAATTATTATATAATTGAAAATACACAATTTTATATAATTGAAAATACACGATACTAATAATATTTTCATGGAGTTAGTGATATTTTATATTCGTACTGATATTAAGAATTTAAGATAATGTGTTTCTATACTTTTTTCTAATTTTTTATATAAGTATGAGAAAATAGAAAAAAAGAGTATGAAAAGTTTGATGGAGAATGGAATATTACTCATTAATCCGTCCTTGGAGATATATTCATGATTTATTATATGTATTTCTTCATCTATTCAAATATTCAGGTCTCAGTCAAGTCCTCGCGCCGAACCATTATGACCCTGTAAATATTTAATATATGGAGACCAAATCCCTCTGAAGAGATCTAACCTATCCATGAGGACAAGCCTCAATCTCTCCAAATGAAGTGTCTCCGACATTTCTGTGTTCCACATTTTGATTGTTGGGGATGCAGGGCCTTTCCAAAATTTTAATATTAATTTTTTCCCAATTATTAAACAATAGTCGATAAAAGTTCTTTGGTTCATTGTTATTAGTTGGTCAGTTTCAAGTATTCCAAGTAGTATTAACTTTGGATCAGGAGTCATAATTATATTGACAACATTCGAAATTATCTTAAATATTTCGTTCCAGTATTCTACAATTTTTATACAGTTAGTAAATGAATGTGACAAATTTGCTTCTGAGATTTGACATTTATCACATATAGGAGATATTTTTGGAAAAATATTATGTAATTTAGATTTGGAATAATGTAATCTATGTAGTATTTTAAACTGTATAAGGGAATGTTTAGCATTTAACGAGCAATGATGTATATGTTGTAAACTTTCATCCCATATTTCTGGTCTTATAATTTGGCCTAATTCATTTTCCCAAGACTGTCTATGTGTTTCTGTTGATGGGATATCACTTTCCAATAAAATATTGTATATATATGATATCATTTTTTCCGTATTTGGATGTTTATTCAAGCATTCATCTAAAATTTCTGTCTTTCTATTTCTAAGTTCTTGTGTATTTGCAGAAACATAGTTTCTGATTTGTAAAATATCTGAAATATTCTTTATTGTGTAGTCCATAAGTTTGTTGTAACTCTTGAAATGAGAGAAAAGAGTTTTCCTTATAAAGATCACCCATCTTAGAAATTCCTTTATTTTTCCATTGTAAAAAAGCCTTATCCATCATTGAAGGTTTGAACGTAAAATTATTGGCGATGGTAAGACCTAATGGTATAAATTTTAGTTTTAATGTTTTCTTTATTTGTTTCCAGATGCGGATTCCGTTTTCTATTATCGGATTTTCACTATAAATTTTCTTAGCTACGTTAGTGTTAGCAAATATTATAGAGCTAATTTCAAATGGAGAACAATCTTCTTTTTCCATATTTAACCAATTTGGTTTATTATCTATTTCTTCTAGCCAAAAATTCATATTTTTAATATTAACTGCCCAGTAATAAAAACATAAGATTTGGTAATGCTAATCCTCCATTTATTTTAGATTTACATAAATGTTTTTTATTTATTCTATGGCTCTTATAATCCCAGATAAAGTTAGTAATTAGAGAATCTACTTTTTTTGAGGAGATATATCGGAATTAATTGAAATAAATATAATAATTGTGGGAGAAAAATCATTTTTATTGCATTAATTTTACCTAACATTGAAATAGGTAAGCTTTTCCAGTATAAAATATTCTTATTTAATTTATTCAGTAATGGAGGGAAATTAAATTTAAATAAAGAATCAAATCTTTTTGTAACGAAAATCCCAAGATATTTAATATTTTCATTTGTTATCTTGAAAGGGAATTGTTGTAATATATGTAAATTATTCACCGTTATTGGCATAAGTTCACTTTTATTCCAATTGATACTGTATCCTGAGATTGATCCGAATTCCGTTATTAGTTTTAACAAATTTTGGATACTTGTTTCTGGTTCAGTGATGTAAAGTAATACATCATCCGCATATAAGGAGATTTTATTCTTAGTATCTCTAGTATCATATCCATGTATTTCCGGGTGTAATCTCACCCTCTGGGCGAGAGGTTCTATTGCTAGCGCAAACAATAAAGGTGATAGAGGACAACCTTGTCTACAACCTCGAGATAAACTAAATTTAGTTGATAGCATTCGGTTTGTTGTTATTCTAGCTATTGGATTTGCATATAGCAATTTAATCCAAGTAGTAAACTTCTCTCCCAGTTTGAAAGCTTCCATCACCGAAAATAAATAAGGCCATTCCACTTGGTCAAAAGCTTTTTCTGCATCAAGCGAAATAACTACTAAATCTTTTTTATCACTTCTTTTCGAATATATAATATTGAATAACCATCTTAGATTGTATGAGGAATATCTTTTTGGTATAAATCCTGTTTGATCGGGGTGGATTAATTCGTTAACGACTGAACTTAGTCTTTGTGCTAATATTTTTGTTAGTATCTTTTGATCCGTATTTAATAGAGCTATTGCTCTATATGATCCTGGTTCATCCAAGTCTTTATTTATTTTGGGTATAAGTGTTACAATAGATTCATTCAACGTATCTGGTAATTTCTGTTGTGTGTATATCTGTTCATATAATGATTTCAGACGCGGAACCATATGATCATGAAATATTTTATAAAATTCCGAACCTATACCATCTGGTCCCGGTGTTTTACCATTTTTTAATGATCTAATAGATTCTTGGATTTCTTTTATTGAGATATCAGCATTTAATAATTCTCTATTTTGTAAATCCAATCCTTTCAGGTTACATTTTTTTTTAAATGCATCTATTTCTGTTTTATTTACTGTTGCTTTAGCAGTGTATAGATTTTTATAATATTGCATAAATCTTTCATTAATATATTTAGGTTGTATTAATAATTCACCGTTTTGTGATTCTATGTATAATTTTTTCAGCTTCAATTTTCCTTAATTGTCGAGCCAATAATTTTTGGGGTTTGTCTCCAAATTCAAACTGTAATTGTTTAGTATGTTGATAAAATGTTATAACTTGATCTGTATATATTTTATTTAATTTATATTTCAATGCTACAATTTTATTATGTAATATTATATCTGGCATTGTTGCATTCTGTATATCTAATTTCTTAATCTCCCTTTCCAAATCTTGTTGTTCCTTCCGAATCTTTTTGTTATGGAATGCTTGTGAAGAAATCATGATTCCCCGGAGATATGCTTTAAATGTTTCCCATAATAAGGAGCGAGATATTTCTGGTTGATCATTTATTTCAAAGAAAATCTTAATTTGAGTTATGATATATTCCTGAGTGGTTTTATTTTTTAAAATTTGTGGATTAAGTTTCCACTGTCCTGAATTTTCTGTTTTGCCATTTATTTTAATTTTAAATGTTAATGGCGCATGATCTGAGATTATAATATTATGATATTTTGGGTTCATAAGTAAGTGAAATAAGTTTTGCATCCACCAAAAAATAATCTATTCTTGAATAAGTTTTATGTACTGGCGAGTAAAAAGAGTATTCTCGTCCGTAGGGTTTTTCTGTTCTCCAAACATCTTTAATGTTAGTCGTTTGCATATATGCGTTTAATAAATCACTAGAATGTGATTTTGTTTTTCTTTGTTTTGTAGATCTGTCTAGTTAAGGGTCTAGTGTACAATTAAAATCTCCTCCAATTATCAAATTATATTGTGTTAATTCCGGAATATTGTTAAGTACTTTCTTAAAAAACAATGGGCTATCAAAATTTGGTCCATATATATTAAGAAAAATGATTTTTTCTGTGTTTAATTCTCCTATCACAATAATGTATCTGCCATCTTTATCAGTTATGGTTGATGTATGCTTAAATAAAGTACCTTTACGAAGTAATATTGCTACACCTCTTGATTTATGAGTAAAAGAAGAGTGATATATTTTATCTATCCATTTAGCTTTCAACCTGTTTTCAGCGTCTTTTTTTAAGTGAGTTTCTTGAATGTAAATTACATCAGCTTTACTTGCCTTTAAATGTGTCAATACCTTTCCTCTCTTTATCGGTTCATTAATACCTTTAACATTCCAACTACAAAACGTTAATCCCTCATTTCCCGTATTTCTTTTTAAGTCTTGCATTTTAAGTTTGTGGAGATCTACAATAGAGTCTAAAGATCAGCGCGACAGACCCAACCTTACACCCGAACACTGAATAGATGAATTTTAAATCTCGTTTATGTCCCTCACGAATATATCTCCATTGGTCCAATGTGTAACTCCATTCAAACTGAAAAATACAATAGATATAAAAGAAGAATAAAGGACAGTTTAAGAAACTAGTGATGTGTTTAAAGGTAGAAAGAACTACATCTAGAATAGTTTGGCTATCCATCTAACGACTTCCGTCATTGATGTTATTAACTTGGCCAGCTCCTAGATTTACAGCAACATTATAAGCCTCTACGTTTGGTGTAATACCATCCTCAATTTTGTCATTTTATCACGGATGGAACATATTTCCAAAAAAATATTTCTTAGTGGAATATGTTAGTTGAAAATTATTAAATATTTAATTGTTTTCCAATTTTTATTTACCAGTATCATTGAATTTTTCTCAACCATTCTCAGCTAAGTTCTCTTTCATATCCATGTAATAGGTGTTATTCAAAGTCATGACTAATTTGCTTCGCTTTAAATTCAAGATTGATGCGCTTAAAATTCTATCAGAGTAATAAATTCTCCCTTTCCTTCACACCAAGAAGACTAATTAAACCATCTCATTGTACAAGACAAAATCTAAAGTAGCCAGTTAGCTTTATGGCTAAATAACATTATGCCTATTCCATGAATTCAACTAATCTATTGGCCATTTTGATATCCCAATCCATATGAAGATTAAAGTCTCCCACAGCCTTTGCATTAATTTTAATGCTTGTGATGCTACTATTTTGAAATAATACGTGACAACAAATCAAGATTTAGATAATTTTGCACATCCAAAGCTTTCTTTACCAATGCTACAATATTACACAAAGTCCCAAGCACCGGTCCTTGGGTTAAACTATTTACATGGAAACCCAAAATGATGTTGGGAATCTAAAATTAAAATTTGAAATAGATGCAAAAAAGATTAGGAAAAGGAAATAATAACAAAGAATAAAAAGGTCACAGACCAAGAAAAACAGGATACTGGAGAAGCAACAGGAATTTTAGTTCTGCCCTATTAATTATTTTTTGAGGGATTTAAATGATGGAGCTTATGTTAAGAGGACTAGTAAAAAGATACGTTATTTGTAGCAATTATTGATAAATCTTCACAAAAGCCCTCATGAAATTACATTTGTTTCATAGGTTGGGAAGCAAGTAGGTTTTACAAATGTTTGCAATTTATTTTTCCCTGTTACTATGAATTTTCACCTATTTAATTATTTCTGAAACACATTTGTGTGGTTGATGGGAATCATGACTTTAGGCAAATTCAAGAATGCTACAGTTGCCAGTCCTACTTTGCAAACCATCCAACCCTATTCTGCCTTTTGGCATGATTATGCCTTTCTTAAATCTCAAGGTGACGCCTCAGATAAGGTAAATAAGTTGCAAAACTGGTTTAAAATGAGCTAGACATAGAAAACCATAAAGTTATGAAAATGAAACGATTTGATGAATCGTGGCCCAAAAAATCTACCTGAGAGCACCAATACTTAAAATGATGCAGTATAAGTTAACCTGTGGAGGTAAGGTATGGATGATAATCGCAGCCAGAGGTTCCAAATGCATTGATGGAGTATCCATAGTGTGGGCGGATTGAGGATTATGAAATTTCAGTCAGACTAAGGAGGTTGCACATATGGTTGCACACAGTGTGATCTCACTGGCATGGTGATGCAGCGGTAGACTTGCTGCCTTACAGCACCAGAGATGCAGGTTTAAACCTGACTACAGGTGTTATCTGTACAGAGTTTGTAGGTTAATTGGCTTAGTAAAATTGTAAATTGCCCCCAGTGTGTATAGGATAGTGTTAGTGTGCGGGGATTGCTGGTCAAGCAGGACATAGGGATAGACATCCTGTTCTGAAACAAGCACTCTAGACAGTCATTCAGAAAACCAGTTATTGCGATGTCCCAGATGAGGTGTTTTGGCTGCATGGCAACAGGTTATATGAATAGTTCATGACCAATCTACACTTATGCTTTTTTTACTTACCATTATTCCAAGTCCTTTTAATTCAAATATTACAAATATTATTTTGTTTGTAATAATATTTTTATTAGAAGTAATCCATCATAACAACGGTATAACAACTTTTCAAATACACAACCAAATTATTTCAATAAGTATACGAATGTTACGAGTAATTCTTATAAACTTCTATTTTTTTAGAAAGTTGAAAAAGAAAAGAATAGATTTTAATCAATAAGAAGTGATTAAATAATAATTTTGATTATATAGAAAGAGAAGAGAGAGAGAGGAAAAAAATGTATATATTCTTGTTATATGTATTTAATTAAAACAAAGTATTATATATATTTTTAAAAAAAGAGAGATTATAGTATACATCTTAATAGTGAATAACACAATTTCAAATAGAGATATCAATAGACACATGTATACAAATCAAAAAGAAAAACAAAAAGTTATTTTCATCTGATCCTGCCGGGTACCCATTGAGTTGTGATGCCAAGAACAGCTACCCCTTCAAATATTCTGTATATGGAGACCATATCTGTTCAAAGAGTTCGTATTTGTCCATTAGGACAAATCAGATTCTTTCCAAATGCAACGTCTCCAACATTTCCACTGTCCACATTTTAATTGTAGGGGATAATGTTCCCTTCCAAAATTTCAATATTAATTTTTTCCCTATTATCAAACAGTAATCCAAGAAATTTCTTTGGTTTACTGTTAATATTAGATTTGAATCCGGAACTCCTAATATTATTAATTTTGGATCTGGGTCCAGTTTAATTTTAAGAACTTCAGAGATAACTCTAAAGATTTCTGTCCAATAATAATTAAGTTTTATACATGTTACAAAACTATGCGTTAAATTAGCTTCCAAGTTCTGACATTTATCACAAATAGGAGAAATGTTAGAATCAATTCTATTTAATTTCGTTTTTGAATAATGTAATCTGTGTAATACCTTAAATTGTATCAATATATGTTTAGCATTTAATGAGCAGCGATGTATACCATATAACAATTACAGCACGGAAACAGGCCCTCTCGGCCCTTCCAGTCCGTGCCGACCATTTGTTTTCCCCTAGTCCCATCTACCTGCACTCAGACCATACCCCTCCATTCCCTTCACGTCCATATACCTATCCACTTTACTCTTAAATGTTAAAATTGATCCTGCCTCCACCACTTCTGCTGGAAGCTGATTCCACACAGCCACCACCCTCTGAGTAAAGAAGTTCCCCCTCACGTTACCCCGAAACCTCTGTCCCTTAATTCTCATGTCATGCCCTCTTGTTTGAATCTTCCCTACCCTCAATGGGAAAAACGTATCCACGTCAACTCTGTAGAAATCTACATTGTAGGCTTTCTTCCCAAGTTTCGTTCGTTATAGATAAACCTATTTCATTTTCCCATGTTTGTCGATATATTTCCGAAGTTGGGATTTCCATATCCAAAATAGTATTATATATATACGCTATTAATTTTTCTGTATTTTTTTTTTTAATTTTTTTTTTTTTTTTAATTTTTTTATTGTAGAAACAATATATACCAAGTACACTCTTATACGACATTGAGAGTTATGTAATATATAAAATTATAACATATTGATTATCGATTAATACTATTTATGTTAATTGTAATATTATCCATTATACATTTCATTGTTATTTATTTTATATAATTGGGAGTATATGTAGTATATTCCTAAAATAAGTAATACACTTAGATTTCTCAAATCATAGATATTCTTCTAATTACCAAATAGAAATCCCCGCTAATATAACTACGTAGTACCCAATCTTAAACAAAGTTTTTTGATATTCATAATGTTATCAAAATATTAATAATGTTTGTATTATTGTTAACTTTATATTTCATAATTATTGTATAATTGAAAATACATAGTTTTATATAATTACAAGTTTAAGACATCTATAATCTTTTCATACGAACAGAAATAAGTGTGTACGTATTAAAAATTTATATAATATGTTTCTATAATTTTTTCCTTAATTAAAGATAGGAAGATAGAGAAAAAGAATAGAAAATAGAAAAGAAAATGTGAAAAGTTTGATGGAGATTGAAGTATTACTAAATAATCCAATCTTGGAGATACATTCATGATTTGTTATGTGTATTTCTTCATCCATTCAGATATTCAGGCCTCAGTCAAGTCCCTGCGCCGAACCATTGTGACCCTGTAGATATTTAATATAGGGAGACCATATCTCCTTGAAGAGATCTAACCTGTCCATAAGGACAAGTCTCAATCTCTCCAAGTGAAGTGTCTCCGTCATTTCTGTATTCCACATTTTAATTGTTGGGGATACAGGGCCTTTCCAAAATTTTAATATTAATTTTTTTCCCAATTATTAAAGAATAGTCGATAAAAGTTCTATGATTCCTTGTAATTATTTGTTCCGTTTCCGGTATTCCAAGTATGATTAACTTTGGGTCATAAATCATAGTAATATTAATAACTTTCGAGATTATTTTAAATATTTCATTCCAATATTCTAAAATCTTCGTACAATTAGTAAATGAGTGTGACAAAGTTGCTTCTAAGATTTGACATTTATCACATATAGGTGATAGTTTTGGAAATATATTATGTAGTTTAGATTTAGAATAATGTAATCTATGTAAAATTTTAAACTGTATAAGAGCATGTTTAGCATTTAAAGAGCAGTAATGTATATGTTGTAGGCTTTCTTCCCATATTTCTGGACTTATTATTTGACTTAATTCATTTTCCCAACGCTGTCTATGTATTTCCGATGATGGAATATCACTTTCCAACAAAATATTGTAAATGTATGATATCATTTTTTCTGTATTTGGATGTTTATTCAAGCATTCATCTAAAATTTCACTCTTTCTATTTCTAAGTTCTTGTGTATTTGCAGAGATATAGTTTCTGATTTGTAAATATCTGAAATATTCATTATTATGAAGCCCGTAGGTTTGTTGCAATTCTTGAAATGAAAGAAAAGAATTATCCTTATAAAGATCCCCTATATTTAAAATTCCTTTATTTTTCCATTGTATAAAAGCTTTATCCATCATTGACGGTTTAAACGTAAAGTTGTTGGCAATTGTAAGACCTAGCGGTATAAATTTTAGTTTTAGTGTTTTCTTTATTTGTTTCCAAATACGTATTCCACTTTCTATTATCAAATTTTCACTATAAATTTTCTTAGGTACATTAGTATTAGCAAATATTATAGAGCTAATTTCAAATGGAAAACAGTCTTCTCTTTCCATTTTTAACCAATTTGGTTTATTATCTATTTCTCCTAACCAAAATTCATATTTCTAATATTAACTGCCCAATAATAAAACATAAAATTTGGTAAAGCTAAACCCCCGTTTATTTTAGCTTTACATAAATGTTTTTTATTTATTCTATGATTTTTATAATCCCAAATAAAGTTAGTGACTATTGAATCTACTTTTTTAAAAAAATTTTTAGAGAGATATATCGGGATTGATTGAAATAAATATAATAATTGTGGGAGGAAAATCATTTTTATTGCGTTTATTTTACCTAACATTGAGATAGGTAAGCTTTTCCAGTATAAGATATTTTTATTTAATTTATTCAATAATAACGGGAAATTAGATTTAAATAAAGAGTCAAATCTTTTTGTAACAAAAATACCGAGATATTTAATATTTTCATTTGTTATCTTAAAAGGAAATTGTTGTAATATCTGTAAATTATTCATGGTTATTGGCATAAGTTCACTTTTATTCCAATTGATACTGTATCCTGAAATTAATCCAAATTCCGTTATTAGTTTTAACAAATTACAGATACTTATTTCCGGTTTAGTAATATAAAGTAATATATCGTCCGCATATAACGAGATTTTTATTCTTAGTATCTTTAGTATCATATCCATATATTTCTGGGTGTAATCTTACCCTTTGAGCAAGAGGTTCGATTGCTAACGCAAACAGTAATGGTGATAAAGGACAGCCTTGTCTACAACCTCGAGATAAACTAAACTTAGTTGATAACATATGGTTTGTTATTATTCTAGCTGTTGGGTTTGCATATAATAATTTAATCCAAGTAGTAAACTTATCACCAAGCTTAAAGGCTTCCATCACCGAAAATAGATAAGGCCATTCCACTGGTCAAAAGCTTTTTCTGCATCCAACGAGATGACTACTAAGTCTTTTTTATCACTTCTTTTCGAATATATGATATTAAATAACCGTCTTAAATTATATGAAGAATATCTTTTAGGTATAAATCCTGTTTGATCAGGATGAATTAATTCGTTAACAATTTTGCTTAGTCTTTGTGCAAGAATCTTTGTTAAAATTTTTTGATCCGTATTTAATAAAGCAATTGCTCTATACGATCCTGGGTCATCCAAATCTTTATTTATTTTGGGTATAAGTGTTATAATAGATTCGTTCAATGTATCTGGTAATTTCTCTTGTGTATATATCTGTTCATATAATGATTTTAAATATGGGACCATTTGGTCATGAAAAAATTTTATAACATTCAGAGCCTATACCATCTGGTCCTGGAGTTTTACCATTTTTTAAAGATTTAATAGATTCTTGGATTTCTTTTATTGAAATATCGGCATTTAAAAATTCTCTATTTTGTAAATCTAATTCTTTTAAGTTACATAAATTTAAAAAGGCATCTATTTCTGTTTTATTTACTGTTGTGTTACCAGTATACAAATTTTTATAATATTGCATAAATCTTTCATTAATATCCTTGGGTTGTATTAATAATTCACCATTTTGTGATTAATCCTATGTATAATTTTTTCAGCTTCAATTTTCCTTAATTGTCGAGCCAATAGTTTTTGTGGTTTGTCTCCAAATTCAAACAACAATTGTTTAGTATGTTGGTAGTATTTTAAAACTTGATCAGTATATATTTTATTTAATTTATACTTCAATGCTACAATTTTATTATGTATTATTATATCTGATTTTGTTGCATTCTGTATATCTAATTGTTTAATCTCCCTTTCTAAGTCATGTTGTTCCTTCCGAATCTTCTTATTATGGAATGCTTGTGAAGAAATCGTAATTCCTCGAAGATATGCTTTAAATGTTTCCCATAATAAAGAGCGAGATATTTCTGGTTGATCATTTATTTCAAAAAACATCTTAATCTGAGTTATGATGTATTCCTGAGTTGTTTTATTTTTTAAAATTTGTGGATTAAGTTTCCATTGTCCTAGATTTTCTTTTTTACCATTTATTTTAATTTTAAATGTTAATGGTGCGTGATCTGAAATTATAATATTATGATATTTGGATTCGTAAGTAAGTGAAATAAGCTTTGCATCTACTAGGAAGTAATCTATTCTTGAATAAGTTTTATGTACTGGCGAGTAGAAGGAATATTCTCGACCAGTAGGATTTTCTGTTCTCCAAACATCTTTAATGTTAGTCGTTTGAATGTATGCGTTTAATAAATCACTAGAATGCGATTTAGTTTTCCTTTGTTTTGAAGATCTATCTAAATAAGGGTCTAATGTACAATTAAAATCTCCTCCAATTATCAAATTGTAATGTGTTAATTCTGGAATATTATTAAGTACTTTCTTAAAGAATAAAGGACTATCAAAATTTGGTCCATAGATGTTAACAAAAATCATTTTTTCCCTATTTATTTCTCCTATTACAATAATGTATCTGCCATCTTTATCAGATATAGTAGATAGATGCTTAAATAAAGTACCTTTACGAAATAATATTGCTACGCCTCTTGATTTATGCGTAAAGGAAGAGTGATATATTTTATCTATCCATTTAGCTTTCAGCCTATTTTCAGCGTCTTTCTTTAGGTGAGTTTCTTGAATATAAATTACATCAGCTTTCATTGCCTTTAAGTGTGTCAATATTTTTCCTCTTTTTATTGGTTCATTGGTACCTTTAACATTCCAACTGCAAAAGGTTAATCCCTCGTTCCCCATATTTCTTTTTAAATCCTGCATTTTAGGTTTGTGGGAATCTAGAATAGGGTCCAAGGGTCCGCGCAGTAGACCTAACCTTACACCCGAACACCGAATAGATGAATTTTAGATCTCTTTTATGTACTTCACGAATGTATCTCCATTGTTCCAGTATATAGCTCCATTCAAACTGAAAGATATAGTAAACATAAAAGAATAATGAAAAGTGAGTAAAAAGCTTTAATAGAGTGTATAAAGAGTAGAAAAACTACAAATAAAATATTTGTAGTTTGTGAAAAGCCAAACTATATTGGCTATTAATCTAAAGGCTTCCGGCATTGATGTTATTAATTTAGCCAGCTCCTAATTTTAAGGAATTATTATTCCATGATAATATTTTAACGGGAATATAATATTTAAAGAAAATGAAAGGAGTGATATTAATCATCATAAAAGTATATATATCTAAGATTAGTTTAAAAAAAATCTAATTATAAAGCCACAGATAAAGAGTTTTTTTTTTTAAATACAAAAAATAGAAATCATTATTAAAAGAGGAAGAAATACATTAAGGGGAGGATATCTCCAAATGTAACAAGACATAAGATATTAATTATTAGTAGTATTAATTAGCAATAGTGCACAGTCTTGGTTAATAACTGTCATAGTAATAATAAAACCGCGTTATAATTTTAGTATGTGTGTTATTTGTTTGTGTTAGTTGTATATTATGAGTAATTGTCAATGTTCGGTGAGCTTCTTCCAATCCGGGAAAACATTTTCGTTCCATACGACATTGTCCGTTCCTTCTGATTTCTTCTAATTCCATATTGTCATATAAAGTTTCATAAAATGTTTAAGAGACCGTACTAGGTCTTTAAAAATAGTAAAAGACAGTATATTTGCTTGTAGATGGTTTTCAAGTGTCAAACTGCTTTGCAAATTCCATTGCTTCTGTTGGAGTCTTGAAAAAGTGTTCCACGCTGTTATAAGTAACTCTTAGGATGGCTGGGTAATTCAGACCGTATCTCAAGTTTTCTACACCCCTCATAAGGTTTTTGGCTTCGCTAAACGCTTTTCGTTTTCTGGCAACCTCTGGGGGATAGTCTCGATAGATACTGATTCTTTGTCCTTGAAACATCAGATTCTTTGTTCTCGAGGCTCTTCGCATAATATCCTCGAGGGTGAAATCATATTGTAACTTTACAATGATTTGTCTTGGGGGGGCGTTTGCACTGGTCTGTCTTCTGCCGACTCGATGTGCACGAGCTAAAACAGGCATATCATCCAAAGATAAAACAGCTTGCAGTAATTTAGCAGTGAATTCTCGAGTGTCTTCGTGTTTCTCTAGACCTTCAGGAATCCCTGCAATCCTCAAGTTCTGCCTTCTTTGATTAGCCTTCTAGCTGCGTGCATTTATCTGTTACTTTGGATAACAACTCCAGTAGACGTTCTTGTTCTGTTATCAGCTTTGCTGTAGACACAGTACTAGCCTCCGCTATCTTTTCAAGGTTTTTAATGCCATCAACTTGTTGTTCGACCACATTTGCAATAGGGTCAATCTTATGTTTAAAGTCTTTTTTAACATTTTCAAGTTTACCCTCCATCTTGCGTTCCAGATTATTAATCATATCAATGATTTCATTCTTCAATATTTTGATTCTTTCTTGAACTTATTATCAATTTGTGTCTTTGTATCTTTTTGAAATTCACACCATTGATTTTTCATCGTCCATTTGATTATTAATTTGAGAGATTTCTTCCTTTATTTCTTTCATTTCTTTCTTTATATCTTTCATTTCTGCCTTGAACTCACGTTTTAAATCAGCCATCTGGTGAGAAATAAAAGTTTTCAAGTCCTCACCTCCTGTGTCTGCTTTCCTGGAGACGTCTTCCAAGGAGCTGGCCCTACTGGAGTCCGAGGCTTCTCCCAGGCCTTCTCCCGGTCTCGCCCGGGTTTTTCGACCCTTCGTTTTCTCGGTAGGGCTCCGTGCCGTCATGATTTGTCGCAGGGCTGATGACGTCAGCCGGTACCGTCGATGTTGAAGCGGCAGACAGTGAAAGCAGTCGATCGGTAAGTTCTTTTAAATCCGTTTAAATCCCCGTTTTTTCAAAATTTTTGCGGAGCTGGCTGGTGCTATGCTTTAACGCTCCATAGCGCCACCGGAAGTCCAATTTTTCTGTATTTGGGTGTTTATTAAACAATTCATCTAATAATCCTGGTTTTCTATTTTTATAGTCTTGCGTATTTGATTTAATATAGTTTCTAATTTGTAAATACCTAAATATGTTATTTGACTGCAATCCATAGATATCCTGTAACTCTTGAAATGAGAGAAATTTTCATTTCTTGTAAAGGTGTTCTATCCTTTTAATTCCTAAATCATTCCAGTGTTTAAACCTCTTGTCCAATACAGAGGGCCTAAACAAGGGATTATTCATAATTGGCAAACAAAGTGACAAATTATCCATATGTAGGGTCTTAACTATTTGTTTCCAAATATATCTACTGCTATGAATTATAGGGTTGTCACCATACATTTTTTTTTGTACTTCCCTTGGTGCAAAAAGAGTCAAACCTACATCAAAATGCAGACAGTCTTCCTTTTCCATCTTTAGCCAGCTTGGTTCATGATCTAAATTTACCAACCAAAATTTCAGATTCTTAATCTGAACTGCCCAGAAATAATATAAGAAATTTGGTAGTGCTAGTCCACCATTTATTTTAGATTTACATAGATGTTTTTTACTTATTCGATGGTTTTTATAGTCCCAAATAAAACTATTAACCAAAGTATCTATTTTTTTAAAAACATTTTAGGGAGAAATAAAGGGATGGCTTGAAATAAATATAACAATTGTGGCAAAAAATCATTTTTATAGCATTTATTCTACCGATCATTGATATAGGTAGTGTTTTCCAATATAAAATATTTTTTTTTAGTTTATTTAATAATTGAGGGTAATTATATTTAAATAGACAGTTATACGATTTGGGTACATTAATTCCTAGATATTTGAGTTTGTCCGTGACTATTTTAAGTGGGAATTGTTCTAATATATTTAATTTTATTCCAGTTATAGGCATAATTTCACTTTTATTCCAATTAATTCTATACCCAGAAAATGAACTAAACTTAGTTATAACATTAAATAGATTGGGAATATTAATCTCCGGTTTTGTAATATAAATTAAGATGTCATCCGCGTATAGAGATATTTTATTCGTTGTAGTTTTGGTATTATATCCATATATTTCTGGTTCTGATCTAATCATTTCAGCTAATGGTTCTATTACCAGAGCAAATAGTAATGGTGATAACGGGCATCCTTGTCTACAACCCCTAAAGAGATTAAATTTTGCTGATAGTATTTGATTTGTTAATATTCTTGCAGTTGGATTTGAGTATATGATTTTTACCCATTTAGAAAATCTATCCCCCAGTTGAAATTTCTGTATTATTTTATATAATTATGGCCATTCAACCTGGTCAAATGCTTTTTCAGCATCTAAGGATATGACAGCTAGTTCAATATCATTCACTCTTTTTGAGTATATGACATTGAATAGACGTCTCAGATTATAGGATGAATAGCATTTTGGAATAAAACCTGTTTGGTCATGATGTATTAATTTATTAATCGCTAAACTTAGCCTCCGAGATAAAATTTTAGTTAGTATTTTTTGATCAGTATTTAAAAGAGCTATTGCTCTGTATGATCCAGGGTCTTCCAAATCTTTATCAGCTTTAGGGATAAGTGTGATTGTAGACTCATTTAATGATTCTGGTAACTTTCCTTGTTCATAAGCATATTTATATATTGTATGTAAACGTGGAGAGATCAGAGCATGAAACTTCTTATAAAATTCAACACTTAAGCCATCAGGGCCTGCGGCTTTTCCGTTATTTAATGATCCAATTGATTCTTCAATATCTTTTACTGATATATCAGCATTTAACAAGTCTCTACCTTCCTGATCTAAACTGTTAATATGACATTCTTGTAGGAATGTTTCCATTCCATCTGATTGTCCTGCTAATTTAGATGAGTAAAGATTTTGATAATATTGTAAAAATGTATCATTGATATCTTTTTTGTAAAGTCAATATTTCTCCTTGTTCAGATCTAATTTTATATATCATTTTCTCCTCATCTAATTTTCTAAGCTGACGTGCCAGTAGTTTTTGTGGTTTATCCCCAAATTCAAAGTGTACTTGTTTAGTCTGTTGAAAAAGTTTAATAATCTGATTTGAGTACATTTTATTTAGCTTATATTTTAATGATGCAATTTTATTACTTAGCCCCTTAGAAGGGGATATTGCATTTTCAATATCTAATTGTTTTATTTCATTTTCCAACTTTTGTTGAGTCTTTCAATTTTCCTTATTAAAGTATGCGTGTGCTGATATTATCGCACCACGCATAAATGCTTTAAATGTATCCCAGAGCAGTGATGGTGAAATTCCAGGTTTGTCATTAGTTTCAAAAAATAATTTAATCTGTTTTACCAAGTAATCATAACAAGCCATATCCTTTAATATTTGGGGGTTGAGTCTCCAGTTAGAGGTTTTAATAGTTATATCTTTTAATTTTATCTTAAATGTTAATGGAGCGTGATCCGAGATAATAATATTATGATATTTTGAGTCATATGTAAATGGGATTAGTTTTGAATCTATTAAAAAATAGTCTATCCTTGAGTAGGTTCCAAATACAGGGGAAAAGAATGAATATTCTCGACCAGATGGGTTATCTGTTCTCCAGATATCCTTAACGTTTGCTGTGTTAATAAAATAATTTATAAATGTACTTGACTTAGGTTTTCCTTTTCATTGATGATCTATCTAAATAATTATCTAAGGTACAATTAAAATCACCTCCAATTATTAGATTATGTTGAGTGGATATAGGGATATTGTTAAATATTTTCTTGAAGAATAATGGATTATCAAAATTAGGACCATATATATTCATAAGGATTTCTTTCTTAGAATATAATTCACCTGTAATTATTATATATCTACCCTCAACATCTTCTATTATTGAGCTTTGTTTAAAAGGTATACCTTTATGAATAATTATTGCTACCCCTCTAGACTTATGTGTAAATGAAGAGTGATATACTTTGGAAATCCATTTTGCTGTTAATCTATACAGCGTGTCTTTTTTAAGGTGTGTCTCTTGGAGAAAAATAATATCAGATTTCAATCTATTTAATTGAGCTAAAACCTTACCTCTTTTAATTGGTTCGTTAATTCCCTTGACATTCCAACTACAGAAGGTGATTCCATCACTCCCAATCCTAGTGTTTATGTCATACATGTTATTATTAAGGTGGTTTATAATGGAGTAGATGTTTCAGCTCATCCAACCCAATCCTATACCCAAACATCAGATTGATGAAATTTAATATCTGTGACATTATCTTATACACACGTCTCCTTGAACTAACTATATAATACCAATCATACTTAAATCCATATACTATATAATATGAAATAAGATACATAATATAAAAATAATAATAAAAAATGTAAATAGAGTAAGTGATGTTAATAAAGTGTAAAGGGGAAAAAAAACTAACTACAACTATAGTTAGTGCAGTTAGTATTGGTGTAAGCCACACTAGTGTGGCTACTAATCTACGGACTTCCGTGAAAAAAAAAGATGTTAATAATTCCAGCTCCGTTTTTGCCTTAAGGGCTATATATATCGGGGTGGGGTATTAAATGTATGTACTTAGTAATTAATAATACTGCTAATATCAAATATAATTAGTGTTGTAGCACTATGTTAGGAGAGCTAACATATATTTTTGAGGGGTAGTTAATACAAAACTATATTTATTAATAATCCATCCATCCCTCCTTGACCCCAAGATAGAGTCCATGTCCATTGTTCCTCCTCCTTCCCTGCGAATCCTCCTTCAATGTGAATCCTCCTCCTTTTCTGTGGGTGGACAGTATCATCAAATAAGTGATCAATAATCAGTATCATCAAGTAAGTGATCAATAATATTCAGTGTCCTTCATCTTCATCTGCTTCTTCCACTACTTCTTCCTCTTCCAGTTTCTTCTGAATATCTCAAGCGAATTCAAGAGCTTCTGTATGTTTGGTGAAGCGATGCTCCTTGTTATCATGTTACCCTTAATGCTGCCGGGTACATCAGGCCATATCTCAGATTCTTTATGTTCCTCAGGATACCTCTTGTTTCTGTAAATAAAGATCTTCTCTTGGCCACTTCCGCAGGGTAATCTCTGAAAATACTGATGTTGTCTCCCTCATATTTCAGATTTTTCTTACGTTTTATTATCTTCATCATATCTTCAAAAACATGATCGTAAGCCACAATCATCTGTCTTGGGGGAGCATCCCTCCTAGGGGTACGTCTCAATGCCCTGTGTGCTCGGCCCAGCAGAGGTTCTTGGTCCATTTATCTTTTAAAAGTTTTGCAGCAAATTTTCGAGGTTCTTGATTTCCTTCTCGGCCTTCACTCAACCCAACAATACGCAGATTCTTACGCCTTTGACGTCCCTCCAAGTCAATGCATTTCTCAGTTATTTTGTGTAATAATTCTGATAAATGCTTGTTCTCGGCAAGGCGCTTCTCGGCAGATTCAGTCAGTTCTTTTATTGCGTCATTTTGTTGGTTAAGTGAAGTTATAATAGGTTCCAACTTGGTTTCCAGCAGCACCTCCATCTCACCAGTTTTACGGTTTACATCATCCATCTGTTGTTGCAATGTTGTTGCATCCATCTGCTATCTTTCCATTCGTCCATCATAGTCTTTACGGCGGCTATAACTTCCTTTTTGGACTCTTCTTTCAAATTCTCATGATACACCAAAATATCAGCTCTTAAAGTCTTTATTTCCTCTTTATATTCTTTTTTCATGTCCTTAAGCATTTGTTTCAGCTCACCCATAATGATTTTTTTGAGGTCGTCCATCTTTAAAATATCTTCCTGGGAGGCACTCAAACTCGAGCCCGAGGCTCCAGTGAGGCCTACTTCCCTTTTCACAGGCTTTTTCCCTTGGTGGGGGGGGGGCGATGCAGCGACATTTTTCTTATTAAAGTCGCGCGCCTGATGATGTCACGCACCTTTTCAACGCTACCGGAGGCGTTCCCAACCATTCTCCTCTGGTGAGTAGCTTCAATTTACCCCTTTTACCCCCATTTTTTATGCAGTTTTAGCGGAGCTGAATGGCGCGAGTTCCACTCACTCCATAGCGCCACCGGAAGTCTACAAATATTATTTTACAACACATAATGTTATAATCAATTTCAACTATAATTTGGTTTAAAAAAATAAAACATAGAAAACGTTTATATTGCACAATTAACAAATTCTAATAGATTTGACTCTCATGCCTTTCCTCAAATGTTCTTGAAAAGGACATTAGAATATAAAACACAACCCAATGCATAGTACACCAGAGATTAACAGAAATTGTTGAATGCTAGAATATTCTCTTTTCAAATATAATTTTTCCTTTAAACTTCTGGTTATTTATTTGAGGAGGCTGTTGCCTTGATCTGGTATTACCTTAAGATTGAAAGTCCTAACATGACACCAAATCTAACAGGTGGATTTTTTTAACAACAAAAACATTTAGCAATTTTGAAAAAACATTGAAAACACACAATGGTCCAACCAACCTTGTGAAAAACTTGAACTCTTTGTTAGGAACAATGTGCATTCTAACCAGAACATTTCTGTCCTCTTCAAAAGTCTGTGTTGATCACTTTGATGCATGTGTCCATGACTATTTCATTTATCAAGTCATTTTGAGGAGAATCAGTAGAACAGTTTCACACGTATTTCATGCCATCATTGTATGGTTTTTATTTCAATAACAAAACATAGATTTTAAAAATGGCCTTGAACCATGCTGAATATTTGCAGCTTCAATTTTTAACTTAAAATGGGTAATCTTTTCTACGACATGTAACAATGATGAACATGTAAACTAACAATGAAGAAAGTATGAAGAAGTATCCATTGACCTTTCAAAGCATTGTTAGACCACCCTGAATCTCCGTTCTGGTTCTCTTGCACTTATTTGATCCCAGAGGTGTGATAATTTGATTGTCATAGTCACACAGCAAGGAAACAGGCTCTTCGGCCCAACTTATCTATGCCAACCAATATTCTAAGCTAGTCTCATTTACCTGCGTTTGGTCCATATCACTCCAAACCTTTCCTATCCACGTGCTTGTCCAAATGTCTTCTAAATGTTGTTGCACCTGCCTCAACCTGTCAGGTTGTGTGGTACATTTCTCCTCTAGAGGGAAGGCTACTTTAATTCTCTGCAGCTAATGCCTTCTAATCCAGGTATCATTCTGGTGAACGTCCTCTTCACCTTCTCAAAATAATACACATCCTTCCTATGATGGGTCGACCAGAACTGCATGAAATACTTCATCAAAGACTCCAGAAGCACAGTGAACATCTTTTCCAGCCCTGGTTTCTGCTTTGCCTGTAGCCTAAATTACGGATAATGTCAATGCATTGCCATAGTTTTGCAGCCTGGAAAATATTTAAACAATGGTATTGTGCATCCTTGGCTCCGAGTTCTCCTACAACACTGAACTTGGGTTGTCTTATCTTTTGATCAAAAAAATCCTAATTGAACCTTGCAGTTCACAAATTATGCACAATATTACCTCATGTCTGTTAAAGAAATACAATTGTTGTAGTCCACTACAAATAAACTATTTTAGATACTGAACGAGGTATCTAAAGTACGGTGCAAAAATCTTTCAAAAATAATTTTTACTTAAAGAATATTGTGCTGTTAAAAGATTTGCAAACCATCTGTGATGAAACCAAAACTGCATTTATGTTACAATCAATGCATCTGTTCAAGTAACAGCAAATACTAAATACTATTTGCCCGCTGACGGTGTGACTCATAGTTCTCACATTTTCCTGACCTGTAATAATGTAGACCCTATCAAAGTAAATACTGTGCAATTTACATCCATGCACTTTTTTAGATGTACATTTCTATCATAATACAATTCCACAGTTCAGGAAACATAATTTAGCAAGCTCTCACTGTGACATTTTTATATGTAAAAATATATATATGTCCCAGAGATGGCAATGACTGTTTATTTATCTGACACTTTTAGAATTATTTTCTGACATTATACTTGTAAATGACATAAAGTGGAATATTTTATAAAATAAAACATACCAGTCAAATTGAAATCTTTCAGAACATTACCCTATTGTGTAGTTACTTAGGTAAAAATAAATCTATACAACATTTTAGAAGATAAGGAACCTTTGGCATTTGAACATGTTTGGACAATTTTTCCATTCATTTGAAGTTGTAGTATCTAAGAAGTTTTTGTTAAAAATGTTGTCCTGATTTCATTTATTTCATTGGAAACAGTGTACATTTGCATTATGTTTCTTTCATTTAAAAAATGACTTGATGAAGTAACAGAAGCTGAGAATGGAGAAATCTAGGCAGTTACAGGGAAAGGATTAAAGAAAATCAGGAGACATTTTCTGTGTCTCATTTTAGTTTTAGTTTATTAGTTTAGTTCCGATATACAGCACGGAAACAATCCCTTCGATCCACCAAGTCCGAGCCGACCAGCGATCCCCACACGTTAACACTATTGTAACACACCAGGGATAATTTACACTTGTATCAAGCCAATTAACCAACAAACCTGTACATCTTTGGAGTGCGGGAGGAAACCGAAGATCTCGGAGAAAACCCACGTGGTCACAGGGAGAATGTACAAACTGTACAGCCAGCACCCGTAGTCGGGATCGAACCCGGCTGCCAGGCGCTGCAAGCGTTGTAAGGCAGCAACTGTACCCATGCACCACCGTGCATAATAACAAAAACATGTCATCCAATTTCCACCAGACCATTAGCATTGCCTCTACCAATAAAGATTAGCACAGTTTGGTGTTTCATTGCATTGAGATCTTTACAGATAGCATCAGGTGATTAAAACAAATGATTATCATTTCAGCAATAGGGCTACAGTTGATTACAGAGTCATAGTGTCATACAGCATGTAAACAGGCCCTCTGGCCCAATGCATCCATGCCCACCAAGATGCCCCATCTATGCTAGCCCCATGTGCCCACGTTTGGCCCATATCCCTCCAAACCTTTTCTGACCATGTACCTGGCAAATGTGATTGAACAAAGGGAGCCATGTAATTCCATTCCCTGTCAATGAATGGAAACAAGTAAACTGCAGTAGATGCAATTTTGGGGCTCAATGATATTGGTAAATTAGAGAGCTAAAAGAACGGTCCCACCCCAAAACTCCAGAGATTCTCCAGAGATGCTGCCTGTCCTGCTGAGTTACTCCAGCACATTGTGTCTATCTATAATGTATAGTTTCCCAGTGATCAAAATCAGGATGAAGTAGCTGGAATTGGGAGAAAAACAGAGAACTGAAGATGATGAACAAGTGATTCATAAATAACTGTTTAGAAACCAAGGTATTTACAGCCTCTCAACAGCCATATTTGTATAGAAACAATGAACTGCAGATGTTGGTTGAAAAAAAAGGACCCAAGGTAAATCAGCGGGTTGGGCAGCATCAATGGAGCATATGGGTTTCGGGTTGGGACCCTTCCTCAGACTCCCCTGGCTCTCAGTCTGAAGAAGAGTCCCAACCTAAAACATCACCCATTCCCTTTCTCTCGAGATGCAGTCTGACCTGTTGAGTTACTCCAGCTTTTTGTGTCTATCCATAGGTGACATTTCACTGATTTGTTTACTTTGTTTCACTTATTTGACAAATAAGAAAACCCTTCTTATAGTTAATGTCAAATAACATTAATATGGAAGGTTGTACCATCTGGAGACAACATGTGTGTGCATAGTTCTGTGTTCATTTCTTTCTCCAGTGGTATGATAATAGCAAGGCAATTGTAAACGCTTCTCCAAAAACTTGGCAGCAATCTTCAGTAGGAAGGAATTTTGCAGGGAGGACTGGCAGGCATGAAATGAATGTTTCTGGTTATTGAAAGCTTATTATATTAGCCATAATCTCCCTTCTCTAGCTGCATGCTAACTTCCTCTTCCATTTCTTCAGTTTTACATTTGAATGAGGGAGATCCTCAGAACTCATCCTCCCTTGCATCATGGATATAGTATACCATTCCTCGCGACAACAACATTCTGATTGTAAGCTTCAATAATCCTCAAAACCATTGCTGGTCTGCTTAAAAGCAGCTGGATCAAGCAGTTTTGAGGCGCCATATCTGAGGAAGGATGTGGTGGCGATGGAGAGGGTCCAGAGGATGTTTATGAGAATGATCCCAGGAATGATCACGTTAACATATGATGAGCATTTGAATACACTGGGCCTGTACTCGCTGGAGTTTAGAAGGATGAGGGGGTACCTTATTGAAACTTAACAAATAGTGAAAGGCCTGGATAGAGTGGATGTGGAGAGGATGTTTCCACTAGTGGGAGAGTCTAGGACCAGAGGTCATAACCTTTAGAAAGGAGATAAGGAGGAATTTCTTTAGGCAGAGAGTGGTAAATCCGTGGAATTCATTGCCACAGAAGGCTGTGGAGGCCAAGTCAATGAATATTTTTAAGGCAGAGATTGATAGATTCTTGATTAATATGGGTGTCAGGCATTATGGGGAGAAGGTAAGAGAATGGAGTTGAGAGGGAAAGATAGATCAGCCATGATTGAATGACGAAGCAGACTTGATGGGCCTAATTCTGCTGCTATAACTTATGAAGATGTGGTCAGCACCATAACACATCTTGAAGTAGCACAAAAGCTTCACTGTCCATTGTCCCTTTTACTGGAGTCATCATGCAGAACATAGCCCTATATATTAATTAAATATCTGGATATGTAATTCTAAGTTACGAGGATGAGCATGATAAATAGTTGCATAAAGCAATCATCATGGCATCTTTCTGGATATCCTGCTTTGATGTGTAGGGTAAGTTGAGCAGTGTTGCATGCTAGCTGAATGTTAAAAGACCTAAAAAAAACCTTTGCTTCTTAAGAGACATGCAGTACAAGCTCTATCAATTACTCTATGAACCAGTAGAAATCTACAAAGCTGGAGAGTGTGTCCACTCCCACAGGGGGAATGGTTTCTGTATATCTGATTTTCCAACAAAAGACCTTTTTGGGGTGACATTTCGGGGCGGGACCCTTCTCTAGACAGCCTGATCCAGTGAGTTACTCCAGCACTTAGTGTCTATCTTTGATGTAAACCAGCATCTGCAGTTCTTTATTTCGACATTAAGTCATGTAGTGAGTAAACTATGGAAATGCATCCGTAAACCCACTCTGCCTTGATTTCCCATTCGGAAGCTCCTTAAAAACGACCTGTTTGGATGAGCAAAAGCAGAAGTGCTGGAAGAACTCTGCCAGTCAAACAGCATCTGCATAAAGAGAAACTACTTAACGTTGTGCAAAAACAAGGTGTTGGACCTCTGCCAGTCTGCCAGCATCAGTGGGAGTGAATGGACAGATGATGATTCGTGTGGGGGCACTTCATTTGTTTCAAGTGTTCGAACCGAAACATCATCTGCCCCTCCCCTTCTCTGCTGCCTGACCTGCTGAGTTAGAATAGACATAGAGAACATAGAAATTAGGTGCAGGAGTAGGCCATTCAGCCCTTCGAGCCTGCACCGCCATTCAATATGATCATGGCTGATCATCCAACTCAGTATCCCGTACCTGCCTTCTCTCCATACCCTCTGATCCCCTTAGCCACAAGGGCCACATCCAGCTCACTCTTAAATATAGCCAATGAACTGGCCTCAACTACCCTCTGTGGCAGAGAGTTCCAGAGACTCACCACTCTCTGTGTGAGTTACTGCAGCAGTGTGATTTGTGCTCAAGATTTCAGTATCTGTGGTCTCTTGTGTCTCTACTTAACATTTTGTTCTGTTTAATTCTTTTTTTTGACTTGAAACTGTTTTCTCTTTCCACAGATGCTGCTTGACTGGCTGAGTTATCCCAGCATTTGTTTTTGTTTCACTCTCCAACTACAAATTTTTCTTTTTGTTTTTAATTTACTGTTTAGTCAAACCTTAAGCTACCTTTTCTTATGTGGCTCAAAGTCCAATTTTAATGAATATGTCTTCTATGAAGCACCTTGGGACATTTTACTGTGCTGAAGGAACTATTTAAATACAGACTGTTCTTTTTGAAGAACACATTTGACTAGAAAAGTGCCAATTATCCAATTCACGTATTATTACCATGGCAATTCCTCAGCTCCAACCAAGCTTGGGTTGCTCGGCAACCTCCAGGTTTGACACTGGTCTCCCGGGATTTTCAGTCTGCTGTCAATTTACAGCACAGGTCTTTCAACTGCTGACCTTACTTGGATGTATTTTTGTGGTGTTGGCTATAGCTTTCTCTCGAAGCAAAGATGCCATATTAAAAGTATATGGTTGTTTTGATTAGTCTAGAGATGCAGCACTGAGTCCACACCAACCATCAATTACCTGTTGACACTAGTTCAATGTTATCCCACTTCCACATCCACTCCCTAAACATTAGGGGCAATTTTCGGAGGCCAATTAACTTACAAACCTGCATGTTTGGGCCACACAATGGCACAGTGGTAGAGTTGCTGCCTTACTGTGCCAGAGACGCAGGTTCGATCCTGGCTATGGGTGCTGCCTGTATGGAGTTTGTACGTTCTCCCTGTGACCAGGGGTTCCTCAGGCTGCTCCGGTTTCCTCCTGCACTCGAAATACGTACAGGTTTGTGGGCTAATTGGCTTTGGGGAAAAATTAAAATTTGCCTCTAGTGTGTAAGGATAGTGCTAGTGTGCAGGGTAATAGTAAGATTAAATGAGAACTTACCAGTTTGAAGTTTGATCTTTATTTTATGAGGAGTGACATTGAGGGATTACGTGAAGAAGGCCCGCCAGGCGCATGCGCGTCATACTTCAAAGCAGCGGCGTGAAAACACAGAAACAAATAGCTGACGTAACATAGTAAGGCTCGTAGAAGACTACAACTACCAGATGATCTCTTACATTATGAGGGTGGGAGCAGAGGGCACGTAATCCCTCAACGTCACTCCTCATAAAATAAAGATCAAACTTCAAACTGGTAAATTCTCATTTAAGCTTACAATTTTACTTCAGAGTCACGTGAGTGACTACGTGAAGATTTCAAAGCTCTGTGTTTGCATGCCACAGATGCACTCCATACGACAAGCTTCTTCGGTTGACATAGTAGTACAATAAAGAAGATATTGAACATTGCATGCATAATTCAATAACGATTTTAATAATAACAAACAGAATAATGACCCCTCTGTCCCAGGGGGAAATTACAAACAGTAAGTGATATAAACAAAGCAATAAAATTAAAGGGAACCCAAAACAGCAGGCCCAAAACGTGGCTCTGCCTGAACTGGTTTATCGTGAAACCGAGGAAAAGTTGCCTCTCTAGACCACCCGGCGGCCGCGAGGATTTGATCTAGCGGCACGTCTTGAGCCTTCGCCGCGGATGTAGATGCCGCCCTGGTGGAGTGAGATTTAAACACATCAGTGTCGATACCCGCAGAACTGAGCACCCGTTTCAACCATCTAGAAATAGTTTGCACGGACACGTGCTTATATGGCTTTTTGTGACTAATGAGAAGTCCTGTCTCAGAATCTCTCAGACTCCTGGTTAACTCAACATATTGGGTTAAATGTTTAACGACACATAACAGTTGGTCACCAGGATATGCTTTAAACATCACCTTGATTCCAGACCTGCCTGGTGTACTTTGTTTGAGTAAATCACAGACATAAAATGTAACATCATCTTGAGAAAAATGCATATAATCCATTCTTAACAAGTGCAATGTTTGGACACGTTGTGCTGAAACAAACGCCATTAACATAACCACTTTAAGAGTCAATTTTTGCAAAAATAATGATGCAATTGGACCCCATTGCCGCAGCAGTGTGAGAACTATACTGACATCCCAGATTGCTGTATATCTGGGTTGAGGAGGGTTTTTGTTAAAAATTCCTCTCATAAACCTGGATACCAATGGATGAGACCCAATAGGTTGTCGTGCTGAAGACTGCCCTAAATAAGAGGACAAAGCACTGCGAGCAGTGTTAATAGCACTATAACTAAGGTGCTCATCAAAATGCAAAGTAGCAAGGAACTCCAACACATCACTTATACTAGCAGTATCATATGATATATTAGACTGTACACAGAAGCATTCCCATTTCTTAATGTGCACGAGGTATTGTTTTTTAGTGCTAGTTCTCCACCCTGCAGTCATAACCTCCATGGTCCTGTTCGATAATCCAAGGCCTTGAAATGATCTGGTGAGAACCTGCAGACCAACAAATTGATATGGTCATGTAATGGGTGACTTTCTCCTGTAACCGGATGCACCAAAAAATGACTTTGCTGGGAATGCGCATGAATGGCTGTGCCATCATTCTCAGTACCAATGGGAACCATGATTGTGTTGGCCAATCTGGGACCACCAAAACTCCTTTGGTGGAGTCCCGCTCTATTTTAGTAAGACATTTCGGAATCAGGCAGAATGGAGGAAACGCATAAAAGAATGAGTGTCTCCAGTGTAATGAGAGCACATCCACAGCTACAGCACCTGGATCTGGCTCCCAGGAGACATATTTAGGCAACTGGTGATTCAGTCTGGATGCAAAGAGGTCAATATCTGGCAACAATGGTTTGAAATATGCTGACATTTAACATCCATTCTATATTGTCATTAAACTTTCTCGACCTAAAGTCTGCTACCACATTATCTATGCCTGGAAGGTAAATGGCCGAAACCCAGATGTTGCATGAAATGCACCAATCCCAGATAGTATTAGCCAAATTATCACATAACACCGATCCAGTTCCTCCCATATGATTGATATATGCCACAGCTGTGGTGTTGTCAATCTGGAGTTGAACATGGAAATCTGACATGGTGGAAACATATGCTTTTAGCCCATAAAAAGCACCCAATAACTCCAGGTGATTAATACCATGTGTGTGAAGAAGCAAGTCCTCTTGCTCAGTCCATCTACCCCCACAGCTAGACTCTGTGTCTGTAGCCCCCCATCCGAGAGCGCTAACATCAGTCTGTAAAATTACTGAAGGCTTGTCCACCAAAATGTAATTGGTGGCTTGGCTAACATTAACAATCCACCACTGCAAATCTGCCAGAGCCGTGGTGGGTAACTGCATAAGCCGATCAAAATGACCTGCATTCTGTTTCAATGCTTGTTCTCTTGCTCTTTGCAAATGTTGATAATGCAAAGGCCCGAACTGTACTGCAGGAAACGCTGCTACCAATTTCCCAATAACCTTTACAACGTCTCGGATTGGGTTTGTGTAAGACCAATACAGACATTAACAATATCTATTACCTTGGCTGCTGGTAATGTAACTGTCATATGAACTGAATCCAGAATAAACCCCAAATACTCAATCTGCTGGGTTGGCTGTAACTTGGACTTAAGTGGATGGACCAAAAATCCCAATGATTCAACGAGATTCTTAGTTGCTGTAACAGAAGCTGCAGCTGACTCTTTATTGTTGCCAACAATTAAGATATCATCTAAATAGGCCATAACAATGTGATTGTGGGCCCTCAAGTGCCCTAGCACAGGTTTCACCAATTTAGTAAATAACCTAGGTGCAGAACTTAACCCATTAGGCAATGCTCTATATTGCCACAGCTGTCCCATCCAATTAAATTTCAAGTACCTTCGATAATCAACATGAATTGGCACCGAATAATAAGCATCTTGTAAATCAATGGTGGCCATATAACAACCCTGGGACATCAGCTGCTTTGCAGTAACAAATGTGTCCATTTTAAAATGCCTATAAAGAACTGAAGTATTCAATTGAGTGAGATCCAGAATTACTCGACAACCACCATCTTTTTTGAGTCTGGGAAAAATATTAGACACACATTGTTGAGGATGATGAACTGCTTTTTCAGTCACACCTTTACGGAACAAATTCTGAATCTCCACATTGGTTTGCTCAGTCTCCGGAACAGAAAACACTAACATTTTACTAGGCTTAGTCTGGAAAGGAGGATCTATCCCTGAGATAAACTCAATGGTGGACCCTGACACAGTATTTAGTATAAAGATATCAGACGTTATACAACACCACTCGTTATAAAAGAAATGTAACCGACCTCCAATAGGAGGTTGCTCACCTGAATTTGTAACACAAAGTCCCTGTACCTCTGTCGGTGTTTTGGAAACCTGTTGTCTGGCCGTGTTGGGGTTATAGGGAACCTGACGTGGTGGATACCCTCGTTGCCACCCTATCCTCCCTCTGCTGGGCCCAGCACCCGGATCGGACCTGCGGTAAATGATCCCCGACTTCCGAAGAGACGGACGAGATTCGGCCGGCTTCATTAGCGCCATAGTTTTCGCCTCCTCATCAATATCTCTAATTTGCTTGACTCAGAGCCAAACAGGAGTTCAGGCGCCTGGACATTGGTTGCCTTACGGAGTACAGCAAATTTTTGGTTTAAAGTAGGCCTGATTGCAATTTTCCGAATGCAGTTAATTTCGAAAAAGACGTTACAAATCATAGCTAACATATCCTTCTGTAACGGAGATAACACGGTCCCTCGGACCATGGTGCCAAATGCAGTGATCGTGGCCGCCACCAGTTTGAGGGCGTGCAGATAACGAACCTCCTGCCCCCTCATGGAAGGACTCATGGGTGCCCATATTGCTGGGTTCACCATTGGCACTTTTAATGAAGCACAGTTAACAGGTGTTTTATATTTGCTGCTTGTCTCCTGCATGACAGATAGTTGCAGCTGGTGAGAAACCAAGTAATTTATATTAGTTGCGAGGTATTCCTCCATGGCCTCACCTGTTCCCTCCGGAATAGCAAAAGACATTGCTATCTCCGGTACACCTGGAGCAAGGCTCTTGTGCTCTGGTGTTTGCACATGAGCAGGGACACCAGACATAGGGTCAGCTGCATCCTGCCCTGCATCTCCCATTTGATATTCTAGGGAGGCATCCCCCAGTCCTATAACAGGCGCTGGAAGGAATTCACCACTGCGGTATTCCAGGTAATCCTCTTCACAGGATCCCTGCTGCTCAATTGTCTGAGAAGTCTCTGTGGCTTTAGCCCCTTGCTGTACCAAAAGCTGCAGCATGTGTTCCATCTGTTGCATTTTTCCCCACATCTCTTTAGCCCCTGGGGGAGAATCACCACCATCATCTGAATCATCAGATAGTACTGGCCTGTTTGTTTTACTTGTGGCCTTGCTGTGCCTCTTAGCAGCCACAGCCTGTTGAGTTTCAGGCACTGGCCTGGAAGCACTTTCCACTGGTGGTAACGGTGAAACGGCCCCCGGTATCGGAACCGGAGGTCCGGTTACTATCTCCCGACCCGATCGAGAATGCGGCTCGTTGCTATACACGTGCTTGGAGCGCACTCTCCGCCCGGACCGGTCCATGTTGCAACTCCAACTGACTTCGCGAGCCAGTTTTACGGAGCTAAATAACCTGCAGGAAAAGTTGTTTAACACTTATCTGTAAGTTTCTACTTACCCGCTGGTAGAGCTGTGCCCTCCAGCCCGTTCGGTGCGACATGCGCGGACGTAATGATGCGCATGCGCCTGGCGGGCCTTCTTCACGTAGTCACTCACGTGACTCCGAAGTAAAATTGCTGGTTAGCGCAGAGTCGGTGGGCCGAAGGGCCTGTTTCCATGCTGTTTCTCTAAAGTCTATATTCTAAACTCTTTGGGATATGGGAGGAAACTGGAACATTTTAGTTGGTAGGGAGAATTTTCCTGATATGTCACTGTGTATCCAATGATGAAAGAGTAGATTGCATTTTTTCAAAAGATGCATCTTTGGAGTTGAGGTAGAGGGGTTTTCAGTCATAGTCATAGAGTAATGCAGTGTGGAAACAGGTCCATTGGCCCAACTTGCCCACACCGGCCAGCTATGTCTCAGCTATACAGTCAAGATGGAGCTCCCATACATGTGTACATTCCTTTTGAAAATGTGGGTTTCATCAGATAAATATTGGATGATTTTTGTCCTGCTTATTCAGCAAGTAGGTTTTCATTGAGAGTCACAGTCATAGAATCGTACAGCATGGAAACAGCGCAAACTGCCCACACTGACCAACATGCCCCATCGACACTAGTCCCACAGGAGCCGTTGGAAGTGAAGGAGGGGGAGGAGCGACACCCGACCGGTAAGCTTTAAAATCAAGCGCGGGGCTTGTTTTTGCCTAAATCCATAACATTCCATTCATAGTGGGTTTTTTTTAGGAAGCCGCTGATTGGTGGGAAGTGGACTAGGGTAAGCAGCTGATTGGCGATCAGATTTCAGCAGTTTGTAGTGATTTCGTATTGTGTTGATATTGTATCCTGTGTAAGGGGGGAGTATGAAGGCAAGGGCAGTGTACTGTTCTGAATGTCAGATGTGGGAGGTCAGGGAATCTGATAGCCCTCCAGACGTCCACATCTGCGCCAGGTGTGTCGTGATGGGGCTCCTAAAGGACTGTGTTAGGAACCTGGAGCAGCAGCTCGATGACCTCCATCTGGTCAGGGAGAGTGAGGAGGTCATAGAGAGGAGCTACAGGGAGGTAGTCACTCACAGACCACAGGAGGCAGACAAGTGGGTCACGGTTAGGAAGGGCAAGGGGCAGAGGCAGGGGCTAGAGAGTACCCCTGTGACTGTACACCTGGAAAATAGGTACTCGGGTTTGAGTACGATTGGAGGGGACAGCCTACCTGGAGGCAGCAACAGCGGCCGGGTCTCCAGCACAGAGACCGGCCCTGATGCTCAGAAGGGTAGCAAAAAGAGGAGGGCAATTGTAATAGGGGACTCTATAGTTAGGGGGTCGGATGGGCGATTCTGTGGACGCAGTCGGGAGACCCAGATGGTAGTTTGCCTCCAAAAGGACGGGTTGCACTTGAACCCAAGGGGGACCAATATCCTGACAGGGAGATTTGCAAAGGCTACTGGGGAGACTTTAAACTAGAAAGGCTGGGGGGAGGGACTTGGGGTAGAGTGGGGGTAAGGGGACAGGGTGTGGGGTAAGAGGCAGAGAAGGGAAGCACTCGGTCCCAAAATGTAGGCGAGAAAGAGGAAAAAGATAATAGACAGAGAATAAGGGATGGTGGGTTTCTAAAATGTGTATATTTTAATGCTAGGAGCATTGTAAGAAAGGTGGATGAACTTAGAGCCTGGATTGACACCTGGAAATATGATGTTGTGGCAATCAGTGAAACATGGTTGCAGGAGGGCTGTGATTGGAAACTAAATATTCCAGGATTTTGTTGCTTCAGGTGTGATAGAATTGGAGGGACCAGAGGTGGAGGTGTTGCATTGCTTGTCAGAGAGGATAATACAGCAGTGCTTTGGCAGAATAGATTAGCGGGCTCGTCTAGGGAGCTATTTGGGTGGAACTGAGAAGTGGGAACGGTGTAGCAAGACTTTTAGGGGTGTATTATAGACCGCCAAATGGGGAGCGAGAATTGGAAGAGCAAATATGTAAGGAGATAGCAGATATTAGTAGTAAGCACAATTTAGTGATTGTGGGAGATTTCAATTTTCCAAAAATAGACTGGGAAACACATTCTGTAAATGGGCTGGATGGTTTGGAGTTTGTAAAATGTGTGCAGGATAGTTTTTTGCAGCAGTACATAGAGGTATTGACAAGAGAAGGGGCAGTGCTGGACCTCCTGTTAGGAAATGAGGTAGGTCAGGTGACGGAGGTATGCGTTGGTGAGCACTTCGAGACCAGTGATCACAATACCATTAGTTTCAATATAATTATGGAGAGAGTCAGAACTGGACCTCGGATGGAGATTTTTGATTGGAGAAAGGCTAACTTTGAGGGAATGCGTGAGGATTTAAAAGGAGTGAAATTGGACACTTTGTTTTATGGGAAGGATGTAGAAGAGAAATGGAGGACATTTAAAGGGGAAATTGTAAGAGTACAGAATCTTTATGTCCCTGTTAGGTTGAAAGGAAATAGTAAAAATTGGAACGAGCCATGGTTTTCAAGGGAAATTGGACACTTGTTTAGAAAAAAGAGAGATATGTACAATAATTATAGGAGGCATGGAGTAAATGAGGTGCTAGAGGAGTATAAAGAATGTAAAAAGAATCTTAAGAAAGAAATTAGGAAGGCTAAAAGAAGATATGAGGTTGCTTTGGCAAGAAAGGTGAAAGTAAATCCAAAGGGTTTCTACAGCTATATTAATAGCAAAAGGATAACAAGGGATAAAATTGGACCATCAGAGAGCCAGAATGGACAGCTATCTGCAGAGCCAAAAGAGATGGGGGAGATATTGAACAATTTCTTTTCTTTGGTATTCACCAAGGAGAAGGGTATTGAACTCTGTGAGGTAAGGGAAAAAAGTAGAGTAGCTATGGAAACTATGAGATTCAAAGAGGAGGAAGTACTGACACTTTTGAAAAATATAAAAGTGGATAAGTCTCCAGGTCCTGACAGGATATTCCCTAGGACATTGAGGGAAGTTAGTGTAGAAATAGCAGGAGCTATGACAGAAATATTTCAAATGTCATTAGAAACAGTTATAGTGCCGGAGGATTGGCGTACTGCGCATGTTGTCCCATTGTTTAAAAATGGTTCAAAGAATAGACCTGTTAGTTTGACGTCAGTGGTGGGCAAATTAATGGAAAGGATACTTAGAGATAATATATATAAGCATCTGGATAAACAGGGTCTGATCAGGAACAGTCAACATGGGTTTGTGCCTGGAAGGTCATGTTTGACAAACCTTCTTGAATTTTTTGAAGCGGTTACTAGGGAAATTGATGAGGGTAAAGCAGCGGATGTTGTCTATATGGATTTCAGTAAGGCCTTTGACAAGGTTCCCCGTGGAAGGTTGGTTCAGAAGGTTCAATCTTTGGGTGTAAATGGCGGAGTAGCAAGATGGATTCAACAGTGGCTGGAATGGGAGATGTCAGAGAGTAATGGTGGATGGCTGTTTGTCAGGTTGGAAGCCGGTGACCAGTGGGGTGCTTCAGGGATCTGTATTGGGTCCACTGTTGTTTTGTCATGTACATCAATGATCTGGATGATGGGGTGGAAAATTGGATAAGTAATTATGCAGATGATACTAAGATAGGTGGTGTTGTGGATAGTGAAGTAGATTTTCAAAGTCTACAGAGAGATTTGGGCCATTTGGAAAAGTGGGCTGAAAGATGGCAGATGGAGTTTAATGCTGATAAGTGTGAAGTGCTACATCTTGGCAGGACAAATCAAAATAGGACGTACATGGTAAATGGTAGGGAATTGAGGAATGCTGTGGAACAGAGAGATCTGGGAATAACTGTGCATAGTTCCCTGAAGGTGGAATCACATGTAGATAGGGTGGTAAAGAAAGCCTTTGGTGTGCTGGCCTTTATAAATCAGAGCATTGAATATAGGAGTAGGGAAGTAATGTTAAAATTGTACAAGGCATTGGTAAGACCAATTCTGGAGTATGGTGTACAATTTTGGTTGCCTAATTATAGGAAGGATGTCAACAAAATAGAGAGAGTACAGAGGAGATTTACTAGAATGTTGCCTGGGTTCCAGCAACTATGTTACAGAGAAAGGTTGAACAAGTTAGGTCTTTATTCTTTGGAGTGCAGAAGGTTAAGGGGGGACTTGATTGAGGTCTTTAAAATGATGAAAGGGATAGATAGAGTTGACGTGGATAAGCTTTTCACATTGAGGGTAGGGAAGATTCAAACAAGAGGGCATGACATGAGAATTAAGGGACAGAAGTTTAGGGGTAACATGAGGGGGAACTTCTTTACTCAGAGGGTGGTGGCTGTGTGGAATGAGCTTCCAGCAGAAGTGGTGGAGGCAGGATCGATTTTAACATTTAAAAGTAAAGTGGATAGGTATATGGACGGGAAGGGAATGGAGGGGTATGGTCTGAGTGCAGGTAAATGGGACTAGGGGAAAACAAATGGTCGGCACGGACTGGAAGGGCCGAGAGGGCCTGTTTCCGTGCTGTAATTGTTATATGGTTATAAGGTTATTTGCCTGCGTTTGGCCCATATCCCTCTAAATCTGTCCTATCCATGCACCTGTCCAAATGTTTCTTAAATGTTTTGATAGTACCTGCCTCAACTACCTCACCTGACAGCTTGTTCAATACACCTACCACCCTTTGTGTAAAATAGTTACCCCACAGGTTCCTATTAAATCTTCTCACCTCACCTTAATCTGAAGTCCTCTAGTTCTTCATTCCCCTACTCTGGGCAAAAGACTCTGTGCAATTACCCAATCAATGCCTCTCATGATCTTATACACTTTTTGTAGATCTGTCAGAAGACAACCTATTTTGTTTTCTTCATGGGACCAGGAGGCAGGCGTTCCTCAAGAGAAAAATTGAGTAATTATTTCACTAGGCTGGAGGCACATCAAATGAAAGTCCGTGATGTGCCACTGGATAAACTGCTAAATGGCTAACAAATCTCTGCAACGTTGCCTTGATGTTTCCGATTGTTCACTTAATACTGCCGTGTTTATGCAAGTAATACTATTTTGGTTCTGATATTCCCTGGGGCTCAAACAGCTCTCGACAATAAATAATGAGGAAGTTTAAGGGGTTTAAGTTTGAAGTAGGGTCCCGACCTGAAACATCACTTGTCCATGCACTCTAGAGATGCTACCTGACCCACTGAGTTACATGATTGAATGGCGGAGTAGACACAATGGGCCAAATTACCTAATTCTGCTCCTATGACATGAACTTATGACACTTCCACTAAGACAGCAGCTTCATATGCGTTCAAATGTTCAATAACTTTGTGTCTTTTTTGGCAACCAGCATCTGCAGTTTCTTGTGTCTAAATTTAAGACATTGGTAACTTCATCTTTCTTGCAATGTGGATTAATTATGTTGGGTCAATCTTGTTGAAACACTGTTTACCACCGATCCAGTAAATAAATAACACCGATCTTCCACACATTAGTGAGCCATTGAAGCTCTCGGGTGGTCTGCCCGTGAAGCCCACTCATGCCTGAAGCATAATGACAGCTGATTATTTGAGTCTCTGTACCTGAAAGTCAAAAAGATTATACAAACTACCAAAATACTATTAATCAGATAGGTGGAATCAAAATGAATTGCCTGGCAGATATGTGTAAAGGGAAATATTTTATTGGAATTCAATAAAACTCTTTTGTACTCCAAGTCTATCCAGCATTTATTCTTTCTAGTTAAGTTTAATTTAGTGTATTGTCATGCATATCCAAGTACAGCTTTTGTTGCGTGCTAACCAATCAGTGGAAAGACAATATATGATTACAATCGAGCCATCCACAGTGAACAGATACATGATAAAGGCAATAATGTTTAGTGCAATATAAAGTCCAGTAAAGTCCAATTACAGATGGTCCAAGTGTCAAGTCGAGAGTGTTTTATTGTCATATTCCCGGATGGGACAATGACATTCTTTTTAAAAATATATATATTTTTTTAAATTGAAAGCATATGTACAAATGATGATAAACAACAAACTGGTTACAGAGTTCTTACATAGCTTCAATGATTAAAGTTTTTTTTAAAAGAAAAGAAATAGAGAAAGAAAGAGATAAGAGAAACTGTAAGTTAATAGAAAAGAAAGGAGAGCGAGAAAGAAAGAAAGGAGAGCAAGAAAGAAAGGAGATTGCAAATATAAAAATTGTGTAGATAGATCCGGGAGATGTTGAGTATAGTTGTTCATCCAACCCTAAACTCAAAGTTGTGACTTTAATTTTGTGTTAAACCATTTTACTTTTGTAAAAATTCAATAAATGGAGACCATATTTTGAAAAATAGATCTGGTTTGTCAATTTAGACAAATCTTATTTTTTCCAAATGCAAGGTCTCGGTCATTTCTGTAGTCCACATTTTAATTGTGGGGGTTGTTGGTTTTTTCCAAAATTTAAGTATTCATTTTTTTGCAGTTATTAAACTGTAATCAAGGAAGTGTCTCTGGCTTATCGTAAAGTTTGTGTATGTTCTGATAGTCCAAATATTATTAATTTTGGATCTGGGTCCAGTTGATTATCGATAACTTTAGAGATCATTTAAAAAATGTCCAACCAAAAATTTTGCATTTTTATACGTTACAAAAGTGTGAGTTAAATTGGCTTCTTGAAATTGGCATTTATCACAAAGAGGGGAAGTGCTTGGGAAAATCCTATTTAATTTTGTCTTGGAATAGTGTAATCTATGTAATATTTTAAACTGTATTAAGGAATGTCTAGTGTTTAACGAGCAATGATGTATATATTATAAACATTCATCCCATATGTCTTTCATTATGGGTTGAGCCAATTCATCCTCCCATGCTCGTCTATATGACTCTGATGACGGAATGTCAGCATCTAAAAGGGTATTATAAATATAAGATATTAATTTATTTGTATTAGGATGTCGATTCAGACATTCATCAAGGATTTCTGGGCGCCTAAATCTATAATCTTGTGCATATAAGCACCGATGGGACAATTAAATTCTTAAGCCCCTGTCCCACTTGGGCGACCTCCACCGCTGGCGACCTTAAGCGACTTTAATAAAAAATCAAGGTCATGGTGACCTACGACCTCCTACAACCTTCCACGACTGTGTAGATCTCCTATGACTAAGTTGAAGACCTCCCTCGACTATGAAGAAGACCTCCTTCGACCTCCTTTGACCTCCTTCGACTATGTTGAAGACTGGCTTCAACCATGTACGTTTTACCCGAGGATGGTCTCTGGCAAATTAGTCCATGTATGAGCACGACCCCCTTCCACCTCAGAGGACCACATTGAAAACCACCAACGACCAGTGACGAGTGTCCACAGCTCAAATGATCACCTGATAAAATGTTGTCATGTCTGTATTTTTGTCTCACTAAAAAATGCCTCCCAGGTTTTTTAAAAAATCATTCTGAATCATGCAAGCAAGCAAGGAAGGAACTAGTTTGGAGGATGTTAGTACAAATACTGCTGTTTGCAGTAGCCCTTTTGCTTCAGCAGCCTTTTAAGAAAGGCAGAAGGGGAAGAACAAGGATGAAGAAGCACAAGAGGTGTCAATGGGTGAATGGAGATGATGTGATGGACTGTCCCAGAAGACCAGATTACTGGAAGAGAGTGGTGCTGGGCTTTGACAAAAGATGGAACTTTAAACACATGTGGGGCAGTGGATGGCAAGCATGCTATTCTTGTCCCTGTCCCTATAAAGGTCATTTTCCTTTTCATACAGGATGGCATTCAGTTGGAACCATTCCTCAAGTCCCCCTCCTGCTGCCTGGTGAAGGTGTAGGGCATAACCTTCCTCCAGCCCTCCCTCACCACCAATAGGGCATCTGCTTCTGATGCTGTCAGACACAGGAGAAAGGGCTGCTTTGCTGCCTTCAAATGAGGCAGTGAAGGATGGGGTGGTGGTGGGGACATATAATACCACCCTGGTCTCTTCCTCCAGGGGTCTCTCATGCAGGGCTACCTCCTCCTGCACTATCACCTCCTGTGGCATCACCTCCTACCACTCCTCCTCCTGGGTGGGCAACACCTGCATGGCAGGTTTTTTTTTAGATTGTGCCCTCCCCCTGCAATGCTGCCTTTTTGGTGCCATCTCTAAAACACGTCTCCTTACCAAAAAACTCTCCAGCTATGAATGAACATGCCTTGGAGTGAAAGAGGTGACGTTCTGCTGTTTAAATTACCTTTTTTTTCTTCTGACCTTTTTTTCATCCCGGAGCTATTACCTCCGACTATCTTCGACCACCTTTGATTACCTACGACTAGCATCATGACCTACTACGACCAGCTTCGACTAGACCTATGACTAAAAAAATATCGATTTTTCCCACAACGACTTATTTTTAGTCACGGTCAATTTTTAACATTTTGAAAAGTACGCCGCGACCTAGCTGAAGCCTCGACTACGCGGAGACCACTCTGTAGCACAACAGAATATGTGAATATGTAAACATAGTACATAACGGGGAAGAGAAAAAAAATATGCACGCCCAGGAATTTGAAGTTTTCGTTCCTCTCCACCACCATCCCATTGATGTGAACAGGATTGGGTCCTCATCTTTACCCCACCAAGGTCCACAATCAGTTCCTTGGTCTTACTGATGTTGAGAGCCAGGTTGTTGTGTTGGCACCATTTGGTCAGTCGGTCATACTTCTATACTCTGACTCCTCCCCATCTGTGATTCGTCCGACAACAGTGGTGTCGTCGGCGATCTTGATGATGGAGTCCGTACTATGTCCGAGGGACTCCAATCATGTAGATGGTAGCTCAGGACTTCTCTCTAGCTGTTGATAGAATGGTTCAGTTGCCTGGTAACAGCTGGGAAGAAACTGTCTCTGAATCTGGAGGTGTGCGTTTTCAAACTTGTATATCCCTTGCCTGATTGGAGAGGGGGGGATGAGGGAGTGACTGGGATGAGACCGGTCCTTGATTATGCTGCTGGCCTTGCTAAGGCAGTGTGAAGTGTAGATGGAGTCATCAGAAGGGAGATAGACACACAAAGCTAGAGTAACTCAGCGGGTCAGACTGTAGAAAAGGAATATGTGACGTTTCGGTTCGAGGCCTTTCTTCAGACTGAGAAGAGAGGTTGGTTTGTGTGATGGTCTGGGCTGAGTCCACAATTCTCTGCAATTTCTCGGGTGTCTTGGATGGAGCTGTTCCCAGCCAAACTTTCAGGTGCTGATTGATTCATTCCCACTTGGAGGAAACATGTACTGTCAGATTTTTTTTCTGGATCTTAGTCACTAGGGGGGCTTGCATGAAAAGTTAAGTATACAATAATTAAAATCTTCCTCATCATCATTTTGATACATCTGAGTAAACTTTCCTGTAAAGCAGCTACCAGAAATGGAACACAAAGAACACAAAGGATCTCGGGGAATTAAATTGTATTTTTCCCAAAATTGAGAAAAAGTGAGCCTGCTTTGCCTGCTAACATTTGGAATGAGAAGAGCACAACAGATGGCACAGTAGATGACGTATCGTGTGTGCCAAACATTTAACATGCATCTACATGCAGCACAACCAGATGCGCTGGTTCAAATTTGTCGGTGCGTTTTTGAGATCTCAGAAAAACATCAAAATCAGCACATATAATTAGAGTTCCAAGTGATCCAATTTCCAGTTCAAAGTATTGTCCATGTCCACAATTAGTGGAACCCCAACATGAGAGGGCACAGCAAAGTCAGTAATTGTTCGTGTAACTGGGGCAGCATGGTGACGTTGCGGTGGAGTTGCTGCCTTACAGCAGCAGAGACGTTGGTTTCATTCACATCTACGGGAGCTGTCTGTACGGAATTTGTACATTCTCCCTGTGACCGTGTGGGTTTTCTCCGGGTGCTCCGGTTTCCTCCCACACTCCAAAGACGAACAGGTTTGGCGGTTAATTGGCTTTGGTAAAAATTGTAAATTATCCCTAGTACGTCGGGGAGTGCTAGTGTATTGGGTGATTGCTGGTCAGCATGGACCCGATGGGCCGAAGGGCCTGTTTACATACCGTATCACTAAACTAATCTAAACTGATCTGGTTTAAGTAAATCGTGAGGCCGAGAGTCAAAGTGGGCAGCAAACCACCTAGTGACTTGCGGGTGGGGACTTTTAAGTTCTGATCTGAGCACCCCTTGCAGCACGTAGATGTTAAGTGTTTAAATTTAGCAGGTACATGGACAGGAAAGGTTTCGAGGAATGGGTTTCTTTAATTTTTTTTTGTTTATTATTGTCACACTTACCGAAGTACAGTGAAAAAATCGATACATTATTACAATCAAGCCAATCACAGTGTACAGATACAGGATAAAGGGAATAACGTTTAGTGCAAGATAAAGTCCGATTGACGATAGTGCGAGAGTCTCCAATCAGGTAGATGGTAGCTCAGGATCTCTCTCTAGTTGTTATGTGACTAGAGCAAGACATTTTTATTATTTTACTGAAATGCTCTTGCATACAAAGTCTGCCAATACTGTTTGTCCACATAAATGCTTGATAAACCTACACGGTAGTTTTCAGTGAATCATGTACAAGATACATATGTTTTTCTCAAGACCGATAACTTTAAATCATCATTTAAAAATATGTGTCTTTCTTTTACTAAAATGGATGACCACACTGTTTCCACATTACAGTAAAACTCCAGTAATCTGCTATCTGATTGTTTGGTGATTCTAATGGTTTGACATCCAGTTCACTAGGACCTCATTTCTACCGCTCACTTTAAACTCGCCAGGGCCCCTTTTTCCATGTTCCCTTTAAACCCACTAAGATCCCATTTCCTGCACTCCCTCCAGCTCACTGAGTTCACTGGGAAACGTATTGTTTTCTTGTGCAACATTTAAAAAAAAGGTAAATTAAAAGCCTCTTGCGCTATTTACGGCAGTAGAGCCTAATAGTCCGGAAATGAAAAAGTCCAGTATCTTCTTTCAGTCTTAAATATTGGAGTTATATTTGGTACATTCCCATCTGTGGGAACTGTTGCAGAATCTATGGAATTGTGGAAGATGTATACCACTGCACCTCACGTTTACCTCTTCCAAACCCTCAGAATCAGATACTGTGAGTGCATTGCCTATCAGTTACATCAATTTCACCAATACTAGACTTTTATTATAGGGAATTACTTTGAGCATTCCTTTTGCTCAGGACCAGTAGGCATATACTATTTCCAAGAGGCTTTCAGTCTTCTGTGAAATTATTTCTGGTGAATGAAATTCTGTTAATTATTTTTGCCATTTCCTTATTTCAACAATTCAGTTTCTCCTAGCTCAATCTGTAGGGAACACATATCAACTCTGGATAATTTATTTTAAGGTAGAGAGACCAGCGCTGTGGACAATATTCCAGATACAGCATCCCCAGGTCCTACATCATTGGAGAAAGACATCTCTATTTTAGTTTTCAAATACCTCTTGCAGTAAAGGTCAAAAAGTTGTTTGCTTTCCTAAAGCCTTGCTGAACTTTCATATTAACTTGATATCATTTATCTGCAGGTTGTGCTACCTTCTGGTAAATACTGCTGGCAGCTCACCATTGCAGATCATGCCCCTCTGCGCAGTGTCAGGAATACAACATTGAGTGATCTGCATCTTGACCACCACATCTTCTTACTCTTTTACCATTGCATGGTCAGCTTACATTTCTAGGTTATCTAAAAGGAAGAAGTCAAAAGACCATTATTATCAGAAATATATGTTTGTGTTTAAGAGATATAGTGTGGAAACAGGCCCGTCGGTCCACCAAGTCCACCGACAAGTGATCGATCACCCATACACTAGTTCTACCCAACACACTAGAGACAATTTACCAAGGCCAATTAACCTACAAACCTGTAGGAAACTGCAGAGGCTGGGTTAAACCAGAGATAGACACAAAATGCTGGAGTGACTCAGTGGGACAGGCAGCATCTCTGGAGAGAAGGAATGGGTGATGTTTCGGGTTGAGACCCTTCTTCAGACCCTTTAGAGTCTGAAGAAGGGTCTCGACCCAAAACGTCACCCATTCCTTCTCTCTAGATATGCTGCCTGTCCTGCTGAGTTACTCCAGCATTTTGAGATAACCTACAAATCTGTACGTCTTTGGAATGTGGTTGGAAATGGAGCACCCGGAGAAACTCCACACAGTCTCAGGCTGTATGGAGTTTGTACGCACAATGTACAAACTCCATACAAACAGCATCCATAGTCGGGATCAAACCTGGGTCCCTGACGCTTTAAGGCAGCAACTCTACCGCTGCACCACTGTGCCATGACAACAATTTGTTGGATAAATATTTTTAAAATGTTGTTGGTATTAAACTAAGCAGATATGTTTCCAAATTGGTCTGGCATATTGGAGATATGGCTTCTGATGATCCCTTCCTGCAGGGAATAGGCATCGACTGGGCTCGATGAAGGAGGATTTTAAGAACAATTTCACAATTGCTTTGAACAGATGAAGTAAAAAATGTAGAGATGCAAAATGTTTAGTAATTGATTCACATTCGACAAGATTACTGCGGGAGAAACCTACGCTATTGTGTTTCCATGAGATTAGATAAATTATTAATCCACTATATTTATCAATAAAATTCCAAAGAACTGAAACTTCATATTGGGCATCAGTATCAGCAATTAACCATATTATCTGTAGTCATGGGCCATACTGCCCTCTAGAGCATACCAGAAATAATTTATGTTTCAATTAAATAAAGCAATTAAAATGTTCTGCTTCTGGTTATTCAATCTCACCTTTGATCCAGCGGACCCAGAAAGCATTGCATGTACAAAGCACAGAAACCTAACTTCAGGTGAACTGCTCATGATAATTCTTTCTGTAGGAAGGATCTGCAGGTGCTGGTGTATACTGAAGTTAGGCCAAAATGGTGGAGTAACTGAGCGGGTCAGGTAGCATCTCTGGAGAATAGGAATAGGTGACATTTCGGGTCGGAACCCTTCCTCGGACTGAAAGATAGAGAAGGCCGGAACAAAACACGGGATAATTCTCTGTTGGTTGATCTACCTATGTTCTGGGTGCACAGGGAGTTGGTAGTTCTTGAAGCCTGCACCTTACGAGTTATGCACATGAAATAAGTGAAAAATGAAAGAAGGAGACTGTTTTGCAGGAACTCTGTAGGTCTCCCTTGCTGAAATGCTGGAAAGGATTATTCCTATGCTCGCAGCTCAGAGACCTTCTAATGAATAATTCAGGAAAGATTAGCTGGATGGAAGGAGTCACAGTAGCAACTGCAAGTTGATCAAACCATAGATTAGAGCAACAGAGGACGTTTTCTTTCATAAACCTTGACTTCAATGGGTATGAAAAGCCAGCAGGGATGTGAAACAATCTGGCAGTATTAACCTATCTAGTCCCAGAGCAAAACAGGACAGATAACAAACTTAAGAATTAATATGATTTGTGAAAGTTTAAATTACGTTTTCTACAAAGAAAAAACTTCAGTAGCCCTCTGTATTAAGAGTTCAATGCTCAAGAACGTAAATCATTTGGTCTGCTGTCATTTTTCAATGCTGGCTACCTACCATTATTTATCTATATTACTAAATGTCTGATCTTGACCACTTCCTGATGTTCTGTATATTGATTTTAGTAAAAATGCTGCCACTTACGGCTGTGATTTTTGGCCATCTTACTCAGAGTCCCCCTCTGCTGCACAGTATAAGAGGATTTTTCCCATTGATGAAAAACAAAGGAGTTTTTAGTGTTTAAAAAATGGTGAGATTCTTTCTCCTGAAGGCCCCGCCCCTTCCAGAGGGACTATAAAACCCGGAAGATGTGAGTGCCTCAGTCAGTCTCTGCAAGATGGGGGAGCGAGAGGGTCACGTCTCTCATTCTGAGCTGTGAATAACACTGAACACATGTCTACTAAACTGTGAGTGGTTTTACTGACCTGTCAGTGCCCTTAATGTGGTTTGAAAATATAGTTTGGAAATGTTAAAGCTGTGTTGCCTTTGGTTTGGAAATGCTAAAGCTGTGTTGCCTTTGGTTTGGAATTGCTAAAGCTGTGTTGCCTTTGGTTTGGAAAAGCTAAAGCTGTGTTGCCTTTGGTTTGGAAATGCTAAAGCTGTGTTGCCTTTGGTTTGGAAATGCTAAAGCTGTGTTGCCTAATTAAAGTTGCATTGCCTAATTAAAGTTGCCTTGCCTAATTAAAGTTGCGTGGCTCACTCTCTGCAAGATGGGGGAGGGAGAGGTCATGGCTCGCTGTCTTTAGTGGCCTTGCACCCTGCTTGAAATGGCATGAAACTGCACTTGAATTTGGTGGCCTTGCACCCTGCTTGGAATTTCAAGGAATTGCTGTGAGTCAACTCGCAGCCCACCAGCCGTGAGTGAGTGAGCTGCCAGCACAACAGGCTTGAGTGACAGAGCTGCCAGCCAAAGAATCCACTCAGCCCACAATGTCCATACTAGCCCTCTGGAAACCAGTCCCTTCAGCCCACAACACACATACTGGCGCTCCAGAAAGCCCCCCCCCCCCCCCCACTGGCCACCAATATTGGAACCAGCCCTTCCGTGTGATGTTGGCCCACTTAGTCTAGTAGCCTATAAAACTATCACATTACAGTTATCTGGGTTGGCATACAATCGGTAGCGAGATGCATTGAGGGGCAAGCGTTTCCATGATATTTTCACTTGATGCCATTGGATCAAATGACCATTTCAAGATAAGAAAAGAAGAAGAAGAAGCGGTGAAGTCTCGAGAGTAGAGATGCCTAATCACGCAGCTCACAATAACTGGATGCAATCAATATCGAATCGTCCTTTCTTACAGATTTATGTCATTTTTAATCTGGCACAAAACAGAGTATTCTAAGAGGACATAGGGTGGCACAGTGGTGCAGTGGTAGCATTGCTGCCTTACAGCGGCACAGACCTGGGTTTGATCCAGACTATGGGTGCTGTCTGTACGAAGTTTGTACATTTTCCCTGTGACCATGTGGGTTTTTTCCAAGTGCTCCAGTTTCCTCCCACACTCCAAAGATGTACAGGTATGCAGAGTAATTGGCTTTGATAAAATTGTAAATTGTTCCTAGTGTGTCGGACAGTGTTAGTGTGCGGGGTGATCGCTGGTCAGCGCGGACTCAGTGGGCCGAAAGACCTGTTTCCGCGTTACGTCTCTCTTAAGGCTCAAAGCACTCTAAAGGATGCTTCACTTCACTGTCCATCTTTGCTAATGTTCCTCATGAATCTCTCCTTTTGAGGATACAGTGATAAGTAATGTCAAACAAAGTAAGGAATGGAGACGAGCCCCAAGATAGGAATCAGTTTCACATTAGAGATCATGCTCAGTGAATTGCAGGGTGTCATGGCAACAGTCAAATTACTTAACTCTGTGCTCACTGCAATGAAACCTTCCTTTTTCCTTTCTAATAGAAAGCTTCTCACATTGTCCAGTGGCATTTGAGGTTTCCTTGATTTGAAAACTACGATATCAGCATTTCTTCCAGTGAAACACTGCAGGGGATGCAATTCCAGTGGCTTCAATACCAGCGTGACACTATGGGTTGCTGTCTGCCTAAACAAGCAAAACTTTGAACATCCTTAAAGAATTGGCTTATCTGAAACTAAAATCAAAACATAAACAAAAAGAAAAGTATGCCTTTCAGGAAAGAGTAGCTGGATGGAAGGAAAGTAGTAGGCCTTGGTACCGTTCCCATTTGAAGGTCTTGTACAGTAAGTGGGATTCCATGTTCCAGGGCTACAGCACATTATCCCCTGTGTGTTTGCAATGTAGCAGGTGGAAGGCTGCTGTCTTTAGCTTTCTACTTCACAGAAATCTGCTCCAGGTCAAAGAAGGGCGGCACAGTGGAGCAGTGGTAGAGCTGCTGCCTTACAACGCCAGCGACCCGGGTTCAATCCTGCTTGCAGGTGCTATTTGTATGGAGTTTGTACATTCACCCTGTGATCATGAGGGTTTTCTCTGGGTGCCCCGGTTTCTTCCTACATTCCTTCCCAAAGACGTGCGGATTTGTAGGTTAATTGGCTTTGGTAAAATTGTCCCTGGTGTGTAAGATAGTACTAGTGTATGGGGGGAGGGTGATCACTGGTTGAGCTGAAGGGCCTGTTTCCAAACTGCATCTCCGGTCTTAAGTAACGTTTCCACCCTAGAAACGCTTTTCTATGCAGTTACATGGAGCCAGTTTTAGGAGTACGTAATTTGACTTGATTCCACAGTATTTCTTCAGATTGAGCAAGTTCTCTTGTACGCAGCTGATTCCTATCTTGGGATTGTTCTCCATTGCTCGGTTTAGTCTTGTAAGGAGAAGCAACAGTATTTTCATTTCCGCACAAGGCAATCACGGGACTGGATGAGTAATGGTGGAATAATCAGCCAACACTCAGACCATATACCCCTCGTTTCAATGTCCATACCCACAGGTGACCTGGATGCCGGGTCTGAATTGCATGTCTCCGTTCTTCCCTCCTGTCCTATGTGTAGCAGAGTCTGGCAGACATCCTAATTGACCACTCCGGAATTCACAGAACATGACTGGAATCAAATCACCCTCAGTCCAGAGGCACTAACTAAGACAGAGACTCTGTATCTGACAGCGGTGCTTGTATTGGTTATCAGAATTTTGAGGCCGTGAAACTCTCTGTGTCATTGCTTCACCATGGAAAATTCTCACTGCTGAAAGAGACCGCGTGATCCATCTTTGACCAAGCTCTTTACAATTTTCCTTCTGCTCCTCCTGATTCTCCTCCATACCTCTCACTTTTCACACCCACCTTACCCACTCCACCTGGTACACACATAACCTCTCTCACGACATGCCTTTTGTTTGCCAGAATTTAATTTTTTTTTAATTTTCAGTAAAAGTAGAAACTTCTTTCCCTCTGATCTGCAGCCTCTCTCTCTTCCATTTTAGTTTAGCTTAATTCATTGTCACGTGTGTGCTAACCAGACAGCAAAAAAACCATACATGATTGCAATAATGTGTGTTGCTGCTGTCTTTAGTCAGGGGGAGTGCCAGTAAGGGGCAGTGTTTCCCTGATTGCCTTGTTGCAGAGTGCTGGCAGCTGTGCTTTCCTATCAGGAGCTGGGCATGTCACATCTTCACATTTCCCTGGTGGTTCTTCAGTATTATTTGGCCTTCTGTGTCTGTGCTCTGCTAAAGCATACCAGGGAACATAACTGGATGGGTGAGCTCAGTCATAGATCTATAAACTACTACACCTCAATGGTTCTTTATTGTCACATATGCACTAGTGAAATTCTTTTTGCATAGCCCACACATGCACAGTTGTCAAATTGTTAATGGTAGCTAATATTATCCCACTGTTTAAGAGAGGCAGGAGAGAGAAAAAGGGGAATTATAAATCAGTTAGCTTGACATCGGTGGTGGGGAAGATGCTGAAGTCAATTATAAAAGATGAAATAGCCGCACATTTGGATAGCAGTAACAGGATCGGTGCGGGTCAGCATGGATTTACGAAGGGGAAATCATGCTTGACTAATCTTCTGGAATTTTTTGAAGATGTAACTAGGAAAATGGACAAGGGAGAGCCAGTGGATGTAGTGTACCTAGACTTTCAGAAAGCATTTGATAAGGTCCCACATAGGAGATTAGTGGGCAAAATTAGGGCACATGGTATTGGGGGTAGAGTGCTAACATGGATAGTGGTTGGCAGACAGGAAACAAAGAGTAGGGATTAACGGGTCCCTTTCAGAATGGCAGGCATTGACTAGTGGGGTACCGCAAGGCTCGGTGCTGGGACCGCAGCTATTTACAATATACATCAATGATTCGGATTAACGGATTCAAAGTAACATTAGCACATTTGCAGATGACACAAAGCTGGGTGGCAGTGTGACCTGTGAGGAGGATGCTATGAGAATGTAGGTTGACTTGGACAGGTTGGGGGAGTGGCAGATGAAGTTTAATGCGGATAAATGTGAGGTTATCCACTTTGGTGGCAAAAACAGGAAGGCAGATTACGGTCTAAATGGCATCAAGTTGGGAAAAGGGGAAGTACAAAGGGATCTGGGGGTCCTTGTACATCAGTCTATGAAAGTAAGCATGCAGGTACAGCAGGCAGTGAAGAAAGCAAATGGCATGTTGGCCTTTATAACAAGAGGAATCGAATATAGGAGCAAAGAGGTCCTTCTGCAGTTGTACAGAGCCCTAGTGAGACCACACCTGGAGTATTGTGTGCAGTTTTGGTCCCTTAATTTCAGGAAGGATATTCTTGCTATTGAGGGAGTGCAGCGTAGGTTTACAAGGTTAATTCCCGGGAAGGGAGTCCAGAACCAGGGGCCACAGTTTAAGAATAAGGAGTAAGCCATTTAGAACGGAGACGAGGAAACACTTTTTCTCACAGAGAGTGGTGAGTCTGTGGAATTCTCTGCCTCAGAGGGCGGTGGAGGCAGGTACTCTGGATGCTTTCAAGAGAGGGCTAGGTAGGGCTCTTAAAAATAGTGGAGTGAGGGGATATGGGGAGAAGGCAGGAACGGGGTACTGATTTAGGATGATCAGCCATGATCACATTGAATGGCGGTGCTGGCTCAAAGGGCCAAATGGCCTGCTCCTGCACCTATTGTCTATTGTCTATTGTCATTTACAAAAGGAAAAAGTCTGAAGTCCACAGTCCGATCCACATGCTGGATGTATTGGAGAGTCCCCAATCCAGGTAAGCCCAGGCTGCTGCAGGGCCTCCTCTGTCACCCTCGACCGGCTCGGGCTGTGAACTGATGTCGCTCTCCTTGCCCGACCATCTGTTTCCCAGGGGCACCTTCTGCAGCCGACCTTGAAAGTGCTGGATGCATTACCCTGATCTCTCGCCTACCATTCATAGTCATCAGCTCTCCAGTCTTCGGGGCCAAGCTTGGTGGCTTCCGTGCTTCCCCTACAAGAAGTGGCCGCCGGGTCCTTCTACACGGTGTTGAAGCAGGCCAGCCGCCGCACATGGCCGCGGGCAATCCGCCGGGTCTGTCGTCATTCGCGGTGGCCGCCGGGTTGATGCTGTCCTTGTGCTCAGCAGCTCACTGGCTTGATCGCTGGATCCATCTCATGAAACTGTAGCAGCCAGTCAGCACTGGATGTTAGGTAAAAACACAAGCCATGGCACAATGGTGCAGTTAGTGGAGCTGCTGCCTCACAACTCCAGTGACCCACATTTGATGTGGACTCCCAGTGCTGTTTGTGTGGTGTTTGCAAGTTAACTCAGTTTCCTCCACATTACAAAGATGTGCAAGTTGGTAAATTTTCAATCGCGGACTGTGGGTTAAGTGAGCTGAATGTTTCTAACTCCATGAGAAGTCCACTGTGATGGATGTTTATGTTAACTTTTATGTGGTTGTGTGTCTTTTTGCTTTTCACTTAGTATGGCTGTATGGTAACTCAAATTTCACTGTACCGTAATTGGTACATGTGACAATAAACTGACCTTGAAACCTTGAACCTTGAATAGGAGGAGTCACAGAGGATACAATGGAAGCTACAACTTGAGGATATCCAACAAGGCAAATTAAAATGAAACAGGCACGACCCAAAAATCACCTATCCATGTTCTCCAGAGATGCTGCCTGGCCTGCTGAGTTACTCCTGCACTCTGTGTCCTTCACTGGGAGGATTAACTGTCTCAGCAATGTCCAGGGCACTTTTTGCTGTGTGCAGCCTTTTGGGTAAATATTGCCGGCTTGAGTTCCGTCTCACCTTTGGGGCACTTTCTGTGGTACACGGCAATCTGGGTAAGCAGTGCCACCACTTTCAGCTTGTTTCTAATGTTAACGAGTGATTGTACAGTGTTGTGAAAATTACGGACTGCAAAATTGTTTATTTAAGTGCGAGTCCATGTAAATCTCCCATTGCGTACGTTTTGTTGTGTCTGTGCATATATATCCTCTGGAAAATGAAGAGAGGTAGCTTAAATCAGAATATTATCTCATGGGGCAATGGTTCATAAATGAAAGATTAAAAAAAATATTTTGGGATTTTTATGGGAATACAACATGACCAACATTCTTTTAGGCAAAGAAATTATTTTTGGAAGATGATGAGGAGAAATTTCTTGTGTCAGAGGGTGGTGAATCTGTCGAATTCTTTGCCACAGAAGGCTGTAGAGGCCAAGTCAGTGGATATTTTTCAAGCAGAGATTGATAGATTTTTGATTAATGCAGGTGTCAGAGGTTATGGGGAGAAGGCAGGAGAATGGGGTTAGGAGGGAGAGATAGATCAGCCATGATTGAATGGTGCAGTAGACTTGATGGGCCGAATGGCCTATCACATCTCCTATCACTTACGATGTTATGTCCTAATGACATCTGTCCAAATTTGGATAGATGCACCTGACTGTCAGAACAGACCCTTTAAAAGATTGTGGAGTAGTGACGCTGGTACACAGGTAGTGAAGAAGCCACTTGCCATTCTGGTCTTAATGTTCAAGGCATTGAGCACAAAGGTTGAGATGTCAGGTTACAACTGTACAAGACATTAGTAAAACCACGGTTGGAATTTTATCTGGTCGTTCAGGTATAAGAAAGATGGTATAACCTAGAAGAACACAGACAATTATTTCAAGGCAAAGTAACTTCAGAGAACAGAAGCAACATAAAAAATGATCAAAATTGAAGCGGAAAAGGAAGGAACAATATTGCTGCATAAGATGAACAAAGGGTATATAATTAAGGAAGATTTCATTATTAGAGTAATTGAGTGATACAGTGTGGAAACTGGCCCTTCGGCTTAACTTGCCCACACCGGCCAATATGTCCCATATTGCTGCGATAGTCCCAGCCTCAATTACCTCTTCTGGCAGCTTGTTTTATACACCCACCACCCTTTGTGTGAAAAAGTTACCCCTCAGATTCCTATCAAATCTTTTCCCCTTCACCCTATGTCCTTTGGTCCTCGATCCCCCTACTCTGTGCAAGAGACTCTGTGCATCTATCTGATTTATTCCTCTCATGATTTTGTACACCTCTATTAGATTACCCCTCATCCTCTTTCGCTCCAAGGAATAGTGACCCAGCTACTCAACCTCTCCCTATAGCTCACACCCTTTAGTCCTGGCAACATCCTCGTAAATCTTCTCTGAACCCTTTCAAGCTTGACTATATCTTTCCTATAACATGGTGCCCAGAACTGAACACAATATTCTAAATGCGGTCTCACCAATGTCTTATATAACTGCAACATGTCCTCCCAACTTCTATACTCAATACTCTGACTGATGAAGGCCAAAATGCCAAAAGCCTTTTTGACCACCTTATCTACCTGCGACACGACCTTCAAGGAATCACTTACCTTTACTCCTAGATCCCTCTGCTCTACAACACTACAAAGAGGCCTACAATTTACTGTGTAGGTCCTGTGCTTTGACTCCTGAGAGGTCCCACTCTCTCGAGTTACCTTTTTCCTTATTATGTTTTTCTCTTTATAAAATCTTTTGGGATTGCCCTTAATGCTACCCGCCAGAGCTATCACCCAGCCCCTTTTTGCCCTTCTGATCTTTTTCAGTTTACTCCTTAGTTCCCAAAACTTCTCCAGGGAATCACTTGATCCCAGCTGCCTATACATGTCCCATGCATCCTTCTTGTTTTTGACCAATGCCTCAATTTTCCTTGTCAGCCAAGCTTCCTTACTTTTGCCTGCTTTGCCCTTCATGTATCCTGAGCTTTTGTCAGCACACTTTAAAAAACATCCCACTTGGCCGATGTTCCTTTCCCCTCAAATAACCTGCTCCAGTAAACTTGAGCGAGTCCTTCTCTCTTACCCTCTTGGTCTTATCCCAGTTGAGCATTTTAAAAAGTGGGCCCTCTCTGTCCCTATCCATAACTATCTTAAACCTAATTGAACTGCGCTCACTAGTCCCAAAAGCGTCCTCCACAAACATTTCATTTAAGGGCCTGTCCCACTTAGGTGATTTTTTTTGGCGACTGCTGGTGACTGTCACAGTCGTAGCAAATCGACCAAAAAGTGGTGACTGGACCCTCCCACGACAATGTCTACGACAAGCTACGACAACCTACCACATAGTCAACGTCAAGCTACGGCAAGTTACTGACAACCGGCGACCCATTAGGACGTCCACTACGACCACACCTTCGACAAACTACGGACACACAGGCGACGACCTACGACAACCAAAGTCAACCTACGTCCACCCGCAACAAGCTACGACAAGCAACGACCCTGTCGGTGACAACTGAAGACAACTGAAGACAATTCAGTCGCCGGTACCTGTCGACGGTTGACGTAGATTGACGCAGGTGGTCGGCAATGGAATTCACTGAAGTCAGCACCCGGCGACAACCAATGTCACCTGGCGACAACCTGCGTCATCCTGGGGACAACCTACGACAGCACCTACGACAGAAGAAAACAAGCTACGTCAAGCCCACAGTCGCCGAAAAGTTTTGAACATTTCAAAATCCAGCGGCGACCAGAAAAACATTACGACTCTTTAGGCGACTTGAGGAGACCACTCACAACCAGACAGTCGTCACCCCGCGACCATGTGGCGAAAGCTTAATCGCATGTAGTCACCGAACAAATCGCCTAAGTGGGACAGGGGCTTAACTTGCCCTTCCCAATTTCCCAATACTAAATCCAGTGTTTCCCTCTCACGTGTGGGGGCCTCTCCATACTGCTTCAGAAAACTCTCCTGAACACCTTTGAGGAATTGCACCCCATTTAAACCCTTCACAATATGGATTGCAATAAACATAAGGATCTGAGAATTAAGCATCCAGCAGAGCTCCAAGAAATGGAATTATGACTGCAGGAAATATAATCTGAAAATCATGTAAAAATTGAAATAATTGGTGCAAATCGTAGATGAGGGATGGAATTATTTAATTGGTAAGAGTTGTCAGTGATGGAATCCAAGCTAAAATAACACAAATGTGGCCAAGACAATGTATAAATATGTTATGTTTTTCCTTCACTTTCGAGAGCTTCAGTTTATCTGGAATTTGAGAAGAGTTATTTCTAAACAAGGGGTTATTCACTAAGGTGACTCTGACACTGCTTCAAGATTCTGGAACCATCTCAGCCTAGATTGTACAAATATTCCTCCAGATAATATGAACATTGAATGCTGGATCTAGTTGCAAATCTATTTAGACAGTTTAGAACTGCTGAAATCCTTCCCCCCTCCTTCCAAATCTCTCCGTAGATTTGCAAGTGACAGGCTGACAGACTGGATGGAAAGAAACACAAGGCTTTAGTTTGTGAAGAGGTCAGTAAAGGAATAGAAAGCCTTAAAAGCTGACATGGGCCTGTTATTTTGCTTGGAGCTAATGCACAGAAAATTCATCTAAGTGGTGCTGAGAGACAAAGTTGATAAAACTCTAAAACTATGCGTGTGCATGAGTGCCAAAGTATTTTGTTATATTTTTGTTGAAGAAGTTGACAGAATAATTATAATTTGTCTTTGAAATGAATAGGGTTACAGGTTTCTTGGCAAAGGACCTATATTCTATTCTAGAAAGTTCTAGAGGTCAACCAGATTCATTGCCATCTAAGACAGAAGCTTATGGGAAATAATTGTTCGCCCAACTCTGATGTAAGAATTAAGAATTCATTGGAACTGAAATTTGATAACGTGACAAGGCCAAGTTGTTTTCTGGGAAGTGGTGGAACAGCTCATCTCCCAAGCACTTTATCCAGTAGATGGCGTGCTAATCCCCACTTCTGCACAGTTTGTGTCCACTTTTTATAAATTGTACTCTCGTCTCAGTGTCACTTGGGAGTTTCCAGATCAACCTGAGAGAGTTATTGATAGTCGGCCGCATTAAGGCCTTGGAGGAGGAACGTGAGACGTGCAGGCAGTCCCTGCCTACCTTCCAATGTCCATTTTTGTTTTCAATTTAAATAACGGAAGACATTTTGTTGAATACTGTTCGCAAATAAATTATCCAGAGCTTCCCAAAAAAACTCGTGGCACTTTAGAAGCAGCTGTGCAAACTGTCTGTGAGACCTCACTGGATCATTTGGGCACTGTATTCATTAGGACACAAAGCAGTATTTAATATGAATATTTGGTAACTTGCCCTGGCTCTTCACCAGAGTATTCATAACAAAAGTCTAAACCCTGATTAAATGTTGTGCATTTGACAGGCATTTGACAGGAACTTCAGCTTATTGGTATGCATATGGAGACTGGTTACTTATGTAGCTCTCAGAGAATGTTAACTGCATTAACAGAAATATTTCATTAAAAAGAGACACTAGTTCATATTTCTGACTGCAGTTTCTTCTTCGAGAGAAGTGGAAAAAGCCAACTCATTTGCTCAGGGGTATATTGTACATCTAAAAAATAAGGTTTGGATTCTGTAAATGAAACTGTTTACGCTTAGTTTAAGTGGGCCAAATCTAGGCATCCAAGATACCCTCAAGTAACCCATTTGATACATTTATCATATTGGGTTGGAGGCGTCTGACGCTCTGCAATTGATGTTCCCCAGACACATTTACGGAGGTCAGTTATCCCAAACTTTATTAAAGGCTCATTCCCTCAAATAGCTTTTGTCAAATATATAAAGGTACTAGACTAAGTGGGACTCGTTGGGTCCCATGTTCACACGGGAGGGCTGGTTCCCCCAATGCAATATTCCACCTCTCCACCAATTCCAATATTGGTGGCCAGTGGGGGGAGGGGGGCTTTCTGGAGCGCTAGTATGGGTGTTGTGGGACTGGTTTCCAGTGGGCTAGTATGGACATTGTGGGCCAAATGGATTCTTGGGCTGGCAGCTCAGTCACTCAGGCCTGGAGGGCTGGCAGCTCAGTCACTCAGGCCTGGTGGGCTGGCAGCTCAGTCACTCAGGCCTCGTGGGCTGGTAGCCAGAAATTCTGCCCAAAACAGATGAGAGATTCTGTGAGAGAGAAGGGGGAGAGGGTGGAGAATCAATTTTAGACATTTTACGTCTTTTTCTGCAGATCACAGCAATGAAGGAGGAAAGTCCATCCTGGCCTGGATCTCACAGGGAGCCAATTAAGGGAGGGAGAACAATACTCGGGTGAGGTTTAATACTTGCAGGGGGAATACTTATTGATGGGTGGAATAGACTCCTCCTGGGCTAGTACAGCCCTGATGGGTCGAAGGGGCTCTTTTTTAAAAAAAAGAGTGAAACCAAGAAAGAGTGGGCCAAAAATGCTCCTCCTAGGCTAATACGGGCATTTTGGGCAAAAGGGACTGGTTTCTCGGCTAATAGGGTCATTGTGGGCTGACATTAGTGGTTTCAGGTAGGCCGAACAACTCAATTCATTTCATTTCCACTGCAGTTTCAAGCGCAGGGCATACTGAACAGCTCATTGCATTTTCATTTCACTTCCATTGCCATTGCAGATTCAAGCATAGGGCAGGCCGAACAGCTCATTGCATTTTCATTTCACTTCCATTGCCATTGCAATTTCAAGCAGAGAGCAGGCTGAAAAGCTGATTCCTTTTTCATTTCACTTCCATTGCAGTTTCAAGCACAGGGCAGGCAAAACAGCTGATTGCATTATCATTTCACTTCCATGTCATTGCAGTTTCAAGCACAGGGCAGGCCAAACAGCTGATTGAACTTTCATTTCACTTCCATTGCCATTGCAATTTCAAGCACAGGGCAGGCTGAAAATCTGACTGCTTTTTCATTTCAGTTCCATTGCCATTGCAGTTTCAAACACAGGGCAGGCCAAACAGCTGATTGCACTTTCATTTCACTTCCATTGCCATTGCAGTTTCAAGCGCAGGGCAGGCCAAACAGCTGATTGCATTTTCATTTCATTTCCTTGCCATTGCAGATTCAAAACACAGGGCAGGCCAAACAGCTCATTACATTTTCATTTCATTTCCATAGATATTGCAGTTTCAAGCACAGGGCAGGCCAAACAGCTCATTGCATTTTCATTTCATTTCCATTGCCATTGCATTTTCAAGCACAGCGCAGGCCAAACAGCTAATTTAATTTTCATTTCATTTCCATTGTCATTGCCGTTTCAAGCACAGGGCAGGCCAAACAGCTCATTGCATTTATTTCATTTCCATTGCCATTGCAGTTTCATAGCTCTTTATGGTTGCGTTTTTTCTAAAATCTATATAGAACGCAGACAGGAAGTGGTCGAGATGAGACTTTTAATTATATAGATGATATATTCAGGATTGTGAAAGGAACCATGTATTTGCTAAAGTGTTGTTAAGCTGGAAAGGGTGCAGAAAAGATTTACCAAGATGTTGCCAGGACTCCTCGAGACTCCGTCCTCTGTCCGGCTCCATTCGAGGCTCCGACCTGACCTTAGCCCGACCTCATGGCTCTGACCCGACCATAGCAAATATAATTCCTTCATTTAGACTTTAGACTTTAGAGATACTGTGTAAAAAACAGGTCCTTCAGTCCACCGAGTCCGTGCCAAGCGGGGATCACCCCTACACTAACACTATTATACATAATAAAGGACAATTTTACCTAAGCCAATTATCTTATAAGAGAGAAGACACAAAATGCTGGAGTAACTCAGCGGGACAGGCCGTGTGTCTGGAGAGAAGGAATGGGTGACGTTTCACATCAAGAAGGAGGACCTTTTACCCGTAACATCACCCATTCCTTCTCTCCAGAGATGCTGGAGCCCATTGAGTTACTCGAGCATTTTGTGTATTTCAGTTCAAACCAGTTCCTTCCCACACATTCTACAAGTCTGTATGTTTTTGAAGTGTGGGAGGCGCAACAGACCCAGAGAAAACCCATGCGGTCACAGGGAGAATGTACAAACTCTGTATGGACAGCACTCGTATCCAGGATTGAACCCATGTCTCTAGCACAGTATGTTAGCAGCTCTACCACTGCGCTATCGCAGGAAACTATAGGTAAGATCAACAGCAATCATAACATTTAGTTATTATTAGCTTATTTTAGTTTAGTTTAGAGATACGACATGGAAACACGCCTTTCAGCCCACTGAGTCCACGCTGACCAGCGATCACCCGCTCACACTAGTCCTATGTTATCCCACTTTCTCACTCATTCCCCACACACCAGAGGCAATTTACAGAGGCCAATTAACCTTCAAACCTGAATGTCTTTGTGATGTGGGGGGGAAACCGGAGCACCTGGAGGAAACCCACAGAGGCACAGGAAGAAGGTACAAACTCCACACACAGATGGCACACCGAGGTTAGGATCAAACCTGGGAGCCTGGTGCCATGAGGCACCGGCTCTACCATCTGTGCCACTGTGCTGCCCATTAGATTTGTTACATAAAAGTATTTATAAATATTCAAGATTATGAAACAAATTCACTTTGTTTTGTCCAAGGGAAATCATGAGTGACGTTCAGGATGGCATTGCCTGAAGAATGTCTGGCATCTTTTACAGATGTAATGCTCTGAGGAGGAAGGATGGAAACTGCCTTCAAAGAAAACACGTCCATTTCCACCATTGCCTTTGAACTGTATCCTAGATCTGCATCTTGTATGCTTGATTGGATGGATAATTTAATGGTAACCATCAGATCTTGAAAGATGTGGCAGTCACCAGCATGATCTGGAATCTGGAGCACAGATGAAATGGCATTAGTTATAACTTGCAATAGCCTTGGGAGGTTGTCAGATTTAGATTCCACTTGAAGTTGCCACACACTCTATCGATGCATTGAACAAATAAGCTATTTCAGAAATGAGGGCTGCTTGCTCATTTCTGCACTAGCCACACATTCTCAGATCGTGACCACAGAGGACCGCACAGTGGTGCAGCGGCAGAGTTGCCGTCTCACAGCACCAGAGACCTCAATTCAATCCTGACTGTGAGTGCTGTCTGTTGGGAGTTTGTACGTTCTCCCTGTGACTGCCTGGGTGCTCCGGTTTCATCTCACATTCCAAAGACTTGCAGGTTTGTAGGTCAATTGTCATCTGTAAATTGCCCATAGTGTGTTGGATGCGAATCTGGGTTAACATCTAATAGTGCACGGGTGATTGTTGGTCTGTGAGGACTCGGTGGGCTGAAGGGCCTGTTTCCATCTCTAAACTAAACTAGGAATTAGTGTCAGTATTTTTTTTTTTTTGAGATGATTACCCAGATATTCTACTTAACATGCATTGAGTTCATAGATCAAATCTATTTAAACTTTAATGGGAAGATACTTTATTCTTAAGCAGTTTCTAATCCTCTAACATGCTCATAGTTTGTGAATTTCTTGGTTCGGTGCCATCATTAAGAGCAATAAACCTTGGCAAAATACATCTGAACTGGTGTGTGAGGTACGTCAGTGGAAAAAATGTAAAGCATTGGAGGCACAGAAACATGGAATTCATCAGATCGCATATTCAGCCTTCTCTTCATGGACATACGTCTTTCTTTTGTTGCCATTGGAGTTTTCAACAAAATTATTCCTCATCGTGCGTAGGAAGGAACTGCATGTGCTGGTTTACACCGAAGATAGACACAAAATGCTGGAGTTACTCAGCAGGACATGCAGCACCTCTGGAGGGAAGCAATGGGTGACTTTTCAGGGCAAAACCCTCCTCTGGAGAAGGGTCTTGATTCTTAACATCACCCATTCAAACCCTCCAGAGATGCTGCCTTTCCCACTGAATTCTTCCTCTTCATCATTGACTGCACCTTCTGCCACCTGTCCATTAGATTGCGATGCATTTGTAGGGAAGGACAATATAAACCAGGTGCGCCTCAGCATTAAACACTTAGAACTTGATGGATGTTGCCACCTACGCTGTTGTTTGTAGGAATGCCAGAGCTCTTCAGTCACTGATTTAACCATTATACTTTTCCATTAACGTTGCATGAATAAGACAGAATGCCGCCTTGTATTCCCCCTGTCCTTCACTGAGGCGCATGAGATGTTTCTGACTGTGGAAGTGTTCGCTTTTTGGTCCGGCTCTGGTGGCACACTTACAATACAATGCAATACAATACCGTTTATTGCCGGGAGATGCAAGGCCACGCTTCGGGTCTTGATGTTGGAGCCCCCGGCGGGTGCTAGCAGGTCCCGCGGCCATTAAAGCCATGCCGGGCGATGTAAGGCCCTGCTCCAGGTCATTTTCAACCCCGCAACTCGGGCGTGAGAAGTTGCCGTCGCGGGCGTTCCGAAAAGCGGTCTCCCACCAGGGACCTGCGAGCTCCCGGTGTTTCCGTCCACCGGCCTGCGGCTGGAGCCTCCGAATCTCCGGGGTCGGGCCGCAGCAGCGTGCCACCACAGGTCTCCACGCTCCGAAGCCGGCCAGCCCCACGATGGTGAGTAGTCCGCAGCTCCGCGACTGGAGCCTCAGGTCGTTCCGGTGGGGGCCACTCCACGGTGCTAAGCCCCAACGACAACGGAGACCCGACAGAGAAATGGTCGGGTCCTCCGTACAGGGAAAATATTTTTAAAGTTTCCCCCCCCCCCCCCCTCCCCACATACCCGGCTAAAAAAATTTAAAAAACACTATAACTACACTCAAACGAGACCAAAAAAAAAAACAGGTGGACTGCAGAGGCCGCTGCGATGTGAGTCGCGCCGCCCACCCACAACACTTGGCATAACTTCATAACTTCAACACTTCATAACTCTGATGAAGTTATGGCAATGTTTTTGTGGAGTGTTCAAGGAAATGCCGGGCCAAGTATTTTATGACAAACCAGAAAAGTAAAATAAATTGAAGGTACACAAAAAGCTGGAGAAACTCAGCGGGTGCAGCAGCATCTAAGGAGCGAAGGAGATAGGCGACGTTTCGGGTCGAGACCCTTCTTCAGACTGACGTTTCGGGTCGAGACCCTTCTTCAGACATAATAAATTGAAATTGTGCCAAATTCTTTCTAAAGTATTTATAAAATATTTATAAAATATTTACCAATGGCATTTGAAAATCTCTGGAATAAAGCTGCTTGGTGTTAGAAAATTACAAAAGTTTAGTTTAGGTTTAGTTTAGAGATACAGCGTGGAGACAGGCCCTTGCCCCCCCCCCCCCCATCTTTGTAGTGTTGGAGGACAATGGAACACCTGGAGGAAACCCACGTGGTTGCAGTGAGAACATACAAACTGCATACAATCAGCACCCGTCGTCAGGATCGATCCCAGATCTTTGGCGCTATAAGGCAGCAACTCTATCGCTGTGCCACTGTGAGGCCCTAAAGGTTTATAAGTAACTAGACTAAGTGGGACCCGTTGGGTCCCAGCATCACATGGGAGGGCTAGTCCCCCAACACAATATTCCACCTCTCCACCAATTCCAATATTGGTGGCCAGTTTGGGGGGGGGGGGGGGTGTTTTGGAGCGCTAGCATGGGTGTTGTGGGCTGAAGGGACTGGTTTCCAGAGGGCTAGTATGGACATTGTGGGCCGAATGGATTTTTGGGCTGATGGCTCAGTCACTCAAGCCTGTTGTGCTGGCAGCTCACTCACTCAGGCCTGGTGGGCTAGCAGTTGACTCACGGCTATTCCTTGAAATTTCATTTCAAGCAGGGTGCAAGGCCACCAAATTCAAGTGCGGTTTCATACCATTTCAAGCAGGGTGCAAGCCCACTAAAGACAGCGAGTCGTGACCTCTCCGTCCTCCATCTTGCAGAGACTGAGCCACGCCCACACTTCTGGGTTTTATAGTCCCTCCCCCCCTCCCACCAGAAGAGACGTGGCCTTCATGGTGTGATCAACAAGGAGAGAGAACCTCAACATTTGTAAACACTAATAACTCTTTTAGTTTTCATCGATGGGAAAAATCCTCGGCACTTGATGACCGGAGGGGTCTCTGAGTAAGATCGCCAAAAATCACAGCCGTACGTGGAAGCATTTTTTCTAAAATCAATATTAAGCGCAAACAGGAAGTGGTTAAGATTAGACTTTTAATTATGTAGAAGGCAAGGCAAATTTAATTAGGCAAGGCAACTTTAATTAGGCAAGGCAACTTTAATTAGGCAACACAGCTTTAGCATTTCCAAACCAAAGGCAACACAGCTTTAGCATTTCCAAACCAAAGGCAACACAGCTTTAGCATTTCCAAACTATATTTTCAAACCACATTAAGGGCACTAACAGGTCAGTAAAACCACTCACAGTTTAGTAGACACGTGTTCAGTGTTATTCACAGCTCAGACTGAGAGACATGACCCTCTCGCTTCCCCCTTCTTGCAGAGACTGACCGAGGCACTCAACACTTCCGGGTTTTATAATCCCTCCCGAAAGGGGCGTGTCCTTCAGGAGAGAGAATCTCAACATTTTTTAAACACTAATAACTCTTTTATTTTTCATCGATGGGAAAAATCCTCTTGTCCTGCACTGCGGAGGGGGACTCCAAGTAAGAATGCCAAAAATCACAGCCGTAAGTGGCAGTGTTTTTTCTAAAATCAATATACAGAACAACAGGAAGTGGTCAAGATCAGACTTTTAATAATATATATAAAGTGGATGTGACATGGGAAAAGATGTTTTCCAAGTTCGAATAAGTTTAAAAGTACTGTGCAATTGTTAATATGTGGGCTAAAAAATTCAGGCTTAGCTGCTTTTGGGACTATGATACGATACGATACGATACAATAGAACTATTTATTCCAGGATGGAAATCGATCTGTCAACAGTAATGAAACACAAAATATATGTGGCTAGTGGTGTGCCTTAGGATTCGGTGCAGGGCCCGTTACTGTTTGTCATCTACATGAGTGATTTGGATGAGAACAAACAGGGCAAGATTAGCAAGTTTGCAGATGATACAAAAGTGAGTGGTTTTGCAGATAGTGAAGATGGTTGTGAACGATTGCAGCAGGATCTGAATCGATTGGCCAGGTGGGCAGAGGAATGGTTGATGGAATTTAATACAGAGAAGTGTGAGGTGTTACATTTTGGGACGTCGAACAAGGGCAGGACTTACACAGTAAATGGTCGGCCTCTGGGTGATGTTGTAGAGCAGACGGATCTAAGAGTAGAGTTGCACGGTACTTTGAAGTTCGAGTCGCAGGTAGAGAAATGGTGGTCAAAAAGGTTTTTGTCATTTTGGCCTTCATCAGTACAGACGTTGGGAGGTCATGTTGCCGTTGCATAAGACGTTGGTGAGACCGCATTTAGAATATTCTGTTCAGTTCTGGGCACCATGTTATAGGAAAGATATCGTCAAGCTTGAAAGGGTTTAGAAAAGATTTACGAGGATGTTGCCAGGACTGGAGATTGTGATCTATAGGGAGAGGTTGAGTAGGCTGGGTCTCTATTCTTTGGATCACAGGAGGATGAGGGGTGATCTTATAGAGGTATACAAAATCATGAGAGGAATAGATCAGGTAGATGCGCAGAGTCTCTTGCCCAGAGTAGGGGAATCGTGGACCAGAGGACATAGGTTCAAGGTGAAGGGGAAAAGATTTAATAGAAATCTGATGGGTAACTTTTTCACACAGAGGGTGGTGAGTGTATGGAACAAGCTGCCAGATGAGGTAGTAGAGGCTGGGACTATCCCATCGTTAGACAGGTACATGAATAGGACAGGTTTGGAGGGATATGGAACAAGTGCAGGCAAGTCGAACTAGTGTAGCTGGGACATTGTTGGCCGATGTGGGCAAGTTGGGCCGAAGGGCCTGTTTCCACACTGTATGACTATGAGATGAAACACAAAATTAAAGTGACTAACCAGGCTTTGTGAGATTACAGTAGTGGATTCCGTATATAATTTCTGGTGAATCAGACAGCTCATTAGCAAACAATGATGGAAGTTTGGTAACTGGTAGCATTACAGCACTTCTACAACACAGTTAATTAAACTTCATGCTGCCTCAGAAAAGCAGCCAACATAATCAAAGACTTCTTTGCACCTTCTTCTTCCTATTCCCATCTGGCAGAAGGTACAGAAGCTTGAAAGTGCATACCACCAGACTTGGGAATAGCTTCTTCCCTTGCATTATCAGGCTTCCAAATGGTCCTTCCATAAAGTAGGGTACTGTTCGATTCACCTCTACCCTATTGAAGACATTGGATTTTGTCTAAGGAACTGATGTGCTACAATGCTGTGAACTATATTCTGCACTCTGTACCTTCCCCTTGGGGTGGGAGATTGCAACCTTTCACGTGGTCCACGCTGTTTCGACGAATGCAATCAACCTGGCGTGCACAATCAAATAAGATCAAATAGAACAAGTTGTCCTACAACTTTTGGCCGTGCATGCCATACGCAAGAAGAAGAAGACCTTCCCCTTTTCTCTATCGATTGTACTTTGAGTTTGAATTGATTGTTTCTAAGAGCAGTATATCTGATCTATTTGGGTAGTAGGAAACTAAAACTAAAGCTAAAATTAAATGTGGAATTGTGTTTAGAAGTCACATGGGATATTCAGGTGAGAATATTTAAAATGTATATTCTAGTCATAAAACAGACATTTGATGCCTTAATTGCAAGCTGATTTTTTTTTTTTACATTTAGCAATGCAGCAGACTTCTGACATAAAGAGCTTGTGTTTTGTCCCCACCATCCTGAAGGTCTGGAAAGTTCCTTATTGACTGAAAAAGTGAGTGTTGTATGGCTACATTTTCTAGGCGATATGCCAGATCTGATCTACGAGAACTTTGTCTTTCTGCTAGAAAGAAAAGCAAAGTTAACATTATCTGCGAGCCCATGTAATCACTGGAATAGAAGTAGAATCAAAGGTATAAATAACTTTTCTTTCAGTGTTATCAAACAAACCTACTTATCTTTGGAAAGCAAACCTCACAAAAATGTAAATAAATCACACGATTTAAATAGGTCCTCTTTTAGCAACTTCAGTTAGTTCACTTTCAAACTCTCTTTGGCGTGTTTAGTTTAGTTTATCATCACGTGTAGCTTTTGTTGCGTGCTAACCAGTCAGCAGAAAGACAATACACGATTACAAGGACTCCAACTGGGTTGCAAAATGACCACAAGAGGGTTATAACGGAGGGGAGCGCAGCTGGGACGCCAGGTGTTGCTGTTGAGCCCTCTGGAGGTGTCGTGGGCCTATCAACGAAACACCAAGGAGCTGCCAGTCAAGAGTTTAGGACGGTGGTACAATGCAAGCCTCAAAGACTCAGACCAGTGTGACCAACTAAGGGAAAAACCATCATAGGCCTTGCTAGCAAAGACAATGCCTCGCTTCCTTGTAAGCTGAAACTGGTGCCTGCAGTTTGGATTGCTCCCCCATCTGATGTAGCCTCTGATGGCCTACGAGGTCCCCTTCACCAAAGTCGAGAAGCTGAAGAGGACAGTCAGTTCATACATCAAGAAGTGGCTTGGACTCCCGCGTTGCCTCAGCAATATCGGCTGAGGCATACAAATGCACCAAAGTGAGGCTGGACATGACCCTGACCGAGTCCCAAGATGATGCGGTACGAGCGGCTGCTCCCAGACTGCCAACTGGGAGGAAGTGGACCCCATCGGAGGCTATACAGCAAGCAAAATCTACTCTCAGGCATGGAGACATTGTAGACAGGTGCAGCAGGGAAGAGGTGGGATTGGACTCGGCACAAGTCAACCCACATGGCACAAGGCAACATCCACCCAGAGAAGAAAGCTTGTAGTTGCTGAGAACCGTCAGCAAGAGGAGGCAGAGAGATGCGCAAAGGCAGTCTCACAGTCCAAACAGGACCAGTAGACTACCTGGGAAAACATGGAGCAACGTAAGCTTACCTGGCAGGATCTGTGGGAGATGGAAGGAAGCCATCTTAGCTTCATCATCAGAGCCACCTACGATGTTCATTCCACACCCAAGAACCTAAACCAGTGGCTTGGAGAAGAACCATCATGCTCTCTCTGCCAAACCCCAGCAACATTAAGGCACATCCTCACTGGCTGCAAGACCAGTCTTTCGCAAGGCCGCTACACCTGGAGGCACAATCAGGTCCTGCGACAACTGGCGATTACCTTTGAATGAAGGAGAACTACCACCAATGCCCTCCCTCCCCCAACGCCTGGTTTCTCGAACACCCTTTTGTAAAGGCAGGACAACTTCCAGAGAAGCCATTTGCAAGAAAGCAACTGACCCTCCTCGGCACTGCCCGGGACTGGAAAATGCAGGCTGATCGAGACCAGAAGCTCATTTTTCCACCAGAGATCATCACAACTAATCTCAGGCCGGACCTGATCTTGATGGTCAACCTCACAGAAGTCCCTGTACATCGTGGAGTTAACTGTGCTTTGGGAGGCTGCAGTTGGTGAAGCACATGAACGCAAATGTCTGAAGTATTCAGACTTAGCAGCCGAGGCAGAACAACGCGGCTGGTGTACCCAGGTGCTCCCTGTAGTGGTTGGTTGTAGAGGGTTTGGAGCCATGTCAACAACCAGACTCCTAAAGGGAATGGGAGTTCGAGGACAGGCCTTCCGGCAAGCCGTCAGGAGCGAGCGAAGCAGCAACTGGCTGAGGCTGAAGATGAAGGATTGCAAAATGACCAGCTAGAGCAGGGCCGGCCTTAAGCCGATTGGACTGATTGCTCCCAATTGGGCCTCGCACCTAAGGGGGGGGCCCCCGCGCTAGAGTAATCCAAAGCACCGCTCTAGGATCTTTGGAGTAATCTACTCTCGGCTCAGGTAGATTTACCCCGTGTGGAGGGGGGAGAGAGGGGTGGAGTGAGAGAGAGTAGAGGGGTGGAGGGGGTCAGAAAGGGGTAGACAGGGAGGGGGGTGTGAGGGGGAATGGAGAAGGGGGAGAGGGGGAGGTCCCTCACGGTCCCAGGGCAGCGCTCCCGCCCCTCCAGTCGCCGTGCTTCACACACAGCACCGGCTCCACCCCTGTCTCTTCCCAGCGAGATGCGGTGAACAATACAGGGAGGGCCGGGCCGGGGTTTGGAACAACGTTTACAAACGTCGGCCTCAGCTCACACGCGTTTGCCCGGACCCCGGCATCCGCTCCCACCGCCGGCCCTCGCCCTCCCTTCTCCTCCCTTCCCTCCCTCCCTTCCCTTCTTCCCTCCCTCCCTTCTCTGCTTTCCTCCCTCCCTCATTTCACAGTCACTAAAACAAGTGGTATTGTAACTATGTACTTTTCAGAGGTGATCTACACATTTTGTTTGTTACTTGTAGGCTTTCATGTGTGCAATTTTATATTAAAATGTAGTTTAAATCTGTTTGGTCCATTAACTTGCAGGCACTTTTTTGGCGCACATTTTGATTACTTTCCATTCTACCGTAGAGATATAAAGTCCATAATAAACTTTATTTGTATTTCTATGATTCTACAGACCTTGGCTGGGAACCTGGGGCTCACCAAAATTGTTCCCAATTGGGCCCCGCACCTCCTAAGGCCGTCCCTGAGCAAGAGGGGTATAACGGAGGGGAGCGCACCTGGCGCGCCAGGCTTTGCTGTTGAGCCCTCTGGAAGTGTCGTGGGCCTATCAAGGAAACACCAAGGAAGGAGGGTGCCCACATGATGACCCCAATGACATCTTTACCCCTACCCCCACTCAAGATATTAAGAAGGTTCCAATTATAGTAGGGATTGTAATATCAATTCCTATAAGCTCAACAAGCATTCACAGTGTATAGATACACGATAAAGGGAATAACGTGAATAACGTTTAGTGCAAGATAAAGTCTGATTAAATATAGTCCGAGGATCTCCAATGAGGTAGATAATAGCTCAGGACTGCTCTTTGGTTGTTGGTAGGATGGTTCAGTTGCCTGATAACAGCTGGGAAGAAATTGTCCCTGAATCTGGAGGTGTGCCTTTTCCCATTTCTATACTTTTTGCCAGATGGGAGAGGGGAGAAGAGGGAGTGGCCAGGGTGAGCCCAGTCCTTGATTATGCTGGTGGTCTTGGTGAGGGACAGTGAGGTGTAAATGGAGTCAACGGTAGGGAGATAGACACAACTACCGGAGTACCTCAATGGGTCATGGAGCATCTCCGGAGAAAATAAATAGGTGACGTTTTGTGTCGAGACCCTTCATTTGGTTTAGGTGCTGGGCTTGACTGCGCCACAATCCTCTGCAATTTCTTGCGTTTCTTCGATGCAGAATCAGCTGGGAACAAACTGGATAAAGTTAATGGTATGTTGTAGATTCTTGAAATCTGAAAATCTTGGCCCTGAAATCCCTTCGGTTGCAGATGATTTTTGTTGATAAGCCCTGAATTGAGCCTGCCAGGCCCCCGCTGAGCTGAACCCTCGAGAATTTTATGCATCAGGCCATTTAGATATGCACTGGAGGATTCTTTGGATAAATCCTCAGTAAACATGAGGAATGTTTAGTTTTAGTTTAGAAATGCAGCACGGCGACAGGACCTTCGGCCCACCGAGTCCTCACAGACCAGCAATCACCCATACACCAACATTATCATACACACACTGGAGACAATTTACAATTTTACAAATTAAGCCAGTTAACCTACAAACCTGTAAGTCTTTTAAGTGTGGGAGGAAACCGGAGCACCCGCAGAAAATCTACGCAGGTCATGGGGAGAAAGTCCAAACTCCACACAGACAAGCGCCTGTAGTCAGGATCAAACCTGGATCTCTACAGCTGTAAGGCAGCAACTTTACCGCTGCGCCACTGTGAAGTGCAGCCTTTCTGAAGACTACAGCAACAGCAGCAGCCTGAGTGAACACCAGGCAATGTAAATTGCTTGGATCATTATGTTCACTGTCAGTTAGTTGCAATGGATTCTTTATTTTTTCCTTTCAAAGCACTGTAAAAATGCCTGCTGAGATAGAATCTGACAATTACAAGCAAAATAGCTAGGCTATACAAAGAGGAACATAACGTTACGCGTACTATTTTAGCCTTCCTGAATATAATTAAAGAGGACTCGGAGACATAAGCTACAGGGAGAGGTTGAGCAGATTAGGACAATTCCTTGGAGCGCAGGAGGATGCAGGATGATCCTCTGGAAGGTGTACAAGATCGTGAAAGGAATATATGGGGTAAATGCACAGAGTCTTTCACCCAGAGGAGGGGAAATTGAAAACCAGAGAACATAGGTTTAGGGTGAGGGAGGAAAAGATTTAATGGGAACCTGAGAGGCACCCCTTTACACAGAGGGTGGTGGGTGTATGGAACGAATTTCCGGAGGAGGTAGTTCAGGCTGGTACTATCACAACATTTAAGAAACATTTAGACAGGTATATGGATAGGATAGGTTTAGAGGGATATGGGCCAAATGCAAGCAGGTGGGATTAGTGTAGTTTGGACATGTTGGTCGGTGAGGGAAATTTGGGCCGAAGAGCCTGTTTTTAGTCAGTATGGCTCTAAACAATGCCTGATCTGCAATTATTGTTGGTTTAAAAAGAAATACATTGTGTTCTCTCATTAATTTATTTATCTATATGCCATATTCTTAAAACGTGTGTCCTTCGTCCTGAAGAAAAAAGGATAACATAGAACTAATGTGAAGGGGTGATTGATGCATGGCATGGATGTGATGGGCCGAAAGGGCCTGTTTCCATGCTGTATCTCTAAATTAAACTACTACAGCAAGGAGATAGTTTGAGAGGAGGAAAGTAATGATAAACATACATCATCAATTCCTTCAAATTCATCCTCAGTGTATAGGCATGTCACGGGGTGACGCCTGTATGCTCGTGAGTAGTTGCCCAAAGAGTCGTACTTTTTTCTGGTCGCCGCTGGATTTTCAACATTTTGAAATTTTTCAGCGACCTGCTACGACTATGGCGGGTACCGGCAAGTCGCCGAAAAGATTGCGTAAGCGGAACAGGCCCTTAAGCGTATTCCTCTCAACACTTGCCCTGCTTCCAATTTATCATGCTGTTTCTTTGTCCACTGTTGATTGAGTAGAATTTACCTCCAACTATCAGAGCTGTTGCCTTTCATTCCCAACCTCAAATTCTCATGTCAACTCTCTCTTTGGAAAACAAACAACTTCTGATGCTAGAATCTAAAACAAAAACGGAAATAATTTAAGAACTCTGCCACTTAAGTAACTGCTGGAATCTGAGGAAGAGTCCCTGATCCAAAATGTTACGTTTCCTCTTTCCACAGATGCTGCTTGACTGGCTGAATTCATGAATTATAGGAGCAGAATTATGCTATTCAGCCCATCAAATCTACTCCATCACATTCATGGGTGATCTATATTTCCCTCCCATTCTACTACCTTCTCCCCATAACCCCTGACACCCGTACTAAATGAAACATTTCTTCCAGCATTTCTCTTTTTGCACTTCTCCTCTCTCACCACTTTTCCTCTTAGTGTCGAAGATTAAATTAGATTTATTGAATTCTTGGCATCCTATCTGGAAACTGATATGAGTGCCTGACATATATCTATCCCTGTTATCACAAATCTGACTACTTTCTCCCATTATTACAGTTCAATGTTTAGATTTTCATCCCAGGAGTGATAGGGTGCCACTAACCATGATGTGTTCCATCCAGGCACGTGCCGTGAGTAATTACTCAGGGTAGGCACTCAGTCGGATAAAAATAAAAAAACGCGCATGCACAGATTGTTCTCTCCGTAAAAATAAAAAATAAAAATAAAAACAGTAACAAGTCAATAGCCCAAGGCTTCCGAGTCTCCTTTATTCTGAATTACTGAAGGGGAGGGGGGGGGGGGGAGGGGGGGTGAAGGGTGATGGCAGGTGGAGAGATGGTGGGAAAAACGGGAGCACACAGGGAAAGGTTGAATCAGTTGTCATCTTATTGAATGATAACACTTGTTCAAGGGACCAATTGGGGGGACAGTTCCTTTCACAGTGTATGGGGAGTCTGTGCCAGGGGTAAAGTTTCGGGGAGAGCAGGACTGTTGAGAATGAGGGGGTCGGGGATAATGCCAGTAACCCACTCACTTCCCGCTGCTGCAGTGCTCCAGGCGTGGAGCCACCGCATTGTAGCCGGGGATAGAAGCAGCTCGGGGAGCTGCGAGCGGTCGCCGGGACCCGACAGTCAAACTGTCCGCCACTTCAGCGCCTTCTGCCGGCCGCTCACCTCTGGCAGTGCTCTCCGTCTGAACACCTCTCACCTGCCGCTCGCTCACGTCAGCGGCTTCCTGCAAATCCTTAAATTCCCACAGACGAGTAACCTCAATCGCGCTGTCGGAATTTAAGGACATGAGTGAGGCCAGCGAGCGGCAGGAGAGAGGTTTTGCAAGGAGCGTCGCAAGCGGCATGCTCCTGACCCCTCCTGCACAACATTAGTGCCCTCCCCGCAACATTATCCCGGGCCAGATTCCCCAAACGCTGTGAAAGGAGCTCTCCCCACACCCCCACACCCCGGGAAGTACGGTATTTAAAAACATAAACACAAAATGTACTTACCGCATTATTGGTACACAAAGTCCATTCTTCTCTCCCTGTTTCCTAAGACACACTTAAAATATTGCCAATCCATATTTGAAAACCCCGCCAAGAAACTAGCACTGTGCAAGCGCAGTAGGCTGCTGCGCATGCGCAGTGCTGCAAAGGCAGAATTTCAGCTGCCTTCAGCCCCGCTTGAAATTTACAGCTTCAGATAGCACTGACGGCACATGGGCTGCAGAGACCTTCAAGGGTTACAAGCGCTGCGGATGAAAGGCACGGAAAATTATGTCTACCTAAGAGATCGATTTCTTAGATAGGCATAATTCTCCCATGCCTTTATTATTTATATTTAGTAATGACTATGTTATAATTTTAGTCAGGGTAGGCAGTGCCTACCTTGCCTACCCTGACGGCACGTGCCTGGTTCCATCCCATCCTATCTTATCCACATTCTCTGGAGACGCTACCTGAACTGCTCAACGGTTATCTTCTGAACTCTCTTGTTTTCAAGAAAGAGTTAGATTTAGCTCTTCGGGCTAAGGGGATTAAGGGATATGGGGAAAAAGCCAGAATGGGGTACTGATTTTAGATGATCAGCCATGATCATATAGAATGGCGTTGCTGGCTCGAAGGGTCGAAACTCCTGCACGTATTTTCTATGTTTCTATGAACTGTAAGGGTCCAACTGCTGTCAGAATCAACCGACAAAGACACTGAGACATTTGTGAAACCGAAGAATGTTGAAGTTTCTGCCGAGGTCAACACAGCTGGATACATTGTGCTTGTTATGGGAGGGTCTATATTATGCCTGAACAGATCTGAACTTGATTCTGGCAGCACATGGCAACCACCCTGAGGCTAACACAGGGGAGTGTGTGCTGTTGCCCTTTGGCAAATACTTCATGCATTAGGGGAATAAGCATCATGGAAAGGAGCAAGTGATTCCCAGAGATTGGACTTCACAGGTTATCACTGTACACTTTGAAATTGCATATTGCAAGGTTCACATGAGAATCTTTGGGAAGTTGTGTATGTTAGTAAAATGTGCTTCATCCAAGACAATAGTGCAGAAAGAACTGCAGCTAAGGTCATCTGGCTGCACTACTCCCTCTTTGGCTATGAAAGAGATTATTATACTGCTTTTATGGCATTGATTCATTCCAGGCAGAAACTCTAATAATAGCCGTGCTTCATGCATTCATCAGGTGAATGACAAGCTTTGGAAGAATGCGAGAGAACTGCTGGGCCAAATCGAGCTTGCTGATAGCCAGCTGTTCTGAAAGGAACTGCTGTTGTCAGCTGTCTGGCCATCAGCACGTCTTTGCCTTGGGTTCACGCTCAGCAAAATGTTCATGTCCAAGGTGAGATCCAGGTGAGGTGCACCATTGAGTCCAGCCACAGAGCACCAATGTGCAGAAGAGAGGGGCCTGATGCACTTAAGCTCTGGCCCGACAGTTCCAAACCAGGGAAGACAGGAAAGAAAATGGTCACCCAATGTGACACAAAGTGATGGATTAACTCATCAGGCCAGGCAGCATCTCTGGAGGAAATGGATAGGTGACATTTGGAGTTGGGATCCTTCTTTGGACTGATTGTAGGGGGGAGGAACTGGAAGCAAGAAAAGACCGGGACAAATCGGGGCTACCCTCTCTGGACCTTTTTATTCCTAACTGCCAGCAAGACATCAACCATCTTGACTTTTCTACTCCCCTTAGCTACTACAGTATTACCCACTCTGAACGCTCAGTCCCCTGCCCACTTCGCATCAATCCTGACAAAAATAAATGCCCTGGTTTTTTTCCTGGTCTCCCCCTTGCATCCAGTTCCCCTTACAATCAGTCTGAAGAAGGGTCCTGATTCAAAACGCCACCTATCCATTTTCTCTAGATGTGATGCCTGATCCACTTAGTTACTCCTGCACTTTCTGTTCTTTTATCTATAAACCAGCATCTGAAGTTCTTTGTTTCTACAAAATGGTGATCCCATTCATTTGACTTGATTTTGATGTTTTAAATGAATTGTAAGTATTCTGTTTTGTTTTCATTTGAATTATACACATCTATTTGAATAGGTGTTAAATGTCTCTCTGGGGGTGCATGGCAAGGATGTGCTGGATTTATTGCCTGAAGTCACTCATTGTCTAGACCCTGCTCTGCTTCACTGGAACCGTTTGGGTGCAGAGGGCAGCTTGCCTGCCTCTCCAGATCCATTAAAAGTCAGTTCAGAGAGGGCAGGTACTGAGTCTAAGTAATGGCTAGATCTAGAATGATTCAGCTCACTAACCTATGCATTGCAGCAAGATAGTGGGAACAGACCCTTCGGCCCACCTAATCCGTGCCGAGCAGCGAACTTCGTACGCTAGCACTATCCTACACGCTAGGGACAACATACAAACCTGGGGTGTGGGATGAAACCAGAGCACCAGGAGTGAATCCATGCGGTCTCAGGGAGAACCTACAAACTCCGCACAGACAGAAACCTTAGTCAGAATCGAACCTGGGTCTCTGGCGCTGTGAGGCTGTAACTCTACCGCTGGGCCACCATGCCGCCCCAAAGGTGCAACAGTTGGCATTCATATTGTTTTGTGAACCCCAGCAAATAATCTTTTTTTTTTAACATCACAAACAGCTTCTATTTACTGAATGTATAATTTATATGTGACCACTTGCAAAGAATGATCACAAATGCATTGGAAATTATCCCAATGCATTTGTATTTCAAATTTAATGTCTCTCAGTTACCTTCAGGAAGAAATATCACAGGTGGATTAAATTGACATCCTTGGATTACAATGCGTGCAGAGTTCAATGAAGAATCCGTAATGTTACTGCCAGGGATTCAATGTGTTTCATTAGCTGTACCGTTTATTGCCTCCAGACTAAAATCAAGAGACATCACTGCAACTATTATGAATCATTTACAAACTAGTCCCACGAGAAAATACATAGAAAATCTTGTAGATTTTCATAAAACAAAACGATGTTTGTTACATAAAACAAAAATGAGATCTATTGGCACCACAGGTATAATTGCTGGAGATGTAAGGTGGCGCAGATGTTAAAACACATTGTGTGGAGTAACTTAGCGGGTCAGTCTGAGGAAGGATCCCAACCTTCTGGATCGCCTGTCCATGTCTTCCACAGATGGTACCTGGTCCGTTGTGTTACTCCAGCACTTTGTGTTTTGATCAATATATTATTACTGTATGGAGAAGTACTGCTGTCATCCAAGAGAATGCAGTGGCGAGGCATTCTCTTGAATGACAGCAGTACTTCTTGTGAATGTACTCCCACAAATCTTTTTCAGAGGGTTTTCTAGGATTTGGGTTTAATGACAATGAAAGCATGCTGTCAGAGTGAGACAAAAAACACAAATTGGAGGAACGGCACCTCATATCTTGCTTGGACAGCTTACAACCCAGAGGTATGATATTGATTTCTCTGACTCCAATTAACCCTTGCTTTCCCTCTCTCTCGATCCATCCCCCACCCTAGTTCTACTGTCCTCCTGATTAAATATTATTGATTGCATGCCGTGTTGTCACCTTCCCCTCAGTTAACAAAGAACCATTCAACATTTCCTCAACATTGTCCGCTTTGATCTGTTGTTTTCACACCTTACCCCTCCATATCTCTTGATTCCCTCTCCCCTGACTCTCCGTCTGAAGGGGTTCGACCCAAAATGCCACCCATTCCTTTATCTCCAGAGATGCTGCCTGTCCTGCTGAGTTATACCAGCATTTAGTGTCTATCTTTGGTGTAAACCAGCATTTGCTTTTCATTCCTACATATGAATATCCAAGTCAGGATGGTGTGTGACTTAGTAAAAGGCCTGGATAAACTAGTAAATAGTGAAAGGCCTGGATCAAGTAGATGCGGAGAGGATGTTTCCACTAGTGAGAGAAACCAGGACCAGAGGGCTTAGCCTCAGTATAAGAGGATGTACCCTTAAAAGGAGATGAGGAGGAATTTGAACATATTGCAGGAAGAACTATGACATATGAAGATGAGTTAGAGGGGAAACTGCAAGTTGCATGTTTCATATGCTCTGATCTCGCTTATTGATAGAGGTTGTGGGTTTGGGAAATGCTTTCAGAACAGCCTGGATCAGTAATTGCGGCATTGATGGTACACACTGCAGCCACTGTGCATTGGTGGTAAAATAAAGCAACATTTAGGACAGTGAATGTGGTTCTAATCAAGCAGGATGCTTATTTTTGTATGGTATTCAATTGTTTTGAGAGTAGTTGGGACTGCATTCATGCAGGCAAATGGATGGAATGTCATCACACTCCTGAATTGTGCTTTTAGATGGCGAAAAGAGGTGTGAAGAAGGTGATCAGTTGCAATAGTTTGTATTCTGGTCTTATAGTTACAGTATTTGACCCAGAAATGATATTGCCATTGAATATTCAGCCCTGTTGTTAGACACTTTCTTAATGGCGGTAGAACCAAGGAACTGCAGATGCTAAAAGAACATAAAGTGCTGGAGTAACTGAGCGGGTCAAGCAGCCTCTCTGGAGAACATGGAATGGTGACAAATTGTGTCGGGACCCTTCTAATGGTGACTGCAGGAGTGGGGCGCCGTTGTGTATGTTTGCTCCACCCGCAGTCCATCCTTTCACCCTTTTTTATTTTTATTTTTAGTCCTGTTAGATTAAAATGTTTGTTGTAGGTCTTATTTTATGTGGTGGGTGGGGGGAGGGGAAGGGGGGGATCTTTATTTCCGCGGTTTTCCTCCGAATCGCATTTTCGTCCTCTCCGTGCGGCCTACCATCGGACTGGAGCGGCGTTTCCTGTCGGGACCGGCCGGGACTACAGCTTCGGCGGCGGCACAGCGCTGGGACACCATCAAGGAGCGGGCGATGCCCTGCCGGGTCGCCGTGCGGTAGGCTCCGGAGTGCTGTGACCGCCAACTCCCAACATCGTGGAGTTGTGGCTGCGGGCGTCCAGCAGCGGGCAGCGCTGGATTTAAAACACCGTGGAGCCTGGGATCCGAGATCGCCAGAGTCAGAGCTCCAACCAGCGCGGCCTGAGGACTTCAGGTGCCGCGGTCTCCGGGGAGGGAGCGGCCGCTCCAGATATTTCCATGCCGCTGAGGACTTTTCACCCGACGCCGGTGTTCTATCTTCCCAGCGGGTGGGCCTAGAACATCGGGCCGCCGTTGCGGGGACTGGCTGCGGAGGCCTCAAACAGGCCCCGACCTCGGGTGGTCTAGGAGGAAGAGGAGGACTGGACTTTTTGGTGCCTTCCCTCACAGTGGAAAGTGTTGATTCTGCTGTGGGGGGATGTTTATGTTGAATCCCATGGTGTATTGTGCCTTTTTTCATCTTCTTTTTTACTTTATATGGATGTATGGTAATCAATTTTTTTTCTCTGTAAAGCACTTTGGCTTCAACATGATTTGATTTAAAAGTGCTATCTAAATAAAAGTTACTTACTTACTTATTTCTTCAGACTGGAGCTGGCATTTCAGGTCAGTACCCTTCTTCAGATTCCAGTCTGATTGCTTTGCTGTAAAGTTGCAAATGGAATGGAACATTGTGCAATCTTCAGCAAACTTTCTCATTTCTAACTTGAAGCTGAGGCCATTGATGAAGCAACTGAAGATGGGGCCAAATTATTTTTCATTACGATAAAAGTGGTGTAACTAACTGTACTATTTCTTGAGTGGCTTTTTTTCCTTCAATATAATCAAATAATTAATTAACAAATATTTAAAGTGATGTGATTAAATACTCACAGATTTATGACAGAACTTTATGTCAATTTATGTCAATACTTCATGGAAAATACTCAGTATATTTATCATTGATTTTCATTGTATAGATTTTAGAACTAAATACCTGATGCTAGAATGTCTCTGAGCAAACTTTTAACAAATAACTTGACAAAATATCAGCTACATACCATTGAAAATTAAAAGTTCTCAGGTGATCAAGTTACATGTCCAATGTTGCAGAAACAAAGATCTGCAGATACTGGTTAATACACCAGAGGATATAAAGTCATCTGAAGTAGGTTCTCGTCCCATAATGTCACCCATTCAATGATGCAATGATACTTTATTGCCACATACCTAGCTATAGAGAAATGCTTTGATTTTGCATACAGTCTGGTAAAATTATATAGCTGACACCACCTAGGCAGTACACCAAGAGTCGCCACATTTCTGGCGCTGACAAAGTTACAAAGACTTCATCGAACAGTCCTATCTGCTCGAGGCGGCGAACCAGGCCTGCCGCTGCACGTGGCACCAGGTGGTCCCCCGCCGGACCCTCCTACATTCTCGGTGACTCTCCACAGTCCCCCTTTTGTTCTTGCCGGCCACCCGCCGGATCCCCCCTTCATTCTTGGTGGTCCCCCTTAATGTTCTCCAGAGATGCTTCTTGACCCATTGAGTTACTCCAGCACTTTGTGTCCTTTTGCCTACTTGTCCAATGTTACTGTTCTGATGATACCCATTTGATTAGGCTTCACTTACAAGCAGGACACCCTCCAGATTACTTTCTATTAGAACAATTTAAGAGTGATTAAGACAACATTGGTCTTTAAGAAAAAATCTACACAGTAAAAAAGGAACTGACAGTGTATTCTACAGTCCACTCAAGTTTGCTTTCCATCAAGATAATTTCTCAAGCAAAGGGTGACACAGTGGTGCAGATGGTCGAGTTGTTGTTTCACAGATGCGGGGAACCAGGTTCGATCCTGAGCCTCTCTGCGTGGAGTTTGGATGTTCTTGGCGGTGTGGGATTTTTCACACATTCCAAAGAAGTGCGGGTTTATAGGTCAATTGGCCTCTGTAAATTCCCCCTATGTGTTGGGAGTGAATGCGAAAGTGGGATAACATAAAACTAGCGCGAATGGGTGATCAATGGTCAGCATGAACACGTAGGGTGGAAGGGCCTATTTCCATGCCGCATCTTCAAAATCAATCAGTCTATCAAAACCTTAATTCTTAGCTCCTATAACGCAGATCCTTGTGGAGTAGATGACGCATAAAGATGTACACTGTTTCTTTTGCAAAGCTGGAAGTTTGTCAAATAAATGTTATGTCAGATCCGAGAGCAGATAACATCTCCGCCACAGCCCACCCAGAGCATGGTTTAGATTCCAAAAGTACTTAAGCAATATGACACAGGCAACAGGGGTGAGAAAGATGTGTTACTATCTCTAAATTACACCTTCCTACAATCTCTTACCATCTCAAGCTCCCCCAATGTACTGAACACTGATATTAATAATTTTAACACTTCCAAATGTGATTTTACACTTACTGCATAATTGTACCTAGCTAGTCTAACATTGTTATGGCATTTTTTTTTTACAGTGAATCGACATCAAAGGATTTTAATTGCAAGGATCCACAGAGCCCCATTTGTTCCAGGCGTATGCTGGACTACCCTTGTGGTGGTTGTAAGCATAATTGGGTGGCACGGAGGCACAGCGGCACAGCGGTAGACTTGCTGCCTTATAGCGCTAGAGACCCAGGTTCAATCCTGACTATGGGTATGGAGTTTGTACGTTAATCCTGTGACCAAGTAGGTTTTCCCCGGATGCTCTGGTTTCCTCCCACCCTCCAAAGACATACAGGTTTGAAGGTTAATTGGCTTCAGTAACAATTGTAAATTGTCCCTAGTGTGTAGTGTGTGCTAGTGTAAGGGGGAACACTGGTCGGCGCAGACTCGGTCTGCTGAAGGACCTGTTACCATGCTGTTTCTCTGAACTAAACTAAAAATCAAGGCAGCGATTACATATTTGTCAGACTCGAGGCCCCACTCCCACTCCCACAAGCTGCAATGAGTTAAAATCAGCATGAATTCTTAATTCTTCCTTTTACATCAAACAATTTTATTTGATTTAATCAGAAGAAAATGTTCTTATGGACTCTGACCTATTTAAAGAACTTCTTGGCAGGAGAACAAGACACCATCAATTAGTTTGGATAATGCCAAGTAGTGCATTTCTCCAAGTTATCTTACTTTTAAAAAACTATCACAGTCATATAAACATAAAAGGTCCAAAGTACAAAGATCTGAAAATGGCAAACCAAAGATAATTGATATTATGACCAGAGTATGCTATATGTTCATCGTTTAAATCTATCAATTGATAATGGCCAGATAGGCATTGCCCTAATTATGCATAGTTTGATGTTGGCAGACCTAGCTTTCACATTAACTTAACACATTATGGGCTATGTGATTATAATGCCATATGTTGGTTCAGTATCGTTCTGTCAGTTTGGCATCAATTTTGGTTCATAGTGCGGCAGAAAATGTTTTCCATGTTAAAAAAGTTGTGTCGTAGATGTGGCCTAAGGCCTTGCATCGAAAGAATCATCGGAATGCTCACCTTTAACGTTTTCCAGTACCCATATTTTGCTTCAGAAACTGCAAACCATTATTAATAAGAATAATTAAGTCTAGACTACCACAACAGATGCCAACTACAGATCTAGTTCCTTCAAGTTTCATGCTAATGGTCATGGCAATGCTAATTTGTAAGGGAGACAGGAGAGGTAACAGTTTTTACACTATCATGTTTCGTGACTTGCCATCAGTATTTACATATTTACATACGTGTTTACATATACAATTTTTTTAAAGCTTCACTCCTTGAAAAAATGAATTTTACAATGGAAAATGAAGAGGAAAGTATTTGGCCAAACAATTATACAAGGCTATTGTAATATGTCCTCAAAGGCAAAGCAGCTACATTCTGGGGCCCGAAGAAATCATCACTGTGTGTATTGGGGTAAAATTATTGTGATGTTTGGTGGACTGTGTGGGGTGGGAGGACCTGTTGCTCCTCCCGTGCAGCAGCTGGCTCTGCACAGGACAAACGGAGAAGTTTATGTGTACACTGTCTGTAGTGTGTGAGGATGCAGTCATTTTGAGTTGTCTTGCTGCCAGCATTGACTAAAGCATTAAAGACTTCTGTTGTAAATTCTCAAATTTTGTGCAGACCTAGAAAACGAACATGAAAGTGGTGTCAGTAGTGGGATACTTTGGATTGCGTCCAAAGACCCAGAAAAGAGCCTATTTTTCAATTAAAAAAAAAAAAAGAAATTGTGTTCTGTAGTGTCCTCAAACTAACATGTCTCAGCAATTCGATTGTTTTGATTCCGAGCAAGAAAGGTGGTCATCGTATTTAATGCGCGCTGAGTTTTATTTTGAAAGTATGGCAATTACGACTGACCAGAGGAAGAAGGCTCTCTTGTGTTCATCAATGTCTCCAGAAACTTTTGTACTGCTTCAAAATTTACTTACAGAAGAAGTAACTGAAGCCTCATATGCGGAAATCACAACGGCTCTGCAGCTGCATTTCGAAAAAAGTTGAAATTACCTCGCAGCTCGCCTTGATTTTTACAGGACGGTGCAACAGGAAGGGCAATCGATCACCAAATTTCTTTCCGAACTTCGCACCAAGGCAAAAGCATGTGATTTTAAAACTCAATGCTGCGAAAAGTGCCAAGACAATGCGTTGCGGGATAGACTGGTCATGGGCTGCAGTCGATTCTCAAAGAATCGGACGCCTCATTGAAGAATGTGCTGCAGTGTGCTAAGATGGCCGAGCTGCTGAGTAAAGAAATGCACAAAACGGCCAGCGAAACAGCATCAAAGCTCCCTCATAAGGTGCATACAGTTTGTCAGACTTGTCCGCAACGCCAGAAACCAGTTGATCGACCTAGTGCAAATCCAGAGAAGGTGGGACAGTTTCAGAAGAGCTGTTCCCGTGTGGTGGGGAGGATCGAAACCCTGCTACCGGTGCGGCTCGACTGCTCATCATCACCATGAGTGCCCGTATATCAAGTCAGTTTGTTATGCCTGTTACCGAAAAGATCATCTCCAGGCAGTTTGTCAATCCGTAGGAAAGCTGAGAAAGGGCAAGAAAGCGCAAAACACAGTCGACCAAATCGCGGAGACCATTCCTATTGAAGTGCTCGGTATGTCTACGATCACCGACAAGACGAGGATTTCGCTGCAAGTCTCGAACGTCGATCTACAGTTCCAGGTGGACACTGGTGCGGCGGTGTCGCTAGTGGGTCAAGACATCTGGGAGAGGATCGGATCGCTGAAACTGTAACCAGCCAACATCCGTCTTTTCGGATACGGACGACAGACCATTCCCACGGTCTAACTCAGATGTTGCCGCTGATCGTAGTTGGTAAAGAAGGTACATTCCTGTGCGCCACCGAGTGGATCCATGCTTTCATGTTTGACACGTATGCCTTGATCTACGATCGATCAACTATGGCATTGTCATCGACCACGGATTGCAACATGGTCAGCAGTGCGCGAATAACCTGCAAAATCAGGACGTTGAATGGTACTGATCCAAAGAGTGTGACCACACATTCATCGATCGCCGAGAAAAGCTACAGTCAAGTGGAGAAAGAACAGCATACAGATAAAGCAAATACTGATATCTCTGCAAAAGAGCTCTGAGGAAAACTCTGTTGATTCTGAGCCTTTAGCAAGGGTTGTGAAACACAAAAAAGGCTGGGGAAAAAAGAGTGAAACGAGGTCCGGCCAAATGGAAACGTTCAAACTGGAAAGGGGGAATGTGATGTTTGGTGGACCGTGTGGGGTGGGAGGACCCGTTGCTCCTCCCGTGCAGCAAGTGGCGCTGCACAGGACAAAGGGAGATGTTTTTGTATATAGTTTATCCTGTCTGTAGTGTGTGAGGGTGCAGTCATTTAGAGTTGTCTTGCTGCCAGCATTGAGTAAAGCATTAAAGACTTCTGTTGTAAATTGAAGACTCTCAAATTTTGTGCAGACCTAGAAAACGATCACGAAAGTTATAGAAATAAAGAACTGCAGATGCTGGTTTATACCAAAGATGAACACAAAGTGCTGGTGTAACTCAACGGGACAGGCAGTATCTCTGGAGAAAATAATGGGTGACGTTTCAACTCATGGCCCTTCTTCAGTAAAAGTATAGATGCATTTTTTAATAAATTTCTCTGCCTAATGCTATATTGAGGTCAATTTTGTTCCTTAATTTTTCTGGACACAAATAAAAGGTTAGCGACTGTCAACAGGTCCATAAAATATTGGCACATAAGAAACAAACCAAAGGCCAAATTGCTCTGGTAAGTGATGGCATAAACTGGATATTACTGACATTATTCACAGGCAATTTTAAACATCTAAAAAAAAATAGTTGGAACAAATATATTGTTAGATCACAGATTAGTTTTTTTTTGTTATGTATACCAGAGTGCAATGAAATTCCTGGTTTGAAAAGTTCACTGAGTAAACAGTATACACAGTAATGAAAAAACATCTTTTAAAATAATCTGTACAATAAATCAATGAACTTTTTGCAACTTTATAAATTAATTTAAAATTTAAAGTTTAATGTTTATAAGCTGTCATGGCAACCACATGATAACAAAAGCAATACTTCTCTTGCAGTTTCATAAGCTCTTATTTCACTTTACCCTGATGATGAAATGTCAACAGAGGGTGCTCACATGTTAATCCAGGAGAAATAAAAATAAACCTTTCCTTGAACTACCAAATCTGAAATATCAATTTAATCAGCAGCGGGATTCCATGCCCAACAGCAGTTCAGAAATGTGCCAAATTCCTTAAAAAAATATGACTGACTTTAAATTTGATCTTGGAATCGTAGCGAGAGCTCCAATGACTCTCATCGAAGGTATCTACAGGTATTGCTGCCTCAAAAAGGCAGCCAGCATCATCATAGACACACACCACCCTTGCTGCTCTCTCATTTCACTTCTACCATTGGGAAGAAGGTATAGGAGCCTGAACACTGTGTAGTGGCCATTTGGCTTGTGTTGTGTGCCATTAATGATGGCATGTGTCTTTAAATTTTAGACTGACCGTTATATTGTGGGTGGGATTTAGGACGTATTTTAAGGCGTGTTTTAAGGTACGTTTCTTGCACAGAAGCTTAGTGTTTTAGTTTAGTTTCAGACCAGCATGGAGAAGGTTTAACCTTTGTCCATGCGAAGTGTAACGGAGACACGAGGAGTTTTCTAATGTTTAAAGCGATAAGCTGGAGTTCGATGAAGATTATAGTAACGAGTCGGAAGAAGTTTGGATGTACCTTATTGTTTTTCATCAACAATAAAGAATCTATCAATCAAAAGTCTGTGTTTGGAAGATTTGTCTGTGAAGAAGCTCTGAAGGTCTCTGACGGTGAGCTGGCATGCGTCCGGAGACATTCCCCTTAACCATGCAGTCCACTTAGCGGCTAGAGGGAGTAATCTCTTGAACAATATAAAAATCTGCCACTACACACTGTAACGTCCAGGTTCAGAAGCAGCTTCTTCCCTACAGCCATCAGCCTATTGGACACTACAATTTCCAACTAAGTGCTGAACTACATGCAGTTTGGGGCATTGTTTTTGGTGTTGCACACTTATTGTTTGTATTCATATACTGAACTTTTTTGTGTTATTATGGTGTTTACAGAGAATAAAGCTTTGCAGATTTGCAGTAGACATAGCAAGTATCTCGATGCCCTGAACAAATATCACTAGTTGATTCTGCAAAATGCTGCAAACTAATTGGAAAAATATATATGAACCATTATCAAAGTCCTCCCCAATGCCAACAACCCCAATATTGATGCCCAAGGTACACTATGTCATTTGGTTTGGTCAGGCCATAACTTTTGCATTCCTGACGTCAGCTTCCTTAGGCAGACACTCTATTCCAAGTGCTACTGTGGAAAGAGATGACCAGGTAGATAGAGGAAAAGATCCAAATATGTGTTCAAAGCTCTTAAACAAAATACAACCTCCTACTGACACGTGGGAATTTCCAGCCTCTGATTGCTCAAAGTTGAGGAGAGTTTGGAAGTGTACAGATAACCTAAAGACCATGAATTGAAGGCACCTGCCACAGCTACAGAAAACTGTGAGAATTGTGGACGCAGCCCAGACTGTCACACAAACCAATCTCCCTTCCATTGACTCCATCTACACTTCACACTGCCTTGGCAAGGCCACCAGCATAATCAAGGACGAGTCTCACCCCAGTCACTCACTCTTCTCCCCTTTCCCATCAGGCAAGAAGTACAGAAATGGGAAAACACACATCTCCAGATTCAGGAACAGTTTCTTCCCAGCTGTTATCAGGCAACTGAACCACCCTGTCAACACATAGAAAACAGTCCTGAGCTACTATCTACCTCAATTGAGACCCTCGGACTAACTTTAATCGGGCTCTACTTGACTTTATCTTGCACTAAATGTTAGGCAAGGCAAGGCAAGGCAAATTTATTTATATAGCACCATTCATACATGCAGCAATTCATAGTGCTTTACAAAAGAAACAAAAGAATAACATCGTAAAACGACAGCAGAACAACCATACAACGCAGGACAACAAAATATATTCAAAAATTACAAAACAAGCAATAAGACAAATGCATGAATAGTAAAACAAAGTCACTAACACAATAAAACGATTTTAAAAAGCACATAAAAGGGATAAGATTAGAAGGTTAAGATTACCTGCATGTTGGGTTATGGAAAAGCTACAGTAAACAACAGTGTTTTTAGGCCTGATTTAAATGAGCTTACAGTCTGTATACACCTCAGGTGTTCAGGGAGCTTGTTCCACAGGTGTGGAGCATAAAAACTGAACGCTGCTTCAGCCTTTTTAGTTCTGACCCTGGGAACACAGAGTAAACCTGTCCCTGAAGATCTGAGGAGTCTAGGTGCCTCATATACAACAAGAAGGTCAGAGATGTATTTTGGACCCAGACCATTCAGTGCCTTGTAGGCCAGTAACAGAATTTTAAAATCTATCCTTTTACACACAGGGAGCCAGTGCAAAGATTTAAGGACAGGTGTAATGTGGTCCATTTTCTTGGTGTTGGTCAAGACTCTGGCAGCGGCATTCTGGATAAGCTGCAGTTGTTTAATTGATTTATTACTGAGACCTGTAAAGATACCATTACAGTAATCTAACCTACTGAAGATATATGCATGAACAAGTTTTTCAGTGTCTTCTTTGGACAGAAATCCCTTGATTCTTGCAATGTTTTTTAGATGGTAATAGGCAGATTTAGTCTCTTTTCTATATATCTGTACATTGTGGATGGCTTGATTGGAATCATGTACTGTTTTTCCGCTGACTGGTAAGCAAGTGACCAAAGCTTTTCACTGTATCTCGGTACAGGTGACGTAAAACTAAACTAAAACTAAAAACAATCTAAAAAATGGTAAGCTCCCCCATGAAACTCCTCAGTATCCACAAAACTAGATTGTAAACTAAAGACACACAGGACTGCAGGTACAGGAGTCTCGAGCAAAGCACAAAGTGCTGGAGTAACTCAGCGTGTCAGGTAGCAGCCTGAAGAAGGGCCCTGACCTGAAATGTCACCGATCCATTCACCCAACTGATGATCTGCCGCATTACTCCAGCACTTTGTAGCTTGGTGGCTGTCCTGAGAGACTGCTTGAGAAGAGTGGAGATGTAAATGGCTGGGGAAGATTTAGCCTATGATTGTGAACACTCTAAATTTGGGGGGTTTTCCAGATGGCCATCAAACAGACAAAGCGTAGTTGTTTTGGAGCAATTGGCTGGAATTTGATAATTAACCCAGTTCACACGTGAAACAAATAACGTTTTAATCCTGTAGATTAGAACCACAACTTTTTTTTCTTTTTGATTCCCTGGGTCAGCTGGGTCAGTAATGTTTCAGTTCAATTCCCTAAAAGGATATTAGAACAAGAGAGATGTTTGAATTGTTTTTCGACTGATCCAGGCTAAAACACACCAGTAAAATTGTTATTTTCTCTTCTGACACAATTACAAAGTGAAAACTTGGTTCTGTCAAAACTCACGGCTTGTCACCAAAAAAAAACTTAAAATGCATTCAGTTTGGTCATGTCAAAAGGACTGTTCAGGTAAACATGGAATTTATAAATTGCTCCTTACTAATACTTATCCAATTGGTTATTGGTATTAACATGAATGGAATGAATTACCAGCAAACTTGAGTTAAATTTGATAAAATATCTTCCCAGATGGTCTGAGGGAAACCTAGTGATTAATACTTACTCTAAACATAACGGGTTTTGAATATTTAGGGTTTTTTCCAGTCAGCAGAAAAACTATAAAAATCAAGCTGTCCATAGTGTACAGATACAAGATAAAGGGAATAATGAATAGTGCAACATACAGTGCAGTAAGGTCTGACTGAAGATAGTCCGATGGCCTCCAATGTGGTACTGTAGATGGTAGCTCAGGATCGTTCTCTAGTTGTTGATGCTTAAGATTTCTTCAAAAAAACACAGTGGCCCCTTAGTTTTCTCAACTTACACATTCAAATTTAATTTATAGCTACCCTCAATTATTTTAATGAGAACACAATGTATATTCTTTCTAACATTTTGTACATTAACTGTATAGTTTAAAATTCAGATTGTGGGACAATACTAAACTTTGATTCCCACAAACTTTCTCACACAATTTATGTTGAACAAATTTTTCGTACCCGAGAACTAATTTTGTAAGTGTGGGTTGGTGTTCTCTCAAATTTGCAAAATAAAGATTCAATGTTTTCAATGTAAAAATGATGATATTGCAGTTTGAGCCTGAACTAACTACTAAATAATACGACTCTCTACCTCATTTGGAGACCATCAGACTATCTTTAATCAGACTTGCATTAAACATTATTCCCTTTATCATGTACCTGTGTACTGTGGATGGCTCAATGGTAATCATGTATTGTCTTTCCGCTGACTAGTTAGAACGCAACAAAAGCTTTTCACTGTACCTCAGTACACTTGACAATAAACTAAACTAACTAATTATCTTCAGGCGTAGGCCACAATCCTTATGATACATTCTGTAAATTGTTCAAAATGTTTGAGCATAGTATTTTTATTCCTACGTTTGCGGACTGTGGGAATCTTTAGTCAAATTGACTGTTCAATCTTGTTGATGACATCATTCATGCCAGATGCCCCAAGACCATTTCTTAAGGTGTTTTGTCCTAGTCATACCAAAAAAGGGAATATCCACAACTTAGTCTCTGAGGGCAAATTTCTTTGATGTAACCATTTCCTATTGACTGGAAATATAGGCCAACTATTTATTCAATTAATTAATTATTTCCCTGAGAAAAAGCAAAGATAAGAGCAAAATTAATAAAACTAGTTTCTGCATCACAAGGAACTCAAACTGGCATTGTTTACTGCGCTTACAATCAGAAAAGTAAACAAACTCCAGAAATAGAATGAAGGCACAAGGAACTGCAGATGGAAGCTCTGGAGGTACAATGGAAATATAGCCATAAGGTTTTGCATTGCTTGGGTATTTAATATTAGACATTGCTAATGTTTCATCTTCTTTTTCTCAGGCAATCCCCCAGGATTGAAGATGACTTACTTCTGCTCTGGTTTTATTGGTCCTTTGGTGGTTAACACGACCGTTGAGAAGTTACTGCAGATGCTTCCAAAATGGGGGAGAGAGTAGCTGATGAGACAGATAAATTCATGAGGTACTTCTATTGGTTATGATGGGCATGTATGTGTTGCGAATGTCTGGTTTTGGGGTTGTCTCCATGATCTTGAACGGATCATCTCTACCTTAGGCAGTGATGAATCAGTGGTTCCCCAGGAGTTGGTGGGGATGCTGCATATTTTTTAAAGAAACATTGAGCATATCCTTGAATCAAATTTAACCAAGGGTTCAACAATGTCACTCCTAATTTTTTCTAAATTTAAAATGATATCGTTTCAGAATACCACTGGAGTGTGGTCGGAGGGTTGGAGTCTTTCCATTTAAATAAAATAGATCTTCTGGCGATTAATGTGGTAAAAGCAAGCAAACCGATGGGCGGAGCAGGGCAAATGAATAGAATCTAACACTGGTAGCCCACAAATTGCAGTAATAGGATGAGGTTGTAAATCAATACCTAAGACTACAGTAATAGTATCAAAAATGTCTTTCCAATATTTTTCCAAAAGTGGGCAGGACCAAAACATATGGGTCAGAGAGGCCACTTCAAAGTTACATCTGTCACAGGTAGGGTTTATATGACCATAAAAAAGAGCCAACTTATCTTTTGACATATGAGCTCTGTGAACCACCTTGAATTGTATCAAAGCGTGTCTTGCACACATTGAAGAGGTATTGACTAATTGAAGAATCCTCTCCCATTTCTCTATAGATAAAGAAGTTTGGAGTTCTCTTCCCCAGTCATTCTTAATTTTATCAAATATATCTATTTGTATTTTCAAAATCAACTCATAAATAGTCGTTAAAAAAAATTCCAAAATTTCGGTTTGATGTGGTAGCGGAAAAAGGGGTAGAGTACCCTTAAAAAAGTGTGTAATTTGTAAATATCTAAAAAAGTGTGAATTAGGTAAGTTATATTTATTGGAGAGTTGTTCGAAAGACATAAAACAACCCTGCAAAAACAAATCACGAAAAGTTACTAAACCCTTCCTCTTCCATAACAAAAAGACTTGATCAGTACTAGTTGGAAGAGAAAATTGGATAAAATAGTACTCGATAAGATAAAATCATTTAGTCCAAAAAACTTACAAAATTGAAACCATATTCGGAATGTATGTCTTATTGTATGTTAGTCGTATATTTATTGAATCTCGTAATTGTGAAAGGTAACAAGGCCCCTAGAATAGAGGCCAATGATAGCCCTTGTAAGGAATCACGTTCAAGGTTTATCCATCCTGGGCATTGGGTATCTTCTAAATCTTTTGTCCAAAATGTTTAAATAACGAACATTTTCGGAATGTATGTCTTATTGTATGTTAGTCGTATATTTATTGAATCTCATAATTGTGAAAGGTAACGAGGCCCCTAGAATAGAGGCCAATGATAGCCCTTGTAAGGAATCACGTTCAAGGTTTATCCATCCTGGGCATTGGGTATCTTCTAAATCTTTTCTCCAAAATGTTAAATAACGAACATTGACTGCCCAATAGTAAAATCTAAGGTTCAGCAATGCCAAACCGCCATTTTTTTAAAATTTCTGTAAATGTTTTTTACTTAGTCTGGGATTTTTATTCTGCCATATATGTGAAGAAAATTTGGAGTCTATAGTTTCAAAGAAAGATTTGGCAATAAAAATTGGTATCGTCCGAAATAAATACAGAAATTTTGGTAAAATGAACATTTTAATAACATTGATTCGGCCAATTAGGGATAAGGACATTGGTGACCTATTTAGTAAACTGATGTTTAATATGGTCAATTAAAGGCATAAAATTGGCTTTAAATAAATCCTTGTGTTTCTTGGTGATCTTAATACCTAACTAAGTAAAACTTCCGGTAGTCAATCTAAATGGAAACTGACCATAATTCAAAACAAGATTATTTAATGGAAAAAAGCTCACTTTTACTAAGATTTAGTTTATAACCGGAAAACGACTAAATTGATTAAGTAATGCTACTATTGCCGGAATAAATTTCTCTGGGTTAGAAATCAATAATAACAGATCATCTGCGTAAAGAGATAGCTTATGTGTCTTATTCCCGCAGACAATACCAAAAATATTAGGGGATTCCCTAATAGCAGTGGCTAAAGGTTCCAAAGCAATATCAAATAGTAAAGGACTTAAGGGACAGCCCTGTCTAGTACCTCGAAAGAGCCTGAACAAAGGGGATCTCTGATTATTAGTAAATACGGAAGCCTGAGGTAAATGATATATCAACTTGATCCAAGAAATACATTTTGGACCAATCTTAAATTTTTCAAGTGTATTGAATAAATAATTCCATGCTACTCTATCAAACGCTTTCTCGGCATCGAGTGAGATGACGCATTCTGGAGTTTTATTATACGCTGTATATACAATATTCATTAATATGCTAACGTTAAAGTATGAGTAACGATTTTTAATAAAACTGGTCTGATCTTCAGAACTAATTTGCGTTAAAATCTTTTCCAATCTCATAGGTAATATTTTGGAAAGAATTTTGAAATCTACATTTAACATTGATATAGGTCTAAATGATGACACTTCAGTAGGGTCTTTATCTTTTTTAAGAATTAAAGAAATAGAAGCTTCATAAAAAGATTGTGGTAATCTATTCCTTAAAATGGCTTCTTTAAATACCTTAGCCATGGAGACAATAAATTTGAAAAATACTTTAAAAATTCTAATGCAAACCCATCTAAACTGGAAGCTTTACCAGAATTCATTGAAAAGATTGCTTTCTGTATTTCTTCTTCCGTGATGGGTTCCGTGATGACAGTAAATTTGGTAAGTTAATCATGTCTCAATTGAAGTTCAACTCTATTTTTGTCGAGCTCTAAACTAGGAGCTTTTGAATATTTTTTATCAATTTCTTTAATCTCGTCAGCCAATATACCTATTTATTTTTGATTTTGTTTTTTTAATCCCGCAGAGTATGAAATAATTTGTCCATGAATACATGCCTTAAAAGCATCCCAGACTACACCATTGGATATTTCTTCAGTAGAGTTTGTCAAAAAGTAAAAAGCAATCTGATCTTTCATAAAATTAATAAAATGTAAGTCGTGAGGCAAAGTAGCATTAAATCGCCATGGTTTAGCACTAAACTCGGAATCAGGTAGATTGATTGATAGTTTCAAAGGTGCGTGATCAGAAATAGCGATTGCGTCATACTCACATGCAGTGACCAACGGAACTAGCCAAGAATCTAGTATAAATTAATCAATCCTAGAATAACTGTGATATACATGAGAGAAAAATGAAAATTCTTTGTCATTTGGGTGTAAAAATCTCCAAACTTCTAACATTCCGGAGTCAAGTAAAAAATAATTATTCAAATTAGCTTAAAGAAGGAACTGCAGATGCTGGAGAATCGAGGGGTACACAAAAAGCTGGAGAAACTCAGCGGGTGCAGCAGCATCTAAGGAGGCGAAGGAGATAGGCGAACGTTTCGGGTCGAGACCCTTCTTCAGACTGGTCAGGGATCAGGGAAACGAGAGATATAGACGGTGATGTGGAGAGATAAGGAACAATGAGTGAAAGATATGCAAAAAAGTATCGGTGATAAAGGGAACAAGCCATTGTAAGCTGTTTGTGGTGTGAAAATGAGAAGCTGGTGCGACTGGGGTGGGGGAGGGAGATAGAGATAGAGGGAATGTCAGGGCCCGAGGGCTGAGGGAGAGGTGGGAAGGGGAGGAGACAGCAAGGATTAACAGAATTGAGAAAATTCAATATTCAAGCCCAAAGGAATGCAGACTCCCCAAGCGGAATATGAGGTGCTGTTTCCTCCAGCTTGCGGTGTTGCTCACTCACTCTGGCCGTGGAGGAGACCCAGGACCGAGAGGTCGGATGTGGAAATGGGATGGGGAGTTGAAGTGCTGAGCCACCGGGAGGTCGGTTGGTTATTGCGGACCGAGCGGAGGTGTTCGGCGAAGCGATCGCCAAAAAAAAAAGCCTCCGCTTGGTCTCACCGATATAGATCATCTGGCATCTGGAGCAGCGGATGCAGTAGATGAGGTTGGAGGAGGTGCAGGTGAACCTCTGTCGGACCTGGAAGGACTGCTTGGGTCCCTGAAAGGAGTGGAGGGGGGAGGTGAAGGGACAAGTGTTGCATTTCTTGCGGTTGGAAGGGAAAGTGCCCGGGGAAGGGGTAGAGTGGGAGGGGAGGGAAGAATAGACAAGGGAGTTGCGGAGGGAGCAGTCTTTGCGGAAGGCAGACAGGGGGGAGATGGGAAGATGTGGCGGGTGGAGGGTCACGTTGGAGTGGCGAAACTGGCGGAGGACTATATGTTGTATTTGCCGGCTGGTGGGGTGAAAGGTGAGGACCAGGGGGACTCTGCCCTGTTTGCGAGTGGGGGAATGGGGAGCGAGGGCAGTGTTGCGGGGTATGGAGGAGACCCTGGTGTGAGCCTCATCAATAGTGGGGGAGGAATCCCCGTTCTCTGAAGAATTAGGCCATTTGTGATGACCTGGTGTAGAACACCTCATCCTGGGAGCAGATGCGGCGTAGAACGGAGGAATTGGGAATAGGGGATGGAGTCCTTACAGGAAGCAGGGTGGGAGGAAGAGTAGTCCAGGTAGCTGTGGGAGTCAGTAGGTTTGTAGTGGATGTTGGACAGGAGCGTATCACCTGCAATAGAGATGGTGAGGTCAAGGAATGGTAGGGAAGTGTCGGAAAATTGGTCCAAGTGTATTTGAGTGCCGGATGGAAGTTGGTGGTGAATGAATGAAGTCAGTCAGTTGTGTGTGGGTGCAGGAGGTGATACCAAAGCAGTCGTCGATGTATCGGAGGTAGAGGTCGGGGATGGGGGCCCTGGTACGCCGAGAACAAGGATTGTTCGACGTACCCAACAAAGAGGCAAGCGTAGCTGGGGCCCATGCGTGTCCCCATAGCTACGCCTTGTGTTTGGAGAAATGGGAGGAATCAAAAGAGAAGTTATTGAGGGTGAGGACCAACTCTGCTAGGCGGAGGAAGGTGTCAGTGGACGGGTATGGGTTTGCTCCTCTGGTCGAGGAAGAACCGGAGGGCTTTGAGACCGTCCTGGTGGGGGATGGAGGTGTAGAGTGACTGGACGTCCATGGTAAAGATGAGAGGATGGGGGCCTGGAGAAATTGGAATGCACGGAGCCGACGGAGAGTGTCTGAGGTGTCTTGAACATAGGTGGGGAGGGATTTTAACAAAGGGGGATAGGATGGCGTCAAGGTATGTTGGAAATGTGTTCGGTGTGGGGCACGAACAGGCAGAGACAATGGGTCTGCCAGGGCAGTCGGGTTTGTGGATTTTGGGGAGAAGGTAAAATCGGGCCGTGCGGGGCTGGGAAACGATGAGGTCGGAGGCTCGGTGGGGTAGGGAGCCCGAGCTGATGAAGTCGGTTATGGTGCTCGAGATGGGTGGCCTGGTGTTCGTCAGTGGGGTCAATGGTCCAGGGGTAAGTAGGAGGAGGTGTCCGAGAGTTGGCGCGCCGGCCTCCCGCTTTGTAGAGATCGACGCGCCAGACTACCACGGCACCTCCCTTGTCGGCGGGTTTGATATTTATTTGGAAGCACATGATCAGATGTAGACCTGTCAATCACGGGGTTCAGACAACAGTTGAAATCTCCACCCATTATTAAAAAGTGTTCATTTAAATTAGGAAAGGATGCAATTAACTGTTTAAAAAACTCTGGGTGATCAATATTTGGTGCATAGACATATACCATAGCAACTTTTTGCATGTAAAGAACACCAGTAATCACCAAAAATCTGCCATATGGATCAGAAATTGTTTCATTGTGAAAAAACGGAATTGAGGGGTCAATAAAAATAGAGACTCCTTTCGCCTTAGCCTGTGAAACTGAATGAAACTCCTGTCCTCTCCAAAACTTGAAAAATCGTAAATTGTTATCTTGCCTTACATGAGTTTCCTGAGCAAAGATAATCTGTGCATTTAGTCTGTGAAGAACTTTAAAAATTGTTTTCCCCTTAATGGGATGGTTCAAGCCATTCACATTCCATGAAAGGAAATTAATAACTTGCTTGTAAAAATTAATTAATAATATTGCTTGTAAAAATCATGTGAGATGTAATGGGTTAATTTCTTGAAGCCTAAAAGTTCATGATACTGGAAGAAGAAAAATCTAGGGCGGACCCAGAAGTGACGACATTTCAGACATTTTTGTAGTTCAATCTTTGCACAAATGAAAAACACATGTTTTTAATCTATGTCATGTATGAATGCATTATTAATGTTTCCTCCATTTATGGTCAACTGATGCAGTCGTGCTTGTGAGGACTCGTTTTTTCCACAGCATGAAATCACAGACCTTCAAAATCTTCACCTAGTCACATACGTGACTCCGAAGTAAAATAGTAAGATTAAACGAGAACTTACCAGTTTGAAGTTTGATCGTTATTTTATGAGGAGTTACGATGAGGGATTACGTGCCCTCCACTCCCTACCCTCGTAACATAACGATCATCTGGTAGTTCTAGTCATCTATAATCTTACTATGTTAGTTCAACAACTGTTATCTGTGATTTCACACCGCTGCTTTGAAGATTGACGTGCATGCGTGGGATGGCCTTCTTCATGTAATCCCTCATCGTAACGCCTCATAAAATAACAATCAAACTTCAAACTGGTATGTTCTCATTTAATCTTACTATTAACTAAAATGTTTCAGGGTATGAAACAATACAAATATAGGAGCCATTTATGTTTAGGCTAGCTACTGTTGGCATATATTATTATTTTGTCTAGATATTTCTTGCACAATTATTTTGATCACTTGGGAGGCGGGCTCTTGATGCTTTGTAGGACGTTACATATTGCGTAGTCACAGGAAGTGACCAGATCAGACCAGGCAAGTGAGAGAGAGTACACAGTTCTTATCAGATGAGAGAGAATGGAAAGTTACAGCTTGTATGAGAATAAGGAATACCTGGTATGAATCATCTCTTTGTTTGTACAACTACTTCAATAAAGAATGAAGTTAACTGGAAATAACGACTGGAGGATCAGTTTTTTATCCTCTGTGTAAATTCACTCCTACCTGCCTGTGTAGTAATGGCAACGGAAAGTTGGACATTTGGAAAAGTTTAAAATTGCCATTACAACAGATTGATTATTAGGACTGGATGTTACAATCCCTAAGATTTCACTACAATTGACATTCTTGGCTATGACACCCATGTTAATTTTGCTAACAATCAGACACATCTTCAGTTGTGTACCTCGACGTCACTGGGTGTTTCGGCCTTTTATCACAAGACACCCTCAGTCGAGGCAGGCCCACCACAGGTTGATCAGACCTGGGTGTGTGTCTTATTGCTAGCCTCTAGATGGTCACGTGGCAGCCCAGACAGCATCTTTCCTCTTCAGCCACAGCCAGTGACTGCTCCGTTCGGCGGCATTGGCAAGTTCTTTTATTGCCCTCCTTTGTCCCTGCCCTTTGACTCTACTTCCCTCAGGATCCTTGCGGTGTACTGGCTACAAAGCCCCTGCACCCACCTCCACTGGACACAACCTTACCCTCCAACCTCTCTCCTCTGCCTCTGCTGCAACGTTTGAATTATCAAAGCTTTTTTTCCTTTCATAAGCCTCGTCCACAGCCTCCTCCCATGGGACCCCCGTCAGCTCAATGATGAAAACACGCCGACAGGAGTTGGACCAGAAGAACGAGGTCTGGTCGCAGGTTGGTAACTGTGATTTCAACTGGGCACAAAAGCCTCTGGCCTAGGTCAACACGCATTTCCCAGTCCCTGGCTGCGTTCAGTGGGCATGAGTTTGAGAGGCAAGGGGTTAGTCCTCCGTTTCCTCTCCTTCCTGGATGAAGGATGGTATTTGCGGGAATGTTTATCTGGGCATTGATATGCATGGCGTTCGTGGTAACTCTCTTGCACTCGAGTTCAGCTGCCAAACACCTCAGCACCTGGTTGTGTCGCCAGGTGTATCTGCCTTGTGTTAGGCTGGTCTTACAACCGACCAGGATGTGCTTGAGGTTTGCTGGAACTGCACACAGGGGGCAGGCTGGATCCTCTCCCAGCCAAAGATTTAGGTTTGTGGGAGAGAGAAGGACGTCATATGTGGCTCTGATAATGAAGCTCAACTTATTTGACTCCATGGTCCACAGCTCTCTCCATGTGATCTTCCTCCTCTCAATGCCATCCCCCACGTCATCCAGCGGCCTTGTTTGGCTTGGGATATGGCTTTGGCACACCTGGCTGCTTCTTCCTGGTGGCGCACCTCCTCCACCACCAGGTGCCGACGTTCAGCTGGAGTAGCCTTTTGCCCAGGTAGGTTTCATTTGCTCCCAGGCCAAAGCCCCCCTCGGCCTTGTTGGACATGGCCCACTATGTCCCGGTGTCGGAGGGCGGATTTTGCGTCCAGTACCACTGCTGCTGGAGTCCATTTCCGCCCTGTTGCTAGGGTTGGAGCAACACCTCTTACTATTGGGTCCCGGGATTCTGTTAGTGTCATGTCCAGCCTCACTTTGGCACATTTGTACTCCTCCACCAGGCTTGAGACTGGCAGCGAGAGGGCTCCATTCCCATAGAGCCCTATGCTGCTGAGGCATCTGGGTAGCCCAAGCCACTTCCTCACTTGTGAGTTCACCAGTCTCTCCAGCTGGTTGGCATGGGATAAAGTGACCTCGTAGATGGTAATTGGCCACAGTCGGGGCAGTAGACCGAATAGCAGGCATCAAAGCTTCAGCTTTCCTGGGAGAGCAGTATTGTTGATTTGCTTGAGGCCACTGATTGTATCCTGCCTGAGTTGTTCCGCCTGCTCTGCATCCTTGAGGTATGCGGTGTACCATCGCCGAGGCTTTTGACAGGCTTCTCCAGGACAGTTGGTATTGTCTCGTTATTGATGCGGAACCTTTCGTCAGTGAGCCGGCCTTTGACGATGGAAATACTGCAGGATTTGCTGCGTTTAATCTCCATTCGTGCCCATTTGGTGTTTTCCTGGAGTTTATCCAGCAGGCGTTTGGTGCATGCTTTTGTTGTTGTTATTGTGGTCATGTCATTCATGTATGCCCTGATTGGAGGAAGACGCAGCCCACTCTTCAAGCGTTCCCCTCCGACCACCCATCGTGATGCTCGAATGATGAGCTCTATTGCCATGGTGAAAACCAGAGGAGAAATGGTACAGCCTGCCATTATGCCTACCTCAAGGTGCTGCCAGGCGGGGGTGTTGTCCTGTGTTGTGATGCAGAACTGGAGGTCCTGGAAGTAAGCTTTTACCAGCTTTGTGATGACCTCTGGGACCTGGAAGAAATTAAAAGCTGCCCAAAGAGTATCATAGGGGACCGAACCAAAGGCATTGGCTAGATCTAAGAAATCCACATGCAGATCTCTCTTTTCCTTCTTGGCAGTTTGTATCTGGTGCCAGATGACGTTTGCATGTTCCAGACATCCTGAGAAACCACGTACCCCTGCTTTCTGCACTGACTTGTCAATGAAGTTGTTGCTCTGCAAAAATGCTGAGAGTCTTTGGGCCACAACACCAAAGAAGATCTTTCCTTCCACGTTCAGAAGGCTGATCTGGCGGAATTGGCTAATGGTTGAAGAGTTCTTTTCTTTGGGAATTAAGGTCCCTCCTGACCTTTGCCATGCCTTAGGTATGATTGCTTTCCCCATGCCACTTTCATTAACTTCCAAAGGTATTTCAGGACACCAGGGTGTTCTTATAGAGCCTGTATGGAATGCCATTGGGCCCTGGGGCTGATGCTGTTCTTGCCCGTTTGACTGTGCTCTCCACCTCCTTCCATGTAGGAGGCCTTATGTCCATCTGGTGCTCAGGTGGGTGGATAGGTGGCATGTCATCTGGAATGGTGACTGGCTCATGCCTCAGGTTGTCAGAGTACGTCTTCCTCAGGTGCTCCTCCAGTTCCCTTACAGGTACTCTCAGGATCCCGCTCTTCTCCTTGACAAAGAGGCTTTGACAAACTTATAACGGATCTCTATAAAAACTTGTCCTCGCCCATTTTTTCTTCTTGTGTTACTTTCTCAGGCATTATGCTCTGCGCAGGATTGCCAGGCGCTGCTTTATTTCTGCCTGCAGTGCCTCGAGTCCTTTCCTTTCTGCCTCTGTGGCCTTCCTCCACTGTTTTCTCAGCTGCCTCCTTTCTTTCACCAGTCTTTCGATCTCCTGCTGCCTCCTGGATTTGTAACTGGAGTGCTGGTTCCTTCTGTGTCCTCTGTTTCACGACCTTCATCCCAAATCTCTCCGCCCCATAGTTGTATATGGTGTCTCCCATCTTCTCCAGTTTTCTTTCCACACATCCCTTCAATCCTTCCAGAAGATGGACGAGGTCAGTGTTAATGGTCTCCCACTCTTTCCTCTGGCAGGATTTACGCAACAAGATTTGAGGCTTTTTCCTTCCCATTTTTCTTTCTACCGCTGACTGTGGCTGGTTGGGCTCTGGACTCGTGTCCGTTGGTGGTACTGTACCTGGTTGAGCTTCGCGTGGGGTGCTGCTACCCTGTGGACTGTGGTGGTTATCCTGCCACTGGGCTTCACTCGACTGATTTGGCCTACCTCTTAGAAAGTAGTGGTCAATGCGAGGCCTCACACCAAGCTCTCTCAGGCACTTTTTCCTGTCCTGGTGATCTTGAGACCCTTCTCTGATGTTAACTTTTCCCAGCCACAGATACTTCGTAACTTATGTCCTGCCGGTGCTGCTGCTTTGTCAATTGCTGTGCTAGTAATAGTCATAGTCGATTCCGTTCCTAGGTCAGTTGCCGTGTGGTCTGTCGATGAGTCATCTTCCGCCCCCCCGCTCTCGCAGACTCAAGGGGTATTCTTCGTTTTGTCTTTTTAGTACAATATGTGGTGGATCCAAACATATTAGCGATGGATCCTGCTGGCATGAGGAGCTAGCCCATGCCAGCCCCGGTGGGGTCTATTCCCTCCGGTCAGCAGACTCTCCATGCCGTCACTAGGTCTTTCCCTGGTTGTCAGCTGCCCTTTTGCAGAGGTCACTGGTTTGATCCAGATGTTCAGATTGATTATTAGGACTGGATGTTACAATCCCTAAGATTTCACTACAATTGACATTCTTGGCTATGACCACTAACAATCAGACACATCTTCAGTTGTGTACCTCGACGTCACTGGGTGTTTCGGCCTTTTATCACAAGACACCCTCAGTTGAGGCAGGCCCACCACAGGTTGATCAGACCTGGGTGTGTGTCTTATTGCTAGCCTCTAGATGGTCACGTGGCAGCCCAGACAGCGTCTCTCTTCTTCAGCCACAGCCAGTGACTGCTCTGTTTGGTGGCATTGGCAAGTTCTTTTATTGCCCTCCTTTGTCCCTGCCCTTTGACTCCTACTTCCCTCAGGAGCCTTACGGTGGAACTGGCTACAAAGCCCCTGCACCCCACCTCCACTTGACACAATCTTACGCTCCAACCTCTCTCCGCTGCCTCTGCTGCAACGTTTGAATATCAAAGCTTTTTCCTTTCATAAGCCTCGTCCACAGCCTCCTCCCATGGGACCGTCAGCTCAATGATGAAAACACGCCGACAGGAGTTGGACCAGAGAACGAGGTCTGGTCGCAGGTTGGTAACTGTGATTTCAACTGGGCACAAAAGCCTCTGGCCTAGGTCAACACGCATTTCCCAGTCCCTGGCTGCGTTCAGTGGGCATGAGTTGAGAGGCAAGGGGTTAGTCCTCCGTTTCTCTCCTTCCTGGATGAAGGATGGTATTTGCGGGAATGTTATCTGGGCATTGATATGCATGGCGTTCGTGGTAACTCTCTTGCACTCGAGTTCAGCTGCCAAACGCCTCAGCACCTGGTTGTGTCGCCAGGTGTATCTGCCTTGTGTTAGGCTGGTCTTACAACCGACCAGGATGTGCTTGAGGTTTGCTGGAACTGCACACAGGGGGCAGGCTGGATCCTCTCCCAGCCAAAGATTTAGGTTTGTGGGAGAGGGAAGGACATCATATGTGGCTCTAAAGCTCAACTTATTTGACTCCACAGCTCTCTCCATGTGATTTTCCTCCTCTCAACGCCATCCCACGTCATCCAGCGGCCTTGTTTGGCTTGGGATATGGCTTTGGCACACCTGGCTGCTTCTTCCTGGTGGCGCACCTCCTCCACCACCAGGTGCCGACGTTCAGCTGGAGTAGCCTTTTGCCAGGTGGGTTTCATTGCTCCCAGGCCAAAGCCCCCTCGGCCTTGTTGGACATGGCCCACTATGTCCCGGTGTTGGAGGGCAGATTTTGCGTCCAGTACCACTGCTGCTGGAGTCCATTTCCTCCCTGTTGCTAGGGTTGGAGCGACACCTCTTATTATTGGGTCCTGGGATTCTGTTAGTGTCAGTCCAGCCTCACTTTGGCACATTTGTACTCCTCCACCAGGCTTGAGACTGGCAGCGAGAGGCTCCATTCCATAGAGCCCTATGCTGCTGAGGCATCTGGGTAGCCCAAGCCACTTCCTCACTTGTGAGTTCACCAGTCTCTCCCAGCTGGTTGGCATGGGATAAAGTGACCTCGTAGATGGTAATTGGCCACAGTCGGGGCAGTAGACCGAATAGCAGGCATCAAAGCTTCAGCTTTCCTGGGAGAGCAGTATTGTTGATTTGCTTGAGGCCACTGATTGTATCCTGCCTGAGTTGTTCCGCCTGCTCTGCATCCTTGAGGTATGCGGTGTACCATCGCCCGAGGCTTTTGACAGGCTTCTCCAGGACAGTTGGTATTGTCTCGTTATTGATGCGGAAACCTTTCGTCAGTGAGCCGGCCTTTTGACAATGGAAATACTGCAGGATTTGCTGCGTTTAATCTCCATTCGTGCCCATTTGGTGTTTTCCTGGAGTTTATCCAGCAGGCGTTTGGTGCATGCTTTTGTTGTTGTTATTGTGGTCATGTCATTCATGTATGCCCTGATTGGAGGAAGACGCAGCCCACTCTTCAAGCGTTCCCCTCCGACCACCCATCGTGATGCTCGAATGATGAGCTCTATTGCCATGGTGAAAACCAGAGGAGAAATGGTACAGCCTGCCATTATGCCTACCTCAAGGTGCTGCCAGGCGGGGGTGTTGTCCTGTGTTGTGATGCAGAACTGGAGGTCCTGGAAGTAAGCTTTTACCAGCTTTGTGATGACCTCTGGGACCTGGAAGAAATTAAAAGCTGCCCAAAGAGTATCATAGGGGACCGAACCAAAGGCATTGGCTAGATCTAAGAAATCCACATGCAGATCTCTCTTTTCCTTCTTGGCAGTTTGTATCTGGTGCCAGATGACGTTTGCATGTTCCAGACATCCTGAGAAACCACGTACCCCTGCTTTCTGCACTGACTTGTCAATGAAGTTGTTGCTCTGCAAAAATGCTGAGAGTCTTTGGGCCACAACACCAAAGAAGATCTTTCCTTCCACGTTCAGAAGGCTGATCTGGCGGAATTGGCTAATGGTTGAAGAGTTCTTTTCTTTGGGAATTAAGGTCCCTCCTGACCTTTGCCATGCCTTAGGTATGATTGCTTTCCCCATGCCACTTTCATTAACTTCCAAAGGTATTTCAGGACACCAGGGGTGTTCTTATAGAGCCTGTATGAAATGCCATTGGGCCCTGGGGCTGATGCTGTTCTTGCCCGTTTGACTGTGTTCTCCACCTCCTTCCATGTAGGAGGCCTTATGTCCATCTGGTGCTCAGGTGGGTGGATAGGTGGCATGTCATCTGGAATGGCGACTGGCTCATGCCTCAGGTTGTCAGAGTACGTCTTCCTCAGGTTCTCCTCCAGTTCCCTTACAGGTACTCTCAGGATCCCGCTCTTCTCCTTGACAAAGAGGCTTTTGACAAACTTATACGGATCTCTGTAAAAACTTGTCCTCGCCCATTTTTTCTTCTTGTGTTACTTTCTCAGGCATTATGCTCTGCGCAGGATTGCCAGGCGCTGCTTTATTTCTGCCTGCAGTGCCTCGAGTCCTTTCCTTTCTGCCTCTGTGGCCTTCCTCCACTGTTTTCTCAGTAGCTTCCTTTCTTTCACCAGTCTTTCGATCTCCTGCTGCCTCCTGGATTTGTACTGGAGTGCTGGTTCCTTCTGTGTCCTCTGTTTCACGACCTTCATCCCAAATCTCTCCGCCCCATAGTTGTATATGGTGTCTCCCATCTTCTCCAGTTTTCTTTCCACACATCCCTTCAATCCTTCCAGAAGATGGACGAGGTCAGTGTTAATGGTCTCCCACTCTTTCCTCTGGCAGGATTTACGCAACAAGATTTGAGGCTTTTTCCTTCCCATTTTTCTTTCTACCGCTGACTGTGGCTGGTTGGGCTCTGGACTCGTGTCCGTTGGTGGTACTGTATCCGGTTGAGCTTTCGCGTGGGGTGCTGCTTCTCTGATGTTAACATCAGAGACCCTTCTCTGATGTTAACTTTTCCCAGCCACAGATACTTCGTAACTTATGTCCTGCCGGTGCTGTGCTTTGTCAATTGCTGTGCTAGTAATAGTCATAGTCGATTCCGTTCCTAGGTCAGTTGCCGTGTGGTCTGTCGATGAGTCATCTTCCGCCCCCGCTCTCGCAGACTCAAGGGGTATTCTTCATTTTGTCTTTTTAGTAGCAATATGTGGGTGGATCCAAACATATTAGCGATGGATCCTGCTGGCATGAGGAGCTAGCCCATGCCAGCCCCGGTGGGGTCTATTCCCTCCGGTCAGCAGACTCTCCATGCCCGTCACTAGGTCTTTCCCTGGTTGTCAGCTGCCCTTTTGCAGAGGTCACTGGTTTGATCCAGATGTTCAGATTGATTATTAGGACTGGATGTTACAATCCCTAAGATTTCACTACAATTGACATTCTTGGCTATGACCACTAACAATCAGACACATCTTCAGTTGTGTACCTTGACGTCACTGGGTGTTTCGGCCTTTTATCACAAGACACCCTCAGTTGAGGCAGGCCCACCACAGGTTGATCAGACCTGGGTGTGTGTCTTATTGCTAGCCTCTAGATGGTCACGTGGCAGCCCAGACAGCATCTTTCCTCTTCAGCCACAGCCAGTGACTGCTCTGTTTGGCGGCATTGGCAAGTTCTATTATTGCCCTCCTTTGTCCCTGCCCTTTGACTCCTACTTCCCTCAGGAGCCTTACGGTGGAACTGGCTACAAAGCCGCTGCACCCCACCTCCACTTGACACAATCTTACCCTCCAACCTCTCTCCTCTGCCTCTGCTGCAACGTTTGAATATCAAAGCTTTTTCCTTTCATAAGCCTCGTCCACAGCCTCCTCCCATGGGACCGTCAGCTCAATGATGAAAACACGCCGACAGGAGTTGGACCAGAGAACGAGGTCTGGTCGCAGGTTGGTAACTGTGATTTCAACTGGGCACAAAAGCCTCTGGCCTAGGTCAACACGCATTTCCCAGTCCCTGGCTGCGTTCAGTGGGCATGAGTTGAGAGGCAAGGGGTTAGTCCTCCGTTTCTCTCCTTCCTGGATGAAGGATGGTATTTGCGGGAATGTTATCTGGGCATTGATATGCATGGCGTTCGTGGTAACTCTCTTGCACTCGAGTTCAGCTGCCAAACGCCTCAGCACCTGTTGTGTCGCCAGGTGTATCTGCCTTGTGTTAGGCTGGTCTTACAACCGACCAGGATGTGCTTGAGGTTTGCTGGAAACTGCACACAGGGGGCAGGCTGGATCCTCTCCCAGCCAAAGATTTAGGTTTGTGGGAGAGGGAAGGACGTCATATGTGGCTCCTAAAGCTCAACTTATTTGACTCCATGGTCCACAGCTCTCTCCATGTGATTTTCCTCCTCTAAAACGCCATCCCACGTCATCCAGCGGCCTTGTTTGGCTTGGGATATGGCTTTGGCACACCTGGCTGCTTCTTCCTGGTGGCGCACTTTCCTCCACCACCAGGTGCCGACGTTCAGCTGGAGTAGCCTTTTGCCAGGTGGGTTTCATTGCTCCCCAGACCAAAGCCCCCTCGGCCTTGTTGGACATGGCCCACTATGTCCCGGTGTTGGAGGGCAGATTTTGCGTCCAGTACCACTGCTGCTGGAGTCCATTTCCTGATTTGAGGCTTTTTCCTTCCCATTTTTCTTTCTACCGCTGACTGTGGCTGGTTGGGCTCTGGACTCGTGTCCGTTGGTGGTACTGTACCTGGTTGAGCTTCGCGTGGGGTGCTGCTACCCTGTGGACTGTGGTGGTTATCCTGCCACTGGGCTTCACTCGACTGATTTGGCCTACCTCTTAGAAAGTAGTGGTCAATGCGAGGCCCCACACCAAGCTCTCTCAGGCACTTTTTCCTGTCCTGGTGGATCTTGAGACCCTTCTCTGATGTTAACTTTTCCCAGCCACAGATACTTCGTAACTTATGTCCTGCCGGTGCTGCTGCTTTGTCAATTGCTGTGCTAGTAATAGTCATAGTCGATTCCGTTCCTAGGTCAGTTGCCGTGTGGTCTGTCGATGAGTCATCTTCCGCCCCCGCTCTCGCAGACTCAAGGGGTATTCTTCATTTTGTCTTTTTAGTAGCAATATGTGGGTGGATCCAAAACATATTAGCGATGGATCCTGCTGGCATGAGGAGCTAGCCCATGCCAGCCCCGGTGGGGTCTATTCCCTCCGGTCAGCAGACTCTCCATGCCGTCACTAGGTCTTTCCCTGGTTGTCAGCTGGCCCTTTTGCAGAGGTCACTGGTTTGATCCAGATGTTCAGATTGATTATTAGGACTGGATGTTACAATCCCTAAGATTTCACTACAATTGACATCCTTGGCTATGACCACTAACAATCAGACACATCTTCAGTTGTGTACCTCAACGTCACTGGGTGTTTCGGCCTTTTATCACAAGACACCCTCAGTCGAGGCAGGCCCACCACAGGTTGATCAGACCTGGGTGTGTGTCTTATTGCTAGCCTCTAGATGGTCACGTGGCAGCCCAGACAGCATCTTTCCTCTTCAGCCACAGCCAGTGACTGCTCCGTTCGGCAGCATTGGCAAGTTCTTTTATTGCCCTCCTTTGTCCCTGCACCCCACCTCCACTTGACACAATCTTACGCTCCAACCTCTCTCCTCTGCCTCTGCTGCAACGTTTGAATATCAAAGCTTTTCCTTTCATAAGCTCGTCCACAGCCTCCTCCCATGGGACCGTCAGCTCAATGATGAAAACACGCCGACAGGAGTTGGACCAGAGAACGAGGTCTGGTCGCAGGTTGGTAACTGTGATTTCAACTGGGCACAAAAGCCTCTGGCCTAGGTCAACACGCATTTCCCAGTCCCTGGCTGCGTTCAGTGGGCATGAGTTGAGAGGCAAGGGGTTAGTCCTCCGTTTCTCTCCTTCCTGGATGAAGGATGGTATTTGCGGGAATGTTATCTGGGCATTGATATGCATGGCGTTCGTGGTAACTCTCTTGCACTCGAGTTCAGCTGCCAAACGCCTCAGCACCTGGTTGTGTCGCCAGGTGTATCTGCCTTGTGTTAGGCTGGTCTTACAACCGACCAGGATGTGCTTGAGGTTTGCTGGAACTGCACACAGGGGGCAGGCTGGATCCTCTCCCAGCCAAAGATTTAGGTTTGTGGGAGAGAGAAGGACGTCATATGTGGCTCTGATAATGAAGCTCAACTTATTTGACTCCATGGTCCACAGCTCTCTCCATGTGATTTTTCCTCCTCTAAATGCCATCCCACGTCATCCAGCGGCCTTGTTTGGCTTGGATATGGCTTTGGCACACCTGGCTGCTTCTTCCTGGTGGCACACCTCCTCCACCACCAGGTGCCGACGTTCAGCTGGAGTCGCCTTTTGCCAGGTAGGTTTCATTGCTCCCAGGCCAAAGCCCCCTCGGCCTTGTTGGACATGGCCCACTATGTCCCGGTGTTGGAGGGCAGATTTTGCGTCCAGTACCACTGCTGCTGGAGTCCATTTCCTCCCTGTTGCTAGGGTTGGAGCGACACCTCTTATTATTGGGTCCTGGGATTCTGTTAGTGTCATGTCCAGCCTCACTTTGGCACATTTGTACTCCTCCACCAGGCTTGAGACTGGCAGCGAGAGGGCTCCATTCCCATAGAGCCCTATGCTGCTGAGGCATCTGGGTAGCCCAAGCCACTTCCTCACTTGTGAGTTCACCAGTCTCTCCAGCTGGTTGGCATGGGATAAAGTGACCTCGTAGATGGTAATTGGCCACAGTCGGGGCAGTAGACCGAATAGCAGGCATCAAAGCTTCAGCTTTCCTGGGAGAGCAGTATTGTTGATTTGCTTGAGGCCACTGATTGTATCCTGCCTGAGTTGTTCCGCCTGCTCTGCATCCTTGAGGTATGCGGTGTACCATCGCCCGAGGCTTTTGACAGGCTTCTCCAGGACAGTTGGTATTGTCTCGTTATTGATGCGGAACCTTTCGTCAGTGAGCCGGCCTTTGACGATGGAAATACTGCAGGATTTGCTGCGTTTAATCTCCATTCGTGCCCATTTGGTGTTTTCCTGGAGTTTATCCAGCAGGCGTTTGGTGCATGCTTTTGTTGTTGTTATTGTGGTCATGTCATTCATGTATGCCCTGATTGGAGGAAGACGCAGCCCACTCTTCAAGCGTTCCCCTCCGACCACCCATCGTGATGCTCGAATGATGAGCTCCATTGCCATGGTGAAAACTAGAGGAGAAATGGTACAGCCTGCCATTATGCCTACCTCAAGGTGCTGCCAGGCGGTGGTGTTGTCCTGTGTTGTGACGCAGAACTGGAGGTCCTGGAAGTAAGCTTTTTACCAGCTTTGTGATGACCTCTGGACCTGGAAGAAATTAAAAGCTGCCCAAAGAGTATCATAGGGGACCGAACCAAAGGCATTGGCTAGATCTAAGAAAATCCACATGCAGATCTCTCTTTTCCTTCTTGGCATTTGTATCTGGTGCCAGATGACGTTTGCATGTTCCAGACATCCTGAGAAACCACGTACCCCTGCTTTCTGCACTGACTTGTCAATGAAGTTGTTGCTCTGCAAAAATGCTGAGAGTCTTTGGGCCACAACACCAAAGAAGATCTTTCCTTCCACGTTCAGAAGGCTGATCTGGCGGAATTGGCTAATGGTTGAAGAGTTCTTTTCTTTGGGAATTAAGGTCCCTCCTGACCTTTGCCATGCCTTAGGTATGATTGCTTTCCCCATGCCACTTTCATTAACTTCCAAAGGTATTTCAGGACACCAGGGTGTTCTTATAGAGCCTGTATGGAATGCCATTGGGCCTGGGGCTGATGCTGTTCTTGCCCGTTTGACTGTGTTCTCCACCTCCTTCCATGTAGGAGGCCTTATGTCCATCTGGTGCTCAGGTGGGTGGATAGGTGGCATGTCATCTGGAATGGTGACTGGCTCATGCCTCAGGTTGTCAGAGTACGTCTTCCTCAGGTGCTCCTCCAGTTCCCTTACAGGTACTCTCAGGATCCGCTCTTCTCCTTGACAAAGAAGCTTTTGACAAACTTATACGGATCTCTGTAAAAAACTTGTCCTCGCCCATTTTTTCTTCTTGTGTTACTTTCTCAGGCATTCTGCTCTTCGCAGGATTGCCAGGCGCTGCTTTATTTCTGCCTGCAGTGCCTCGAGTCCTTTCCTTTCTGCCTCTGTGGCCTTCCTTCACTGTTTTTCTCAGCTGCCTCCTTTCTTTCACCAGTCTTTCGATCTCCTGCTGCCTCCTGGATTGTACTGGAGTGCTGGTTCCTTCTGTGTCCTCTGTTTCACGACCTTCATCCCAAATCTCTCCCGCCCCCATAGTTGTATATGGTGTCTCCCATCTTCTCCCAGTTTTCTTTCCACACATCCCTTCAATCCTTCCAGAAGATGGACGAGGTCAGTGTTAATGGTCTCCCACTCTTTCCTCTGGCAGGATTTACGCAACAAGATTTGAGGCTTTTTCCTTCCCATTTTTCTTTCTACCGCTGACTGTGGCTGGTTGGGCTCTGGACTCATGTCCATTGGTGTACTGTACCTGGTTGAGCTTCGCGTGGGGTGCTGCTACCCTGTGGACTGTGGTGGTTATCCTGCCACTGGGCTTCACTCGACTGATTTGGCCTACCTCTTAGAAAGTAGTGGTCAATGCGAGGCCCCACACCAAGCTCTCTCAGGCACTTTTTCCTGTCCTGGTGGATCTTGAGACCCTTCTCTGATGTTAACTTTTCCCAGCCACAGATACTTCGTAACTTATGTCCTGCCGGTGCTGCTGCTTTGTCAATTGCTGTGCTAGTAATAGTCATAGTCGATTCCGTTCCTAGGTCAGTTGCCGTGTGGTCTGTCGATGAGTCATCTTCCGCCCCCGCTCTCGCAGACTCAAGGGGTATTCTTCGTTTTGTCTTTTTAGTAGCAATATGTGGGTGGATCCAAACATATTAGCGATGGATCCTGCTGGCATGAGGAGCTAGCCCATGCCAGCCCCGGTGGGGTCTATTCCCTCCGGTCAGCAGACTCTCCATGCCGTCACTAGGTCTTTCCCTGGTTGTCAGCTGCCCTTTTGCAGAGGTCACTGGTTTGATCCAGATGTTCAGATTGATTATTAGGACTGGATGTTACAATCCCTAAGATTTCACTACAATTGACATTCTTGGCTATGACCACCATGTGAATTTTGCTAACAATCAGACACATCTTCAGTTGTGTACCTCGACGTCACTGGGTGTTTCGGCCTTTTATCACAAGACACCCTCAGTCGAGGCAGGCCCACCACAGGTTGATCAGACCTGGGTGTGTGTCTTATTGCTAGCCTCTAGATGGTCACGTGGCAGCCCAGACAGCATCTTTCCTCTTCAGCCACAGCCAGTGACTGCTCCGTTCGGCGGCATTGGCAAGTTCTTTTATTGCCCTCCTTTGTCCCTGCCCTTTGACTCCTACTTCCCTCAGGAGCCTTACGGTGGAACTGGCTACAAAGCCCCTGCACCCCACCTCCACTTGACACAATCTTACCCTCCAACCTCTCTCCTCTGCCTCTGTTGCAAGGTTTGAAAATCAAAGCTTTTTTCCTTTCATAAGCCTTGTCCACAGCCTCCTCCCATGGGACCGTCAGCTCAATGATGAAAACACGCCGACAGGAATTGGACCAGAGAACGAGGTCTGGTCACAGGTTGGTAACTGCGATTTCAACTGGGAACGAAAGCCTCTGGCCTAGGTCAACACGCATTTCCCAGTCCCTGGCTGCATTCAGTGGGCATGAGTTGAGAGGCAAGGGGTTAGTCCTCCGTTTCTCTCCTTCCCGGATGAAGGATGGTATTTGCGGGAATGTTATCTGGGCATTGATAGGCATGGCGTTGGTGGTAACTCTCTTGCACTCGAGTTCAGCTGCCAAACACCTCAGCACCTGGTTGTGTCGCCAGGTGTATCTGCCTTGTGTTAGGCTGGTCTTACAACCGACCAGGATGTGCTTGAGGTTTGCTGGAACTGCACACAGGGGGCAGGCTGGATCCTCTCCCAGCCAAAGATTTAGGTTTGTGGGAGAGAGAAGGACGTCATATGTGGCTCTGATAATGAAGCTCAACTTATTTGACTCCATGGTCCACAGCTCTCTCCATGTGATTTTCCTCCTCTAAATGCCATCCCATGTCATCCAGCGGCCTTGTTTGGCTTGGGATATGGCTTTGGCACACCTGGCTGCTTCTTCCTGGTGGCGCACCTCCTCCACCACCAGGTGCCGACGTTCAGCTGGAGTAGCCTTTTGCCAGGTAGGTTTCATTGCTCCCAGGCCAAAGCCCCCTCGGCCTTGTTGGACATGGCCCACTATGTCCTGGTGTTGGAGGGCAGATTTTGCGTCCAGTACCACTGCTGCTGGAGTCCATTTCCTGACTGTTACTAGGGTTGGAGCAACACCTCTTATTATTGGGTCCCGGGATTCTGTTAGTGTCATGTCCAGCCTCACTTTGGCACATTTGTACTCCTCTACCAGGCTTGAGACTGGCAGTGAGAGGGCTCCATTCCCATAGAGCCCTATGCTGCTGAGGCATCTCGGTAGCCCAAGCCACTTCCTCACTTGTGAGTTCACCAGTCTCTCCAGCTGGTTGGCATGGGATAAAGTGATCTCATAGATGGTAATTGGCCACACGAGTCGGGGCAGTAGACCGAATTGCAGGCACCAAAGCTTCAGCTTCCCTGGGAGAGCAGTATTGTTGATTTGCTTGAGGCCTTGATTGTTTACGATAGCAACTGTGGGCATATATTATTATTTAGTCTAGATATTTCTTGCACAATTATTTTGATCACTCGGGCTCTTGATGCTTTGTAGGATGTTACATATTGTGTAGTTACAGGAAGTGACCAGACCAGGCAAGTGAGAGAGAGTACACAGTTCTTATCAGATGAGAGAGAACGGAAAGTTACAGCTTGTATGAGAATAAGGAATACCTGGCATGAATCATCTCTTTGTTTGTACTACTTCAATAAAGAATGAAGTTAACTGGAAATAACGACTGAAGGATCAATTTTTTATCATCTGCGTAAATTCACTCCTACCTGCCTGTGTAGTAATGGCAACGGAAAGTTGGACATTGGAAAAGTTTAAAATTGCCATTACAACAAGTATAAAGCAAAACTTAGAAATGTGTGTGCATCTTTTCATAAGAATAAACACAATTTTGGGATGACTTGACCATAATGCTTAAGGATGGGACAGGGTAGATTGAAGGAAATTATTTTTAATATGGGAGTAGTTAAGAAAGAGGACTTTTGGGAAAAAAACACCACATTTTTCTGGAGTTTTGTCATTGTCTAAATGGGATACTTTGAATAATGCAAAAGAAGAAATTCTGGAGTAAATAACTTCCATTAATTAAGAAGCCTCCATTTACAGGAACTTCTAGACAGCTCTTCCTCTGTGCACAGTTAGAAAGTAATTATTCTAGCTGCACACGTAATAAATGTCCCTTTTAGCTCTTCCATTAACTTACATGCTGTTGTCATTTCAAATAAAAGATAATGCCACTGATGACCTCAACATCGTGACTGAGAGAGGACACTTGTGAAATTTCTCTAAACATTTAATATTTAGAAAATCCAACTTGGTGCAAGGTTAAATGCAGAAAGTGCAGCAACTTGGAGTTGGAAAACAGTGGATTAATCACACATGAATACCCAGTGTTGGATTTGGATTTTATTATGTTGTTGTGTTCAAAATAAATTAATGGAAATTGCTTCCAATAATATTGTGTTTTTAGCTAGACTGGCTGAAAGTAGTAAGCTGTAGTAAATAATTTTGTTTGTAAAATGACATCTTGCAAATTAACTGTTCACCCTCTCAACATGCTTCAAAGATGTTTTATCTGTTTGTATCCAACAACCGTGAACCTACAAGTTCCATGCAGACAAAATTAAACAAAATACATAAAATTAGCTATTCATTTCGATTTATTCTGATTTAATTTTCACATTTTATATTAACAAACATTCAAGCTAGACTTGTTTAAAGGTATTCTCACAAATACGCACTGAGTTTGCAAAGGAAATATTAAACTATCCAAGTCTTTAAGTGGCCATTGGCTCTGGTGGATTGGATGTAGTGGTGTGTCTGATCTGGCATTACCTAATTAAAAAGACAACAACATTTGGATTCTTCTTCTTGCATATGGTGTGCACAGTCTAAAGTTGTAGGACAACTTGTTCTATTTGATCTTATTTGATTATGCACGCCGGGTTGATAGCATCCGACGAAACAGGGCAGACCATGTGTAGGTTGCAATCTTCCACCCCACAACATATGGCATGAATGGTACACTAGATTCAATGGTGTTCTATATGCAACTGCACAGTGAAATTCTTTTTGCATATATCACACATGCTGAATTTAACTGATGTGGATAATAGGAGAATCTCCAAAGAAAACTGCAGATTGTCATTCACATCCGGGATTAACTGTTGACACAAGCAATTATTACCACACTCAATATGAGATCAAATTGACAGAGGAATACAAAGGAAATATACAAACATGGAAAGAAGGTAAATAAATGTGTCAAGCCATACTTGTCATAGTCTGTAAATATAAATGATCATACTGAATGATTACACTATTAATTTAATGTTTCTGTTGCAATTTTTACTTACATCACACGATGAAAGTGTATTAATGTTTGTTCTTGATCCCTGCAATGCATTTTCTCCAGACAAAATCATGATGATATTTTCATAAAATAATTCTGATATTTTCCTAAAATATCAGAATTATTTTATAGAGCTTTGCTTCACCTGAAATTAGTTACTCCATGATCTACAATGTTTTCTATTCCATCACTATCAGCTGCTGTGTACCTTCCTCCGTGATGTTGTATATTTAACTACAAATTCCTTGCATTTTAGGAAAATGAACAATACTCCAGGTTTTTCATTCTAGATTCTCCATTTTCCAATTTGGATGGAAGTTCAAATACTCCAAGAAGCCTGCTATGACCCATCCACGATACTCTGTAATTGCCATAGGAAGGAGATAAATACAAAATGCTGGAGTAACTCAGCGGGTCAGGCATCGACAGTGGGAAGAAGGGTTCCGACCCGAAATGTCACCTAATGCTTTTCTCCAAAGATGCTGCCTGACCCGCTGAGTTCATCCAGCAGGAGTAACTCAGCTGAACAGGCAGAGAGGGTACACAAAAGGCTGGAGAAACTCAGCGGGTGCAGCAGCATCTAAGGAGCGAAGGAGATACGCGACGTTTTGGGTCGAGACCCTTCTTCAGACAGGCAGAGACTTTTCTTTAGACTTCTGTCTGTCAATTCAGTCTGAAGAAGGGTCATCACTCATTCCTTCTCTCCAGAGATGCTTCCTGTCCCGCTGAGTTATTCCAGCATTTTGTGTCTCCCTTCAATTTAAACCAGCATCTGCAGTTCCTTCCTACAGAGTTCATCCAGCACTTTGTGCGTATACTCTGGAATTCCGGTGGAGTATAGATAGATTAATCCCGATTCCTACACCAGAACCATAGAGCGTTTGACTGACAACAATCAGGAAAGTTTGTTTAGTAGTTTCAGAACAGGCTTCAGTTGTTTGAAAGTTGGTGTTTCACACGGCCTGGCCAGTATAAAAAGCTGGAGATGGAGTGGCAAATGCTCACTGAAGAGGAGATGGTAGACGATTCAAGCAACATGATAAAATAATTTGGAAACAGAGGGGCCAGCCTTGGGAGATAACTAATCTCTTTGAGGGGTTTTTAAATATTATATATGAGCCTTCTTTCCAAACTATTTAATCTCACCCTTTTAACTTTACTTTTCTCTTTTCACCCTTATACACAACTTAACTACTTTCCTATCGAATGTGTCTATAACAATGTTTCTGAAAACTTCACAACTTTCTTCTCATTTCAAATAAAACCCTCCTCCTCCTTTACACCATTCTTGATTATATTATCTTTCACTGCATTCCTCTCATCTATATATTTCCATTCTCACCACTGTAATAAGCATAAGAAGATTCCAGTCAAACAAGCAAAGTATTGAGCTGAATGACTAATTGGTCTATTTTTAACAATGTTGGTTGGAAAGGATTGTCGTCCAAAAATCCAATGCTCTGGAATAATTCCAGGGGATCTTTAGCACCTCTTTAATGCTGTTTAATTTTAACACGTCGTTAAAGAATTAGCACTCCAAATTGTATGGCATGCAGTAAGATGCCGACTCTCCTCTTTATTCCTAATTGTATTGTTTAAATCCTATCTTTGCTGCCATAAACATTTCTTTCACATTTTCTTTGTGAAAATCTGTCTTGTTACAACATCTTTGAAAATCCGCCTATGTGAAACATTTTATTTAGTTGGCTTAAACTTGTCAATTTAATCTCTTGCATTTTAATTTCTCAAAACATTCCTTTGCAGTATCTGTTAGATATCCTGACTTCAAAAATCAAAATACCAAATTTTCGGGACAGTGTCAAAGTTCTAGGAGAATAGTTGTGCGATTTTTAAAATTTCATATATCGACACTTTGTTCAATCCTTTTCAAGCTGGTCTCTTACAACTTTCACTCCAGATTCCAGTATTTTCCTTACCACTAACATTAGGCTAACAGGTCAGTAGCTTCCTATTTTTATGGTGGCAGTGGTAGAGTTGCTGCCTCACAGGGTCAGAGACCAGGGTACGATCGTGCCTACATGTGCTGTCTGTATGGAGTTTGTACCTTCTCCACATGAACGTGTGGGTTTTCCATGGGTGCTCCCATTTTCTCCTGCACTCAAAAGGCATACAAGTTTGTATGTTAATTGGCTCCGGTAAAAATTGTAAATTGTCCCCAGTGTTTAGGATAGTGTTAGTGTATGGGGATCGCAGGTTGGCACAGACTCACTGGGCCGAAGGGCCTGCTTCCACACAATATCTCTAAACTAAACTATTTTCTCTTGTTCTTTTATCTTAAATAGTGAGGTCACCTTTACTACACCTCAATGTACAGGAACAATTTCACAATGTATATTAACCTGGAAGATAACAATCAATGTCTCCAAAGTGACTCCTTCAAAATTCTGAGATATATATCATTAGGCCCTTGGAATTTATCAGCTTTCGTGCTTACCGACAATGCAATATTTTGACGCTGTTGGCTCTTTCATTCTCATTCTCATTCTCTCTGGACCTTTAGATTCTCTGATATTCCTGGCAGATTCTTTTGTGGAGATGGATGCAAAGTAAATGTTTAGAAGACTTTTAGATAGGAGAGGTTTAGAGGGATATGGGCCAAACACAGGCAGGAGGAAAGTTGGGCCAAAGGGCCTGTTTCGGTGCTGCATGACTCTATGACTATGTCATTTTCTTTACTTCCATTTTAAGTCAACCTGTATTTGTCTGTCAGGAATGTTCTTACAGTTATTTTTATGTGTATTGCCTGTCTGCTCTCACAGTTGATTTTACCTTTCTTCATCAATTTCTTGATCCTTCTTTGGGGAGCTCTAAAGTGACCCAATCCTTAGGCCTACTGGTGTTTTTGGTAACTTTTTAAATCCTTCAATTTAATAGCTCATTTCATTTCTCTTGTCAGTCATGGGGGAATCAATTTTATGGAGAGGTTTAGTGTCTGCAAGAAATGTGTAAGAGGAACGTTCAGGTTAAGGTGTTCCTATGCACCTGCTATCCTTGATGATAGATGTCACTGGTTTCGGGAATGACGGCAAAGAAACATTGGAGACACAAGGGACTGCAGATGCTGGAATCTGGAATGTGATCCACCTGTCTCTGTCTCCCAACCATCCTCCCCCTCCCCCCCAGCCCTTTCCCCAAGAATGAAGGGGGATCCGGCGGGGGGGGGGGGGGGGGGGGGGGGCTGCCGGGAACATGGGGGAACCTGGCCAGGAGCTGCTGAGAACCTCGGGGGTCTGCCTACGGTCACATGCGGCTACGGGCCTGGTCCGTTGCTGCGAGAAGATAAGACTGTTCGATGAACTTTTGTAACGTTGTTGGCGGCAGAGACATGACAAATCTTTGTGTACTGTCTAGGTGAGGTCTGCTGTATGGTTTTAACAGATTGTATGCAAAAATAAATATTTTCTGTACCTAGTGCAAAGTATCATTGATCATTCATTGATTGATTGATCGTTGATACCTTCCTTCATTTGACTATCATCCTTCATCCCTATTAACCCTCCTCTGGCTCCTATCTCACCACTGCCCCTATCCTGTTTAAACTGGCTATCAATTTTCCCCACTCAAGTCCTTATATATTGTTTTCACCCTAAATATTGACAATTCCTTTCTGCCTACAACAGCTGCTCCTCCTGCTGAATTGCTCAAATAAACTTTGTTGAGTTGCTGGAGGGCATTTCGTGGATGTCTTATGATGCAGTCAAGGCACATAATTAATGGCAAAGGTGAACGTTTAAAACTAAGGATTAGATCCTAGTCAAGCAAACTGTTTCATCTTGAAATTGTACCAAGCTCCTTGAATGTTATTGTATTCCCTTGCCTCATCCAGTCGAAGATTACATTGCGCACCTGTTTTATGTATTGTGGATGATGGAATTGTATTGGGGAACTGGAGTGTTTGACACACAACAAAGTTCTCAGCCTAGGGCCTGTTCTTGTAACCACAATATTTGCATAGCAAACCCAATGAAGCTTCTGTTCCATGGTGCTCCCTCCAGGATGTTAATGTTTGTGTGATGTTGGTATAGCCAGCAAGGGAAACTGATTGGACTCATTCTCTTGGTGGAGAGAATCATGCCTTGAACTCATGTGAAGTTAATTTCCTCCCAACTAATTAGGCCACATTGAATGTTGTCCAGATCTTGCGATATAAAGTATTTATTTAAATGAACTGGACAAAAAGATACTTCATAGCAATTGTTTAATGAAAAAAACATGGATTTAGATACACTTAACAATTCTCAGAAATCTTTTGACAAAGTTATGTGTTAAATTATTTAAAGTCAAATGTTGTTGAAATCCTCAGTAGATCTTGGAGTAGCTCAGATGTCAAGGAAAAGACTGGGCTCACGGGGCTAGGGTGGAAAGTATTGAATGACCAGATAAATGCTCAAAGAAGAACTGCCACCTTGACTATGTAGGTTAAGGCCCAGTGTCAAAGAAAGGATTCCTATTATAAAGGAAATAGGAATGAACTGGGACACATTGGGCCTGCCTAGCTCAGTCTCCCGACTGACTATGCGCTACCCACAGTCTATGGACACTTTTCTTGACCCTTCACCCTCAAGCCCATAGCATTCACTCCCCAGAGATATGCTGCCTGTGTGCAGAGGCCTGGCTCTGAAGTCAAGTTCAAGTTCACGTTTATTGTCACTTAGCCAACTAAGGTACAGTGAAATTTGAGTTACCATACAGCCATACTAAGTGAAAAGCAACAATGCACGCAGCCACATAAAATAAAATTTAGCATAAACATCCACCACAGTGGTTGGGTGGCACCAGTGGCACAACAGTCAAGCTACTGCCTTACAGCACCAGGGACCCGGGTTCGATCCTCACTACGGGTGCTGGCTGTACGGAGATTGTATGTTCTCCCTGCGACCGCATGGGTTTTCTCCAGGTGCTCCAGTTTCCTCCCACACTCCAACGATGTGCAGGTTTGGATGTTAATTGGCTTCTGAAAATTGTGAATTCTCTCTAGTGTGTGTAGAATGGTGTTAAGGGCCTGTCCCACTTACTCAATTTTTTTTCTGCGACTTACCAGCACCCGTCATAATCACAGCAGGTCACCGAAAATTTTAAAAATGTTGAAAATCCAGCGGCGACCATAAAAAGGTATGACTCTTTGGGCCACTACTCATGACCATACAGGCGTCACCCCACGACATGTCGCCGAAAAAAATTGCATAAGTGGGACAGGCCCTTTAGTGTATGAGGTGATCGTTGGTCGGCACAGACTCGGTGAGCCGAAGGGCCTGTTTCCAGTCTGTATTTCTAAAGTCTACTGTATGAGCTGCTTACTGATGTGAAACAGATATCCACAGATCATGGCCTCCTTAAAATGAGACCTTCCTACAGCACCACATGTTTGCGTAAAGCGAATGAAAAGTCGTGAGTGTTTAATTCACACACTACCGTCATGTACCAACAACAGAACAATTAAATTCTTACAGACCTATAAACACAATATTCATAGTTAACATACAACACTCAAAATATTTAATAAATTAATAACCCCAAAACAAGTGCACAAAAGTCCAAACTGCAACCAAAGTTCATAGTTTAGGTTGTGTTGTGGAGGTGAAGGTCTACAGGTACAGGAACCTGAAAACCGTGACCTCCAGGTTCAAGACTAGTGACTTCCCTACAATCATCTAGCTCTTGAATGAGTTACTTGTGGCTCATTATGTTGTGGTTCCCCATTTTTGTTTTGAGAGGGAGAAACCAAGGAACTTGGAGTGTAGGTACTTCAATTAATAATGCATCTTCATTTAATAATACAAAGCCACCTTGTACCCCAGTTCATTAACCTGTGCCTCCGGGTCGTCTTTGATAAATGCTGAAAGGTAACTATACCTGGAATGTCTTACCTTAGGCCAAATATGTTGTGGTGTTAATCAGGCAGACAACAGCCCTTTAATATTTTATTGGGATCTAACATTCCATTCCTGTGCCATTGGAATGTTTGACCAATTAGACTCGATGGACTTAAAAATATTCAAGTCCGTTTAATCAGATTACTGACTGTCAGCATATTCTTTGCTAGTGTACAGAGTGCCTCAGAGGTCATATGTAAACAATGTCATCCTTGTGTTCAATGTATACAATGTAAATAGTCTGCTTGATTATGTACTCTCCTTAGCCTCGAACCATTCAAGTATATTATTGTATCACTATTGCCATACTGTATGTAGAGTTTAATAAGTGAATTTGTTTCATTCACTTTATAACATGTGGGTAGCAGGATTATCTTTTGATACTACAGTATGTACAACTAGTTCAATACATGATTCCACTGATTAATCAGTTACATTAAATATCTCAGCAATGTGACCTTCAGCTTCAAATGCAATTATTTATCAGTTTAGTAAGAACCAAACAATGTGTAACCAAGGAGCATTGATCCTGTATCCTGCATTTGGAAATGTGTGCCCTCTGTTTCCCTGCTGTAAATGACACTAGATTTATTAAGAACTGCATTGGCGATGAGTGAATGGAACATGGTGTGACTTAGGAAAAAGAGCAACAGAGCTTTGATGAATGTCCAGACAAGACAAGAAAATGTTGCTCTTATATTGTGCCTCATTATCCAAGACAGGACATATGTAAGTCATTTACCACCATTCTGGTGCATTTCACCAATGTAATATGGAAACAATGGCAGCCAATTTTCACACATTAAGCTCCAACTTGTTTTAAGATATTCTATCAGTTTCTTTTATCTGACCAGATAAAGGTCAGATTTTCTGTTCCAGCAACACGGGACAGCAGAAATAATTCCTCCACGCTTCTTTAAAGATGTATCATGTGAGGCTCTACAACCACCCGAAAGAAGGCACGTCATTTATTTAATGTCTTATTCTGGAAACAAAAGAGGGTTTAATGACAAAGGTTGGGAGAATTTGTGTTAGAATAAATGAGTGCAGATACAACAAAGGCATGGATGAGATTGGCAGTAGACGCAAAAGGCCATAAGACATAGGAGCAGAATTACGCCATTCAGCCCATTGGGTCTGCTCTGCAATTCGATTATGGCTGATCTATTTTTCCCTCTCAACCCTATTCTCCTGCCTTTTCCATGCAACCTTCATTATCCTTACTAACCGAGAGTCTATCAATCTCTGTTTAAAAAAATATAATGTAAGCAGAGGGAAAGGTGACCGATGTTCAGTTTTGAAAATAGATAGTCTTAGCATCAGTGTTAACAAGTGGTCTGAAGTTCATCAATGGAGTCAAGTAACTTGAGTCTGGTTCACCTTGAGTTGCTGAAAAGGTATCGGGTCGCTGACTAGACAATGAAGTTGGTAATGGAAACCAAAAACAGTTATTTTGATTTTCCTAATAATGAATAGGAAGACATTTCTGTTCTTCCTATGTTGGATATGGGATGGAGATAAAAGCAAGATCAAGTAAATAATTAAAAAAAATCTAAATATATTTTTTCATCTTGCACCTCAGAGCATTATCATTTATTATGGCATTAGAAATTCACAGGAATATAAATTGGTTAATCTCTGCAAGTGGCCAATTCTAATTAAATATGGATGGGAAGGCAATTTTATACTGTTTATTGATCGGAATTAACTAATTCTTATTAGTTATCTGTACTTAAAGAGAAGCCCATGCTATTTCAAGCTAAACTGTACAATCTTAGGAAAGCTGTATTGTGGCTGTTGATGGATCTGAGTATTTCTGCAACTGTATTTGGGTTTAGAAAGTGAGGAGCCTGAAAGAATAGGCTGAACATTTATAGAAATTGCATTGATGGTTATGTTGGAAGAGGTGAAAAGGAAGGGTGATTTTATGTAAGCTCAGTGAAGCGTAAGACCATCAGATTACTTGATGACTAGGTGTCAGAGATTAATTTGGGGTGGCACAGTGGTGCAATGGTAGAGTTGCTGCCATGCTGTGCCAGAGACCTGGGTTTGATCCTGACTACGGGAGCTGTCTGTACGGAGTTTGTACGTTCTTACCGTGACCACGTGCGTTTCTGTCAGGTGCTTCCTCTCACACTCCTAAAACATACAGGTTTAGAGGTTAATTGGCTTTCGTAAAAGTGTAAATTGTCCCTAATGTGTAGGGTAGTGCTAGTGTACAGGGTGATAGCTGGTTGGCGCGAACACGGTGGGCCAAAGGGCCTGTTTCTGCACTGTATCTCTAAAGTCTAATGCCTGGACTGCAGCCCAAAGAACATTGGTGTAATGCTGAGTGGCACAGTGTAGACCACATAAATATACATATGTTGTGAACTGTTTATGAGCCAGGTAATCAATGGATAGCTGTCTTTCCCAGTAGTCTGCCTTTGGCTTGCTATGGAGATGGAAATACAGCTGAGACAAAAGAATTGCCTAAAACAGATGGCCTGTAACCATTGACATTGTAATTGCAGGCATTAAGCTGTATCACTTGCTATCTGTGGTCATACAGAGGGCAGATGTTTAGGGAATGGAATCCTTTTCAGTTCGGGTACATGTAGAAGAAATGAGGAGTATGCACAGCGATGTGTATGCAGTCAATGGCACCCTGCGCCACGGAGATGGTTACAGGCCATGTAAATACTCAATCTCATTCTGCCGGCTTTGCTCTGCGAAAGGAAATTAAATCAAGTAACTCTCTCAGCAAAAAGAGCTTGGTGACCTCCCAAATCTGCAACAGACTGCCAACAATGAGATGTTGCTAATATCTACACCAGCAGCCTGGAGGCTAGCAGATGTTAATATTCTCCATCTCTTTCACAAGCCCTGACTTGCCCTTCATTGAGACTGGAGTTGTGATTATAGCAACTAATACATTTTGATGATAACTTTCTAATTGAAATACAATATTGCAAAAATTGGTCGTTACTTAATACAGGTCCACCACCATATTTCCAGCAATTGGTGGTCCAGCGCCTTCCTTTAATCCAGAAAAAATCATAAGAGCGCACTTGATATCTCTCCCCCTCCCCCCGGAAGCCTAGGCCAGGTAAGGTGGCGGCATCAATCTCATTGGGACTTCCGCGCTGATCGGACGGGGCTCTGGAACTCCAGCCTGCCGGGAACAAGCAGATCGGCTCGCATAGCTGACTTCCGTGGCCAATCGGCAGGTTGAATTTGCCAACTGCATTCTGGGCTCTTGAACTCCAGCCAGGCCCAAGCGGCAGATCGAATCCCGTAGCCCATATCCGAGGCCGACTTTGTGGGCCGGTATTTCGGTCCTTTGGTGGCCTAGGTGGACAATTCCCATACTGTTTGACCCCCTCTGCTGGTCCGGCAAAAAGTATAATCCAGAAAGGCTCTGGAACCAAGGATGCCAGAAAATTGATGATGGACCTGTATTATGGTGGGGGAACTGTGTCATGAATGGTCGAAATGGGTACAGCCTTCATGATGATACACCTCCACCAACACCACTTCCCTTATTCATCAATTTGTTCTACTCTGAGTGCATTCACTCATTCTCCCTGTCATTCTTAAATCCAAAATTAAATGCTTCCAGACCACCAAAGACTTTAAGCAATTAGGATTGCACAAGCCTTTCAGATATCGTAACATGTTTGCTGGATCCTTTAACAAGCATGTGAATAAAAGCATTCAGAGGGTGGCATGGTGGTGCAGGAGTAGAGTTGCTCCCTTACAGGGCCAGAGACCCAGGTTCGATCCTGACCACGGTTGCTATCTGTATGGAGTTTGCACGTTCTCCCCGAGACGGCACGGGTTTTCTCCGGGTGTTCCTCTCACAATCCAATAATGTACAGGTTAATTAGCTTCGGGAAAGATTGTAAATTATCCCTAGTATGTAGGATAGTGCTGGTGTATGGGAATCGCTGGTTGGTGCAGACTCGGTAGGCAGAAGAGACTGTTTCCGCACTGCATCTCTAAACTCCAAACACTGGAATGCAGCAACAATCATGAAAAACAATTCAACAATTATCCTGTGTGTTATTTGTAATCTCTTAAAAGTGTGCTGGCGATGGGGGAAGAGCAGAGGTTTCCACGTGGAGATGAATGTCTGCTGACATTCTGAGATCAGGAGAAGGAAAGAACTCCAAAGGTTAAACAGTCTTCTATGTGTTAATTCTGTCGTCATGCTAATGTCTTTATCAAAATGGTCCAGTAGTTCCCTATGAGATGTGTATGTTTCTGGAGCTATACAAGGCCTTTTTGCACCAGCAAGGCAGATGTTACCCAACTTGCTGCAACCACCTCTTTTATTGCCACATTTAGCATAGAATACCTCAGGTTCATGTCACTACAGTGAGTTCAATGACCAAATCTACAACAGTAGGTATGTTACAAAACTTACCTTCAGCGGCGCTGCAGATCTGCCATTAGCCATGTGCACGACTTTGGCGCCTTTGAGAGGGGACGGGATTAAAATGCCGTTTTCTCCTGCCTGTCGGAGTTGATCTTTCTCAGCTTGTTCAGCATCTGCAGAAAAATCGCTCCGACTTCCGATCTCTGAAGTTTTTTAAAAACATCTCTGGACAATTTAATGGCTGGAGTAAAATAAAATTCGACTTCTAATGCCGTCAGCGCCGACAACGGGGCGGATCTCCCGTTTGGGACAAATAAAGGTAAGCCGTCTATTTTCCATATAAACTTGCTTGTTAGGATTACTGTAATCCAAATTTTACATTGCGAAAAGGTGATTTAGGCCTCATACGAACCAGCAGTGCTTTTCCTGCCGATATGGGGTTTAAATTCACCTGCAAACCGCAACATTCCAAACGATTGCGTTCCACAAAATCCCATTTGCAAGATGATTTAAATGGCCATTAATTTATGGGAATTAAACACTAAATTCCTTCCATTTGGCCTATAAATTCATGACAATGAGATTTAAAAATCATGTTATATTGTGAATTCTTGTGTGAATATTATTTGGACACTTAGGCTATTTAAAAATGTTAACCTTTTCTTAAGAAATGGATAGATGTTTAGATCTAGTAATTGAATTTTGTAATTAGCTACAATTAGGTAACTAACTAATTATATGCTTTAATTTCAGGTCATCCAAGTAAGATAGTTTCATATTTGTTTCAGAATGCTTCAATCTATAACTGAAAATTTCTTTCAGTTCTCTTAATTTTTAAGAAAGTTATGGGCTTTTGACTGTCATTGATCACAGCTTTTGAGTTAAGTCGATGGAAAAGCAATAGGGAACAAGATGCTAATTTCCGAGTATGAAAATAGCCATAACTTTTTTAATACTGAAGATATGAAAGTGAATTAGGTGTCAAATTAAACTTCGTTTTATGCTTTATCTGATGGGATAAATTGCAGACTTGATTTTTAAAATCTCAAAATGTTGTAACATTGCTAACAACAGAACACCCTAGAGAGGACCAGGGATGTCTCTCACACCAACTTTTGGATTTACACATTTGAAGTGTTCATTTGTGAATACCAGTAATGTTTCAGATTTACCCAGTGATAGCTAAGAGAGCGGACAGTGATATTGCTGTAGCCACATGAAGATTTAAGCTGTTTTATTCTCAGGACATTTTATGTGTGCACTTTGGAGGCTGGATCAAAAAAATACTCAAGAAATATGTTAATGTATTCTCGTCCAATTTTTAGAAGCTATTGGGTTGTGCACTAAAATGCAAAGGATAAAGTTGACTGTACATCTCTTCAACTAGGCCACATAGCAAGAAACTGGATACCTCAACCACCTCAATGCAATGATTAAATTAGTTTGATTCAACAGCATGAGGGGCTTTTGCAAACAAACTTAGAGGAGCTTGTGGTGCAGAGTAAATTGCAAACACGCACTCAGGAGGTGGGAGGTTTTGCACAGCATTTAGTTCACAGCAAGCAAATGTAGTGTTTACATGTCTGCAACTAATGTGGTGCAGCTGCTAAGTCATAAACATAATTAAATTAGTTGCTGCTGGGTAAATGTAACAACTGAGTAGTTCCATTCTGTTTACAATAATAGCACAAGGAGTCCTTCGAAAATGCTTTAAGCTTACATTTAACATAACTAGGGCACTCAGTTGTGGCAAATTTGATCCGTTACCACATCATGCAAGGTTACCCAAATTTTCGCAGTGGCAACCTTTCAATTAGCTTCTAGAATTCCAATGCAAATGAGCCTGAGGCATCGTGAACAGTATGATAGGTTCTTCCTTTCCCAACCCTTGTCACTCCAAAGATGACAGTGGGAACGAGCTGGGGGAAGAACTGCCCATGGGGTGGTTGGGTAGGGGTAGAGTTAGAGAGAGCACTCGGTGGAGCATTGGGATGGAAGGTGAAGGAGAGAATGCAGGCAAATGATTAGGAGTGGGTCCAGATAAAGCATTATTGGGTGGGCATATAGTGAGACACAGGAGGCAGGGGACAAGGTATAATCATGTAGGACAATGGCATCATGAAAAAATGTAATAGCAGATGTAAGTAACAATGCAAATGGAGACAATTATGTTGAGGGCTTCGGACTATGAAGAGCCAGATAAGGTGTTGACATCCAACTATGAAGACATTATGCCTTGGAATGGCAGTCAAAACATGCACGATTTGTGACCATAGCAGCATTTTAAACAAGTGATAGTTGAGCATATGCCCAGGCAGGGAACAACTAGGGACCAACAATTTTGGATAGTGATCCTTTACTCTGACCATAAATGGCTCAGCAAGACTAAACACTTGGATAATCCAGATTTGGTGTTTCAAGAATGTTCATGACTCGATTGCTTCCTAGCGTGAAATAATGTAAATAATTTTCTATTATATACACAAATATTCTGCCGATAATTAATGTAAAAATAATGTTCTTAATTCTTTTCCTGAAAGTTATTTTGACCCCAAACATCTTCCACTACTTTGTCAATGGCCTTCATTCCATCATAAGGTCAGAAATAAAGATGTTTGTTACACAATACCCCTTCACATTCCCAACACATCAAACTCAGGCAGGTGAGGCAAGTGTAGATGGGGCATGATGCTCAACATGGGCAAATTGGGCTGAAGGGCCTGTTTCCACCCTGTAACACTCTATGACTATAAATACTTACAAGGATAAGACTTGGATGACTATTGGTCGTGGGCCAGCATCTAACTGGCCACCCCTAATTGCCCTTCAGCAGTTGGTTAAATCATTGCAATTCTTGAGATGTGGGTTTACCCACTATGCTGTGGGAAGGGAGATTCAGGATTTTGACCCAGCAACAGTCAGGGAATGGTGGCATATTTCCAAGTTAGGATGACATGTGGCTTGTTGGGTAACTCACAAGGGATGGTATTCCCATATTTTTTTTGTTTTAACATGCATGATATACATTCTACGATTCATGTGATTATTTTATGGCATGATGCTCAGTTAAAGATCATTAAATTTGCTACGGCTATCACAACATTGACATTTTTTTTTGACAGGTACATGGATAAGATAGGTTTAGAAGGATATGGACCAAATGCAGGCAGGTGGGGCATGTTAGTTGGTATGGGCAAGTTGAGCCGAAGGGCCTGTTTCCATGCTGCATGACTCTACGATTCTAGTTAATTAAAATTAATGTGGCTAGAGAATCTATTTGAATAAGGCTTAATAACAGGAAAAAAGCTAATTTTAAAATTCTGGAAAAATGCTCCCATACCAACAGTAAATATGTGGATTTAAACTATGTTTGAAACACTACATCTGGAAGATATGAGACTCCGCCTGGCAGGAACATCAGATCGTTTCTATAAGACGTGGTCTGCATTTATAGATCTACTAGAAGTATAAGGTGCAAGAGTACCTCAAAAAGGTACCGGCGTCGGGTCTTGGTAAAGGGGGACGAAAAACTGTCGAGTTGGTAGATTCCTTTTGCGTGATGTTTATAATAAAGTAACTGGCTTTTCCTTTTTTCTTTTCTCTCTCTCTTTTTTTTTTCTAGGGTCTATCTCTTAATCTCCTTTCTCTAACTCTTTGACCAAGGACTCTTTTTTCTTTTCCTTTGGCACGCTTCTTCACTTTCACAACTCTTTTTCACTTTCTCTATTTTCTCTGTTTCTATTCCTTTTTTTCTAAAAGCCTTAAAAAATTAAGGCTTTTACAATTATTGTAATAGTATATATGACTCATGAGTACACTCATGTAATTTACTGTAATAAATAAAAATATTTAAAAAATAAAAATAAATTAATGTGGCATAGTAAAGCAAAGATAAACATTGAAGTAGAATCTGACTACTTGCCCTGAACCCCAATGAATCACCAATCTGTCTCACGTTGGTATGTAAAGAAATTTAAGTCTCATGCTAAGTATGTGAAGAAATGTAAGTCTCATGCTAAGTTTAGATTGGGCCTACTTTATAAATAAATATGCTGATTTCCATCAACCACAGTACTTTACTTTGTTGCAAGCAACTGCAGATGTTGGTTTAGATTGAAGCAAAATGCTGGAATAACTCAGCAGGTCAGGTAGCATCTCTGGAGAAAAGGAATAGGTGACATTTCGGGTCGAGAGCCTTCTTCAGACTTTACTGTCATTTTATCGTTTTTGCGAAGACAAAATTAAGCAAAGGTTGGCCATGTTATATAAATATGTTGCAATCCCACTGAAGCTGTAGAAGATATGCAAAGGCCGAAGTGCCCCAGTGAGGTCTACAGACTACAGTCAACACTGTTGACTTGGCTTCTCCAGTGTAGTCTGGCTTCCCAACTGAACCTCATTGATGTCATGTTTGAGTCAAGATGGGTATGAAAGTTGGATCTCAGGTTGGATTCATACAAGCCACGGTCAGTTCAGGATCATGTTTTAATTTTATAAGTAAGCATGCTTCTAAACTGCCATGTATTTAAGCAACCAAATATCATTTCATTCAAAATGTCATTTCTCAGGAAGTAATACTGCTTTATTGATTAAGAACATACAGAATAACTTCTACTAACCACAAGATGCTCTTGTAATTAATTTTAATATGCACCTTATTTTTTTTTTTAAATCAATACATCAAACCATTTAAAAACACATTACCTTATATCCACTGCCTTAAATAATGGGGCTTATGTGCTCTATATCATGACCAGCTCCAGCTCTCCTCAATTGGCTTCCCTGAGAATTATAAACTACTATAAATTGCCAATTTCACTCTGGCTCTTTTCCAATTTATATAACATTATACTACTCATTGGCAGAACATTAGGTCGCATACTGTAGTATTCCGGGAATTCTGACTATGTTCCATGCTGTTTTCCTTACTATTACTCCAAGAAAGCTGCGTTAGATCATGTTACTGTAAAGCGGCCAAGTGGCCTATTTGGCCCTGTATGATCCTTGCACCATGATCTCAGAACATGATTTTTCCACTTGTGTTTAATCAAATCACCTAATATTGCTTTTTCTGCAAGGCATTTATCACTTTTTAATTTCCCGCATAGTTCAAAGCCACAAGATTGCAATATTTGCCTTTAATGTTTCACTGTCTTTGCATATATGTTACAGTACTCCATATTATCAGTCCATATAGGGAATATAATTTTGTGGGCTTTCTTTACTTGACAAATATGGATCATGAAGTCAGAATAACCATCATAAAAGATTCATTTCATACACTTGCGCAATTCAACAACTTGCGAATTGTTCAGAGTTTTATCAGTGTTTTTTACTGATCAACGTTAGCTGCTAAAACATTTATTAAAGTTTTGTATGCCATGACCTGCTTTATAAATCAATTTCAGATCTAATTTTAACTTCCAGACTTGTCAGGATCAAAGTGAGCAGCAGACATAAATTATTTTGCAGTGCCTTAGCCTAAAGTAGGTTTAATACGCTACTGCAAGAATATATTATTTTCAAATTCCCTGACGAGCTGGACTGAAAGAGTGTAATGGTAATGCACAAAATTCAATTTGGGCTCCAATTAACAAGGCAAATTTGAAACCACATTGAATCTGTCCAAGACACTGCTGCATAATACAGCAGACATGCAAAATGGAGGGTGGACACAACAAGGCTGACTACATTCTGTATTTGCCTGCAAGGTATCATAGTATCACAGTGTCACAGAGATGCACAGTACAGGGACAGGATCTTCTGCCCAGTTCATCCAAGGCAAAAAGATTGTATTTAACCCAATTCAATTTGCTGGCATTTGGTCCCTATCCCTCCGGGCCTTTCCTGTACAAATCTTAATCTGAATATTATTCAAATAAGTGCAAGTTGCTGCATTTTGGAAGTCAAACCAAGACAGGACTTCACAGCAAATGGTAGTGTCCTGGAGAGTGCCGTAGAGCAGAGGGATCGATGAAAACAAGTACATCTATATATATGTTAGTGTGTGTGCATGCGTGTGTGTGTGATCCAGAAACTACACCAAAACGATACACGATAGTGCTACAATTTTTGGCCCAACTTACTCATCATTGTCCCGTGGTGAGCTGTGGCAAGTTTAGTTCTGATTGATGGTATATTTTACGTTATTCACATATTAAACTTTACAAAAACCACTTTCACAAAAATAACTTCCACTTGCACTGCCCGTTAGCAGCGTATAATGTCACAATGGGATCCGATACTCATTTACATTAAAAAATCACGATTTTCCACAAAAACGTTTTAATCAAATTCTTGGAAGGAGGATTTCATTTACAAAAAAAGTAGCGATTTTTATTGTGAGGGGTGTGATAGGGGGGAGGTGAGGAGTGGGGTAGCAGGGCAATAGAGGGAGAGGAGGGAGGGGTGAGGCAGGAGGGTGGATAACGGGAGAGGAGGGGGGAGTGGGGGAGGTAAGGAGTGGGGGATAGAGGGAGAGGAGGACAGTGGGGGAGGTGAGGAGGGAGAGTGGGGGGAGAGGGGAAGGGGAGGTGAGGGGTGGGGGAGCAGGGAGATAGAGGGAGAGGAGGAGGTTAGGGAGGGGAGAGGGGTTATGGAGGGAGGGAGGGAGTGACTGAGAGTAGGGGAAAGGAGTGGGAGGGAGGGAGTGGGGAGGGGAGGAGGAGAGGGGAAAGAAGGGGGATGGTGAAGAGGAGGGGAGGGAGTGCAGCGGGATGAGGGGGGATGAAGCAGGATAGGGATGGGATGGTGAGGCACAGTTGGGAGAGGGTTGCCGTGACACAACGGTAACCCGTCAGCCGCGCCTGCGCAGTTGGGGGCTATGGGTGAGTGGTGGAATATTGCGTTGGTGGAACAGGTCCCACTTGGTCTAGTAGTTCCTTAAAAGAGGCATGACAGATACAATACTTATTTATTTGCCTCCGTACTCCACAATTTGAGATTTGTAATAGAAAAAAAAATCACATGTGGTTAAAGTGCACATTGTCAGATTTTATTAGAGGGTATCTTTATACATTTTAGTTTCACCATGTAGAAATTACAACTGTTGTTTATACATAGTCCCCCATTTCAGGGCACCATAATGTTTGGAAACACATGGCTTCACAAGCATTTGTAATTGCTCAGGTGTGTTTAATTGCCTCCTTAATGCAAATATAAGAGAACTCTCAGCACCTAGTCTTTCCTTCAGTCTTTCCATCACATTTGGAAACTTTTATTGCTGTTTATCAATATGAGGGCCAAAGTTGTGCCAATGAAAGTCAAAGAAGCCATTGTGAGAGTGAGAAACAAGAATAAAACTGTTAGAGATATCAGACAAACCTTAGGCTTACCAAAATCAACTGTTTGGAACATCATTAAGAAGAAATATAGCACCGGTGAGCTTACTAATTGCCAAGGAAGACCTCAAGATGACAGAAGAATTCTCTCTATGATAAAGAAAAAACCCCAAACACCTGTCAGACAGATCAGAAACACTCTTCAGGAGTCAGGTGTAGATTTGTCAATGACCACTGTCCACAGAAGACTTCATGAACAGAAATACAGAGGCTACACTGCAAGGTGCAAACCACTGGTTAGCCGTAAAAATAGGATGGCCAGGTTAAAGTTTGCCAAGTACTTAAAAGAGCAACCACAGTTCTGGAAAAAGATTTTGTGGACCGATGAGACGAAGATTAACTTATGTCAGAGTGATGGCAAGAGCGAAGTATGGAGGAGAGAAAGAACTACCCAAGATCCAAAGCATACCAACTCATCTGTGAAACACGGTGGTGTTACGTCCTGGGCATGTATGGCTGCTGAAGGTACTGGCTCACTCATCTTCATTGATGATACAACTGCTGATGGTAGTAGCATAATGAGTTCCGAAGAGTATAGACACAACCTCTCTGCTCGTTCAAATAAATGCAGGTTTTAATTAATTTATTTATTTATCTATTTTCCCATTTATTTACTTACTTGCCTCTGTATTCCACAATTTGAGATTTGCAATAGAAAAAATCACATATGATTAAAGTGCACATTGTCAGATTTTATTAAAGGGTATTTTTATACATTTTGGTTTTACCTTGTTGAAATTACAGCAGTGTTTATACATAGTCCCCCCATTTCAGGGCACCATAATGTTTGGGACACCGCAATATAAATGAAAGTAGTCATGTTTAGTATTTTGTTGTATATCCTTTGTATGCAATGACTGCTTGAAGTCTGCGAGTCATGGACATCACCAGTTGCCGGTGTCTTCTCTGGTGATGCTATGCCAGGCCTGTATTACAGCCAACTTTAGCTTATGCTTGTTTTGGGGGATAGTTCCCTTCAGCTTTCTCTTCAGCATATAAAAGGCATGCTCAAGTGAGTTCAGATCGGGTGATGGAAGAATTGAACATTTTTTAGCTTTGAAAACTCCTTTTATTTTAGCAATATGTTTTGGATCATTGTCTTGCTGTAGAATGAACCACTGGCCAATGGGTATTTGTTTGAACTTGAGCAGATAGGATGTGTCTATACACTTCAGAATTCATTATGTTACTACCATCTGCAGTTGTATCATCAATGAAGATAAGTGAGCCTGTACCTGCAGGAGCCAGGGTAGACACAAAATGCTGGAGAAACTCAGCGGGTGAGGCAGCATCTATGGTGAGAAGGAATTGGCGACATTTTGGGTCAAGACCCTTCTTCAGGTTGATGTCAGGGGAGGGGATATGACAAAGAAAGAATGTAGGCGAAGACAGTAAGACTAGTGGGAGAACTGGGAAGGGGGGGTGGAATGAAGAGTGAGAGCAAGGGCTACCTGAAGTTAGAGAAGTCTATGTTCATACCGCTGGGGTGTAAACTACCCAAGCAAAATATGAGGTGCTGTTACCCAATTTGCACTGGGCCTCACACAGACAATGGAGGAGGACTAGGACAAAAAGGACAGATTGGCAATGGGGGGGGGGGGGGGGGGGGGGGGGAGTTGAAGTGCTGGGCCACCGGGAGATCAGCTTGGTTAAGGCGGACTGAGCAGAGGTGTTCAGCAAAACAATCGTCGAGTCTGCGCTTGATGTAGAGAAGTTGACACCTGGAACAACGGATGCTGTAGATGAGGTTGGATGTTGGAGGTTGCAAGTGAACCTCTGCCTCATCTGGAAAGACTGTTTGGGTCCTTGGATGGAGTTGAGGGGGGAGATAAAAAGACAGCTGTTGCATCGCCTGCGGTAGCAGGGGAAAGTACCTGGAGAGGGGGTGGTTTGGTCAGGAAGTGACAAGTTCACCAGAGAGTTACGGAGGGAACGGTCTCTGCGGAAAGCAGAAAGGAGAAAAGGGTGGAGATGGGAAGATATGGCCATTAGTGGGATCCCTTTGAGGCGTTGAAAATGTTGGAGGATTATATGTTGTATACGGCGGTTGATGGGGTGAAAGGTGAGGACAAGGGGGACTCTGTCCTTGTTACGAGAGGGGGGGGGGGGGGGGAGTGAGAGCAGAGCTGCGGGATATCGAGGAGACCCTAGTGAGAGCCTCATCTATAATGGAAGAGGGGAACCCTCGTTCCCTAAAGAATGAGGACAATTCCAATGCCCTGGTATGAAAAACATCGTCCTGGGCGCAGATGCGGTATAGACAGAGGAATTGGGAGGAGGGGGTAGTCTTTACGAGAAGAAGGGTGTGAAGAAGTGTAGTCAAGATAGCTATAGGAGTCAGTAGGTTTGCAGTAGATGTTGGTCAATAGTCTGTTTCCTGGGATGGAAACGGTGAGATCTAGAAACGCTAGGGAGATGTTGGAGATGGTCCACGTGAATTTGAGTGCAGGATGGAAATTAGTGGTGAAGTTGATGAAGTTAGTGAGTTCTGCATGGCAGGAGGTAGTGCCAATACAGTCGTCAATGTAGCAGAGGTAGAGTTTGGGGATAGGGCCATTGTACGCCTGGAACAAGGATTGATCGACGTATCCTACAAAGAGGCAGGCATAGCTCATGCTCATGTGAGTGCCCATAGCTACACCTTGGATCTGGAGGAAATGGGAGGAGTTGAAGGAGAAGTTTTTGAGGGTAAGGACCAGCTCTGCTAGGTGGAGGAGAGTATTGGTGGATGGAAATTGGCTGTTCTGCAGTCGAGGAAGAAATGGAGGGCTTTAAGATCCTCCTGGTGGTGGATGGAGGTGTTTCACAGATGAGGTGGTGTGCTTTGGATCTTGGGCAGTTCCATCTCTCCTCCATACTTTACTCTTGCCATCGCTCTGATATGTTAATCTTCATCTCATCTGCCAACAATACCTTTTTCCAGACTGTGGTTGCTCTTTTAAGTACTTCTTGGCAAACTGTATCCTGGCCATCCTATTTTTGCGGCTAACCAGTGGTTTGCATCTTTCTGTGTAGCCTCTGTATTTCTGTAGCTGAAGTCTTCTGCGGACAGTGGTCATTGACAAATCCACACCCGACTCCTGATAAGTGTTTCTGAGCTGTTGGACGGGTGTTTGGGGATTTTTGTTTATTATAGGGAGAATTCTCCTGTCATAGGCTGTGAAGGTCTTCCTTGGCCTACTAGTCCCTTTGCGATAAGCTCACCAGTGTTCGATCCTGACTCCGGCTCTGTCTGTAGGAGTTTGTACATTCTTCCCGTTACCTGCATGGGTTTTCTCAGGGTGCTCCGGTTTCCTTCCACACTCCAAAGACTTACAGGTTTGTGGGTTGATTAGCTTCAGTTAATTTGTAAATTGTAAATTGTGCCTAGTGTGTGTAGGATAGTGCTAGTGTATGGGGATCACTGGTCGGCGCGGACTCGGTGGGCCAATGGGCCTGATTCCACGTTGTATCTCCAAAGTAAAACTAAATTACATGAAACTAAAAAAAAAAATTCTACACCCATCTGCTCAATTGCCTTAATTGCACGTCTTTTCTCCTTATAAAAGAGCACATAATTGATTCCTGTTGTGCCTTTCACTCTAACTGGAATATGCATACTTTGAACTTTCACAATCACACATTTAAAAGCATCCCACTTTCCGGATGTGCCTTTGCCCGCTAACAGCCTGTTCTAGTCAACTTTTGCAAATTACCCTCCAATGCCATCAATATAGAACTTTAATGAGTGGACCAGCCCTGCCCTTATTCATAATTATGTTAAAACTAATAGAACTATGGTCGCTGGTCCTAAAAGGCTTGCCCATGACACATCAGTCATTTGCCGTGCCCATTTTCCTCAGAGAATGTCAAGCAAAGGGAATCTCAGCTTATCAGAATATTTACTTCAACCTCTGTTGATTGCTCTGCCCAGTAGTAGTTCATAAGTAGAGTTAGAATTCTACTAAGTAGGTGGTAGTAGTATATTGGTGTTTTATGAAGTGAAATAGTAGCTGTAACTCAGCTGTTGGTCCTCTCTCCACCATATTAGAAGCTTACAGCTTCAAGTCCCACTCCAGAAACTTATGTTCAACATGTGCAGTTGGGAGAGACTGATGACTGTCAGAAACTTTTAAATGCAATATTAAAAGCTGCCTTTTCAGTTCTCTCAAGTGAATGCAGAAAATATATGACGCTATTCTAAGGAATGGTTAGATATTTATCTCTGGTGTCCTGTCCAATATTTACCGATACCTAAAAACAGAGGTAGACACAAGGAACTGCAGATGCTTGTTTACAAAAAAAAGGCACAAAGTGCTGGAGTAGCTCAGTAGGTCAGACAACATCTTTAGAGAACATGGATAGGTGACGTTTCTGGTCAGGACCGGAAACGTCACCTATTCATGTTCTCCAGAGATGTTGCCTGACCCTGTGTTACTCAGCGCAGTGTGCCTTTTTCTTGCACCTAAAAACAATTGTGTGACATTTTCATAACGCTCTTGCTGGCAGCTTGCTGTGCAGCAGCTGTGTTTCCTATTTGACAAAAGTTATTGTACTTCAAGAATGCCGTAAGTGCTTTGGGACACCCTGGTAGGGACATAAAATGCACTACGAAAAAGCAAATCTTGTTTAATATTAGGTTACAGTTCTTTGTCTCAATTAACACAATTGGCTAGTTAGGAGTATTTCAGGTTAGTGAGAAGCAGGTATCCTTTCAACTTGACAAATAATGAGATATTTTCACATCTAGATGTTGGAGGGTGTGGGTGGGGGAGGCTGACCGTATGTAGTTATTTGTGGAATTGGTTTGGTATTATGTAGTTAGGAAGATGGCATCGAGATGTCAGATGGTGAATTGCTTCAGGTTAGGTGGTAAACATAGAAACATAGACAATAGGTGCAGGGCTAGGCTATTCAGCCCTTCGAGCCAGCACTGCCATTCAATATGATCATGGTTGATCATCCAAAATCAGTACCCTGTTCCTGCTTTTTCCCCATATATCCATGGATTCTGTTAACCCTAAGAGCTCTCTCTTGAAAACATCCAGTGAATTGGCCTCCACTGCCTTCTGTGGCAGAGAATTCCACAGATTCACAACTCTCTGGGTGAAAAAGTTTTTCCTCATCTCGGTCCTAAATGGCCTGCCCCTTATTCTTAAACTGTAACCCCTGGTTCTGGACTCCCCTAACATCGGGAACATTTTTACTGCATCCAGCCTGCCCAATCTCTTAAGAATTTTATATGTTTCTATAAGATCCCCTCTCATCCTTCTAAATTCCAGTGAATACAAGCCCAGTCGACCCATTGTTTCATCATATGTCAGTCCAGCCATCCCGGGAATTAACCTGGTGAACCTACGCTGCACTCCCATAATAGCAACAATGCCACTCCTCAAATTAGGAGACCAAAACTGCACACAATACTCCAGGTGTGGTCTCACCAGGACCCTGTGCAACTGCAGTAGGACCTCCTTACTCCTATACCCAAATCCTCTCACAATGAAGGTCAACATGCCCTTAGCTTTCTTCACTGCCTGCTTTACCTGCATGCTTACTTTCAGTGACTGATGTACAAGCACACCCAGGTCTCTTTGCACCTCCCCTCTTCCTAATCTGACACCAACCTGCCTTCCTGTTCCTTGCCACCAAAGTGGATAACCTCGGATTTACCCACATTATACTGCATCTGCCATGCATCTGCCCGCTCACCCAACCTATCCAAGTCACCCTGCAGCATCATAGCATCCTTCTCGCACCTCACACTGCCACCCAGCTTTGTGCCATCTGCAAACTTAACGATGTTATATTTAATTCCCTCATCTAAATCGTTAATATATATTGTAAATAACTGGGGTCCCAGTACTGAGCCTTGCGGCTCCCCACCAGTCACTGCCTGTCATTCTGAAAAGGATCAGTTAATTTGCACTCTTTGCTTCTTGTCTGCCAACCAGATCTCTATCCATGCCAATACCCTACCCACAATACCGTGCGCTCTTCATAAATCCATACTGACTTTGACCGATCCTGCCACTGCTTTCCAAATGCGCTTCTATTACAATAATCGACTTTAATAATCGACTCAAGCATCTGCCCCACTACCGATGTAAGGCTAACGGGTCTATAATTCCCCTTTTTCTCCCTCCCTCCTTTCTTAAAAAGTGGGGTTACATTAGCTACCCTCCAGTCCACAGGAACTGATCCAGAGTTTGTAGAACATTGGAAAATAATCACCAATGCAAGCACGATTTCTAGGGCCACCTCCTTGAGTACTCTGGGATGCTGACCATCGGCCCTGGGGAGTTTGCTGCCTTCAGTCCCAACAGTTTACCTAACACCATTTCCTGACTAATGTGGATTCCCTTCAGTTCCTCCCTGCAACTAGATCCTCGGTCCCCTAGTATTTCTGGGAGATTGTTTGTGTCCTTCATAGTGAAGACAGACACAAAGTACTCATTTAACTGGTCTGCCATTTCCTTGTTTCCCATTGTAAATTCACCTGTTTCTGACCGTAAGGAACCTACATTTGTCTTCGCTAATCTATTCCTCTTCAAATATTTAAAGAAGCTTTTACAGTCATTTTTTTATCTTCACCGCAAGCTTTCTATCATGCTCTTTCCCCCCCCCACCCCCCTTTAATTAACCCCTTTGTCCTCCTCTGTTGAATTCTAAATTTCTCCCAGTCTTCTGGTTTGCTGTTTCCTCTGGCCAATTTATATGCCACTTCCTTGGATTTAACAATCCTTAATTTCCCCCGTTAGCCATGGTTGAGCTACAGTTCTGTTTTATTTTTTCGCCAGACTGGGATTAACTTTGTTTGTAGTTCATCCATGCGATCAAAGGACGTATCTAATATCCCAAGCAACAATTTATTGCCTTTCTTTCACAAAGTGCATCTTCAACTACTTCTCCCAACAGTCTGATCATGGTGCATTGGTTTAACAGCCAGTCAGCTAGTTCCCTGATGTTACCCTCTCTCCTATGTAGAGGTACACATGGGAGAAAAAGCTGCTGGTGAGACTCATTAAGTTTTCCGATGTGGGCCTTTTCTGTGAAATGGTAATGGAGAATGGCAAAGTGCTGCAGCAGTAGAGCTACTACTGACTTAGAGTGCCAGAGACATGGATTCGATCCTAACTACAGGTGCTGTCTGTACTGAGTTTGTATATTCTTCCTATGACTGGGTGGGTTTTCTCCGGGTGCTCCGGTTTCCTCCCACATTCCAAACACGTACAGGCATGAAGGTTAATTGGCTTCAGTAAATTTGTAAATTGTCCCTGATCTGTAGGATAGTGCTCGTGTGCGGGGTGATTGCTGTTTGGCATGGGCCAAAGGGCCTTTTTCCACCCTGTATCTCTAAAGTCTAAAGCTGCAAAGTGAAAAATGCAAATGAGTACCTCAGAAGTTCAGAAAATGAACAGGTTAGTGCAAATTCGTTCTCTAAATTATGCTGTACCAATCCCAGTGAGGTTGAAGCATTTATTGCCAGATTTGGCAGTCAATTCCAACTGCTGCATACTCATCTCAATGAAGAGATTCAGGTAATGCCTCAAATGCCAAGCATTCTACCCCTAATCAACAACTGCAACACTGAAATCTTCAGGAGAGATTTCTGGTTGACTGCCAATATGCAGATTGGAACATACTTATGACAGCTTTCATAATTAGTCGAATCAATATCCACCCCAATCCCTCCCCTAACATCCAACTACTCTGAAATCCAACTCCTCGCAAAGGGATAAAAAATGGTCGATCATTTTAATGTCAATAGGCTTGGAAGGTAATTTTCAAATTAGAATTCAATACCAATGGAATTGAAATTATGCCCTTTAAAAACCCTATCTGTAGAACAATTGTAAAGCCACCAGAAATTACATCTTTTTTTAGCCCAGTGCTTGTTGAATATGAATGCTAAAAATAGAGACAATGAACATGGTTAATACAAACAAGGACATAAAGTGTTTGAGTAACTCAGCGAGTCAGGCAGCAATGCTGGAGTACATGGATAAGGAATGCTGGAGTACATGGATTTTGGGTCAAGATCCCTCCTTCGGACTGATTTTAGGGGACGAGAAGAAAGCTATTATAGGGGAGAGGCAGGATAAAGCAACAATTTTAGATAACCTCTAACTAAACCATCCCCTGCCCTTGCCCCTGCCCACCCCTGTGCCTCTTCTGGACCCCCACCTATTCCTCCCCTCCACCCCCCCCCCCCCCCCCGCTACTTTCTTCCCTCGAGCTTCACAATTCTCCATTCTTCAAAACTATCTCACACTTTCTGTTCTTATTTCAAGTTCAAGTTCAAATTTGTTTATTGTCATTTTGAGTCCCTGATAGGACAATGAAATTCTTGCTTTGCTTCAGCACAACAGAACATAGTAGGCATCGACTACAAAACAGTTCAGTGTGTCCATATACCATTATATAAATATATACACACACGAATAAATAAACTGAAAGTGCAAATAACAGATAATGCGTTATTAATGTTCAGAGTTTTGTCCGAGCCAGGTTTAACAGCCTGATGGCTGTGGGGGAAGTAGCTATTCCTGAACCTGGTTGTTGCAGTCTTCAGGCTCCTGTACCTTCTACCTGAAGGTAGCAGGGAGATGAGTGTGTGGCCAGGATGGTGTGGGTCTTTGATGATACTGCCAGCCATTTTGAGGCAGCGACTGTGATAAATCCCCTCGATGGAAGGAAGGTCAGCGCCAATGATGGACTGGTCAGTGCTTAATATTTTTTGTAGTCTTTTCCTCTCCAGGATGCTCAAGTTGCCGAACCAAGCCACGATGCAACCGGTCAGCAAGCTCTCTACTGTGCAGCTGTAGAAGTTAGAGAGAGTCCTCCTTGACAATCCGACTCTCCGTAATCTTCTCAAGAAGTAGAAGCGCTGATGTGCTTTCTTGATAATTGCATCAGTGTTCTCGGACCAGGAAAGATCTTCAGAGATGTGCACGCCCAGGAATTTGAAGCTTTCAACCATCGACCCGTTTTGATATAAACGGGACTGTGGGTCCCCATCCTGTGGATCCCCATTATTTCTGGCCTTTGATTCAACCATCTGTCTATCAAACCCCCCTTGCCTATATCGACCTATTACCTGGCAAACTTTGCCCTGCCTCTCCCCTATTCCAGCTTCTCTCCCCCTACAATTAGTCTGCAGAAGGATGCTGACCTGAAACATTTTCTCCAGGTATGCTGTCTGACCTGCTGAGTTACTCCAGCACTTTGGTGTCCATCTATGAATACTGAAGTAGCCAATATTTGCATGTTTTCATTGAAGCCAAAAATGTTTCACAATTTGCAATTGGTTTTTAAAAAAACTTGAAATTCACTCTATCGAGTCCTTAACCTATAAAATGTTTTTTCCAAATTTCAGAGCATTCCATAAGCTCAAGGCAGCGGAGTCAAAATTGCCAAATAAGGTCACTGCCTGCATGTGGGTTTATGATAAACAACCTTCAGCAACCACTTCACTAGATCCCAGCTTGCCCATTGCTGCAGAACTTTGTGAGTGAGGTTGGAACATTACTTTTCTTATGAAAACAGATACAAAGTGCTGGAGTAACTCACTGGGTCAGGCAGCATATCTATAGTTCATGGATAGATGTCATTTCAGGCTGGAACCCTTCAAGATACCTACAAGTTAAGAGTTTAATAAAGGGTAGACACTGCACCAGTAAAATTGATATAAGACTTGATGGATGAAGCAATTGTATCTAACGTCCAGAAATTCCATGACAAATGGATGTTTTCTTCCATTGCAACCTGCATCCACCATTGCAGCCATTGAGTAGGCCAAAGTGCTAGTTTATTTGTAATTTATTTGAGGTTATCTTATTGTTTAAGTTGACCCTAAACGATTGACTTCAAACAGTATCACTTAGCACCTTTAGTACATACAGGTTTCTCCATCATTATAAATTAGAAAGGAAGGCAAAGTTAAGACATTCTGAGATTATGAATTAGGAAAAATAAGTGCGGAACTAAATTATATATATATAGAAACATAGGAAATAGGTGCAGGAGTGGGCCATTCGGCCCTTCGAGCCTGCACCGCCATTCAATATGATCATGGCTGATCATCCAACTCAGTATCCCCTACCTGCCTTCTCTCCATACCCCCTGATCCTTTAGCCACAAGGGCCACATCTAACTCCCTCTTAAATATAGCCAATGAACTGGCCTCAACTACCTTCTGTGGAAGAGAATTCCAGAGATTCACCACTCTCTGTGTGAAAAATGTTTTTCTCATCTCGGTCCTAAAAGATTTCCCCCTTATCCTTAAACTGCGACCCCTTGTACTGGACTTCCCCAACATCGGGAACAATCTTCCTGCATCTAGCCTGTCCAACCCCTTAAGAATTTTGTAAGTTTCTATAAGATCCCCGCTCAATCTTCTAAATTCTAGCGAGTACAAGCCGAGTCTATCCCGTCTTTCTTCATATGAAAGTCCTGACATCCCAGGAATCAGTCTGGTGAACCTTCTCTGTACTCCCTCTATGGCAAGAATGTATTTCCTCAGATTTGGAGACCAAAACTGTATGCAATACTCCAGGTGTGGTCTCACCAAGACCCTGTACAACTGCAGTAGAACCTCCCTGCTCCTATACTCAAATCCTTTTGCTATGAATGCTAACATACCATTTGCTTTCTTCACTGCCTGCTGCACCTGCATGCCTACTTTCAATGACTGGTGTACCATGATACCCAGGTCTTGTTGCATCTCCCATTTTCCTAATCGGCCACCATTCAGATAATAGTCTACTTTCCTGTTTTTGCCACCAAAGTGGATAACCTCACATTTATCCACATTATACTGCATCTGCCATGCATTTGCCCACTCACCCAGCCTATCCAAGTCACCTTGCAGCCTCCTAGCATCCTCCTCACAGCTTACACTGCCCTTTAGCTTCGTGTCATCCGCAAACTTGGAGATGTTGCAACATTATGTTCAACATTAGCAGTGTCCAGTGAAAAAGACTACGTTAAGACACAAAATGCTGATGTAACTCAGCGAGTCAGGCAGCGTCCATGAAGAACATGGATAGGTGATGTATTAAGTCAAGACACATCTTCAGACTTCACGTTCTCCAGAGATGCTTCCAGACCCTCTGAGTGGGGCTCATGTTGGAGACCTCCCCGTGGTGAGCCCTGTCAACTGACCTCAGTCAGGTGAACGACAACAAACAGAGACAGCAGCCAGTGCCGCAGCTTGGCACCAACCCGGAGCATGCAGCCTTTTTAGGGAGGGCACCTACGGATGTTGAACCGGATGGCATCACCCTGCTGCGGACTTCTACTGACTCAAACGCAAGAAGAAGTAGCCTCTGAGTTACTTTAGCATTTCTTGTCTTTCCTTGGTAAAGCAGCATCTGCAGTTCTTTGTTTCTACAAAAAGACTATGTCGTTTATTTTGCAACACAGTGGTGCAAAGGGGCAGCACAACGATACAGCTACTGGAGCTGCTGCCTCACAGCTCGTGACGCAGGTTCAACCCTGACTCTGGCACTGTCTGTGCAGAATGTACACATTCTCCCTGTAAACATGGGGATTTTCTGTGGTTCCATTCCACATTCCAAAATGTGCAAGTTGATGAGTAAATTGGCCACAATAAATGGCCCTTTACTAGAAATAGAATTCTAAATAGAAGTTAGATGAGTGATAGAATCTGGAAGAAAATTGATAGGAATGTGTGGATAAAAAGTATTAGGATAGGAGTGCTTGATAGTTCACATGAATTGGATGGGCTAAAGTGCTATTTCTTTGCTGCCTCTCTCTGACTCCTTTGTTCCAGAGCCATAGAGTCATAGAGATAGTGTGGAAACAAGCCCTTTGGCCCAACTTGCCCACACCGGCCGACATGTCCCAGCTACACTGGTCCCACCTGCCCGTGTTTGGTCCAGATCCCTCCAAACATGTCCTATCCATGTATTTGTCTAACTGTTTCTTAAACGCTGGCACTGTCCCTGCCTCAACTACCACCTCTGGCAGCTTGTTCCATTCACCCACCATCTTTTGAGTGAAATAGTTACCCCTCAGATTCCTATTAAATCTTTCCCCCCCCCCCTTACCTTATACCTACGTCCTCTGGTCCTTGATTCACCTCGTCTTGGCAAGAGACTCTGTACATCCACCCGATCTATTCCTCTCATGATTTTATACAGCTCTATAAGATCACCCCTCATCCCCCTATGCTCCAAGGAATTGAGTTCAAGCCTACTCAACCTCTCCCATGCTCAGACCCTCCAGTCCTGGCAACATCCCCATCGTCTTCCCTGTACCCTTTCCATTTTGACAACATCTTTCCTATAACACGGTGCCTAGAACTGAACACACTAATCTAAATGCAACCTCACCTACGTCTTATACAATTGCAACATGACCTCCCAACTCCTATACTCAACACTCTGACTGATGAAGGCCAATGTGCCAAAAGCCTTTTTGACCACTCTATCTACCTGCAACTCCACCTTCAAGGAACCATGCACCTGCACTCCTAGATCCCTCTGCTCTACAACACCCCAGAGCTCTAACATTCACTGTGTACATCCTGCCTGCTAGACCTCCCAAAATGCAACACCTCACATTCTGGAATTCTATGCAAGAATGTTACTCCTGACTAGGTTTCTAGCATTGTGAAGAGGTGGGGTGGTAGGGGATTGGAGAGGGGGATGGCAGTGAAAGTTCAAGACAACCTGCTTATAATTCATGGACCGCATCAGGTGTAATCATGCTAGTAATGCTAATGAAACAAAGATCAAAGATTACAAAGGTCTTTTATTTTCATGTATACCAATTAAGGCATAGTGATATGCGAATTACCATACAGCCATACTAAAAAAGCTACGTCACACAACTACATAAAAGTTAACATAAGCATCCACCACAGGGGATTCCCCACATTCCTCACTGTGAAGGAAGGCAATAAAGTCTAATCTTCTTCCCTAATTTTTCTCCCGTGGTTGGGGCAGTTGAACCATCTGTCGGACAATTGAAGCTCCGCAGCCGGCGGTCGAAGCCCCCCGCGTCAGAGTGATCGAAGCTCCCACATCGGAGCGATCGGAGCTCCCACATCGGAGCGATCGAAGCTCCCGCGTCGGGAGGTCGGGGCCACGTGCTCCACGATGGTAAGTCCGCAGATACCTGCGATAGAGCTCAAAGGTCAATCCCTGGCAAAGGAATCGCGGGCTCCTCGATGGTAAGTCAGCAGCTCGTGGTGGAGCTCTCGAAATCGGTCTCAAGCAAAGGCCTCCATCTCCTCGATGCTAGGCCGCAGTGCAAACGGAGATACGATCCAGAAAAAAAATCGCATCACCGTTGAGGTAAGAGATTAGAAAAAGTTTCCCCCAACTCCCTCCCTCACCCACCCCCCACATAAAACAAGCTAAAGAACACTAAAAACATACATTTAACACATACTAAAAAACAACGAAGAAGAAAGGGACAGACAAACTTATCAAGGCAGCTATATCGGTATTATTAAGAGGTAGCATTAGTGGTAAGACTAAGGCAAGTGAAGGCACAGGTGGTCATGAGGTTGCTGGCACATTCTGAAGATGTTCTCCAAAAGGATCTCAATACAATGGTTGAGTGGTCACAACAATGGGGCATGCAGTTCAACCCGTCCAAATGTGAAACCATGCGTGTCACCAGAAAGAGGAATCCAGGCGAAACATCTTACAATATTCTTGGTGCCACCCTTGAAGAATTCAAACAAACCAAATATCTTGGCATCAAATTGCAGAAGGTTCTGCGTTGGAATGGTCAGACTCATCATGCAACGGTGAAAGCAACAGGTGTCCTAAATTTTCTGATGCGCAACTTCCATCATTGTTCAACTTCTGTCAAGGAGAAGCTATACTTCACCCTCGTTACACCTCATTTGGACTACGCAGTTGCAGCATGGGACCCATACACAAATAAAAATATTTCTTCCGTCGAACGTGTCCAAAGACAGACAGCTCGATTTGTTACTAACACCTATGAGAATGAAGCGAGTGTTACCAAACTTCTGAATTCTCTGGGATGGAACCCTATCCAAGACAGACGTGAAGCACACCGTTTGACCTGTTTTTACAAAATGTTAAATGGCCAACTCGACATAGATTACAAGACCTACACCAAACCCAAACCAATTAGGAGCAGACGAGGGCATTCGATCCAATTTGTGATTCCAGCTGCCAAGACAGATGTGTACAGCAATTTGTTCTTCCCCCGCACAATTAAAGCATGGAATAATATCCACCCTACTATAGTTACCCAACCAGATGCAACTAAAATTAAGGTAGCTCTCTTCCCAAAAACCCTTTCTGGCTTAAGTCTTCCCTCCACCACCTCCAGTTTAAATTCCATTTGGAATATTTTGGAGGACCAAGAAACCAAGAAGATTCTTTCCATCTAGGCACACGTACAGAAAAAAATAATTAAATGTTCTGGAAGCACTACATATTTCCATTACTTCTCCCATGGGTAAACCCATCAAACTATGTGGCACTGTTTCATTCATCATTCCTTCATAACTTTATTAATTCCCGGAGGCAAATTGGCAGACCAATTTCCCTCCGGGGATGAATAAAGATTCATCGTATTGTATATAATATTTCATAAAATATTTCTGTGAAACAAGATATTGCAGTTCGTTCACAAATGAATATCCATGCAACCATAGATGGCCAATTAACAGGAGAATCTAGTAAATATCCTTCTCTTACCAGAGGGGTAGAAAGTTTGGGAGGCATGGCAGCACAGCAGAAGAGTTGCTGCCTTACAGTGCCAGAGACCTGTGTTCAATCCTGACTACGGGTGCTGTCTATATGTAGTTTGTACGCTCACCCTGTGACCACTTGGGTTTTCTCTGGGTGTTCCTATCTCCTCCCACACTCCAAAGATGTACAGGTTTGTTGGATAATTGGCTTCGGTAACAATGTAAATTGTGCCTAGTGTGTAGGATAGTGTTTGTGGGGTAATCGCTGGTTGGTGAGGACTCGGTGGGCCGAAGGGCCTGTTTCCCGCTATATCTCTAAAATCTAAAGGAAATAAATTGAGGCAATGAAGAACCATGGCAGAGACAGGAACAAATTGCAAAGCTAGTTTTCTTTGAAAAAGGTGACTGTATAGAATACATTGATCATACTAATTTAATCAGCATAGGTTTTAAATAACACAATGTTAAGAACAGACCAGGTAGACACAAAATGCTGGAGTAACTCAGCGGGTCAGGCAGCATCTCTGGAGAGAAGGAATGTGTGACATTTCGGGTCGAGACCCTTCTTCAGACTGATGTCAGGGGAGGGGGCAGGACAAAGATAGAATGTAGTTGGAGAAAATAAGACTAGTGGGAGAACTGGGAAGGGGGAGGGGATGGAGAAATAAAACAAGGTCTTTCTGAAGTTAGAGAAGTCAACTGGGGTGTAAACTACCCAAGCAAAATATGATGTGCTGTTCCTCCAATTTGCGCTGGGCCTCACTCAGATAATGGAGGAGGCCCAGGACAGAAAGGTCAGAATGGGAGGGGGAGTTGAAGTGCTGAGCCACCGGGAGGTCAGGTAGGTTAAGGACTGAGTGAAGGTGTTCAGTGAAACGATCGCCGAGCTGTATATCCATATATGTTCATTGTTATATTTTCTTACTGTTTTCAAATATTTAGGCTCATTTCCTCACAGATTCCTCTACAGCAAACCATTTTATATCAAACTCCTAATCTCAGCATGCAATTTAAGTTTTTTTTAAATCTCTTGATGTTCATACAGAGAGGGATTCACAGATTTTGAATCCATAGAGTATGCAGTATTCAGTTTCATTGCCAAGATATGATTATTAATGGCTTATTTACATTCTATGGGTGATTACTTTTACTTACCTGTAAATTCAGAACCCAGTTAAACAAAGAAAAGAATGGTTTGAAAACACATTGAAAATTATTATTCAGATTTTCCTGTGGAAAATAAGATGACAGGTCCCTGAATATGATGCCTTGGCATGGGTATATCCGCATGTTTCCTGTCTTCCAGCTACATTTTTCACTTTTAAGAAATGTGTCATTTTGGCAAAATGAAAGAACATCAGAGTAATTGTTAAGAAGACTCTTCGTGTACGTGGAAAATGTGAAATTCTAAAGATGTCACCATGTGCTTCTGCACCAGATAATTAATTTTGGTACGATACGATAAGATAGAACTTTATTTATCCCAGGAGGGCAACTGATCTGCCAACAGTCATAAAAACACAAAATACATGAAACATGAAATTAAAGTGAAGAGTGGAAAGGCTTGCAGGGTGTGCAAAGATTGGGGGGGGGGGGGGAGGGAGTCTACCCCATGGCAGAGGGAGGAGGAATTGTAAAGTTTGATAACCACAGGGAAGAAGGATTTCCTGTGGCGTTCTGTCCTGCATCTTGGATGCGTTATATCAGCAAGTATATACAATCGGTCCCTCAAGCTAACAATTAATAACATGTCCAGATAATTGACACTGAACATTTAGAACAAATTTGAGACATTTTTGTTCTGTGCCCTAAAAAGATAGAGATAAGCTCATACTAAAGATTAAAGAGAGAGTTAGGCATGTACCTCAGGAAGAAAGCTTTTATTACATCAGTTGGTGAACAAGTGTGAATACAAGTTTTAGAGGTTAACTAGACTAAGTGGGACCCGTTGGGTCCCAGCATCACACAGGAGAGCTGGTCACCAACGCAATATTCCACCTCTCCACCAATTCCAATATTGCTCGCTAGTTGGGGGGGGGGGCATTCTGTTGCGCTAGTATGGGTGTTGCGTGCCGAAGGTACTAGTTTCCAGAGGGCTAGTATAGACATTGTGGGCCGAATGGATTATTGGGCTGGCAGCCAACTGTTGCAATGCCAAGCCAAGGAAAAACAATTTAGCTGCAGCCACCCGACAACCAAAATCCATTTTGTGAACACAAACTGTTTAAAAAGGCGAGGCAAACAATTGGGCTGCAGCCACCCGACAACCAAAATTCATTTTGTGAATACAAACTCTTTAAAAAGGCGAGGCAAACAATTGGGCTGCAGCCACCCGACAACCAAAATTCATTTTGTGAACACAAACTCTTTAAAACGGCGAGGCAAACAATTGGGCTGCAGCCACCCGACAACCAAAATCAATTTTCTGAACAAAAACTCTTTAAAAAGGCGAGGCAAACAATTGGACTGCAGCCACCCGACAACCAAAATCCATTTTGTGAACACAAATTCTTTAAAATGGTGAGGTAAACAATTAGCTGCAGCCACCCGACAACCAAAATCCATTTTGTGAACACAAACTCTTTAAAAAGGCGAGGCAAACAATTGGGCTGCTGCCACTTCAAGGGGACTCACCGCGGAGCAGACGTGCGTTCAGTGTTATTCACAGATCAGAGAGCCGTGACCCTCTCACTTCTTGGGTCGGACAGAGACTGAGTGTGGCAAGACACTTCCGGGTTTTATAGTCCTCCCTCCCCCTCCCCCTTGCCGCCAGCGGGGGCAGCAGAGAGAACAGAGAGAATGGGGAATTTTTAAAAAACATTAATATCTCTCTCATTTTTCATCGATGGGAAAAATCCTCTGGTCCCGGAAGGTGGAGGGGGGCTCTGAGCAAGGTGGCCAAAATGACGGCCGTAGGTGGCAGCATCCTCTGGGAAATCGCAGCACAGTGGGCCAAAAGCGGTCAAGATCAGACTTTTAGTAATATAGATAGATAAAAGACTGTGCAACAAGGTGGAAGTTTTCTTCTTATTAAGCATTTTAGTTGTGTATGCCTCAGGACTCTTAACTGGCCATACACTCGGAGGCAATATAAGAAATTAAGAAAAATATAGTCACTGGAGGATTCTACTGAAATTCTGATTTTTAATGCTTCAACATCATGAATGGCAGTGTTTATTGTGTTTCAGAACATAAAATCAATGGTACAATGCTATGAAAACAGTGTTTTGCAATTAAATTAGTAGGTACATGTTTTTCCACTATTATCTATTTGTCCCAATCCTTGAATCAAATTCAAAACTACCTTCTTTGTTGTTGGTCAAGAAATTAGTTTTGGACAAAGTACTGACACCATTCATTTTCTACTTACATCTCAATCCCATTTTAAATAAAATCATGTTCGATATAAAATGGTTTGTAGAAGAAGAATTTGTAAGGAAATGATGTAACCATGATTACAGCAGCATTTTCGCCCACTTGATCATAAAACTTTCCTCTTTCCCCCATCTTCTCTCTGTTGATTGATGGTTGTTACTGTGTAATAGTATTACCCAACACTAAACTCTTCCAAATAACATTAATTTTTTGGTTTATTGCTCACCATTCTTGTTTTACGTGATCTAATGGAATCTTTGACTACAACTGACAACCCTCCCTTTTTCTCAAACGTGATGAATGCAGAAATATTATTTTAAGTTTGAAGAGTCTCTATTAATGTTACTACGTGACTACTTTATAGAATGTAGAACAGAACAGCACAGGAACCAGCCCCTCGGCCCACAATAACCATGCCGAACATGATGCCAAGTTAAACTAATCTCTGACTGCAAGTGATCCATATCAGTTTCCCTACATATCTGTGTGCCTATCCAAAAGCCTATTAAATGCGCCTATTGCATTTTCCTCCACTACCATCAAGTTCCACCCACGGTTCTCCATGTAAAAAATCTTCTCTACACATCTCCTTTAAATTTAGTTTATTTCACTTTAAAGCTATGGCCTCGTTTTTGACATTTCTACCCAAGGAAAAAGGTTCTGACTGTCTACCTTATCTCTGTCTCATAATTGTATTTACTTCTATGAGGTCTCCCATCAGCCTCCAATTCCCAAGAGAATACAATCCAAGTTTGTCCAACCTCTCCTTATACCAAATAACCTCTTCATATCATTTATATTTCTAACTCGTCAATTATATTGAATGTTTTATTCAGTTACAATTAAATAACTCAAAGCTGCCTTATGGCCTTGTCTCACGGTGCGAGTCCACCCACGAGTGATCCCGAGTGAAAGAAAAAATCAAACTGTGGTTGTCTACGAGATTCCAAGTTTATGTTCACGGGTTTAAACGGGTTCCCACGTGTATGTCTAAGTTTGCCATTTAGTTCTCATTTCTGCGATGTACCAAGTTCCTCTCCCGAGTTACTCTTGAGCCAACAACGACTACCGATGAGTGGAAAAATCATCACATGGTAAAAATGATGTCATGTAGTTGTTTTTTTCACTATAAAAAGACCCAGCGTGAAGAATGATCTCGACCCAAAACATCTATTTCTTTTCTCCAGAGATGCTGCCTGACCAGCTGAGTTAGTCCATCATTTTGTGTCTATCTGGTTTAAACTAGTATCTGCAATTCCTTCCTTCAAACTTTTAGAGCAGTTTGTTTCAAGAAGCAATCCTTCCAAAATTGCATTCAAAAGTTCATTTGATCTGCATTTGTTCAAGGTCTGGCATCAATCATTGAAAGGCATAGGCTGTTTTGTGTCGGGTGGAACTGCAGATGCTGGTTTACACCGAGGATAGACACAAAATGCTGGAGTAACTCTGCGGGACATGCAGCATTTCTGGAGAGAAGGAATGGGTGACGTTTCTGGTCGAATCTCTTCTTCAGACTGAAAAAACGTTTCGACCCTTCTCTCCAGAGATGCTGCTGGCTTGGCTGAGTTACTCCAGCCTTTTGTGTCTAGTAAGATTGTTTTATTCCCTTAATTTATCTCTCATCAAAACGTTGGTAAACTTCTAAGAAAAAGATTAGGTAAATTGAACATTAACGTTATTTTTTCCCCCACGACAGCAAGGTCCGTAGACCAGAGGGATAGCAGTGTGTGGCTCTCTACTCACCCAGTATGTCCGTCAGAGCAAAGATATAATGAGAGAGAGCATGGGTTAAAGCTAACTTGAATGCAGCCTGGTTGCACTTTGTGGCAGTGGGCAGAAACTGATTCTACAGCTGATGATGAAGTGGGAGATACATTATATTGACCCTCGAGAGGGAGTGAGCTCTGTGCTTATAATTGACACACAGATGGGAGAGATATCCTCTCTCCACAGGGGACCTGAAGGCATTTCACAAACAAACTCAGAGGTTAATGCAGATACAGGGAACTGTTCTATCTTCCACGTTATCGGTCCCGACCCAAAACGTCATCCATCTATCTATGTTCTCCGGAGATGCTGCTGCCTGACCTGCTGAGTTACTTCAACACTTTGTGTCTTTTTAAATAAAGCAGCATCTACAATTCCTAAGCCACAAGATGCTGGTGTAACTCAACGGGTCGGGCGGCAGTATCTCTGGAGAACATGGGAAGGTGACCTTTTGGGTCAAACAGTCCTGAGTAGGCCCTTCTGAAGAAGGGTCTCGACCCAAAACGTCACCTACCCATGCTCTCCAGAGATGCTGCCTGACCCGCTGAGTTACTCCAGCATTTTGGTGAGTTATGAGCCATGTTATCAGTAAAAGGTTCTTGTCATTCAGGGCTCACCCACTTTGTAATGCAATCTCTGGTAGAATATAGAACATAGTCTATAAATATTATTCATAGAAGCCGTGCAATAGTTCCATGCTGAAATAAAATTGAAAGCCAAGCGCACCAATTCCCTCTCAATAAACGATATTCCTTTTATCCTGTATCCGTACAGTATGGACGGCAAGATTGTAATCATACATAGTATTTCCGTTGATAGCACGCAACAAAAAGCTGCTCACTGTACACTAACAAAACTAAAATAAACAAAAGATAGACGCAAAGTGCTGGGGTAATTCAGCAAGTCAGGCAGCACCTCTGGAGAAAAGCAATAGGGTGTTGTTTCAGGTCGAGACACCTTCATCAGACCCAAAACCATCACCTGTTTCTTTTGCCCAGAGATGCTGCCTGACCTGCTGAGTTGCTCCAGCATTTTGTGTGTATCTTCAGTGTAAACAGGTATCTGCAGTTCATTTTGACACTCCTTAAACTAAACAAAGTTGCTCACATTTCTTTCGATGAACCTGAATTTTTGAAAAGAGTATCCGAAGCGTTTAGCTCGGGGCAGAAGGTTGCATCTGCAAGGAAACTTGCCCTCATACATCATCGACTGGTAGCTGAATCCCCACCCCACCCCTCCCTCCTTTTTAGTCAGTATTTCCTGACTGCTGACACCAAGCCAATTAACCTACAAACCTGTACGTCTTTGGAGTGTGGGAAGAAACTGGAGCTCCCGGGGAAAATGTACAAATCACAGTCACGGGGAGAACGAACAAACCCTGTATAGACAGCACCCGTAGTCAAGATTGAACCCGGGTCTCTGGCGCTGTAAGGCAGCAACTCCACCACTAGTCACAATGCCGGTATTTTGGATTTCACATCATCATCAGCACTGTGATGAATATTTTGTTTATTTTATTGTCACGTAAACCGAGGTAGTGAGACGTTTTTGTTTGTTCCGTACTTTACCAGTCAGCAGAAAGACTGTACATGATTAGAATCAGGCCGCCCACAATGCACAGATACAAGATGTATAGTTTAGTTTAGTTTATTGTCACGGAATCAAGGGATATGTGGAGAAGGCAGGCACAGGCTACTGATTGTGGATGATCAGCCATGATCACAATGAATGACGGTGCTGGCTCGAAGGGCCGAATGGCCTCCTCCTCACCTATTTTCTATGGTTCTATGTAAATTAACTCTCACAATGCGGCTTTCCCGACACTGCATGGTTCATTCTTTTTGCCACTGTTTCTCAGATCCCCGGTGAGTGCTTTTTGCTGCTTCACTGAAAATTTTCCATTAAGATCTGACTAATCTTCAACATTTCACTTCTGGCACTCAGGCCAAACCCACGAGTTACTCACGAGTCACTACGGTAAACTCACGGCTACTACGGTATTACAACGAGTTTAAAAGTTTCACATTTTTCCTTCAAGAGTAAATTTGAATCGTGGAAATCTTTCAACATGATGAACATTTTTCACGAATTAACAAGTTTCCCGAGTACCTGCCGTTAGCGTTACGAGTCACTAAGTTACGTCCACGAGTTCCCACGTTCCCGCTACGTTAATTCTACGTGATTACCACGAGTTTGATTTGTTTTTAACTCAGGATCACTCGTGGGTGGACTCGCACCGTGAGACAGGATTTTTAGTCTGTTTGGTAATCAATTATAATTTTATCCTTTGAACAAGAAACCAATATGATCACATTGTAGTTGTTGTTGACCATTAGCTTTACAAAGTAAAGAATAAAAGCATAAAAAACTGGCATTCCCATATGTTTTTATTCAATTCTTGCTGTTGAGATTAAAATTAAATTAAACTTTGACATTTATTTAAAATACTTTCTTCTCCTTTGGTTAGTGCCATTCCCCTTGTATTTGAGCAGAAAGGTTGTAGATTCAAGCCTCCTTCAACAACCTGTGCAATGTTATGTTTCTAGAGATAAAAAGTTCTGAACACAGAATTCAAAGGCATGTTTCAATCCAACAATTAGAATTTCAGTTCAAGTAATCAAATTCAAGAATAAAATGCTGTTGTGAACAATTGTATTTACAAAATCGCTGGATTATTGTAAACATCCACATCATGTGTAATATTTCAATTGTGATAGCAAATGAACCCCCCCAGACCTCCATCTACCTCTCCCCTCCCCTCCATCTCTTGCCACATTATGTCCTGCCACTCTCTCTTCCAGCAGTCTTGCTCCCCCTCCTCTACAATCAGTCTGAAGAAGGCTCCCAATCCGAAATATCACATATCCATGTACTCCAGGGATACTGCTTGACTCGCTGTGTCTACAGCACTTGGTGCTTTTTTTCTATATAGGAAATGCATGTTTGAAGATGTCTTATGGCTGTTTGCTAGTATTATTCCCAGATAGCATGATTCTGCAGGGCAATCAGTCATCTAAATTTTAATTTTAAATGTTTGTTTGATTCTTGTAAATGAGGTTGGTATTGACCAAAAAAGGTCGATGCAATAAATAACCCAAAATATATATAATAACCTAACCATTAAGTTCAAGAAGGAGCTACAGATGCTGGAAAATCGAAGGTAGACAAAAATGCTGGAGAAACTCAGCAAGTGAGGCAGCATCTATGGAGGAAAGGAAATAGGCAATATTTCGGGTCGAAACCCTTCTTCGGACTGATGTGAGGGTGAGAGGGGTGCGAAGAAGAAAAGAAGAGGTGGAGCCAGTGGTCTGAGGGAGAGCTGAGAAGGGGAGGAGAAAGTAGGGACTACCTGAAATTAGAGAAGTCAATGTTCATACCGCAGGGGTGCAAACTGCCCAAGCGAAATAATGAGGTGCTGCTCCTCCAATTTACGGTGGTCCTCACTCCGGCCATGGAGGATTTGGAATGGGAGGGGGAGTTGAAGTGCTGAGCCACCGGGAGATCAGGTTGGTTATTGCAAACCGAGTGGAGGTGTTCGGAGAAGCGGTTGCCAAGCCTACGCTTGGTCTCAATGATGTAGAGCAGCTGACATCTACAGCAACGGATGCAATAGATGTGGTTGGAGGAGGTGCAGGTGAACCTCTGTCGCACCTGGAACCATTAAGTTATTTGCTTTCTCAACCTGGGTGCCAGGAATGCCCTGCCAGGTGGGGTGGTGGAGATAATAGTGGAATTTAAGAGGCTTTTAGATCGGCACATAGATATGTAGGGTATGGAACATGTGCAGACTATGAGATTAATTTATCATTGCATTATGTTCGGCCCAGATTTTGTGGGCTGAAGGGTCTGTTCCTGTGCTGTACTTTTCCATGTTCTAAAATCAACTCAGCTCATCGAATGCTATGCTTTCGATGGCATATAGAAATGTCATGTGATCATGATCCATTACCTGGACAACGTGGCTGGCCTTTACAACTTGTGCCGTTCTGGTACATTTGCTTGATGGCTTCCAGGTCAAAAACCCAGTTGCAGAGCCGTTTCCCATGCTGTAAGACTTTATGCAATTGGCATGTAGTAGAAACAGATATATTGAGTGGCAGCAACAGCCATTTTATTCAAAATCTAGGTTTACATATGTATTTTCAGACATGCTGGTGATGGCTCCAGTGAATAGCAGGAAGGATCAGTCTGTTCACTTATGGTCACTATTTTAGCAGCCACTGAACAAACTTATGGATGTTGCTTGTCCCTTGTTTTTCCAACTGCTTCATATTTCATTTATCTTTTTAATCTACCTTTCTTCAATCCCGACAATTTGGACAGATGGGCTGAGATGTTTCCACCTTTTTAGAGAGTTCCAGAGCTTTGTTCCCTTTTTGTCATCTATCATCTTCAACTGATGCTAACCTTGTTTTGTTTGCAAAAGATTAGCATTTACACCAAAAAATATATTTGTTAACAAGCACAAATAGCTCGTGCCTTATGTGCCCAAGCAAAATCTATTTCTAATCATTCAATATAAATTGCATTCATATTGAAAAAAATATAGTCTGAGCTCTATTTGTAAATGTCCTAATAAAATGCTTTTGAGAACCAGGGAAATACAATACCTGTATCACAGATGGATTGCAATAGTTATAACTTTTTATTTTAATGACTAGAATAACTTAAGTCATTTAACTGTTTCACTGTACCTCAGTTTGTGTGACAATAATAAACCTACATGCAATAAAAAGACCACGCACAGACTGGGCTATCGTTTCGCTGAACACCTTCGCTCAGCCTGCCTTGGCCTATGCGATCTCCCAGTGGCCAAACACTTTAACTCCCATTCTGACCTTTCCATCCTGGGCCTCCTCCATCGTCAGAGTGTGGCAAAACGTAAATGGAGGAACAGTACCTCATATTTTGCTTGGGCATCTTACATCCCAGCAATATGAATATTTATTTCTCTAACTTCATCCCTTGCATCCCTTCTCTCTCCATCCCTCCCCCACTCTAGTCATCATTCTAGTTTTACTGTTGTCCTGGTGAGTTTCACTGTTTGTACAACTCATTATCACTTTTCCCACAGCCAACAATTGACCATTGTAGGTCCACCTTTCTTGATCATTATTTTGTTTTGCATTTCTTCCATCATTTGTTCTATGTACCTTCTATATCTCTTGTTTGCCTTTCCCCTGACTCAGTCCGAAGTTCAAGTCTCAACCCGAAACATCACCTATTTCTTTTCTACAGAGGTGTTGCCTGACCCGCTGAGTTACTCCAGCTTTTTGTGTCTATCTTCGGTCTAAACCTTTAATAACTGGCCAGAACTAAAAGGTTAACAATAGTTTGCATAACGTATCTGAATAAAGGAAATTCTATATATGGATCGAGGTTCTGCACAGTTGCATTAGGTTCATTATGTACAATATGCCTGGAAATTGATGTAACTCAAATAAGAGGTTTCAAAATTATGTAAAATTAGTTCAGCACGAGCCACCCCAGTAAACCAACTGCCCGTCCTCGCTGGCATCGCCCCAGCCAACATCAGACGAGAAGCAGCCACGCTGGCCCTCTCTCGAAAGGCACAGACCAGTGAATCCCACCTCTTCCATCAGATCGTCACAGAGACACCACGACGAGTGCGCCTCAAGTCACGGCACCCCTTTGCCACGCAAGCCCAAGAGCTGCTCGGCACAACACCGGCTGACGCTTCTAAGGCTGCCTGGGTCAAGACGAGATGGAGAGACCAGTGGAAGTCAGTGGAACCATCTAGGCTACACCAGTACATCAATGACGCCATGGACGTCCCTGGCCAGGACCTGCCCCGAAAGCAGTGGATAACCCTCAACCGCTTGAGGACAGGCATTGGACGCTATGGAGTAGCGATGAAGAGGTGGAGCCTCGTGGACAGCGCCTCCTGCGAGTGTGGGGACCTAACACAAACAGTAGAGCACATAGTCACCAGTTGCCCCAAACACCGGCCATGAATGGTGAACGAGGTCTGATTGACCTGGACGATGACACGTTGGCCTGGCTCGCCTCAACGGAGCTGCAGGTCTAAAAGACACATGACAGAAGAAGAAGCACGAGTTGAGTTTTAGTATTCCTTTGCAGTAATCTGAAAACACTGTCATAGTTTGGAAAACATTGTGCTTAATGGCTCCATGCAAATTGAGTTGAATTTTTTGGTACAAAAATACATTAATACGAATGACTAAAATTCTGTTTTATTCCCACGTAAACCAACAATTGTACCAAAATATAGCACATGATCGCCTATATTTGAAGTTGCTTTGAGTAAATTAAATTATTTTTCAAAGCGAACACTGAAAGTGATTATATTTTAGGATAAAGCTATTTTCATCTCATTCATTTGAACTGCACCATTATCATTCTTGCTCATCATCACTACTAAATGAGGCAGTATTAAAGCAGCATTTCTTGTTCAAAAACTGCTGTCTGATTGCACAGCAAATTTTGCAGTTGGTAACACGCAAATAATAGACTGTAAATCTGAATAAATAAGACATTTCTCAAATTTATGTACATTTTATATTTGGGTTATAGAAACATAGACATAGAAACATAGAAAATAGGGGCAGGAGTAGGCCATTCGGCCCTTCGAGCCTGCACCGCCATTCAATATGATCATGGCTGATCATCCAACTCAGTATCCTGTACCTGCCTTCTCTCCATACCCCCTGATCTCTTTAGCCACAAGGGCCATATCTAACTCCCTCTTAACTATAGTCAATGAACTGGCCTCAACTACCTTCTGTGGCAGAGAATTCCAGAGACTCACCACTCTCTGTGTGAAAAATGTTTTCCTCATCTCGGTCCTAAAGGAATTTCCCCTTATCCTTAGACTGTGACCCCTTGTTCTGGACCTCCCCAACATCGGGAACAATCTTCCTGCATCTAGCCTGTCCAACCCCTTAAGAATTTTGTAAGTTTCTATTAGATCCCCCCTCAATCTTCTAAATTCTAGCGAGTACAAGCTGAGTCTATCCAGTCTTTCCTCATATGTAAGTCCTGACATCCCAGGAATCAGTCTGGTGAACTTTCTCTGTACCCCCTCTATGGCAAGAATGTCTTTCCTCAGATTTGGAGACCAAAACTGTACGCAATACTCCAGGTGTGGTCTCACCAAGACCCTGTACAACTGCCGTAGAACCTCCCTCCTATACTCAAATCCTTTTGTTATGAATGCTAACATACCATTTGCTTTCTTCACTGCCTGCTGCACCTGCATGCCTACTTTCAATGACTGATATACCATGACACCCAGGTCTCGTTGCATCTCCCCTTTTCCTAATCTGCCACCATTCAGATAAAAGTCTACCCTCATGGTTTTGCCACCAAAGTGGATAACCTCACATTTATCCACATTATACTGCATCTGCCATGCATTTGCTCACTCACCCAGCCTATCCAAGTCACCTTGCAGCCTCCTAGCATCCTTCTCAAACCTGACACTACCCCCCAGCTTAGTGTCATCTGAAAACTTGGAGATGTTGCATTCAATTCCTTCGTCCAAAACATTAATATATAAGGTAAATAGCTGGGGTCCCAGCACTGAGCCTTGCGGTACCCCACTAGTCACTGCCTGCCATTTTGAAAAGGATCCGTTTACTCCTCCCCTTTGCTTCCTGTCTGCCAGCCAGTTCTCTATCCATATCAATACTGAACCCCCAATACCGTGTGCTTTAAGTTTGTATACTAATCTCTTATGTGGGACCTTGTTGAAAGCCTTCCGAAAGTCTAGATATAACACATCCACAGGTTCTCCCTTATCCACTCTACTAGTTACATCCTCGAAAAATTCTATAAGATTTGTCAGACATGATTTACCTTTCGTAAATCCATGCTGACTTTGTCCAATGATTTCACCACTTTCCAAATGTGCTGCTATTCCATCTTTAATAACTGACTCTAGCAGTTTCCCCACTACCGATGTTAGACTAACTGGTCTGTAATTCCCCGTTTTCTCTCTCCCTCCCTTTTTAAAAAGTGGGGTTACATTAGCTACCCTCCAATCCCCAGGAACTACTCCAGAATCTAAGGAGTTTTGAAAAATTATCACTAATGCATCCACTATTTCTGTGGCTACTTCCTTGACTACTCTGGGATGCAGACTATCTGGCCCTGGGGATTTATCGGCCTTTAATCCATTCAATTTACCCAACACCACTTCCCGGCTAACCTGGATTTCACTCAGTTCCTCTATCTTATCTGACCCCTGGTCCCCTACTATTTCCGGCAGATTATTTATGTCTTCCTTAGTGAAGACAGAACCAAAGTAGTTATTCAATTGATCCGCCATGTCCTTGTTCCCCATGATCAATTCACCTGTTTCTGACTGTAAGGGACCTACATTTGTTTTAATGAATCTCTTTCTCTTCTCATATCTATACAAACCTTTGCAGTCAGTTTTTATGTTCCCTGCCAGTTTTCTTTCATAATCTATTTTCCCTTTCCTAACTAAGCCCTTTGTCCTCTGTTGGACTCTGAATTTCTCCCACTCTGGTAGGCTGCTTTTTCTGGCTAATTTGTATGCTACATCTTTTGTTTTTATACTATCCCTGATTTCCCTTGTTATCCATGGATGCACTACCTTCCCTGATTTATTATTTTGCCAAACTGGGATGAACAATTGTTGTAGTTCATCCATGCAGTCTTTAAATACCTTCCATTGCACATCCACTGTCAACCATTTAAGTCATCACTTGCCAGTCTATTTTGGCCAATTCACGTCTCATACCTTCAAAGTTACCATTGTTTAAGTTCAGAACCTTTGTTTCTGATTTAATTATGTCACTCTCCATCCTAATGAAGAACTCAACCATATTATGGTCACACTTGTCCAAGTGGCCACGCACAACAAGACTGCTAACTAACCCTTCCTCTTTACTCAGTACCCAGTCTAGAATATCCTGCTCTCTCGTTGGTTCCTCTACATGTTGGTTTAGAAAACTATCCTGCATACATTTGAAGAAATCCTCTTCCTCAGCACCCCTGCCAATTTGATTCACCCAATCTATATGTAGATTGAAGTCACCCATTATAACTTTTTTACCCTTTTGCACGCATTTCTAATTTCCTGTTTCAATTGATCTGCCATCCCCAACTCCACTACTACTGTTAGGTGGCCTGTTCACAACTCCCACTAGCGTTTTCTGCCCCTTGGAGTTTCGCAGCTCTACCCATATCGATTCCACATCCTCCAAGCTAATGTCCTTCCTTTCTGTTGCATTAATCCCCTCACTCACCAGCAATGCTACACCACCTCCTTTTCCTTTCTGTCTATCCCTCCTGAATATTGAATATCCCTGGATGTTCGCTCCCAGCCTTGGTCCCCCTGGAGCCAAGTCTCCGTGATCCCAACTATAGCATAGTCATTATTAGCTATCTGCACATTCAACTCGTCCACCTTATTACGAATGCTCCTCGCATTGAGACACAAAGCCTTCAGGGTTGTTTTTACAACACTCTTACTCCTTATACAATTATGTTGACAAGTGGCCCCTTTTGATTTTTGCTCTGGATTTGTCTGCCTGCCACTATTAATTTTCACCTTTCTACCAATTGCTTCTACCCTCATTTTATACCCATCTTTCTCTCTGCTCACACATTTAAGAAACCCACCACCTCTTATTCTCTGTTTATTATTTTTTTCTTCTTTCCCCTCTACATGTTGGGTCTGAGTGCTTCCCTTCTCTGCCTCCTGCCTTAGACCCTGTCTACTGGCTTTCTCTATTTGAGTCCCTCCCCCCAACCATTCTAGTTTAAAGTCCCCCAGTAGCCTTTGCAAATTTCCCTGCCAGGATACTGGTCCCCTCGGGTTCAAGTGCAACCCGTCCTTTTTGTACAGGTCACTCCTTCCCCAAAAGAGGTTCCAATGATCCAGAAACTTGAATCCCTGCCCTCTGCACCAGTCCTTCAGCCAGGCATTTATCCTCCACCTTGCTCCATTCCTACTCTCACTGTCATGTGGCACAGGAAGTAATCCTGAGATTGTTATCTTTGCAGTCCTTTTCCTTAACTCTCTTCCTAACTCCGTAAATTCTCCTTTCAGGACCTCTTCACCTTTTTTACCTATGTCATTGGTACCAATATGTACCACGACCTCAGGCTCCTCTCCCTCCCTTTTCAGGATATCTTGGACACGTTCAGACACATCCCGGACCCTGGCATCAGGGAGGCAAAGTACCATCCGGGTCTCCGGACTGCGTCCACAGAATCGCCAATCTGACCCCCTAACTATAGAGTCCCCTATTACTAATGCCCTCCTCTTCTTTTCCTTACCCTTCTGAGCAACAGGGCCGGTGTCTGTACCGCAGGCCAGGTCGCTGTTGCTACCCCCAGGTAGGCTGTCCCCCCCAACAGCACTCAAACAGGAGTACTTATTTCCAAGGTGTACAGCCACTGGTGTACTCTCTAGCACCTGCCTCTGCCCCTTGCCTCCCCTAACCGTGACCCACGTGTCTGCCTCCTGTGGTTTTGGAGTGACTACCTCCCTGTAACTCCTCTCTATGACCTCCTCACTCTCCCTGACCAGACGGAGGTCACTGAGCTGCTGCTCCAGGTTCCTAACATAGTCCATTAGGAGCCCCATCTTGACGCACCTGGCGCAAATGTGGACGTCTGGAGGGCTACCCGACTCCATGACCTCCCACATCTGACATCCAGAACAGTAAACTACCCTGGCTTCATACTGCCCTTACCCTGGATACAATGCAAAATACAAAGTACAGTACACTACAAACTGCTGGAATCTGACTGCCCATCAGCTGCTTACTCTAGTCCACTTCCCACCAATCAGCGGCTTCCTCAAGCCCAGTTATTTGAATGGAACGTTACAGATTTAGAACGTTACAGACTTTGGTTCCTCCCTCACCAACGGCTCCTGGGCCTCTGAAAAAACAAAGCCCCGCGCTGGGTTTTTACACTCAACGCTCGGATGTCACTCCTCCCTCACCAACGGCTCCTGGGCCTCTCTTGTTATCATTCTCATTTGTACTTTGAGAAGAACCAAGTTTAACAAGCCTATGATAATGGCATCATGTTACAAATATTACTGTCCCCTGCAAACAAAGTGTTAACAAATACCATCTGTTGGCATAAAAATTATATGTATATATAATTACAGTATATATATATATATATACACACACACACCACATGATAATGAATTCAAGGCTCCGATCTAATCTTTAAAATAAAGTCATTTGAGCTCCATGATTAAATTACAGCCTGGTCATCATTCTCAGGTATCCATTATTCTAAATTTAGTTCCTCCTTTAATTCCATTCACGGTAACAACTTTTGTGAAAATTACCAAAAGTTAAACCTTATTTGAACTCTATTTTCAATATGTTTTACAGCAGCTACTTTTCCAGTAAAAAATTGATTCCATTTCCTCTGCTACTTTTCCTTCCTCGTCCTCTGTATCGATTTGTTACAGAAATGCATCCAGAGGACCAATCATACTCCACAGTAATCCTTAATTTTGCGATCCCACAAAAACAAATCTAATTTCAACACATGAATAACACCAATTCTTAATATTTAGAAGCCCAAGAAACTGCAGCTACTGGGAATCATGAGCAAACACTGATGGCCCTGTCTGACGGTGCGAGTTGACCCACGAGGTACCCCGAGTGAAAGACTCGTGGTTGTGTACGAGACTTGAAGTTTATGTTCAAGTGTTTAACTGAGTTTGCACTTGAAGATTCTTAACATTTCTCTTTTTAAACTATTCAATTTTTTTGAAAAATTATTATGGTAAACATTAGATAATGGCAAAGAATCTGTGCAAAACTTTTTCTTTATATATTTATATTTGTCATTGTCTTGCAAACCAAAAGAAGAATGCGTCTTTGACCTTGTCACTGTGATGCATAATCTTCATTACCTTGATCATGGCATTACTTCTTTTGGCTTCAGTGGAAAATGTCTTGAATGTTCAAACTTCTCCTGATAACAATAATCCCTCAACACACGCATCTTTCCTTATACCACCGTTGTAATATTCTTTCAATAGCAATGAATCCAAATCTGTGTATAATATTTTAACAATGGTTTAAATAAAATCCAGCACTAATTTAACATTATCTGATAATCTTTGCATTTATTGGGGTTATCTTTCCCCATCAGGAGGAAGTAAGTGGTTGAATACTTAAAATGTAGTGATTCTACTTCCTACTCTAATCTTGTAATTTACAATATTGATGCTGTTTTGTCAAGAGTCAAATGTTTTATTGTCATTATTGTGATAAGTGTTAAATATATATAATAGTCCAAAGACACAAACAATGGCCCAAGTCTATGTAGTTCGAAGCTCATTTGGAGGTTGTAGTGTTTAATAGGAAGGAAGAAGCTGCTCCTGATCCAGGGCATTACAGTTTTCAGGCTCCTATTCTTTCTTCCCGATAGCAGGATTGAGTGCGGGGTAATAGATTAGGTCCCTGCACAAAATTCAATAGGATCCTCGTTTAAAATGCCAATCATACTTGGGAATGGCATACCTGGGAAGTGAATGGAATTTTAACCCACTCCTCTATGGGACAAACATGCACTGGGGACACCTACCAATTGAGTCCTCCCTCTAAATCGTTGAACACTGCCACATTTGTCATGCAGTACCACTTATTACCCCCCGTGCCTCCCAACTTTGTACATAAAGTCCTGGCCTTACGCTGCTCCTCGTAATCTATTCAACACTGTACCCAGTGTTGTGGCTTTCAATCTGAAGTGGCCTATTGAATGACTGCAGGCATTCAAATGAAACCTGGCTATTAAGACCTGCTGGGCCCCCAACTTACATAAGAAAATATCATTTGTTAATTCCTTTTATTGATATTTCACTGGGAGATATAAATCCATCCTATATCATCTCAAACGCATAGTTCCAGCCTGACATTTTTTTACTGATTGATTTATTTGCTTTAAGAACCATTCTGCTCAAAGCCTTTATATAAAATCTTTACAATTTAAGCTGTCCTTCCTTTTTATGACATTACCAAATTAATTATTTCACAATATTTTTCAAAATCAATTACGTGTATCAATTATCTATCCCTCGCTGTTGCAATTTGAATAATGTTTTATTTTCAACATCTAGATTATCTATGCATGTAATGACATGGAAAATATGACAACAGGGATGGTGCTGTCGACATTTGCCATTGTTACACTGTGGCACTGACAAGTTCTCAAGTTTGCACATTTACAAATAAATACAGATATTTAGATGGTGCTTCTAGTGATGCTGTACCCATTAAGAATGGTCTCTGCAATGCCTTGCCATGTAATAAAAACATAATCTTTAATCTGCTGTGAGCATTAACTGATGACGTGATGTTTTCAGTATAAAAATTGGAAAAATATTGAACCTGATTGAAAGTTGTGGATCAGAATTTTAAAATCAACATACTGAACTATTCTGAAGAATAGTTCTGAAGGTTCTGAAGAAGGGTCCCGACCCAAAACATCACCCATCCTTTTTCTCCAGAGATGCTGATTACTTCAGCACTTTGTGTCTATCTTTGGTATCAGGCCCGTACGAAGCATTTCAAAAAGGGGGGACAGGATTACAAAAATGTTATGTGAAATGAGTGCGTGCAGCGCATATCACAAGCGCGAAGCTCGAAATCCCATGCAGCCGGGATCCATGCGGCGTAAGGGTCCTGGAAGCTCTGGGGTTTTTGATGCTCTCTGGTGCATTCTGAGCCTTATTTTGGAGCATTTTTGCACCAAATTTATGACCAATATTTCAGAAATAATTTTGGTTGAGTCAAGAGTAATGAGTGGGTGGAATTGGATGATTGGGGTCATTGTTGTATACATTTTTTTTAAATCAAGAATTGAAGTTGTCCTTGTATTAATAATCAAGTTGTACTGTTGTAAAATGTTATGTAAAATGTTATAAAGGAGCCTGCAAAAACTGCAAATAAAATATTGTAAGTTTTTGCAATAAATAAAACCTTTTTTTAGAAAATGTTTTGTATGTTGATTTGATTGCCTGTTCCTGTTCGACTGTGTTAGTGTGTGCAGTGCACCTTTAATGGTCCTTCTGACCTAACAACTTCACATTACATCAATTTCAACATGGAATAGTGATGTGAATACAACATTTAGTTTAATTTCATGATGGAAATAGAAGTTAAAGTCAAACTAAATGGTGCATTTACATTACTAAGAATTACTAAGTCTGAGGAAGGGTCTCAACCCGAAACGTCGCCCATTTCCTTCGCTCCATAGATGCTGCCTCACCCGCTGAGTTTCTCCAGCATTTTTGTCTACCTTTGATTTTCCTTCTTAAACATTTACATTACTATGATCGCTTTCAAATTAACCTATTTTAACAAATTTTAGTTCCATGATGACTCATAAACAAGATCACAAATCACAGTTTGAATTCTCAAACACTATGTGATTGTGAATGATTGCAGATCTGCCAAGTTTCACCGAGCATTTCCGTATTTTGATGGCTGAAAATCAGTATTTTGTTGGGGAAATCGGTATTTCTCACATAAATGCAATAGAACGTACTACACAGAAACCTGATTTTTGAAAATCAGTATTTTGCATGCAACCTCATGTATTCTCAAATATCAGTATGGAATACTGAAAATCAGTACTACCGAATTGGTAGGGGGGTTGGTGAAGGCGGATTGCGGGGCATGCACTCCGACCTCAGCTGCCGCTTCTCTTGAGCCTGCTCGGGCTTGGACAGTTTCTTCGAGCACTGCGGGCTCGAGCCCGAGGTAATCGAGAACCTGGCCAGGGAGAAGTTGGCCGCCGATGCCGCCTTCGAAAGCCTTGCCTTCAGGTTTCGCAGCATGAAGCTGCCCAGACTCAGAGAGCGAGCCGTCCCAGCACAGCAGCAGCGATAGTGGCAACAAACCACTCCGGGGGAAGAACACGCTTGTCCAGTGGCTGTACGGTTGCAAGAGGGCCAAGGAGCCCAAAGGGAAGGCTCCCTCTGTCCTGGTGTAGAATAAAAAAATATTGCGCCACAATATTTTTAATTTACTCTGTATTTTTATTTTAAATAAGGGTGCGACCGCACCCATCGCAAAAAAAAAAAATCAAATGCCGACCGTGAATTCCTGGCAAATGACACGGCTTTAGATTGCCCAGCCGGACTTTAGGTGGCCATTGGCAACTGGGCACCTGTTAATTTAGAGCCCTGTACATTCTATTCCCTAAGCCAAATCAAGATGCCCTTAAGGTCACAAATGAAGGACACCTATCTGGAAGATCAGCTGAAACTGCATACCTCCATGTTGCAACCAAATATTCAAATGCTTACCCACAAAAGGCAGTCACAACAAAGTTTAGTTAACTTTAGAGTTAACAATTATTTTTCATTTTCTTGAAGTTAGTATACAGTAGTTCGATTTTTGCAAAATAATGACCATTTTGAAGTATATCTAATTGAAGTTTCTTGGATGTGGCCTTATTAGATTGCAGCTAACTTAATGCGGCAATCCAACATGAAAAGGTTCCCACCGCTGTTCTAACTCCATCTTCTGCCTAGCTTCCTCAGCAGCAACATCATCAATGGACTGCTGCATTACTGCAGACAGATCCACGATGACCCTAAAAACATGCAGATTTTTATAATATTCAAATTATATTAAAAATGATGCAAAAAGAAAGTTGCAAACTATGGAATTCATATTTTTCAGTATTGTTATCAAGGAAAAGAAAGCAGTTCCAATTGTTTGATATTATTCATATAGAGGAGAAAATATAATTGCTCTAAAACCTACCTTAATTTTGCAATCTCACTAAAGATAATCCCCCTTTCCCTCTCCCCCCTCCTCCTTCCCCTTCCCTCCACCTCTCTCTCCCTCCCCCATCTCTCTCTCTCTTCCCCTCTCTCTCCCCCCTTCCCCTCCCTCTCGCTCCCCCTCCCCTTCGCCTCTCTCCCCTTCCCCTCCCTCCATCTCCCCTCCACCTTTCCCCCCTCTCTCTCCCCTTCCCCTCCCTCTCTGTTCCCTATGTCTCCCCCTCCTTCCCCCTCACACATTCCCCATTCCCCCTTCTCTTCCCCCCCCTCTCTCTCCCATGCAGTATTGGAGGGCCCGCGCTCGGGGGGGGGGGGGGCCTGGGCCTGGTAGGGGCGCGTGTGCCTGGCATGCATGGGAAAAGGCGAGGGCCTGTGGCGAGGGGGGGAGGCGAGGGGCCGGCGGGCGGGGGGGGGGACGTGAGGGGCCAGCCAGGACAGCGCCTGGTATCAGGGTCACGGCCGCTGCCAGGACCGGGTTCAGATTCAGTCATTCCTGCTCCCGCCTGGAGACGGGGGAATGGTCTCTCCGGACCACCAGCAGCGGACCTGCTCACTGGAAGCCAGGCTGACAAGCAGAGAGACTCCGACGCCGCGGATGGAAGCAATGGACCGGGCGAGCGGACACCGCAGCCCCCACCGGGCCCGGAGAAACAGGCACTCCTCTTTTTTTTCCAAATCATCCCGCAGGCTGGATTGGACCCCTCGCGGGTAGTTTGCCACCCAGGATAAAAAACAGACTCCCCCCTCCCTCAATGCAATATTCCACTACTTACCCAGAGTAGACCCGAGGCAATCCCTGATTGTGTGGAGTGCAAATGGTGATCTGATCCCGCTCGGGCCCATTGCGCACGTGTGGAGAGACAGCGTCATTTTGCGTTGCTAATGCGTCATCGGCTTCCCCCAACTGCGCAGGCGCGAATGGTCAAAACTTTTTTTCCCAAAATCACCCAGTGGGCCGGAACCAGAATTTCGGGTAATTTCCGTCAAAGTGGGAACGCTGATTGCGCTCCAAATTTTTTTTTCTCTGGGTGTTTTTAATTGTGGGAAAAAAAGGGGGTGCAACCGCACACAACGCACCTGTTCGGACGGCCATGGGTATATTCCAGCATCTGCAGTTCTTTTCTACACAAACTGAACTATTATTAGGAATGAACTTCCGAAGGCCAGAAAAGTAATTTTATGGCTGTAAATTTTGATCTATTCAGATGTTTACAAATACACAGGGCCAAGATGTTAAAAGTCCAAAGTGCCAAATATCAATTTACTCCCGATGGTGATGGGAGCCTTCTGCACTCACCTATGCTCCTCCGATGTTGAGAAAGGCTAGGCAGACACGTCATTGGGGTTATCAAGTGGGCACCTACTTTCATCAACGTTTCGCTGATTGAACCCACGACGTCTCCAGTAGGCTCAGCAGTGCATTCTGGATCCCAGAACCACCCCTCTGCATCTGTCTAGTCGGTTATTTGGGAGACCAAATGGGGTCTTTCCTCTTCAGCCAGAGCCACTGGCTACTCCGCTCTGCTACCCGTGATGTTTCTTTGATGGCCTGGCGTAGGGCTTGTCCGCTGATCCCCAGGTCCTTCATCAGTCTTAAGGTAGATGTTGCCACGAATCCTCGACATCCAACTTCTACCAGGCAGATCTTAGCCCTCCAGCCCCGCTGTTCTGCCTCCGCTGCAAGCTCTGTATATCGCAGTTTCTTTCTTTTGAAGGCTTCCCGTACAGCATCCTCCCAAGGGACTGTGAGCTCCACAAAATACACCATGCGCTGAGAGTTCGACCAGAGCACAAAATCAGGCCTCAAGTTGGTGATGGCTGTCTCTGATGGAACTGTAAGCCGTTACTCCACATCCACCAGCATCTGCCAATCCCGGGCTGCCTCCAGCTGTCCAAGCCTGGCCCTCGGTGGAATTTTCCATTCCCCCCCCCCCCCCGCCCCCCCCCCCCTCCCCCCCCCCCTCCCCCCCCCCCCCCGAACAAAGGCAATTGTCTTAACTGGGTTGGTTGTTCTGGGTGGCAGGGCATTGTTGGTTGTTCTCCTGCTTTCCAGAGTCGTTGCCAGGCATTTGAGCACTTGATTATGTCTCCAGGTGTACCGTCCTTGGGAGAGGCTTACTTTACACCAGGCACGTGCCGTGAGTAATTACTCAGGATAGGCAGTCAGCCGGCTTTCAAAAACAAAATCTTAAACCGCGCATGCGCAGATGGTTCTCTTCGTAAAAAATAAAAAATAAGTAACAATTCAATTTTACCAAGGCTTCTCAATCTCCTTCATTTTTTAATCACTGAATGGGTGGGGGACGGAGGATGAAGGCAGGTGGAGAGATGGTGGGAAAAACGGGAGCACACCGGGACGTTGAATCAGTTGTCATCTTATTGAATGACAATACTAATTCAAGGGTCCATTTGGAGGGAGAGTTCCTTTCACAGCGTGTGGAGAGTCTGTGCCAGGGGTTAAAGATGCGGGGAGTGCAGGAGTGTTGAAAAGGAGGAGGGTCAGAGATCATGTCAGACTCACTCACCGCTGCCGCAGCGCTGCAGGCACGGACAGCAGAACTGGCCGCCACTTCCAAGGATAGAAGCATGCCTTCAGCTCCCCTTGCTGACGGTTCTGTTGCCGGGACCCGACAACAGAACCGGCTGCCATTTCAAGCGCCTTCTGCCGGCCCGCTCACCTCTGGCATTGCTCTTCATCTGAACATCTCTCAGCTGCTGCTCGCCGGCTTTACTCATGTCAACATCCCGCAAATCATTACATTCCCACAGCCAAGTAACCTCAACTGGTCCCGTGAGCGCGCTGTCGGAATTTAAAGATTTGCGGTAAGCCGGCCGGCCAGCGGCAGGTGAGAGATGTTCAGACGGAGACACTGCCAGAGGTGACGGGGACTAGCAGAAGGGGATGAAGTGGCTGAAGTGGCAGGGTCCCGGCGGCCGCTCAAAGTCAGTCACCCGAGCTGCTTCCTTCCCCGGAAGTGGCGGCCAGTTGTGCTGTCCGTGCCCGGAGTGCTGCGGCAGCCACTCAAGCTAATTCACTCCCCGGCCACAATAAAACCATATAGCAGTCTGAAGAAGGGTCTCGACCCGAAACGTCGCCTATCTCCTTCGCTCCTTAGATGCTGCTGCACCCGCTGATGTTTCTCCAGCCTTTTGTGTACCCTAGCAATTACAGCGCGGAAACAGGCTATCTCGGCCCTTTTACTCCGTGCCGAACACTTACTCTCACCTAGTCCCATCTACCTGCACTCAGACCTGAGCGTGGCAAGTGGGTTACTGACCCCAATCCCCTCCTTCACAATGCCAGACTCCCCAAACACTGATCGGAGCTCTCCCCCCACCCCGGGAAATACAGCATTTAAAAACATAAAGCACCAAGAAATGCACTTACCACGTTATTGGTACATTAAGTCCATTCTTCACTCTGTGTTTCCTGAGATACTATTAAAATAATGGCAATCCATATTTGAAAATCCCGCCAAGAAACTCGCGCTGCGCATGCGCATCAGGCTGCTGCGCATGCGCAGTGCTGCAAAGGCAGAATTTCTGCTGCCTTCAGCTCCCCTTGAAACTGACGGCTCAGGCAGCGCTGACGGCACGTGGGCTGCACAGCCCTTCCCGTGTTACAAGTGCTGCGGATGAAAGGCACGGAGAATTATGCCTACGTAAGAGATCGATCTCTTACATAGGCATAATTCTCCCATGCCTTTACTATTTATATTTAAGAATTGCCATTTCATAATTTTAGTCAGGGTAGGCAGTGCCTACCTTGCCTATCCTGACGGCACGTGCCTGCTTTACACCCAGTGAGGATGTGCCTAAGTGTGGCTGGTGTTGAACACAGGGGGCTTGATGGATCTTCACCCAGCCATTGGTTGAGATTTTTTGGGCTAGGAAGGACATCTTAGGTTGCCCGAATGAGGAAACTTATCCTGCTCGCCTCCCTCTCCCACATGTCCTTCCAGCTGATCTTCCTCTTTTCCACACTCTCCCATCTCATCCACTGGCCCTGTTTAGCTTGCGACAGAGCCTTGGCACACTTACTCAACTCCTCCTGTCGGCGGACTTCGGCCACAACCAACTTCCGGCGCTCCAGTGATGGTGCCTTGTTCCAGCAAGGTTGCTTTCCACCAAGCCCCAAGCCACTACTTCCATGTTGCATTTGCCAAACCATGTCACCTTGCTGGAGAGCAGATTTTGCCTGCAGTGTCGCATTCTTAGCCGTCCACTTCTTTCCTGTTGCCAGGGTTGGTGCAGCAGCTCAGATGACAGTGTCCCTTGATTCTGCCAGGGTCATCTCTAGTCTGACTTTAGTGCACTTGTACTCCTCTGTGAGACTAGAGAGAGGTAGCTGGAGTACCCCCTGACCGTACAGGCCTACGCTGCTCAGGCACCAAGGAACACCTAACCACTTTCTCACAAAAGAGCTGATTGTTCTTTCTATCTTCTCGACTTTTGTGAGGGTGATGTCATACATGGTTAGTGGCCACATAAGGGGAGATAGTAACCCAAACTGCAGGCACCAGATTTTCCGACCATTTGTTTTCCCCTAGTCCCATCTACCTGCACTCAGACCATACCCCTCCATTCCCTTCACGTCCATATACCTATCCACTTTACTCTTAAATGTTAAAATCGATCCTGCCTCCACCACTTCTGCTGGAAGCTGATTCCACACAGCCACCACCCTCTGAGTAAAGAAGTTCCCCCTCACGTTACCCCGAAACCTCTGTCCCTTAATCACAAGGTATATTCCATCTTAGGAGGTGTTCAGCTTTGAATATTTTTTGTAATTGTGTTTTTCTGAGTTAATATTCCACAGAACTTCAAAGGTACTATTTCAGGGGTGAAGTACTGAACGCTGCATTTTTTCTTATGCTCCTGCAGTCTCGTACTTAATGTATTTGTCCAGTTAAGCTTGTGTTTACTAAGAAGCTACAGGATATTTGTAGATAATTCCGCAAAGGTGGCACTGGAGAAAATGGCTTAGTCAAATGGTGAACTTTTCTTGCCATTAAAAATATTAGTTGAGAAAGCAAATGTAAAAGAATGGTGTTGCGTTCCTACTGTCTTCTTCTTCTTGCGTATGGTATGCATAGCCTAAAGTTGTAAGACAACTGGGTTCTGTTTGATCTTCTGTTTGTGCAAGCCAGGTTGATTGCATTCATCGAAACAGGGTGGACCACGTGAAGGTTGCAATCGTCCACCCCAGTTCCTACTGTGTTTTTAGATAACTTCCATGTGGTCTCGAATGTTAAAATACAGCCAACTACCTGATTTTCAGAGTATATGTAAATTCATAGTGTATACTAAATTAGTCAAAATAGCCTGCCTCATTTGTTATCATCCGCTTTTTGCTCATTTTAATAGACGAATTTCACCGACATTAAATGCACTGGACAAAGATACAATTTATGTTTCCACTGGGAAGAATAACTGATCTAGCTGTTATGGTTATATTGGCAGTAAAACGATTATCAGTCTCTGTCCCTGCACCATGAAAGTAATAGCAACTACCATATTTCTGGGCATATGTTATTAACAATGAAACCCAGAATAATTCTCAGTGATTCTCTCTTCAGCAAACTGCATTTTGCAGTCCTCTTCAACAGAATCAAGAAAATCAACAAGAATTTAATGTGTTTACAAACCAACAACCAGAAAATGTTGCGCTCTGTTTAATGAAGTCTAAGCAAGATGTACTGCTTCCTAATAACTAATTTAACATTAAAAATGTCTTGCAAAAAGACACACATACCGTATATCCTTAGAAAAACAAAAAATAGAAGAGTTTTTTAAGTGCTCAGCAAAAACAGGCTGCCACGTTTGTTGTTTAAGAAATTGTTTTTATCTTCTCTGGTTTGGTGTATGTGAGAAATCCTTTCAGTGATTGCCTGGTTATCAATCTGCATGACGTATTAACAACAGGAGGTTCCCTTCAACCAGCTGTGATTGACTGCCTACTGTAAGTGCAGAGAATTCCTCCATGACTCTTTGGTATGCTCATCCCTCTTCAGATGCTTTCCCCTGCAACTGCAGGACGTGCAACACTTTCCCTATACATTGTCCATCACCTCCATTCAGGGACTCATGCCAAATATACAAAACATGTAAAAATGTAACACAGCCCATCTAAGCGAGAGAGAATTAGTTGCACCTCCTCCGATTGTCAATTGCATTCGGTACTCTCAATGTGGCCTCCTCTCAGGGCCGGATTTAGATGAAGAGAGGCCCTAAGCTATTGCACTTGTGAGGTCCCCCCCACCCCCAACCCCCCACCCCCATGACTACCTGACAGTGACAGTGTGACACTTTTAGATCCTACTGTATGTTGTCATTAAACAGTTGGTTTTAAAATACATATTGGATTCACTGCGGAGCGGGCGATGCCTTACCTGGATCACCGTTTGAAGCTCTGGAGTATTGGGCCTGTTGCTTCAACATCATGGAGCTGTGGTTTGTGGAGCTCCCAGCCTCGGGCCTCGCTGATTTCAACATCGCAGAGCCCTGGGATCCCTTTGCCGAGGGCCGCCAGCGGGAATCTCCGCTCAGCTCAAGCTGTGAACTTTGGGAGCCGCGGTCTCCAGTAGGAAGTGGCCGATTCCGAAGTCCAAGCCGCTGAGAATGTTCTCCCGATCCGATGTCAGATGGTGACCCCCAAATTTCATGTAACAATAAGTGTCTCTTGAATTGAATCTTGAATATGAAGAAATAAAGAAACTACAAATACACTAAGAGCAAAAATGATCCAGAAGTTCACCTAGATCTGTTTGTCTAAGTCTGTCACTCTCAATGCACAGAATGCTCAGTGCAGACAACCTCTCTTGAGACATTGTGGACCTTAATTCATTTTTAATTATTTTGAGTCTTGAAAAAGACCTCTCTCCCGAGCAGTTGGTGACCATTAAGCTAAGAAACAGCCGCAAGATTGCTTCCACATTAGGGAAGGCCATCTGAATTTTTTCCTTGTATATTATTTGATAAAGGCCAGTATGAGAAAGAGAGTGCTCTTCTGTATGCCTATGGTTTTGTCTCCCATACGAGTGAAAGTGCAAATGTTCATCTGTAAGTTCCAGGTCAACATCTTCTGGGTTTGCTTCCATCAACAGTTCAACACCTTGCTGAATTTCTTGCTTAGATGCGGTCAGATTAGCAAGAAAGGAAAACTGTTGTGCAACTTCAGTGTACACAGTACCTCTTTTTAAAAAAAATGGTTTCAAGTGCATCTAGTATAGGAATAAAGGATTTTATCCTAAACTTATCTTGAAGAGAGTTTATCTAAAGCATCAGGACCAGGTGCACTTCCATAATTTCCTTGCCATTTCCTTATTCTTTGTCTCCCTGTGACAGTTCTGTAGTTAACATCTGGCAAGGTGGCCTTTGCTTGTTGCTCAAGCTCATCAAAATCTTCTCTAATTTTGCTTACAAAATCCTGAAATGAACTGTACAAACTTGCACAAGTACTTAATAACAGTTTGGATTTCTGAATGGCTTTGTTGACCTTGTGGAAATGACCTAGCAAACAGGTCCAAATATGCAGCATAAACACAAATTCCAGTTCTTCCATTTTCTGCAAAAGATTCTTAGCTTGAAGCCTGGTATCACCGTTCACATTAACATCTGAGTACAAATGACTGAGGGCATCAGTGATAGCGCTGTTACTTTGGTTCTGTGGCTTTTGCATGTGCCTCCCGTTGGGAAATATTTCTTAAAGAATTGTTCCTTATTGACAATTATATTGCAAAACCAGAATCAAATATGCTTGAAAAAGGCTAACATAACTAAACAAACAGGTTCACTTCTTAATAAACAGACAACTCACAAAGCAGTTTGGTAGACTAATTCAAAACGTTACTAATTATCGGCCGATGAAAGTGGCAAGGAAAACAAACCCCAGCCAAGTGAGCAACACAGACACTTGAGGTGGGGATGGAGGGGGACAAAGGTGATGCCTCTGCTGAGGACAGACCGTTCGGTATCTGAGAGGGGGAGGTCAGGGGGGATGGTGAACACATGGCAGGGATGGGGGTTGGGGCCAGAGGAAGGCGGTGAGTGGACTGAGGCCGAGGCAAATGTCTGGTGGGGGGGGGGGGGGGGGGGGGGGGGGGGTGGTGGGTGCTCAGGGGGTAGGGGGGTATGAGGATTGTAGTATGGGTGGGGAAGAGCTGGGGTCACATAGTTTGAGGGGAATGGGGAAGACCCAGTGGAATAGCTACTAAAGTTACCAGGATTGGCGGTACTAGCACTAGGACCCAGCGCAGTCAAACTCAGGGGCGATGATACTTTGCTCAGGGGAGTTGGAGTCTGCAGCGTGGAAACTTCAGGCCCGGTGCTGAGTCCAGGCTGCAGGTAAGGCGACGGCTGCGGGCTGCTGGAGGGCGGTGGAGTGGCGAGGGTCAGCGGGCAAAGCGTGGGAGGTCCCGGTGGGCGGTTGGTCTGTGGGACGGCGAGGTCCGACGGGTCCGGTGACGCAGCGAGGTGAGTAGGCCCCGGTTTTGTAACAACGCCACTATGTCAACCTTGGTGGAGCGGGCCGAGGCCCCCCTAGATCTCGAGGCCCTAAGCTTAAGCTTGTCTGGCTTAAATGTAAATCCGGCCCTGCCTCCTCTACATTGATGAGGCCAAGCATAAAATAGGTGACTGCTTCATTGAACATTTGCAACCTGAACTCCTGAGCCAGCTGCAGCATCTGGCTGCTGGCCACTTCACTTCCCCTTCCCTTTCCTATTCTACCTTGTCTGTCCTCCGCTTTCTCCACTGTTAGAGTGAGGCCACTCACAAACCGTAAGAGTGAGGCCATTCACAAACTACTGTCGGTCGGTCCCTTTTTTTCTACTTTTTAAACTTTTTTAGTGTGTTTAAATGTTTCTCTGTGTGTCTTGTGTGGGGGGTGGTGTGGGGGGGTAAGGGGGAAACTGCTTTGGTCGCCTCCTCCATAGAGAGGCAACTTTTTCCATGTCGCCTCCCCCATGGCCTAATATCGAGGATCGGGCGGCCTTTCCCGGAGAAGTGCCCGGGGCTTCAGCAGCGGGCGCAGCATGGACTCTCATCGCAGAGCCCTTGCTGGGGCTCGCCAGAGGGGAGCGCTCCGTTCGCTGGCCCGCGGCAGCCTGAAGCCGCGGTCTGCAGAGCTCCAACTGGCGCGGCTTCCGCAGCCTGGGATCCCTCGTTGGGGACCAGGGCGAAGAAGAAGCTCCAACCGCTGGCCTGCGGCCTACTTCCACCGCGGGCGCGGCGGGGACTTACCTTCAGGAGCGGGGTCCCTCGCCGGGGCTCCCTAGAGGGGAGCTTCGACCGCCGGCCTGCGGCCTACACCAGCTTGAAGCCACGGTGTCCTGTAGGGAAGCACTGATTCTGTACTTTTTACCTTGTCTCCTCATCTGGACGCATCCAGCGGCGGCTGCGGAGAGTTGATGTCCCAAGATGTGGGGGGGAGAGGTGGGGGGAGGGAGAGGTGGGGGAGGGAGAGGTGGGGGGGGGAGGGAGAGGGGGGGAGGGAGAGGGGAGGGGAGGGGGGGGGGAGGGAAGAGGGGGAGGGAGAGGGGGGGAGGGAGAGGTGGGGGGGGAGGGAGAGGGGGGGAGGGAGGGGGGGGAGGGAGAGGGGGGAGAGAGGGGGGGGAGAGAGGGAGGGGGGAGGGCGAGGACCGGACCCGAGACGGAGATGAGCCGAGGCACAAGTATTGACCAAAAGACCGCAAGTTGTGCTGCCGCAGTATTCAGCTATGTTTTATTGGATTTTTGAACATTTTAATTAATAACTGGAGAAATAAAGCATGAATTTTTCAGATAAGGCGATTTTGAACTCCAGGGGAAAAACCTCTACCGGAATATGTAAACATTTTACCGTTAGCGCATCGTTTTTTCAAGAATATGTGATTATACACACACACACACATCCAAGATCAGAGTTTTACATGTATAGAGATATCAGTACACGCGATGTATGAAAGAAAACACTACAATCTCACAATAATAATAATCATGTCTTGGACCAGTTTCCTTTTTGGAGAACAATTTTACTTTAGCACATTTGGTTATTCAAAGTTTTCTTATCCAGTCTTCCTCAAAGTTGAACTCTTTCAAACGTATGCAGTGCACTCTCTTGCAAAAACTAGATGACAACTTACTGAAAGTGCACAGTAATCATCAATCATACTGTCATGGTTTATTATGGTGTACGATAATCATGTGAGGTTATTTGTATTATTGTTTTGACAGTTAAAACCTCTTGCACTAACCTTCCTCTCCGCCATGATCCCAGTGTGCTCCCTGCCCAGTTAGCCTGAAACAAAGTGCGTGATTGGTCAATTGGCGTCTGACTCAATGTCAAACGTGCTTTGATTGGACAATTACTACTCAGAAAATTGGAGGTTTTATCCATTTTTAAAAAATATGTGCAGCTTTTTTTCTTGATGAGTTTCAGATATAATTTCTATAATATTTTTACACAATATGTTATAAATACAGGTAGATATGGGATGTGGGTCACGAATTGAAACGAAAAAGCACCTCGGCCCATGGTCTATCCCCTGCTCTTCCCCAACCCAGCTCTCACAGTGCACAGCTTTTTTCTACTCCAATCCCCCTCCCCTCCTCTGTCCGCTCGTCAACCTCTGCTCACTACTCTGGATCCCCCATATTTCTCTCCCCACCATTGCCCCATTTTATTTTGACCACCTCTGGATCTACATTTCACTCCTCACCTTCATTTCTGATAAGATTCCATGATTTGCACCCATTTGTCTTTGCCGTTTTTCACATCAATCTTGGTTCCTAAGCTCCACTTTTCGTCTCCACCTGACTCATCTGCCAATCAACTCCTCCTTGCCTGGATCCACCGATCTCTTGCTGGTTAGTTATAGAGATACAGTGTGGAAGCAGGCCCTTTGACCCAACGATTCTGTGCCTACCAGTAATCACCCGTACTTCCAACTCATGAGGGACAATTTACAGAAGAAGACTAACCTGCACGTCTTTGGACTGTGGAAGAAATCCAGAGCACCTGGGGAAAACCCATATGGTCTCAGGGAGAACGTACAAACTCCATACAGACAGCACCCGTGGTTAGGATCGAACTTGGATCTCTAGCGCTGTAAGGCAACAACTCTACCACTTCACCACTGTGCTGCCCCACTCTCTTCATTTCGTATATCTTTATTATCATTTTTCTGAGTACTTGACATACCCAGAGGAAACGAAAAAGCGTTTCTCAACCAGTGTCCATTCAGTGTGTGGTAAAAAATAAATAGAAATAAAGAATAAAAGTACATATATCACGAGTTCCGATCGGCAATGACACGACAAAGGCTCTGCTTCAGCGTGTCCAGGTTGGTGTTTGGTGCGCGATACTTTGGCAGGGGGCAAAGTCCGTTTATCAGTCTTATAGCCTGCGGGAAGAAGCTGAGGAGCATCCTGCTGGTTTTGCAGCTGATGCTCCTGTACCTCTTCCCAGATGGCAGGATGGAGAACATGTGTTGCGATGGGTGGTTGGGGTCTTTGATGAGGAGATGGCTCTGCTAATACATCTCTTCCTGTATATGTCCAGCAATAAAGGGAGTGGAGCACCAATAATCCTGCTGGCGGTCTTCACAATCCTGTCCAGTTTGGTGCCGTTCGTACGCCTTGCAGCTCCCGAACCAGGAGGTGATGCCGTAGGTTAATGTGCTCTCGATTGTCCCCCTATAAAAAGTTCGTAGGTGTGCAGTGGGGAGACCTGCTTTCCGTAGTCTTTGGAGAGGGTGTAGTCGTTGCTGGGCTCTCTTGACCAGTGCTGTGGTGTTGGTCGTGGACGTCAGGTCATCTGACAGGTGGAGTCCTAGGAATTTCACCCTGCTGACCCTTTCCACATCAGCTCCATCGATGTGCATAGGTGTATGGCGTTGCTTTCACACCCTCCTGAAGTCAACCACCATCTCCTTCGTTTTTCCCACGTTGAGAATGAGGTTGTGGGATTTGTACCATCCTGTGAGCAGCTCCACCTCCATCCTGTACGCCGACTCATCATTGTCACTGATGAGACCCACCACTGTTGTGTCATCTATTTCACCTATTTCTACCAGCCATCTCCCTTCTGCTCCGTCAGTATGAAGATCGGTCTTGAGCCGAAAGATTGTTTATCCATTTCCCTCCAGAGATGCTGCCTGACTTGCTGAATTCCTTTCCCTACCTCTCTAGGTTAGTTTTTTGGAGTCCTGAAAAGAGGCAAAAGATGTAACAGCCTTCTAATCTGTATTTAGATACAATGACAATACAGGACATGAGTTCAAGTGTGATCATGACCAGTTTTGATGTGCCTAGATGGCAAAGAAGCCTGTAGAAAACCTTTCATGGGTCAGTTGGAGATTCAGGTCCCCTGCATGTGGTGCATCCTCCTATACATTAATTATTTCCTCAACACAAAAGATGTTGGCCTAACCAAGGAACCACCCTGCTGAGGTCAATGTGTTGTTTCCTTGATTATTGTTTTCTGGAAATCTATTTTTGCTTTCAGTTCACTCTTCACTTCTCTTCTCTCCCCCCCAAACCACCCCGCCACCCCCCCCACCCCCACCCCTCCCCTCTGTTAAAGTAACCCAACACAAAACATCACCAACCGTTATTTTTTTAAATCCCAAAGATGCTGAGATGCTGCCCGCCCCCTGAGTACTACTTTACCCAGCACTTTGTGTCTAACCTTTGGTCTCAATCTTAGCCTGGTTTTAATGCTCACACCTTTTATTTATATAATCACTGATTTTTTGGTACAGAGACTACTTAATACATTTCTTTAATCCTAGTATGATTAAATCTCCCCCTTTCCATTTCTCATCAATGTGTTGTGGCTTGGAGATCAAATGTCTCTCTGTATAGAGTTCATTGGGATGCAACTAAAACAGCCCTTTTGTTTCAGCTGTCTTCAGGTGATGACTGTACATTTAGTCAATCCATACCAGAAAGTCTCAAACGAGTGTCATATTTGTTCTGTCCCAATATTAAACAATGACATCAATTTACAAGCAACCAATCTTTATTTTTCCTTTTATGTCCAGTGGCTTCCCACTTTGCTCCTTCAACAGAGAGCTGCATTTGTTTATACAGCTGTACCTTGTAATTTTAAAAGAAATTACTGTTTGTAAGTTACATTTGGAAGTTGTTTGAAAGTAGGCTCTTGGGCTCCCTTTACTCCTACATCAACTCTACACATCTTGGAAATATGGTTATATCTACTTCCTGGAAAAAATCAATGCCTAATATAACCAAGAGATCACTAATCTTTCAAGTAGCTATCCTTCCAGTTTTTGACACAGATCTTTCTTTTGCTGTTCACTGAAAAAATCTGAGGGTAATGAAATATGCTAAATTCAAAAATAAATAAGGCTTCGTTTACCAGCAACTTATGCACCAAAAAAACCCCTCAGTAAATTCTAAAATGATTCAGGCATTTTGCTTTTGTAACATAACATACAAACCAGTTTTATTAAAAGCAAAAACAAAAGACAACATATGTCAGACAAAACAGGTAGTACTTCAAAAGGAGTCATTTTCTTTGCACCATATCTTCATCTTGGGCTTCCTAAAAGACACATGCAAAATTTGTTGGAATATACTTATTTGAAAAAAATGAAAAATTGAGTTTGTACTCCATATTAATTCAAAACAACCAAGTACCATTTGTGTAATAAATGTTGTAATTGTCAAATTAAGCATAGACATTCAGCAAGATCAGCTCTTGGCTAACGGTCACAGAGCTTTGAACAAATGTATAAAATCCAAAGCCAGCCTTTAGGGGTAACAAAAATGAACTGACTTCTACAGAACCCGAGCAATCTTAAGATACTGTAAAGTCCCTCATAGTAGGTGAATTAATTTTGAAATGCAATCATTGATGCGTTGCAGAGTACTGTTGTAATGGAGAGTATTAGGTTTTAAATGGAAATATAGTTATTAGAAATAATGTCAGTTTTAAAAATTGAGTAAATTAATTAGGTTAATGCCAAACAAGCAATTATTTGAACTTATTTCATTAAAAAAAAACACTTTGGGTAGAAAAAAAGTAAATAAGAGAAAAATACACTTTAGAAAACATTTTAAGTAGATTCAATATTGGTGCATTAAATAAGATTTGTTCTAGTTATGTTCCTGTGTATCTTTTCCAACTAAATTTTGCCAGAATTCTTCGTACAATACACATGAAATAAATTTGGTGGACAGAAAGCGTGAATTTTCTAATACATTTGAATCTTGTACACTAGTGGTCTCAACATTAGTTTAGAACAAACAAGTATATCTAACATTTCAATAAAATGCTGTACATTTTATAATTGACTTTATATTGGAAACAGAGCAAGAAAGATTGAGAAGCGACATAAATTCCTAAGCAGTAATCAACAAAAGTAGAATTGATTAACGCCATTAGCACTGATTTCATGACATGGCTGAAGCCCTTAAAATAATGCAAAGAGCTCAGGTGCATTGATAAAGGAAGTGCATATTTTCTACCTTCAGCACTTTCCACTTCTTTTGCCTCTTCTGAATCATTATCCAATCTATCCATCCCTTCTGGCATCATACCGTCATCCCTTCCTCCCACACATCTTTTTCCCCCCCCCGAGAAAGCAATCCATTTCAACAACACGACCGTGCTAATGACGCACAAATGTGCTAACTAACCTAGCCAGGTCTGGCTAGCGCTAATCTCTCGGCAACAAACACCAGGGTGTCTCCGTCGGGCTGTTCAAAGAACATCCGCTCACTCACACCAACAAAGGTCCCCCATCTGGTCTACGAATCTTTCACAGGACAAGAAATTCGACTTCTTGTGGTCCCTGACTGAAAAAAAACCTGGCAGTGACAGAATGACTACACACAGCTCGACGAGGCTGTACCCACCCATCCCACCTGGGTTTGTTTACACACAACCTGTCAATCCCAAAAGGGCGGCGCAGGTCGAGCGGGGCTGTGTCGCAATGCTCTACAATGGCAAGTGGAAAGTGTCTCGCTGTCACTGGGGTCCCTGCCCACAACTTATTCAAATCCATAATCCTACAAAATCAGTGGACCCTTCCCTACTGTTTTAGCCACTATCTATCGCCCATCCAGGCCCAAATATGATATGTTTATATATAATATATATATATATATATAATATATATATATTTTTTTTTTTAAATAATTTTTTTACTTTTTAAAACATCCATTTTGCTCCATGTCCCCAAATGTCATAATACAGGGTGACTTCTTAATATTCCATGGACAAATATCAGCACACACAAAACTCCACTCTTACAAGGACTACTTCAACTCCAGACAGTTTTGGATTGGCAGCAACATATTGACTTTCCCACACAAAACAAAGGTCACATTCCTGGACCTCATCTGCTGCTCTGGTTTAAACCCATTTGAACTGTTTTCCTGCATCTGATCTGCCATCTCTGATCATAAGCTAATTTATTTTTTAATGTCAAACTTCGCCACCACACCCAAAATAAAATCAGTCTCACTCCATCTTATTTCGTAACATCAAGAATATTGATCTACCTACTCCCTCTGTTGGAATTAACAATCTCCTCGATATAGATAAATTAGTCAACACTGATGATCTGGTTTCACATTATAATGATGGACTTCACAATCTCCTGGACACTCTCGCTCCTCTGAAAACCCGGATTGTTTCTTTTACTCACTCTGCCCCCGGTACACACCTGCTCTACGCCAGCTAAAAATAAAAGGTCGTCGCCTGGAACTTCTCTACAAAAAAAACGTACTTGTTGTTCACAAGGACATGTATGACAACCACATACTGCACTATGAGGATGCCCTCTCCACAGCTAAATCCATATACTATGCTAATTTAATTTCATCTGGCGAAGGGAACACTCAAGCTCTGTTTTCCACAATTAACATGATCTCACGACCATCTTATACTCTTCCACCCCACATACTCAACTTCTCAATGTAATAGCTTTATGTCCTTTTTCAAAACCAAAATTGAAAACATTCACAAACAGCTCCCCTCTTTATCTAATACGGATAATAGTGCACTCCATCCACCTTCTTCTTTCCCCCCCCTTTTTCTTTATTATCTAGGTTCCAGCTCCCAACTGTTATTGAAATATCTGATTTCATCCGAAAATTGAAATCACTCCACCTGCCAGCTCAACCCCCCTCCCCACCCACTTAGTCAAACCTGTCTACCTTCCCTCTCCTACTTTCATAACTAACAACATCCACTCCTCCCTTATTTTCTGCTCGTGTTCCTTCCTCTCTCAAAACCACTGCATAACCCCAGTACTTAAGAAACCGGTGCAATATCCCGACAATCTACATAATTCCAACATTTCTTTCACCCGACCAATCTCCAATTTGCCATTTATCTCTAAAATACTAGAAAAACAGTTGCTGCACAGGTTCACAATCATCTCATCAGCAATAAGCTCTATGAACAATTTCAATCTGGTTTTTGCCCTCTCCATAGCACAGAAACAGCATTAGTCAAGGTCACCAACGACCTGCTGATGGCTGCCGACTCTGGTTTTCTCACCATATTATCCTCCTTGATTTGACTGCTGCCTTCGACACCATCTCTCACAACATCACCCTTGACTGTCTAGCCTCCATTGGTATCATCAACACATCACTCACCTGGTTCACATCATACCTCTCCGGCCACACTCAGTTTGTACAACTTAAAAATGTCCAATCACAACCCTCCCCAGTCACCAGTGGTGTTCCCCAGGGCTCAGTCCGAGGGCCCCTCCTTTTTATAATTTATTTACATTACCTTGGTTTTATTTTCAGGAAATACAACATTCAATTTCACTGTTACGCGGATGACACCCAGATCTACCTGTCCACCAAACCCACTTCATGCTTCATCCCTCTTCCCTGTCTGACTCCTTAGTGGAAATTAAAACATGGTTTGCTCACAGCTTCCTCAAACTCAACAGTGACAAAACTGAAATTCTCCTTGTTGGCTCCAAATCCACCCTTTCTAAATGTCCCAATTTCTCACTCACCATTGACAATTCCATAGTCCCTCCATCCCCTCAGGTCAAAAGTCTGGGTGTCATCCTTGATAGCACACTTTCTTTCGAAAAATACATCAATAATCTCACTCGGTCTGCTTACTTCCACCTACGCACTATCCACCGTCTTCGTCCATCACTCACACCTAACAGCACTGCTACTCTCATCCACACCCTCGTCACCTCCCGTATTGATTATTGTAGCTCTCTCCTCTCTGGCTTACCCCACAAGTCCATCCATAAACTCCAATTGGTCCAGAACTCAGCTGCCCGCATTATCAATAGAACCCCATCCACCGAACACATCACTCTCATCCTCAAACAACTCCACTGGCTCCCTGTCCAATACCGCATTGATTTTAAGATTCTCCTCTTCACTTTCAAAGCCCTCCACAATCTCGCTCTTCCATACCTCCCTGAACTCCTCCAGCCTTTCACTCCATCCCGAACTCTCCAATCCATCTGCCCGCCTGCCCACGATGGGGTACAGAGCCTTCAGCCGTTCTGCCCCTAGCCTCTGGAACTCTCTTCCACTATCCATCCGTACCATTGAGTCTCTCCACACCTTTTAAACCTCCCTCAAAACTCACCTATTCAGACTGGCCTATCCCACGTAACTCCACTTTCCATCAAATTCACGGATATGTTGTTTTTGTTTCGTTTTATTTATATATTTGTAATTTGCTTGCTTTAACTAAAGTGTCCCTGAGTGTTCTGAAAGGCGCCCATAAATAATACATTATTATTATCTATCTATCTATCTATCTATCTATCTATCTATCTATCTATCTATCTATCTATCTATCTCTAAAACTGTCATCTTGTTTGTAAGTTTGTTTGTACCTTTGTAAATTGTGCATTGTATCTATATTTATGCAAAAAACGGTACATGATAGCACCACAATTTTTGTGTTTAGGTTATTATAAACAAAAAACACAATTTTCTATCACGTTTTTCATTGTGGGGGCATGGGATAGGGGGGGAGGTTTCATTTAAAAACAAATATCGCGATTTACATTGTGGGGGGTGGGATAGGGGGTAGGTGAGGAGTGTGGGAGGGGGCAGAGGGATAGAGAGGAGGGGCGGAGAAGGTGGGGAAAGTGTGGGAGGTAAGGAGGGAGCGTGGGGGGGGGTAGGAGGGGGGGTAGAGGGAGAGGAGGAGGGGGGTAGGGAGGGGGGGTAGGGGTAGGATGGAGAGTGGGGCTGGGATAGGGTGGTGGTGAGGAGTGGGGAGCAAGGGGAAAGGGGGATAGGAGGGGGTAGGGGAGGGAGATTGGTTATGGGAGGGAGGTGAGTGACAGAGGGTATGGGAAAGGATTAGGGAGGGAGAGGCGATGGTGGGGAGGCTGAGTGGGGAGGGGAGGAGGAGGGAAGAAGTGGGGGGTGAAGAAGAGGTGGGAGGAAGAGGGATGGCGAGGCAATGGAGGAGGGGAGGGGAAGCGAGAGGAGGAGAGGGAATGGATGAGGGGAGGAACCAGAGGAGGGTTGGTGTAGGGTAGGGAGAGGGAATGGAGAGGGAGGATTATGGAGGAGCGGAATAGGGAACTGAAGAGGGAGAGTGAGATGCGTTCACATTGATCTTATTTTTAACAATTTATTGCCATTTTTAAACTTTAAAAACATCAGTCGCGCCTGCGCAGTTGGGGGCTATGGCTGAATATTGCGTTGGGGGAATGGGGCCAACGGGTCCCACTTGGTCTAGATATACACTAAAAATCCTACTGCATCACAACTGGTCTCTTTTCTCATCCATTTAATTGTTTCATTCTCTCATGAGGCACAGTTGGTGAAGCTGCTTCAGATATACTCATCCCCATGGCAGGGTACAAAGAAATCTAATTCCATCAATCTTGTAGGATAAACTATTACATACAGATTACAATTCATGGCTTCTGATAGAGATCAGATAGAGATATTGACAAAAGCACAAAATTGGTCTTCGAAGAATAGTCATGCTTCCACAAGGGAATATTATTATTGAGTCGATTAGTGACAAGCCCAAGCAATACTGACTCAATATTTCAGAAAGCAATACACTTTGAAAAACATTCTCAATCTTTTACTATAAGCTGCATAATATAAAAATGATGAGGGACCAACATTTCCATGCACCTCACAACAAAATATTCTAGACAAGAAACAGTAATATAAACAGTGGGCAGAACAGAGGTGGGACAGCCTAATGGTGGACCCATCTGCCATAGATACAGTATTGATGCATTGAACAACGTGCAAAATCTGAACATGTTGGACACAGTCAGCGGGATAGACACTATCAGTACGTATGTTACACACGGCAGTTCTGCTACTGGCCGTGTGCGCGACTTTGGCACCTTTGAGAGGGGGGGGGGGGGGGGGGGGGGGGGGGGGCGCGGGATTAAAATGCCGTTTTCTCCTGCCTGTCAGAGTCGATCTTTCTCAGGCTGTTCAGCTGCTGAAGAATAATAGGTCCGACTTGCGTTCTTGGACGTTTTGTTTTTAAATCGCGGGACAATTTAATCCCTGGAGTAAAATAAAAAAGCTACTTCTAACGCCGTCAACGGGACGGATCTCACGTAGGGGACAAAACATAAGGTAAGTTGGTTATTTTACATATAAACTTGCTTCTTAGGATTACTTTAATCCAAATTTCATCGGCGAAAATTTGATTATGGCCCCCATACGAACCGGCAGTGTTTTTCCTGCCGATATGGGGTTCAAATTCACCACAACCGCAACATTCCAAACGATTGCGTTCCACAAAATCTCACTCGCAAGATGATTTAAATGCCCATTAATTTATGGGAATTTAACACTAAATTCCTTCCATTTGGCCTATAAATCCATAACAATGAGATTTAAAAATCATGTTATATTGTGAATTATTGTGTGAATGTTATTTGGACACTTAGGCTATTTAAAAATGTTAACCTTTTCTTAATAAATGGATAGATGTTTAGATCTAGTAATTGAATGTTGTAATTAGCTTCAATTAGGTAACTAACTAATTATATGCTTTAATTTCAGGTCATCCAAGTAAGATTGTTTCATATTTATTTCAGAATGCTTCAATCTATAATCTGAAAATTTCATTCAGTTCTCTTAATTTTTAAGAATGTTATGGGCTTTTGACTGCCCTCGATCACAGCTTTTGAGTTAAGTCAATGGAAAAGCAATAGGGAAAAAGATGCTAATTTCAAAGTATGAAAACTTTTTTTTAATACTGAAGATATGAAAATGAATTAGGTGTCAAATTAAACTTCTTTTTATACTTCATCTGATGGGATAAATTGCAGACTTGATTTCTAAAATCCCCAAATTGTGTAACATTGCTACTATCAGTGGGGGCAGAACCAGAATTGATGTTTTGGGTCAAGGACCCTTCAACTGAATCGAGAATGTGAGAAAGGTGTGGAGAGAGAGAGGATGTAGAAGAGGCAGAGGGAGGGCTGAAATGATTGAAAAACAAGCAATGTATGCAGATTAGAGATCAAGAGTTGTTTGTTCAGCCTCCCTTGATCGTCAGTGACAGGAGTCTAGAATGCTTTCTGACGGTCAGCAAATCTGTATTTGGTATCTCCAATGGAGGGGAGAGCTGGGAGAGCTAGGCAGGATGCTATTAATTGACTGCAGCCCAGCCTACAATGCTATAATACTGAATAAGTTCATCTCTAAACTTCTGGACCAAGCCCTTGCAGCCTCCATTTAAAGTGGCTTCTGAACTTCCTGGCCAGTGGAGCTCAATCGGTTAAAATTAGCTATAATATTTCCACCACCCATACTGCCAAACACTGGTGTTCCTCTGAGCTGTGTACTTGATCCCTTGCTCTATGCCCTATACAACTATCAATTTGTGTTAGTTGTATAGAACCAATACAGCGCCAATTCGATAGTTAAATCAACTGATGCTAAGCATGAACCAGCAGATTAACGAATGGCTTCTCACCACTGTACCATAAGACTGAGAGCAATTGCAATAAAACGAACAAATTAGATTGGGCAGAATTTGATACTTGTGTCCAGGAAGGTTTTCCCAAGTAATCTGTGGATGACCCTTGTAGATGATATGTGTATACACCTTTAATTGATAGTGACGATGTCCATGCTAACCACCCCCCCCCCCCACCAGTTAGTATAATTGTAACCCACACGCACCTAGCTCTCTCTCTAGTGATCGTGACAGACCACGTACAGCTAGGGCTATATGATGTATGATTAATAAAGTAGTGAAGACCTTAAGGTGTCTGTGTACCTTCTCTACATGGCGCCAGAAGTGCTTCTTTCTGCGTCGCCAGTCTATCGCGTTTTATTTTCTTAGTCCCCGTACCCCCTCCCTGTGCCGTGATGGCTTCTGCCTGTCGTAAACCTGACATCCTAGTCTTTGATGCAGACATCACTCATCGCTGGAGTGTGTTCCGACGTGACTTTGAGCATTATGTTACCATTGCCCACCCTGCTGTGGCCCCCACTGTCAAGGCTTCCCTGCTGCTTAATCTAGCTGGTCCCGAAGCGCTCGAGCGTTCATCTATGGACAGGGTGAGAGTGTCCAGGACCCGGTATGTCTGCTTGCTAAATTTACGGCGATGTGTGACCTTCCCACTAACCACATCTTAGAGCGTTTCAAACTGTTCTCCCGACGCCAAAACCCTGGGGAATCTATTGACAATTTCGTGGCCGCGCTGCGTCAACTGGCTCGCCGATGTGACCTGCATGTTCTGACCCCTGATACTTTGACCCGTGACATCTTGGTCTTTGGTCTACGGGATGATAAGCTGCGCTCTGAGCTGCTGCGTAAGCCTGATCTGACATTCGATGAGGCGTTGCATGCCTCTCGTTTAGCTGAGGCTGTCTCCTCCGCTGTACCTGACCCTGTGGTCCACGCAGACAGTCTTGCTGGTCGCCAGTACAATGCTCCCCGGTGACAGAGGGTAAGACCACTGCAGGGCTTCAGACCGCCTCAACGATGTCCAAATTGTAACTTTGTTTCACACCGTTCTAATGTGTTCCCGGCGTTGGGGAAATCCTGTAATTTTTGCAACAAGCCCAATGGCAGATACCTCTAGACGAGCAATCCTCGCACCTGACAACCTTCAGCACGCCACATGCCGTTTGGGATCAACTCTGCCAGCGAGGTGTTCCAAAGGACCATGGAACAACTGTTTGCTGGACTTCCATGTGCCATCATTGTCGACGACATCCTGGTTTATGGGAAGAATGTCGCTGAGCACGACCACCACCTTCGCCAGGTGCTGCAGCGGGCCCGGGAGGTCAACCTGAAGCTCAACCTGAAGAAGTGCCGATTCCGGGTCCCTGAGGTCACCTACGTGGGGCATGTCTTCACTGCATCGGGGCTGAAGCCCGACCCGCAGAAGGCGGCCGAAATATCCGAGATGCCTGCACCTGCTGACGTGCCTGGCCTACAGCGCTTCCTGGGCATGGTCAACTACCTGGGAAAGTTCATCCTCGACCTGAGTGAACTGAGTGCCCCTCTGCGGGATCTGGTGAAAAAGGACACTGCATGGGCCTGGTTCCCGCAACACCAGCGTGCATTTGACACCCTCAAATCTAAGCTGATCACCATGCCAACGCTGAAGTAATTCGACCTCCAGCGCCCCATCGTTCTCACGTGTGATGCATCTAAGTTTGGCCTCGGGGCCGCCTGCCTGCAGATCCAGGACGGGGTTGCAACTGCCTGTGTCCTACGCATCCGCACAATGGCGACCGCTGAAGTCAACACTATGCCCAGATTGAGGAAAGAGCTGGCTGGCTGTTGTCTTTGCCTGCTCCAAATTCCAAAGACTATAATCTGGGCACACTGCTTCACTGTCGAGACGGACCACCAGCCTCTGGTCACCATCCTCAAAAAGCCGATATACATGGCCTCTTCCCGGCTCCAGCTCATGATTGCTCCAGCTACAACGCTTCACTTTTTCACAGTGGTTTATCGCAAGGGCAAGGACATGTTTGTTGCTGACACGCTGTCTCGGGCGCCTCTCTCATCCACAAACCCGACATCCGTCGAGACGTCCGATCTGATAGTCCCTAAACGTTAACTTCGTGCCCTCCAGTCAGTTGAAGTCCCTGGCCAAGCACACGGCGGCTGACGCTTTCGCTAACAGCAGCTGGCCGCGATCATCAAGCAGGGCTGGCCAGACCGCCGTTCTTCCCTGCCGAACGCAGCGGTGCCGTACTTCATGGTTCGTGACGAGTTGGTGCTGCGTGATGGTGTGATTGTGAAGGGGTATAAGGTGGTGGTGCCCACAGCACTACGAGAAACAATACTTCGAAACCGCTCATCGTTGGCCATCCCAGGGCCGAAGCGACCCTTTCCATTGCTCAGAGCCAGTTTTTCTGGCCTGACATGCCTCGCTACTTTCCGGGATAGGGTCTCCGCGTGCCCTACCTGCAACAGCCTCGCTCCACAACAACAGCGGCAGCCGCTCCTGCAGCAGCCAGCTGCTGAACCTTGCCATGGTCTGCGCTAGCAACCGACATCTTCGAGTGGCACGGAAAAGCACTTCCTGATGCTTGTCGACTCTTACTCCAGCTGGTTTGAAGTTGACCACCTCCACTCCCTCTCTTCCTCCGTGGTCATCGAGAAGTTGCGCCGCCACTTTGCCATCTTCGGGTCACCGGCCAGCCTGCAGTCGGACAACGGCAGCCAGTTCACCAGTGCCGAATTCCGCGCTTTTGCCGAACGATGGAACCTTCGTCATAACACCAGCAGCCCGGAATACCCGCAGAGCAATGGACTGGCCGAACGCGCGGTCCGCAGTGCTAAAGGATTGTTGGAACGTTGCCGCCTATCCCGCTCCGACATCTACCTGGCCCTGCTGAACCTCCGCAACATCTCCCGCGACCATGCCCTGGGCTCCCCGGCTCAGCAACTCATGTTACGAGTCATGAGGCCCACGATCCCACTGTCCCCCTCCGTCTTTAAACCTGCCTTGGTCCGGAAACGCATTGCCCAAAAACACAGTATACAGAAGCATTCCCACGACAGGTCCTGCCGTGTCCTCCGCCCAGGTCGTCAGTATGAGGTCCACTTCTGGCCGTTCCAAGCTGGCCGTGGTCGTCGGTTCTGCCGGTTCCCCTTGTTCGTACCTTGTCAACCACGACGGAAGGGTGTACCGCCGGTCCCGCCAGCATCTCCGGCTCGTGAACGAGCCTCTCCCTCCCCCGGCGGCTCCGTATGCCTCCCCCCGCTGCCACTGTCGCGGCCCAATGCTTTGTCCGTTCCTCTGGGGCCAACCCCCCCTCGTCCTCCTCCTGTCCGCCTCCCGGCTGCGGTCCCGCTTTCTCCGGCTTCCTCGCCCTTCTCTTCGCCGTTCCCCCCGATGCCTTCTGCGCCAAGGGGTTCTCCTGTCCGTAGCCCCCACCATGCCCCGGCGTCCCCGCTTGTTCCCGTCGGGGAAGGAGGTGATGGCGAGGTGCGGACCCAGTCTGGTCGCCTGGTCAGGCCGCCGGTCCGTTACGGCAATTACGTGTGATTCTGTATTCCCGTGCTTTATTGTTTGCATTTACCCTAGAGCATGAGATGTAGTCGCCCTGTCACTCACTGTTTGTTTTGGTAGAGGAAGGACGTAGATGATGTGTATACACCTTAGTATAATTGTAACCCACACGCCCCTAGCTCTCTCTCTAGTGATCGTGACAGACCACGTACAGCTAGGGCTATATATGATGTATGATTAATAAAGTAGTGAAGATCTTAAGGTGTCTGTGTACCTTCTCTACAACCCTGTGCTATGGATCAAATCAATCATCAATGTAATGGAAAAACAGTAGAACAAGGAGCCTGAAATAGAGAGAGATTAAAGCAAGGACTGTTCCAGGTATCCAAATGAAGAAACAGGTATATTTCAGGATCTTGCAACTTCCCACAGCTGCACCTTTAACCTGGAGAAAGTGAATCAAGTTGAAGGAGTTTGTTCAATGTGAGACCAAGTTTATTTAGGTAATGGAGAGTGGTGGTGGAAGACAACTGGATGGGCCTCAAGAACAAAAAAGGGGTGGGGGAGCAAAAGCGGAGCTGTGGTATACCGAGGAGACTTGTGTCAGAGCCTCATCTATGATAAAAGAGGGGAACCCTGCTCTAGCTCCCCCTCCCCCAGTCACAACAGGAACAGAGGCTCTTCGCCCTCAGCTTTCACCCTATCAGCCGCCACATTCCGCACATAATCCTCCAACATTTTCGCCAGTCCAATGGGATCCCACCACCAGCCACATCTTCCCATCTCCACCCCTCTCCGCAGAGACCGCAATCTCCTGCAATCGCAGGAGATACAACAACTGTACTTATACCTTCTCCCTCGTCTCTGTCCAAGGACCCAGACATTCCTTTCAGGTGAGGCAGAGGTTCATGCACCTCCTACAACTTCAACTACTGTATCCGCTCTTCCAGATGTGAACTGTATATCAGCGAGACCAAGCGCAGGCTCAGCGATCGTTTTGCTGAACACCTCCATTCATTCTGCCTAGTCCTACGTGATCTCCCGGTTGCTAAACACTTTCCTTGTTGATCGTCTGCTTTGATCTGTCATTTTCACACCTTACACTTCTATGTCTCTAGTCTCCCTCTCCCCTGACTCAGTCTGAAGAAGGGTCTTGACCCGAAACGTCACCCATTCCTTCTGTTCAGAGATATTGCCTGTCCCGCTGGGTTACTCAGCACTTTGTGTCTATCTTCAGTGTAAACCAGCATCTGCACTCTTACCACCACCCCCCCCCCCCCCCCCCCCCCCCCCCCCCCCCCCCCCCCCCCCCCCCCCCCCCCCCCCCCCCCCCCCCCCCCCCCCCCCCCCCCCCGTCCTGCACATAGTGCTACTGCCAGTTATGATTGATAAAGGAAGGAGAAAGGAGGTTTTAGGGAAACAACATGAGCATGTCGCATGATTTTTATTAAATTCCGGCAAAACCTCTCAACCTCCATGGGTTTGCTATTGCTTCAATTTTAAAAGTTAACATCCTTGCACTCATAAAAGGCCTCATTGCTTTTCTCCTTAGTGCTACTATTACAGTTACTATATTTCAAAATCATTTATAAAGTACGCATCTGGGAATCAATGTACATTTTCATCTCTCCACTGAAACATCATGATTAAATAACATAAGCCACCACATTACACTGTTATAATACCCTCAAGTCTTTCTTTTGAATAAATATCACATACTGGTTAACTAATATAACTGAAGTGCTAGAACGTGTAAAGAAGGAATAATAAAACACAGGTTGATTAACTGCAGCTGAAAGTGATTCAGCAGTTGTAATAAATAAGATGAGAGGGGGAGGGAGAAATAAAGGTAGCAATGTTTGTGATATTTATATTTGGAGCAATGTTTGGAGAAAATAGTGTAAGTGGTAGCACTATGGTGAAAGTGGTCCAAAGTACCCCAGTTGTTGGAAGGGTCTGAAGAAGGGATCCAAAACGTCAGCTATTCCTTCACTCCATAGATGCTGCCTCACCCGCTGAGTTTCTCCAGCATTTTTGTCTACTTTTGATTTTTCCAGCATCTACGGTTCTTCCTTAAATAGTTGTTGGATCTGTTCAGGCCAAATGTTATTACATAGCAAAGATTTGTCTGCAGAAGTAGAGTTTACAGGGGGGGCACACTGAGCAGCTCCCAGCCTGACAATAGTAACCCACCAGGCAAGAATACCTTTGATCAATTTGCAGACCTTCATTTCTTCATGACCCTTTACCACTGTACTGATCCCAACCATAATTTTCCTCCAATGTTCATAATACTTGCACAAACTACAACCCCCATTATTAGCAGATAAACTTTCTCACAACTCATTTCTCCAATCACAGGCAATTTTGGTGACTCCACTTGCATTACTGAACTCAATCCATTACAGCAAACCCAGTAAAGGTTGTAAACCCACCTCCAATTCAGTAACCATATTCTCTAATCAGCAGTCACCCACTTGCTTAGAAACTCATAATCCTCACTAGAGGTGAGTACAAAACCCTCCCCTTGACACAGCAACACCAATCACTCAACCATCATTCATAATTATTCCCTGGATTTTGGTCCTGACCACAACACCAAGCTACACAAGTGTTGATCGGAGTTAACAACCTCTATCAAACTCAGCACAAATCACTGATGTTCAACTAACCCAGATTAGCCCACCTCGTCTTCACAACCTGTAATTTTCCCCGCAACTCAGAGATACCATTTCTAAACAACAACTTGCTCAATGATTGCACTCCAATATCTATCAAGATGAAAACATGGATCGCCAACACATAGATGACTATGGACTATGGGTTGTAAAAAAGGAATCCCAATAGGCACTCAATGGTCAGCACAGACATAATGAGCTGAATAGCTAGTACTGCATGAACCTTTGACTACATCACAATATACAGAAACTAATCTGAGGACAATATATTGGTTATTGGACTCTTGATAACACCATGATACTACAAGTAGAAATGTTGCCTCCATTAAAATTGCACCTAATGGGTATCCTGGGCTGAATAATCTTGTGCACAGTGTAAAATTACTAATTAGACTCATCAAAGACATCAGCAAATGCTGTTTGGTTCCCATTAAGTATAGACTTCCAAACATCCTACGATTCTGGAAGTTAAAATATCAACTGCTGAAATTATTCACCTGACAACACTTCACAGGAAACTAACTCCATTGCTAACTTTAAAATTTGGATGTGCTTAGCAAAGAAGAACTGGCTTAGAAAAACAAACATTTCAAATAAGGAAATATTAAAAAGGTTACAGATTGATGTCCACAAAAGACTAACTAGGAAGATTTGAAAAATAAAGAACCATTGGACATAGCCAGTATAGTACATAAGCAGACCAATATGCTCATAATGTTGACCGGTCATAATACCAAGATGAACTAATTTCCACTGCCTGCTCGTGATCCATATCATTCCATACCCGGCGTATTTATGTGCCTATCTAAAAGTCTCTTAAATGCCATTGTCATGTCAGCTGCTACCTGGGTAGACCTACCTTCTACCTATTTGTTTAATTGAATGTATAAAAAAAACTTGGGATTTTCCTTAATCCAACTCGCCAATTACATTTCATGGCCCCTTTTGGCCCTTCTAATTGCCCACTCGAGTTCTTTCCTGCTTGTTTTATATTCTTCAAGTGTTCCGGCTGATTTAATCTTTCTGAACCTTACATATGTATCCAGATCGAATTTATTACATTCCCAATATTTCACATCTTCATTCTAAACATTTTCCAAAATAACTTTAACAACTGGACCAAGAGGGACCCGTTGGGCCTCATTCCCCCAACGCAATATTCCACCACTCACCCATTCCACCAACGCAACCCATTCCCCAACACAATATTCCACCACTCACCCATAGCCCACAACACTCCCTCCCCCTCCTCTTCACTCTCCCTCTTCTCTCCCATCTACTCCTTCCCTCCCTCACCTCTCCATCTCCTTTACCCTATCCTCAGTAACTCCCTCCCTCCATAAACCCTCTCCCCTCCTTACCCCTGTCCCGTTGGGCCGCGTAGCCCCAACGTAATATTCTACACTCACTCATAGTTCCCAACAGCGCAGGCGCAGCTCATTTCCCCTCGTCCCGCAACTCCCTCCCCCTCCTCTTCAGACTCCATTTTCTCTACCCTCTCCTCCTCCACTCCCGCCCTCACCATTCCCTTCCTCTCCTTCCTCCTACCCTCTGTCACTCCCTACCCTCACTCACTCCCTCCCTTCATAACCCCTCTCCCCTCCCTATCCTCCTCGACGTCATTGTGAGGTGGAAGCTGCATTTTTAATGTAAATTAGATCCCATTATGAAGTCATTGTCAGGTGGAGCACAGCTGATGGGTATTTTATGTAAATGAGATCCTATTGTGGCATCATAGCTGCTAACTGCCACTGCAAGTTCAAGTGATATTTCTCAAACTGGATTTTGTAAAGTTTAAAATGTGAATAATTTGTAAAATATACCATCAAACTGAACAAAACTTGATACACCACTCCACAGGACAATTGTGAGTAAGGTGTCCAAAAATTGTAGAGCTATCTTGTACCGTTTTGGTGTAATTTCAGGATCACATGGGCAGACATACACACAGACAGACATACAGAATCACAGACATACAAACAAACAAGATGAAAGATTTAGTAATATAAGACTAAGTGGGACCTGTTGGGCCCCGTTCCCCCAATGCAATGTTCCACCACTCACCCATTTCCCCCAACACAACCCGTTTGGCAACGTAATATTTCACCACATCCATAGCCCCCAACATTCCCACCTCTTTACCCTCCCTCTTCTCTCCCCTCTCCTTCTCCACTCACCTTTCCCCTATCCTCAGTCACTCCCTACCATCAGCCCCTCCCTCCATAACCCCTCTCCCCTCCCTACCCCCCTTGACATCATTGTGCGGTGGAAGCTACTGGGTTTAAAATAAAATGTAAGTTAGATCCCATTGTGATGTCATTGACGGGTGGAGCACTGCTGATGGGCAGTTTATGTAAATGAGATCCCATTGTGATGTTATACCCTGCTAACTACCACTGCAACTTCAAGTGATTTTTCTCAAAGTGGGGTTTTGTAAATTAAAAAATGTGAATAACTTGTAAAATATAACATTAATTTGAACGAAACTTGATAAAAACACTCCACAGGACAATTGCGAGTAAGGTGATCCAAAAATGGTAGCACTGTCGTGTATAGTTTTAGTGTAGTTCCGTAGCACATGGGCGGGCACGCACGCACGCAGACAGATAGAATCACAAACAAGATGAGAGTTTTAATAATATACTAGGCCAAGTGGGACCCATTGGGTCCCTGTCACACAGGAGGCCTGGTCCCCCAAAGCAACCTGTTCTCCCAACGCAATATTCGACCACTCATCCATAGTACCCACAGAAGGCCTGGTCCCCAATGCAACCAATTCCCCAATGCAATATAGGGGGAAGAGAGAGGGGGAAGAGGGAGAGGGAAGAGGGGGGGGAAGAGGGGGGGGAAGAGGGGGGGGGGAAGAGGGGGGGGGGAGAAGAGGGGGGGGGGAAGAGGGGGGGGGGGGGAAGAGGGGGGGGGGGGGGGGAAGAGGGGGGGGAAGAGGGGGGGGGGGGGGGAAGAGGGGGGGTTGGAGGAGCGGGAGAGAGAGAGAGAAATGACCGAGTACTAATGATATATGGTTTGTGGTATTGTGGGGGGGGGGGGGGGGAGGGGGGGGGGAAGAGGGGGGGGGGAAGAGGGGGGGGGGAGAGGGGGGGGTGAGAGAGGGGGGGGGGGAGGGGGGGGGGAAGAGGGGGGGGGAGAGAGGGGGGGGAAGAGGGGGGGGGGGAGGGGGAGGGGGGGGAGAGGGGGGGGGGGGGAAGAGAGGGGGGGGAAGAGAGGGGGGGGAAAGAGAGGGGGGGGAAGAGAGGGGGGGGAAGAGAGGGGGGGGGGAAGAGAGGGGGGGGGGAAGAGAGGGGGGGGAAGAGGGGGGGGAAGAGAGGGGGGGGGAGGGGGGGGAAGAGAGGGGGGGGGAAGAGAGGGGGGGGAAGAGGGGGGGAGGGGGGGAAGGGGGGGGAAAGGGGGGGGGGGGGGGGAGAGGGGGGGGAGGGGGGGGGATGGGGGGGAGGGGGGGAGGGGAGGGGGTTTGGGGAGAGCGGGAGAGAGAGAGAGAGAGAGAGAGAGAGAGAGAGAGAGAGAGAGAGAGAGATGACGAGTACTAATGATATATGGTTTGTGGTATTGTGGGGGGGGGGGAAGAGGGGGGGGCAATGGGAGGGGGAGCACTTCAACTCCCCCTCCCATTCCGTATCCGACCTCTCGGTCCTGGGCCTCCTCCACGGCCAGAGTGAGCAACACCGCAAGTTGGAGGAACAGCACCTCATATTCCACTTGGGGAGTCTGCATCCTTTGGGCTTGAACATTGAATTTTCTCAATTCTGTTAACCCCTGCTGTCTCCTCCCCCTCCCACATCTCCCTCAGCCCTCGGGCCCTGGCATTCTCTCTATCTCTATCTCCCTCCCCCACCCTAGTCGCACTAGCTTCTCATTTTCACACCACAAACAGCTTACAATGGCTTGTTCCCTTTATCATCGATATTTTTTTGCATATCTTTCATTCATTGTTCTTTATCTCTCCACATCACCGTCTATATCATTCGTTTCCCTGATCCCTGACCAGTCTGAAGAAGGGTCTCGACCCGAAACGTCGCCTATCTCCTTCGCTCCTTAGATGCTGCTGCACCCGCTGAGTTTCTCCAGCTTTTTGAGTACTAGTGATATATGGTTTGTGGTATTCTATTACCTGTACCCTTGAGGTTTCAGTCAACCATGTAGTTACAACCACAAGTAATTACATGACATAATTACATACATTTATGGTCCTGTTGACACCCCTTGATCATAGTAACAGATATTGTTGAGTGACATCTCTAAAGCGCGCAATATATCTACATGCCTACAATGAAGAGAATACATATTTAAAGAGCAGCTAGTAAATTACCTGTTTGTCCAAATGCTCCACTATTCCTCCAAATAGAGAAATACTATCTTGTTTAAAACATATTTCCTGCTGTATATTTTAAAGGACATATTCCAAATCATAATGCCTTTATTGCGGGCCAAAAATATTGTTATCTCTTGCCAGGTTGAAACTGGAAATGAGCAGAATGTTCCAACATCAGGGTTTATTTCCTAGTGTTTGATAGTTAGCTTGGAAATTAATCTTAAAATCTATGCCTCTGCAACCAACATGGAAATTGATCTCTATTTTAAAAATAAGATATTTGACATTAAATTTGTAAGTTAGAAGTTTCTGGACACACTGCCCGATGGGCGGACATTCCAATCACAGGCATGCTTGTTAATCTTTCAAGAAGAAACTACTTTCAAGGTATAAATATATCCTTTAATAGTAAATCAAACTTTATGAAGTTATCATTAAATAGCTTCTTCTTCTAACACCGGCAGTTCAAATGCTATATTTTCTTTTAAAATAGCCTAAGCTTCAAAAATATATCGTGGCCATATTCCGGGGGGCTTTCAGTTGGCTAACTTGGAAAATATAAAAAACACCTTTAGATAGTAATGTTTTGAAATGTCACTTTCAGGACAGATGGATGTAAAATATAACATATTATGTTGTGAGGAAAGAAAGACAGTCGAAAACTGACAGTTAAAACATCACATTAGAGGCAGTGTTATTGCCAAAACATGTGCTATTGAAAATTGTACAGTGGGTTATTTGCACCTTTTATAAATAGCCCATTAACACTTTCTGAATATTTTATTATGTAACCATGTGTTGTTAATGGCTAATTAATCAAGTGGACTATTGCACAATTAGATTCTGGAATGCAGATGATTAATGGAACCATATTCAAATTGGACCAAACTGCTTTTGCTAGAAATTGAACTGTAATATACTTGACAAATAAACCTAAATGTATACACAATACTGCATTTCAACCCTCCTAATGTTATCCCTGCTTTAGCCCTGTTTTCAGAACAGTGGCAATTATCAGATTGAATGCCTGTATACTATGGGAAAGAAATAAGCTATTTACCGTGTGCTTACTTCATACATGTTATAACAATGTGCATATTTCTACCATTCCATTCTCATCATATATAAGGGCAGGTAGTGTAGGATATCCACTGCTGTTCGTTCTGCATCTATGGTGATAATAGACAGCTTTGCAGTTTGAGCATATGGTCTTTCTTAAACCCAGAACACCACAGAAATACACACATTATCAGAATCAGATTTTATTCGCCAAGTATGTTTTGCAACATACGAGGAATTTCACTGGCTAGGTCAGTCATACAATTAAAAGCAACAGAATCAAAAACACATTTTAACATGAACATCCACCACAGTGATATGTTATATATATATATTTCTAATTTTCTTACATTTGGGCATTTCATGCTGGTGTGTATTCTCCATGTAAACAAAGAATTTAAATGATAATAACCACCCTGTTTGATATCCCTTCAATCACCTACCCAATATAACTTTGAGTGTCAATATGATAATTGGGGCAGAAACTAATCCTATAAAATTAAATCCCACATCTTCACATCCATCTGATGTTTCAAAAAGGGTGTTTTCCTATCTTGTGAAATAAATTATTCAATTTTCTCTCAATGGCCAATTTTTTTTTTTTAATTCTGCATCGTACTTTAAACTTAATCTTGGAAGTTAATGGTCTCACTAGCAGCCAATGCAACATCAAAAATTTCAATCACTATGGGGGCGGCACAGTGGTGCAGCTGGTAGAGTTGATGCCTCACAGCACCAGAAACCCAGATTTGATCCTGACCATGATTGCTGTTTGTGCGAAGTTTGCCCATTTTGTCTGTTCCCGCCAGGTGCTCCGGTTTTCTCCTGCATCCCAAAGATGTGTGGGTTTGTAGGTTAATTGGCCCCTGTCGGTCAAAAGGTAAAAAGGGCCCCTACAGTGTAGGGAGTGGTTGAGACCAGGCCCGGCCTTAAGCCGATTGGACTGATTTCTCCCAATTGGGCCCCGCGCCTAAGGCGGGTTAAGATTTTTTTTAAAGCCGACTGACTGTCATATTACTCACGACACGTGCCTGAATACGACTCATTTATAATTATATATTTATATTTCTATGAAAATTGTCCCCAATTGAGTGCCGCACCTCCTAAGGCCAGCCCTGGTTGAGACAGTGAGATAACATGGACATAATGAGAATGGGTGATCTGTGGTTGGTGTGGACAGTTGGCTGAATGGCCTGTTTCCATTATCTCTAAACTAAACTTATGCTATAGTTTTACAATTTCAATCCGTTAGGCCGTTTCCACTTTCAAACAGACTATATCAACAGATACTCAATGCCACATGGGGGATGTAGTTTAGTTAAGTGATACAGCATGGAATAGGTCCTTCTGCCCACAGGGTCCGCGCCAACCAGCGATCCCCACATATTAACACTACCCAACACCCACATTTTTTATATTTGCCAAACCAATTAGCCGACATACCTGTACGTCTTTGGTGTGGGTGGAAACTGAAGATCTTGGAGAAAACCCACGCAGGTCAAGGGGAGAACGTACAAACTCTGTGCAGGCAGCACCTGTAGTCAGGATCGAACCCGGGTCTCTGGCGCAGCATTCCGTGTAAGGCAGCAACTCTACCGCTGCGCCACCTTGCCATCCTATAATAACTATAATAAAGGTTGTTTTGAAATTCAGAAATGCCATGAAAATTGCTGAAAATACTCAGCACGCCCGACAGCATCTATGGAGTGAAAGGAAAAGTTAAAGTTTCTGATGAATTACATTTTTTTTATCAGTTCTGTTAGAAAATCATCAACAGTAAACATTAACTCATTTTTTCTCTCCATACATGCTGAGTATTTTCAGTATTTTTCATTTCATTTCAGATTTTCAAAATCTGCATCGTTATGTTTCTGTGGAGAACTATATAACCATATAACAATTACAGCACGGAAACAGGCCCTCTCGGCCCTTCCAGTCCGTGCCGACCATTTGTTTTCCCCTAGTCCCATCTACCTGCACTCAGACCATTTCCCTCCATTCCCTTCCCGTCCATATACCTATCCACTTTACTTTTAAATGTTAAAATCGATCCTGCCTCCACCACTTCTGCTGGAAGCTCATTCCACACAGCCACCACCCTCTGAGTAAAGAAGTTCCCCCTCACGTTATCCCTAAACTTCCGTCCCTTAATTCGCATGTCATGCCCTCTTGTTTGAATCTTCCCTACCCTTAATGGGAAAAGCTTATCCACGTCAACTCTGTCTATCCCTTTCATCATTTTAAAGACCTCAATCAAGTCCCCCCTTAACCTTCTGCGCTCCAAAGAATAAAGACCTAACTTGTTCAACCTTTCTCTGTAACATAGTTGCTGGATCCCAGGAAACATTCTAGTAAATCTCCTCTGTACTCTCTCTATTTTGTTGACATCCTTCCTATAATAAGGCGACCAAAATTGTACACCATACTCCAGAATTGGTCTCATCAATGCCTTGTACAATTTTAACATTACTTCCCTGCTCCTATATTCAATGCTCTGATTTATAAAGGCCAGCACACCAAAGGCTTTCTTTACCACCCCATCTACATGCGATTCCACCTTCAGGAAACTATGCACAGTTATTCCTAGATCTCTCTGTTCTACAACATTCCTCAATTCCCTACCATTTACCATGTACGTCCTATTTTGCTTTGTCCTGCCAAGATGTAGCGCTTCACACTTATCAGCATTAAACTCCATCTGCCATCTTTCAGCCCACTTTTCCGTATGGCCCAAATCTCTCTGTAGACTTTGAAAATCTACTTAATTATCCACAACACCACCTATCTTAGTATCATCTGCATACTTACTTATCCAATTTTCCACCCCATCATCCAGATCATTGATGTACATGACAAACAACAGTGGACCCAACACAGATCCTTGAGGCACCCCACTGGTCACCGGCTTCCAACCTGACAAGCAGCCATCCACCATTACTCTCTGACATCTCCCATTCAGCCACTGTTGAATCCATCTTGCTACTCCACCATTAACACCCAAAGATTGAATCTTCTTAACCAACCTTCCATGGGGAACCTTGTCAAAGGCTTTACTGAAATCCATATAGACAACATCTACTGCTTTATCCTCATCAATTTCCCTAGTAACCGCTTCAAAAAATTCAAGAAGGTTTGTCAAACATGACCTTCCAGGCACAAATCCATGTTGGCTGTTTCTGATCAGATACCTGTTTATCCAGATGCTTATATATATTATCTCTAAGTATCCTTTCCATTAATTTGCCCACCACTGACGTCAAACTAACAGGTCTATAATTGCTAGGTTTATTCTTTGAACCCTTTTTAAACAATGGAACAACATGCGCAGTGCGCCAATCCTCCGGCACTATTCCCGTTTCTAATGACATTTGAAATATTTCTGTCATAGCTCCTGCTATTTCTACACTAACTTCCCTCAATGTCCTAGGGAATATCCTATCAGGACCTGGAGATTTATCCACTTATATTTTTCAAAAGTGTCAGTACTTCCTCCTCTTTGAATCTCATAGTTTCCATAGCTACTCTACTTTTTTTCCTTACTTCACATAGTTCAATATCCTTCTCCTTGGTGAATACCGAAGAAAAGAAATTGTTCAATATCTCCCCCATCTCTTTTGGCTCTGCAGATAGCTGTCCATTCCGTCTCTCTAATGGTCCAATTTTATCCCTCGTTATCCTTTTGCTATTAATATAGCTGTAGAAACCCTTTGGATTTACTTTCACCTTTCTTGCCAAAGCAATCTCATATCTTCTTTTAACCTTCCTAATTTCTTCCTTAAGATTCTTTTTACATTCTTTATACTCCTCTAGCACCTCATTTACTCCATATCTCCTATAATTATTGTAGATATCTCTCTTTTTTCGAAACAAGTGTCCAATTTCCCTTGAAAACCATGGCTCTTTCCAATTTTTACTATTTCCTTTCACCCTAACAGGGACATAAAGATTCTGTCCTCTTACAATTTCCCCTTTAAATGTCCTCCATTTCTCTTCTACATCCTTCCCATAAAACAGAGTGTCCCAATTCACTCCTTTTAAATCCTTACGCATTCACTCAAAGTTAGCCTTTCTCCAATCAAAAATCTCCACCCTAGGTCCAGTTCTGACTCTCTCCATAATTATATTGAAACTAATGGTATTGTGATCACTGGTCCTGAAGTGCTCACCAACGCATACCTCCGTCACCTGACCTGCCTCATTTCCTAACAGGAGGTCCAGCACTGCCCCTTCTCTGGTCGATACCTCTATGTACTGCTGCAAAAAAACTATCCTGCACACATTTTACAAACTCCAAACCATCCAGCCCATTTACAGAATGTGTTTCCCAGTCTATTTTTGGAAAATTGAAATCTCCCACAATCACTACCTTGTGCTTACTACTAATATCTGCTATCTCCTTACATATTTGCTCTTCCAATTCTCGCTCCCCATTTGGCGGTCTATAGTACACCCCTAAAAGTGTTGCTACACCATTCCCACTTCTCAGTTCCACCCAAATAGCCACCCTAGATGAGCCCTCTAATCTATCCTGCCAAAGCACTGCTGTAATATCTTCTCTGACAAGCAATACAACACCTCCCCCTCTGGTCCCTCCAATTCTATTATACCTGAAGCAACGAAATCCTGGAATATTTAGTTTCCAATCACAGCCCTCCTGCAACCATGTTTCACTGATTGCCACAACATCATATTTCCAGGTGTCAATCCAGGCTCTAAGTTCATCCACCTTACTTACAATGCTCCTAGCATTAAAATATACACATTTTAGAAACCCACCATCCCTTATTCTCTGTCTCTTATCTTTTTCATCTTTCTCGCCTACATTTTGGGTCCGAGTGCTTCCCTTTGCCTCTTGCCCCACACCCTGACCCCTAGCCCCCTCTTCCCGAGTCCCTCCCTCCAGCCTTTCTAGTTTAAAGTCTCCCCAGTAGCCTTTGCAAATCTCCCTGCCAGGATATTGGTCCCCCTCGGGTTCAAGTGCAACCCGTCCTTTGTGTACAGATCATGCCTTCCCCAAAAGAGGTCCCAGTGATCAAGAAAATTGAATCCCTGCCCACTGCACCAGTCCCTCAGCCACGCATTTATCCTCCACCTCATTTCATTCCTACTCTCACTGTCACGCGGCACAGGCAGTAATCCTGAAATCGTTACCCTTTTGGTCCTTCTCCTTAACTTTCCCCCCAACTCCCTAAATTCTCCCTTCAGGACCTTGTCTCTTTTTCTGCCTAGGTCATTGGTAACTATGTGTACCACAACATCAGGCTCCTCTCCCTCCCTTATCAGAATCTTTTGGACACGTTCTGACACATGCGAGACCCTGGCACCAGGGAGGCAAACTACCATCCGGGTCTCCCGACTGCGTCCACAGAATCGCCTATCCGACCCCCTAACTATAGAGTCCCCTATTACAATTGCCCTCCTCTTTTTGCTACCCTTCTGAGCATCAGGGCCGGTCTCTGTGCCGGAGGCCCGGCCGCTGTTGGTGCCCCCAGCTAGGCTGTCCCCTCCAATCGTACTCAAACCCGAGTACCTATTTTCCAGGTGTATGGTCACAGGGGTACTCTCTAGCCCCTGCCTCTGCCCCTTGCCCTTCCTAACTGTGACCCACTTGTCTTCCTCCTGTGGTCTGGGAGTGACTACCTCCCTGTAGCTCCTCGCTATGACCTCCTCACTCTCCCTGACCAGTCGGAGGTCATGGAGCTGCTGCTCCAGGTTCCTAACACAGTCCTTTAGGAGCCCCATCTCAACACACCTGGCGCAGATGTGGACGTCTGGAGGGCTATCAGATTTCCTGACCTCCCACATCTGACATCCAGAACAGTACACTGCCCTGGCCTTCATACTCCCCCCTTACACAGGATACAATATCAACACAATATAAAATCACTACAAACTGCTGAAATCTGATTGTAAATCAGCTGTTTACCCTGGTCCACTTCCCACCAATCAGCTGCTTACCCTAGTCCACTTCCCACCAATCAGCGGCTTCCTCAAAAAAACCCACTTCTCCAAATGGAACGTTATGGATTTAGGTAAAAACAAGCCCCGCGCTTGATTTTAAAGCTTACCGGTCGGGTGTCGCTCCTCCCCCTCCTTCTCTTCCAACGGCTCCTGTGGGCCTCTGAAAAAACAAGCCCCGCGCTTGATTTTAAAGGTTACCGGTTGGGTGTCGCTCCTCCCCCTCCTTCTCTTCCAATGGCTCCTGTGGGTCTCTGAAAAAACAAGCCCGCGCTATATTAATTGAAGCTACAATTAGTTTGAAGAATGTGATCCAGTGCTGAAGAGAAATTAGCCAATTGTTAAGGGTCCCGATCCATTTCCTCTAGAGATACTGCCTGACCCACTGTTACTCCAACATTTTGCATCTATCTTCATTTTCTTAGTTAAGGATAAGTCTGATCATTGAGTGAAAGTGTCACTTTGGGGGAGGACTGGGTGCTCAATATTCCAGGTAACACAACTCCAAAACAACAGGCCAAAGGGAAAAGGAGGTGGGGTAGCATTATTAATCAAGAAAGACACCAAAGCATTGCTAATCAAAAAAGGTATCAGAACATTGCTGAGTAATTATATAAAGGCAGTGGATTGTGATGTAGAATCAGTCTGTCAAGAATAACATTGGTTATATCTCAGGGTGAAACTGTCAAAATGTCAAGGGTTTAAACTGAGAGGGAGAAAGTTTAAAGATGTAGAAGATTGTTTTGCACAGACAGTGGTAGATGCCTGGAGCATACTGCCAGGGGTGATGCTGAAACCAGGTACGATAGAAATGTTTAAGAGGTGTTTAGACTAAAGGGCCTGTCCCACCAGCATGCGCCTGCATGCGGTGAGCGCGACCGAACCGGCAGCGGGGGCCGCGTGGAGGTTGGGTGAGTGGCGTGACGTGGCGCTAAGTTGGAGTGAAGTTGGAGCGAAGTCCGCGGTAAATTCGCAAGGACAGAGAGGGACAGAGAGGGACACACAGAGAGGGACACGGAGGCACAGAGAGAGGGTCACGGAGGCACAGAGCGAGAGGGCCATGGAGGCACATATAGAGAGGGCCATGGAGGCACATATAGAGAGGGCCACGGAGGCACAGCGAGAGGGTCACAGAGGCACAGCGAGAGAGGGTCACGGAGGCACACAGCGAGAGAGGGTCACGGAGGCACACAGCGAGAGGGCCATGGAGGCACATATAGAGAGGGCCACTGAGGCACAGCGAGAGGGTCACGGAGGCACAGCGAGAGAGGGTCACGGAGGCACAGCGAGAGAGGGTCACGGAGGCACAGCGAGAGAGGGTCACGGAGGCACAGCGAGAGAGGGTCACGGAGGCACACACAGAGAGAGGGTCACGGAGGCACACACAGAGAGAGGGTCACGGAGGCACACACAGAGAGATAGAGAGGGCCACGGAGGCACATATAGAGAGGGACACGGAGGCACAACATGAGGCGGTGTGTAATGCGTTGCGGCGGCCGCGGGCCGACAGGCCGTTGGCGCGCATAATTTTTGAACACGGTCAGTTTTCTGGAGCCCCGCGCGATGTCGGGACCAGCTCACACAACTCCATACGGCTCCGGCGATCGAAGTGGGACCGGCCCCGCGAGGCCGGACGGCTCAAGCGACCACGTTAGGTCGCGCTCACCACATGGAGTCCCATGCTGGTGGGACAGGCCCTAAACACATGAACAGGCTGGGAGTAGAGGACCACATGCAGGCAGATCAAAGGAATATAAAGGTGAGAATAATCTATGGAGCCCCAAAATGTAACATCTCAATAGGCCACAGCATAAATGGGAAAATATCAATGGCTTGTTTGAAGAGAATTATAATCTCCATGGGAAATTGTAATCTATATATTGATTGGGCAAATAAAAACTGACATGGGTATTATCGAAGAGGAATTTCTGGAATGTGTCAGGGATTGGTTTTTAAAGTAGGACTTCACAGAACCTACCTGGAAACAGGCTTCAAATTTGGTCTTATGTAATGAGGAAGGATTAAGAAGACATTTTGTGGTTAAAGTTCCCGTAAGGGGTAGCGACCACAATATTGTAATTGTAATTATAATTGATTTTATTAGCCAAGCATGAAAACAAAACACGTATGTAAATCATACAAGGAATTTGATTTGCCAAACTGTCATACCAATATGGAAACATTCCATAGGTCCATAGTCAGCGACTTCAAGTATAATGATCTGAGGAAGAAGTTATCTAAGGTAAACCAGCTGAGAGACAGGTCAGTAGATCATTAATGGCAGATTTACAAACAGATGGTCTATAATTCACAACAGGAATTCACCCTAATCAAAGAGAGGGATTCCATGAACAAGAGGCATAATCCTTTGGTTAAGGTAAAGGATAATATTTAACTGAAAAACATGCAATCAAGGACAAGTGGTAGTTTGTAGGATCCAGCAGCCAAAAACTAAGAAGTTCATAGGAAGAGAGAAATTAATTTTGAGAGAAAACTAACATGTAATACAAGAACAAACAGAAAAGGTTATCTAGATAAATAAATAAGAAGAGGGCAGCTAAAGTAAATGTGAGCCTCCAGAGAACGAGGCTGGTGAATTAATAAGAGCAAACAAAGAAATGGAAGATTTGTTGAATACATCTTTTGAAACAGTCTTCACCATTGAATATTGCTAATATCTTCAAGATATTATACAGGTTGCTGGGCGGAATGATGGCGCAACGGTAGAGTTGCTGCCTTACGTTGCCAGAGACCTGGGTTTTATCCTGACAATGGGTGTTGTCTGTACTGAGTTTGTACGTTCTCCCTGTGACTGCATGGATTTTTTCTGGGTGCTCTGGTTCCTTCCTACACTCCAAAGACATACAGGTTTGTAAGTTAATTGGGTTCAGTAAAAATTGTAAATTGTCCCGCGTGTGCATGCTCGTGTAACAGGGATCACTGGTCGGCTCGAACGTGATGGGTCGTAGGGCCTGTTTCTAAGCTGTATCTCTAAACTAAACTAATCTAGCTTTCAAGTAACATGGTAGAACTACAAAAAACCCAGTAACAAGATAAAATATTGAAGCCATTGATAAAATATGAGAGCTATAAAACGCGACACGCTGCATTGACCCAATTGACTGTGCGGCAGGGTTTTACAGTGCCTACAGAAATACTGGACCCATTAGTTGAAAATTTTCATAATTTACTCATCACAAGGACGATACCGGAGGATTGTAATAATGTTCTGCAAGGATCAGTGCTGAGATCGCTGTTGCTTATAATATATATTAATGATTTGGATGGAAATGGAGGTGGTCTGGTTGGTGAGTTTGCAGATATCACAAATATTAGTAGAGTTTCGAATTGTGAAGAAGGTTGTTAAAGGATGCAGCAGGATATAGAACAATTGAAGATATAGGCAGATAAAAAGCAGAGTGAGTTTAATCTGGACATGTGTGAAGTAATATATTTTGTGAAGTCAGTTGCAAAAGGAAAGTCTTCAGGCTCAATGATGTACAGAGGGATTTTCGGGTGCAAGTTCATTGAATCTTGAAAGTGACAACACAATGAAATAAAGTGATAAAGAAGGTGTACAACATGTTTGTCTTCATCGGTCAGAGCACTATAATGCTAAAAGTCTACCTATTGTTTGTGTTTGTGCCCACGATCTGCCCACGTGTATCTGTGTCAATCTGGTTTTCCTATCTTCTTCCAAACGCTAGGCCACAGCCTTTCCCATTTTCACACACCCTACTCACGTTTTTCCCTTGGTGGCGATAAACATCTCTCCGTCACATTCCCACCTATATTTCCGAAGTTATTAATCCTTGAAATTAAAAAAACACCCCCAAAAACTCACCTTCTAGTCAGAGTATTTTCCGTGGCTGGAAATGTCAAAATGTCAAAGTTTGAAATAAGAGGGGGAAAGTTTAAAGATAAGGAAAGTTATTTTGCAGAGAGTGGTAGGTGCCTGGAGCATACTAACAAAGCTGGAAGTGAAACCAGATAACATAGCCATGTTAAAAAGACATTTAGATAAACACATGAATGGGCAGGGAATAGAGGGATACAGTCCACATGGAGGCAGATGGAATTAGTGTAGTTTGGCATAATTGTTAGAGAAGATATGGTGGGCTTGAGAGTCTGTTCACCACTTATTTTCACCCTGTACTCAAATTCACTTGGACCATCTCTGACACCTTCCTCCCCTTTCTTGGTCTCATTGTCTTCATCACAGGAGATAGACTATCAACTGCCATCTATTTTAAACCTACTGACTCCCGCAACTATGTAGATCACACTTCTTCCCACCCTGCCTCCTGGAAAGACTTTACGCTGCATTTGCGCCCAAGATGAGAAGTTCCACACCAGGACATCCAAGATGTCTTCATTCTTTAAGGAACGAGGGTTGCCCCCTTCTATCATAGATGAGGCCCTCACACGTGTCTTCTCAGTATCTCACAGTTCCGTTATTGTTCTCCTCCCCCCCTGTCGCACCAGGGACAGTGTCCCCATCGTCCTCACCCTTACCACATCTGGCATCGCATACAGCACATAAACCTCCAACATATTTGCCACCTCCAACGGCTTCCCACCACTAGTCACATCTTCCTTTCTCCACCCCTTTCCACTGAGACCGTTCCCTCTGCAACTCCCTGGTTAACTCATCCCTTCCCACCCAAACCACCCCCTCACCAGGTATCTTCCCCTGCAAATAGGGTCTTGGTGAGGCCACGTCTGGAGTATTGCTTACAGTTTTGGTCTCCTAATCTGAGGAAAGACATTCTTGCCATAGAGGGAGTACAGAGAAGGTTCACCAGACTGATTCCTGGGATGGCAGGAATTTCATATGAAGAAAGACTGGATAGACTCGGCTTGAACTCGCTAGAATTTAGAAGATTGAGGGGGGATCTTATAGAGACTTACAAAATTCTTAAGCGGTTGGACAGGCTAGATGCAGGAAGATTGTTTCCGATGTTGGGGAAGTCCAGAACAAGGGGTCACAGTTTATGGATAAGGGAGAAGTCTTTTAGGACCGAGATGAGAAAATCATTTTTCACACAGAGAGTGGTGAATCTGTGGAATTCTCTGCCACAAAATGTAGTTGAGGCCAGTTCATTGGATATATTTAAGAGGGAGTTAGATGTGGCCCTTGTGGCTAAAGGGGTCATGGGGTATGGAGAGAAGGCAGGTATAGGATACTGAGTTGGATGATCAGCCATGATCATATTGAATGGCGGTGCAGGCTCGAAGGGCCGAATGACCTACTCCTGCACCTATTTTCTATGTTTCTAACCACAGGAGATGCAACACCTGTCCCTATACCTCCTCCCTTGACTGTTCAGGGACTGGCCGATCGTTTCAACAGTCCTATCAGGTAAGGCAGAGATTCACTTGCACCTCGTTCAACCTCATCTACTGTATCCGCTGTTCCAGTTGTGGACTCTTATACGTCGGCGAGACCAAGCACAGACTGGCCGATCGTTTCGTTGAACAGCTTCACTCAGTCCTCTTTGGCCTACGAGATCTCCCGATGGCCAAACACTAACTCCCCTTCCCAATCTGACCTTTCTGTCCTGGGCATCCTCCATTGTCAGAGTGATGCCAAACGCACATTGGAGGAACAACACGTCATATTTTGCTTGGCAATCCAGCGGTATGAATATTGATTTCTCTAACTTCAAGTAACCCTTGCTTTCCCTCTTTCCCCGCCCCTCCCCCACTCTAGTCGTCATACTAATTTCACTGTCGTCCTGTTGAGTTTCATTGTTTGTGTAACTCATTACCACTTTCCTCACAGCCAACAATGGACCATTGTGGGTCCACCTCTCCTCAATCATCATTGCGTTTTGCACTTCTTTCATTCATTTGTTCTAAATACCTTCTATATCTCTTTCCCTTTCCATTGACTCTCAGTCTGAAGTAAAGTCTCGACCTAAAACGTCACCTATTCCTTTTTACCCCCCAGAGATGCTGCCTGACCCACTGAGTTACTCCAGCTTTTTGTGTCATTCTTTGTTGTAAACCAGCATCTGTAGTTCCTTCCTATACAGTCTGTTCCTGTGCTGTACTGGTCTGCATCATATCCTTTTCATATTATTCAATTCATGGAATACACAGTGCTCTCCTTTCCATTTCTTTGAAATACACTGGTCTGATGTACTTATTGGGAAGGGGCGGCGGGGGGGGGGGGGGGGGAGAATGTCAAACATCAGAGGCTATGGAATTCCAATGATTTTCTGGTAACAGGTCTAGGGATAGATGAAAACCTAACTTCCACCACTTATTTCTTCCTCAGTACAAATGATGATGCTAAATCAAGAAACGTATAAATTGACCATTGTTTTTCAATAGCCTACTTATTCAAATTAAAAGCTATATTTAAAATTGAATGAACTTTATTTCCAAACACGTGTTAATCTGATCCAGTTATATGTTTGACAGAAATCTGAAAAGAGTGCCAATGTTTCTTGTACACAAAAGGCTGTTCAATTATTTATAAAGTTTGTCACTTGCTGTCCTGGTCGCCATATTAAAAATAAGCAACCCTGTCCCTTGTTCAGAAATTCAATATGGCAGCCATGTAACTAAAAACATTTGATAAACAGATTAGCTTTGAGACTACATATCAGTTACTGTAACTTAATATATACGGACTTATTTTTTCAGTAAACAAGTTGGCTTATGTGATACATTTCTGGTAAATATGCCACAAATGTTAATGTTTTAGCAAGCACATCAAGCACACAGGGCATATTATGATAGTTATTATCATTGCATTTGTTGACATCGGAAACAATCAACATAGAATTAAAAATAAACTGTCAAATGCATGGTAGTAAATAAAAACTGACATAAGCATTTTTGTCAAAGTTGTAAATGTTGCATACCTTAAGTTCCATTCCGCTGCAATACTTCATCTCCACAAATCTGACCTTCGTTATTGGATCCTGAGAGGAAATGAGATTGATCTAAAATTGTACAAAGTTCAGTTGGACAAGTAACAAAATGTAATCATGTACTATATCGTAATGTCACTGTTAAATAGACGTTCCCATATATACTGAGTTATCTGATTTGATTTATTTTACTTAGCTTTTATGATAGCGTTTAAGAATTCAGTTTTAAAACGTTTGACAACTTTTATAACAAAGTGTTAAAAATTCAGTTTTTAAGATATCCACAGGTGGAATTTTCTTTTACTGACTTCAGCAGTTATATGGAAAAGCTATGGCGCATTCATATACAACGACGCATTCTTTTAAAGGTTTGTAATTTGTAGAATTTTTATGTTAAAAAAAAAGTAATGGTACCTCGTTATAACAATATCTTTGTAACAGTTACATCCTGATGCAGTCAAAAAAACTCTCCTTGACGACATCCAGTGGAGGAACTGCGGTTTGCTTTACAAATTTACTGCAAATTACGTGCAAATTTACTTAAAATAAATTGGTTTTACAGGCAACTCGGCGAGGTAACATCTCCATTTTTTATGGAGATAGATTTTTTAAGTATTTTAATGCTGTGGGGACAATCGGGAACCCGCTCTGAACATTACTCTCCTCTCCTGCACTGCCAAAGTTTGCATAGCACAAATGCACTCATGCAGTGCGCTCCTTAATATTTGGGACAAAGTCCCATCATTTATTTATTTGCTTCTGTACTCCACAATTTGAGATTTGTAATAGAAAAAAATCACATGTGCTTAAAGTGCACATTGTCAGATTTTAATTAAGGCCATTTTTATACATTTTGGTTTCACCATGTAGAAATTACAGCAGTGTTTATACATAACCCCCCCCAATTTCAGGGCACCATAATGTTTGGGATACAGCAATGTCATGTAAATGAAAGTAGTCATGTTTAGTATTTTGTTGCACATCCTTTGCAAGCAATGACTGCTTGAAGTCTGCGGTTCATGGACAACACCAGTTGCCGGTGTCTTCTCTGGTGATGCTCTGCCAGGCCTGTATTGGAGCTATCTTTAGCTTAGGCTGGTCCCCTTCAGTTTTCTCTTCAGCATATTAAAAAGTATGTTCAATTGGGTTCAGATTAACTTGGCCACTCAAGCATTGACCATTTTTTAGCATTAATTGAAAAACCCCTTTGATGCTTCAGCACAGGGTTCGGCAACCTTGTTCAGCATAGGGGCCGGGACAAATGTCTGTGAGTGGATGGCGGGCCACATCTATCACATGTACCCATGGATCCCGCCCCAGATGGCAGGCATCAAATCACGTGTTCACAGAAGGTAAACAAAAAATGCTGGAGAAACTCAGCGGGTGAGGCTGGCTCATGCAATCCTTGCATGTCTCACCCGCTGAGTGTCCCAGCATTTTTGTCTAACTTTTTCCAGCATCTGCAGTTTTTTCTTAAACGTGTTCACAGAAGGTGTGTGGCCGTGCCGGCGGCTTGCGCAGGATGCAGTACAACCAGAGCTCGGTCACGCTTGGGGCAGGCACTCGGCAGGCCGGATGATTACGGGAACAAAAATCCACCTGCAGGCCAGATGATTTTGGGTTACGTGCCACATTCGGCCCGGGGGCCATAGGTTGCCGACCCCTGCATTAGCAGTATGTTTGGGATCATTGTCTTGTTGTAGAATGAACTGCTGGCCAATGAGTTTTGAAGCATTTGTTTGAATTGGAGCAGATAGAATGTGTCTATACATTTCAGAATTAATTATGCTACTACTATCAGCAGTTGTATCATCAATGAAGATAAGTGAGCTAGTACCTTCAGCAGCCATACATGCCCAGACCGTGTTTCATTGATGAGGTGGTATGCTTTCGATCTTGGGCAGTTCCTTCTCTCCTCCATACTTTGCTCTTGCCATCACTCTGATACAAGTATATCTTCGTCTCATCTGTCCACAAGACTTTTTTCCAGAACTGTGCTTGCTGCTTTAAGTACAGCTTGGCAAACTGTAACCCGGCCATCCTATTTTTTCCGGCTAACCAGTGGTTTGCATCTTGCAGTGTAGCCTCTGTATTTCTGTTTATGAAGTCTCCTGCGGACAGTGGTCATTGACAAATGTAGACCTGACTCCTGAAGAGTGTTTCTGATCTGTCGGACAGGTGTTTGTTTTTTAAAAAATTATAGAGAGAATTATTTTGTCACGAGCTGTGGAGGTCTTCCTTGGCCTGCCAGTCCTTTTGCAATTAGTAAGCTCACCAGTGCTCACTTTCTTCTTAATGATGTTGCAAAATGTTGATTTTGGTAAGCCTAAGGTTTGGCTGACGTCTCTACCAGTTTTATTCTTGTTTCACACTCTCACAATGGCTTCTTTGACTTTCATTGGCACAACTTTGGTCCTCGAGTTGATAAACAGCTATAAAAGTTTCTAAAGGTGATGGAAAAACTGGAGGAAAGACTGAGAGCTCTGTTATACCTGCATTAGGGAGGCAATTAAACACACCTGAGCAATTACAAACGCCTGTGAAGCCATGTGTCCCAAACAATATGGTGTCTTGAAATGGGGGGGACTATGTATAATCACAGCTGTAATTTCTACATGGTGAAACCAATATGTATAAAAATACCCTTTAATAAAATTTGACAATGTGCACTTTAACCGCATGTGATTTTTTTAAGATCACAAATCTCAAATTGGGGAGAACAGAGGCAAATAAATAAATGATGGGTCTTTGTCCCAAACAATATGGAGGGCACTGTATCACAACTTTGCAACCTGCTTGGGTAATAAATAATATCTACAACTGAGGGGGTTTTCAACAATTAGGCCATGGGCCAAGCCCTGAAATTCTTTCATTGCGTGATCCACCTCTGGAAAGTACTTTACTCTACTTTTAAAGTCTTTTGAACATGTTGCTGTTAAAGGACCAGAATATTCCCATGTTCAAATTTTGGGCATTAGTGAGAAATTCATGTAAAATGGGGCTAAACTTCTTCATTGGGTTAAGCAATAGCATAGGCCAACTCACACAGATGATGATGTCATAACTGACCAATCAGAAGCACTGTATAAAATGGGTCACAGGAATTGGCCAATCAACTTCTCTGTGACAAGATGTATGCACTTAGTGCATTAAGATACTGACAGAATAGTTCTTTTTTCTGAAGCAAGTAGGAAAAAAAATATTGTGAGCGTGCACCAGTGGAAATAGCTAAGGTCCACAGAAGGAGAAATTGCCAAGAATGCCTTTGAAAAATTCAATTTGAGTTTGGTGTTGGCACAAGAAATCCTCCAACATCAGTGGGTTATCACTGTGCATGCTACATGTGTTTCATGGACAAATCGAAGATTGAGAGAGCCCAGAAGAAGCAGGAAGGGAAAATCAGGCAAATGAGACAAATCAGGCAAATGAGGGTAAGTAGATTTACAGAGAATATATTTCCCTTGAGTATTTACATCCTCTTACGTAAACAGTGTAGCCTGAAACAGTTTTCTTAGGTGCATTTTCCACACACCTGCAGGTTCCTAAGTACAACACCACATAGTAAAATTTGTTGTCACTATAAATGCCACTTGAACAATTAGCAGCATAACACAATTCAAGTGCTATTAAACCTAACTTTTAGCTTCTCTTACTTGGGGCCTAATGCCTCACAACCCCTCCAAAAAAAAAAAATCATAATGCAGGGCCTAAGTAAAAAGAGCAAAACCTCTCTGTCATGATGTTGCCGTAATCATTTGTGTTTTTTTTCTAACCAAATTGGTCTAGACTTTCATTTATGTTCAATAGAATAGGTCTTATTTTTAGAGGTCTTGCTCTAGGTTATTGGATGGTATTTTTTGCTTCGTATTATCGTCACAAAGTGTGGACTGTGGTACTGGTACATGTTATCATCTTGGCATTATTGTGGAAGTTGACCCAACGATAACGATTGTTTTTTCTTTTGTGGCACTGAATGGTTGGCAACCTGGGTAGAGACAGTATCATTTTTAAATTAAACTCATGATTGGTCCTAACTACTGAATGACCGCTATCTGCAAAATGTAATAACAAACTTAAATATTGTTTTATGTGCCTCTATAAATGGCTTTATTCTTTATTAATGGCTTTAGAAATTGGGGGTTGATTACATTTTGTGACATTGCACTTATGATACTCTCTCATTTTGTTGTTCAAGTATTGACAAGTAAAAGTATTTTCAACATACAAAAAATAGGTAGGTACGATCAGCGATAAACCCAGTCATTTTGTATCGAACATCAATGAAATATCAAGCAAAAGAAGAGACAATAGAAGTAACTAGTAATTGCGCTGTCACAAATTGGAGATAAATTTTCATACGTCTATCCCTATTCTTGAATTTCTTTGCAAATATTGATATAGAAGTGAAGACATAAAGACTGATCACAATATTGTGAAAGTTGTCCACTCATCCAAGCCTAAGAAATGTAATCATAATTTTGTTTTCCTGTTATCTTCTTTGATATTGAAAAAAAAACCTAGGGTTTTAAAATAACCCAATGAGAGCTGAAATACTTTTTTTCAAATTAGATAATTATTCAACTTCATAAGTCACGACGGGGTCTTTAATCACTTCTAAGTTATCTTTGTACAACCTTTGTATTTTGTTTCTGTTATTTTGTATATTTCAATCCAGCTGCGACCACTAGTCAGAAGGAAGGGGAAGAAGAAGAGCTTCCCTTCAAGGTCAGCGTTCAACGTGTAAAGGGATCTGATCCTGTTGCATCTTCTCACTGCAGATCTGCCCACCTCCTGCCTCCTCAGTGCATCATATGCAGAAAGGACAAGACCATACACAAGAAAAAGGAAAAGGGAGAAACTGATACAGAAATGCATAAAGATGTGGGAATTCTCTTGCACATTCGGGGCTGGATCTTGTTGCACGAGAAGTAAGATATCACTTAAGAAGTTACCAAAGCTACGCAAAGTTTCTTACTAGGCAGCAAAAAGAGGGTCCAGAGAAAGGTATGTATCAGGAAGGGTATACTCGATGAGTGAGTCGGTTGTAGAGTAGAATAATTCGAAATCGAGAAGTGTTGAGGTTAAAGAAATTACTAACCTTGTTTCAGAAATGTGTTCATGATGTAGAGGGAGTAAGCTTTCCAGGGTACAAATCATGGAATTTGAAAAAGAGGCTGCAAAAGACATATCAATTTTTTTAGAGTGATTTGGTGTTTGTAGATTTGAGTGCTGCCGAGGTTGTAGAAGATGTTGCTACCCCTATGTCATCGGACACACCTACAGATGGAGCCGACACTGATACCAATGTGCATCTAGCTGCAAGTAGTCCAGCTGAAATGCATTCTTCACCATCTGATGATTACCGACTCCGTAAAATGATCTTGGCTTATTTTTGAAAAGTGCTTATTTCAAGCTTTATGTATTGGTATTATTTCCTTCTGTGACTCGATATTGAGACTGGTGTGTAAAGTTTTGCTGAGAAAATGTATGAGAAATATAGCATTTGGAATATGTAAATGAATGGGGGGTGGGGAGTCATTTTGATTTGTAAACAGATCGAACAAATCTAGTACATTTTTAGGTAATTTAAAGGTATATTTGGGGGATGGATGAGCATACGTGGGCGTGTGTGTGGGGGGTGTTTGTGTGTCAAGTCACATTTATTTATATAGCACATTTAAAAAACAACTCTCGTTGACCAAAGTGCTTTACATTTGTTATAAGAGTAGTATACACAAGCAGGCTACATACATATATACAAATAGCCCTCACTCGGAGGACGTCAGGAAAGGCTTTGGAGAACAGATATGTTTTTAGACTAGACTTAAAGGGGGCAGTTCTAATGGGGAGCGGTCATGTGTGGGGGTCATTTTGTTTCATTTACATATCTTAACACATCTAGCATAGTTTTAGGTCATTAAAAGTACATATGTCACCGTTACTAAGGAGAAATATGTCCTTAGCAATTAAATGTAACTTTTTATTTGTTTATGGCCGTTAATCCTTAACGCCATAAACAAACGTGGGGAACATTGTACGTACGCGTGATATATCCCTTTTTGACACATCTAACACGTGTAGGTACTTTCCAGAGGTGTATCACGAAACTCAAAAACTAAGCCCTAAATCCTGCCTCGGCCCATGGTCTAAATTAACAAAAATCAGATGCAGAAACGAGGAACTGCAGATGCTGCTTTGCACAAAAATTGCTTGAGTAACTCAGCGGGTCAGGGAGCATTTCTGGAGAACATGGATAGGCGATGTTTCGGGTATGGGACCCTTCTTCGGACTTGAAATAAATATTTCCTGTCATATAAACCCAGCCTGAAATGTGGCAAAATATTACCACTTGGACCTGATATTTTGAAATGTTCATCCTTTGCCCACGAGGCTTTATGGGGAGGGGGAGAGGAGAGAGAGATCATTGCATCGTGTAAGAAACAATTGCAGATGCTGGTTTAAACACTAAATGCTGGAGTAACTCAGCGGGACAGGCAGCATCACTGGAGAGGAGGAATGGGCGACATTTCGTGTAGAGACCCTTCTTCAGACTGAGTGATCTCGACCCGAAACGTCGCCCATTCCTTCTCCCCGGAGATGGTGTCTGTCCCGCTGAGTTACTCATGCATTTTTGTGTCTTATCACTCCATTCACCTTTTGCCACAAATGACCCGGGGAGTCGGGGCCGAAGCAAGAGCCCCGGCACCGCTTGACGTCACGGCCTCACAACGTCACCGGGCGCTCGCTGACCCGCCGCCTCACAACAAACGGTAAGTTGTAGTTGTGGGGGCGAGATCTCCCGCGCACGCGCCTGTTTGAAACCCAACGGCCGGGCACGAGCGCAATCCTCACTCCCTCTCCCCGCCCGCCCGCGGTCTCTCACTCCCCGCCCGCCCGCCCGCGGTCTCTCACTGGCCGCCCGCCCGCGGTCTCTCACTCCCCGCCCCCGCCCGGGTCTCTCTCACTGGCCGGCCACCCGCCCGCCCGCCCGCGGGTCTCTCACTCCCCGCCCGAAGTCTCTATCTCCCTCTCCCCGCCCGCCCGCCCGCCCCCCCGGGTCTCTCACTCCCCGCCCGAAGTCTCTTTATCTCCCTCTCCCCGCCCGGGTCTCTCACTGTCCGCCCGCCCGGGTCTCCCTCTCCCCGCCCGCCCGGGTCTCACTGCCCGCCCGCCCGCGGACTCTCACTGTCCGCTCGCCCGGGTCTCTCACTCCCCGCCCGCCCGGGTCTCTCACTCCCCGCCCGCCCGGGTCTCTCACTCCCCGCCCGCAGTCTCTCTATCTCCCTTTCACTCCCCGCCCGCAGTCTATCTCCCTTTCACTCCCCGCCCGCAGTCTATCTCCCTCTCGCTCCCCGCCCGCGGGAGGTGGAGGGCGAAGAGCGGGGTCCCTGCCTTCGACGACGCGCGTCTGTCTGAGTTAATCCCGCACAGTGTGGCAGCGTCTGCCTCTCCCCTCACTTCAACCGTGAGTGAATGCGTGATGAACCTGCCCGCAGGCAGTGGCCGGAGACAACCTCCTCCTCCTCCTCCTCTGCTTCCATCCCGCCTCACTTCTTCATTTCCCCCCTCGCAATTGCATCTCAAAAAATAGGGCGAGGAGGTAAATAAACACAACTGAACTCTCCGGCTCCAGTGAAAACAGTTGCCTTTTAGCCAATGCCTACAGGTTTATATTCCTCCTGCCGTTTTACTTCTAACGTTCAGGGTTGCAGCCTGTCATCGATTAGCAGATAACGGAGCTGGAGACGGATTAACTTTTAAGGAGTGTTGTTCCACTCGGGGGTCCAGTCTACCTGTTTTGGCTTTGTTCTGTCCGAGTGTGATTAAGGCCTTTTTCTTCTCTCTTTCTTTCTTTCTTTCTCTCTCTCCGACCCCCCCCCCCCCCCGGGGAAATCGCGTGAGCAGGCCAACGGTTTTCAGGCCGCTTTATTTATAATCTGTCACCTGCCGCCTTTCGAGAGCCGTCGGGGAGGTGGGTGGGGAAGGGGAGGGCGAGAGAGAGAACGACATTACACAAAATGCGTAGAAACTAAAGAGGCGACGGGCAGCCTCAACCGAACTTGCTGCCGGCACAAGCAAGGCTGGGAGCAAGAAGCCGATTGACGCAGCCAATCAGCCGCGCCGTCCCGCTGATGCACATGGGGACTGGCCAATGGGAACGCGCCGCCGGTGGTGGAGCTGGGGCGGATCCAGCCGAGGGGCGGATGATTGACGTGCGCCGGGGCCAGTCCGGCGGCCGGACCGGGCGAGTGGCGGGCGGGCGGGACAATGACGAGCCGGCGCCTCCCCCTGGCCGCACATGATTGATTCAACATTCAACATTAATGCTGATGGACGGCGGCTTCAGGCAATCGAGGCGTGGGCTCTTACATAATGGCAACTTGGATGGGTTTGAAGCCAATCAATCCAGTCTGCTGAGCTATTAGTAACGAGACCGTGGGTGCGATGTTGCACCAATCCGTGTAGTGTCGGGGCGGGATGTCTGGTGATCATGTTAGGTTGTCTTTTGTGTATACAGAAGATGGATACAGTATTCAAAGTGTCCACTTTGGAAATGTGTTTTATTTCGGGAAATATATCCCTGTGTTTGGCCAAGTAAGGTACGTGACTTTTTGAAAATGCCCGTAGTAACTGCAAATAATTTAGACACTTGTGTTTTGTTCGCTTTGATGTTCATGAGCAAGTGAAATTTTGGATTAATTTGCGACTTCAGATGGTCGCTTCAGTGAATTATGGGTTTGTGAAGGCTGTATTAATCCGGTATCTGTGTCGAGTGCCCTATTTCCCTACATCTCCCCTCGCGGCCCCGATAACGTCCGCGGGGGGGGGGGGGGGGGGGGGAGAGAGAGAGACCGGGACAAGGTGATTTACATTTGAGAAGGTATTGGGGTGCAGGACTGATCATTAAACAATGTCAGGTCTAAGTGGTAATTTTAAATTCCTTTGTTCGTTTGACATTCGCAGTATCAAGTTTTTATTTTTTTAAAGCAAATCGTTGTCTTCGGTTTACGGAGAATATTTCTTTGAGAGAAAATGCCAATAGTTCAGTAAAAAGTCTGGAAGTGCATTACCAGGCCCCAGCTGCTGGAGACAGTTTTTGTTCATATTCTTTTCGGTTGTCGTTTCTGAATTAATTTAATGAGAGGAAGGGGTGGCCAGTGTGCTAAAGGAGTTGTGAGGGGCGGGGGTGGTGTTGGTGCTCGTGCTGGAAGGCAGGTTTTGTTTTTGTTTGTTAATTACTTCTGGTCAATTCTAACTCTTTGATCTGATTTATTTTGGGGCTTTTTGCTCTGTATTGTGCAACTATCCCTTTTTTCTCTAAAATTGTTTTCAAGTTCGCATGAAGCAAATAGTCTTTCCATTTGTTATCACAGTCAGTTTATAAACTTGTAGGAAGCTGTCGCATTGGCTGATAACATTCTTTAAATTACTTGATATAAAATGGTAAACCTTTACAGTAGTTGAATGTCTTATTCGTAAACCAATCATTAGATGTTGATGTAAAACAAATAATTTCAAATAACCCTGTGAAAACTTGTGAATTATGGTTTCCATGCAACCATTTAGTGTTTTCCCATTTTTATTTATGTTTTATAATTTGTACCTAGGTTGTTACATTTTTAAAGAAATTAAAGTGATTAGAATGGCACCATATTTCATCATCTGTTTTGCAGAAATACTTTTAGGTATCGCCATGCAACAATGTGTGTGAGGGCTCATTATTCTGAATGTTCTGGAAGAATTCAAGGTTACTTGTTATTTTGTTCTCTGTCTATGGTGCATATTTTAATCAACAAAAGGAGTTGTTAACTACAAACATCTCGATATTATCTAACTATTTTATGGACTTTTTCCAGTTTGAGTATGGCCATACGAATAAAAGTTGTTTTTGGGGTATCGGTGGTTTACTTTTCAAACAATATTGGAATTGCATTAAGGCACTAATCGTTGTATGGTGGCTTGGCTAATAAGGTGAATATTGAAATTTGTTATGTAATGGTATTGGAAACATAAAAACAATATTTAAAGAAAGTATGATCAGATTTTAAAATCGAATGTTAGAATATTTCTTGATTAGAGGTCTGCTGTAAAGGAATACCCTTTAAATGTGTTTTATTTAGTCTGTGCAATGAAATAAATAACTGAACGGAGCGAAAGATGGAGTAACAAATCTAATGTTAAAATATGCCATCCACAAGTTAACCGTTACTTCATCATTTGATTTCACAGCGCTCTAGCTCGCCAAGGTTTAATACATTTATATTATTTTTGTACTATGGTCTCGAGTAATGAGGCCTTGGATTATATTGGAAAACAACTGCTAGATTAATGCCTCCCATACAACCTTTCTGTGAGCAAACGCCTGTTTCCAGGTTAAGGTGATTTTTTTTTTTTTTTGTTGTCTCTGTCTTGCATTGCAATATAACACTAATATACATTCTGGTGATTATTGCTGTCTTTGGGAGCAGATCCATTTTATGCACATGGAAATAACAGTTCAGCATGATTGTTTGTATAATTGCTCACTTCATCTAAAAGTTTCTGTTTAAAGATGGATGACACACCAACCCATCTATTTTACTAAAATCACAATTTTAAAAAAAATGGAAGAGCTGGATAAAGTTTATTTTGGTGTTTGCCTGTGAGTTAATTTCATTTGACTGTTGTAGATCTATAATTTGGTAAAAAAATTTTAGTTGCCTTTTTAAAGAAATCTTCAAATGCATATTTAATTAAAAAACTTACCAAGTTTTTTTCCCCAAAGGAACACAATTTCTCATTGTAGGAAATAATACACTGTTAAATACTACATACAAATAATACACTATTTTTACACAAAGTTTCCCAACCTAAATTTCTGCCTATTCCCTATATTTTATTTCACATTTGAAAAGCTCCCTTGTGTTGACCTAAAGTTTGACTTACACCTAGCAAGTAATGACTTTTGGAATTTATAAATCTACTTGACCATTGTTTGAAAACTACTGAGTTTAACATGTTTGTTCTTCAATGCTTTGATCTATTAATGTAGATTATCAATATTGGAAGTTATTTTAACTGTAATAATTTGGATACACTGAGCAGAGTTTCATGTGCTTAAGATTGCTATTAAATCACTTGCTGCTCATAATATTTACAGATGCTTGTCCTTTGGAAATTATATTTATGATTAGGTGATAATTGCTATAGTTTACTTTTAGATTTGGGGTTTGGGGAAATTCTATTACAATTTTCTTTGCATTTGTTATCTGGATAGCTATTTACTATAAACTGGGGATGTTTTGAACTTTTCATTAGTTTAACAATTAAAACAAAGGCTCGTCACCAATGCATGGGTATCTAATTAGCATATAATTTGAGCCATCTCACGTTGTGTTGAAAACATTTGTTTTGAAACTGGTTTTCAAATATTTTTCTTTGTACATGTGATTTTAGAAAGTAGGATAACATGTGTAGGAAATAACTGCAAATGCTGGTTTAAATCGAAGGTAGACATAAAAACAAATAAATAAATAAATAAATAAATGACAATTGAATGCAATGCTGGAGTAACTCAGCATCTCTGGAGAGAAGGAATGGGCGACGTTTCGGGTCAAGATCACTCCGTCTGAAGAAGGGTCTCGACCCATAATGTCGCCCATTCCTCTCTAGAGATGCTGCCTATCCCGCTGAGTTTTGTGCCTGCCTTTAGTTTTAGAAAGGAGTGAGAGACGGATTTATATTTTGTTTCAGAGAATCAGTTTCTTAAAAGACCTATGCACAACAAATGCATTTCTGAAAGCCTCAAAGCAAGTTTGTAATCATAACTTGCAGTTGCATAGATTGCAGTACTTGGGTAATGGCAACATCTGTGCTTCAACTTTTTGTTTTCTGTTCCTTCAAAAATAAAATATTAATTAAGGCAATCCTATAAACCACATGTTTGCCAGAGTTGGATTTTCCCTTTTTCATAGTATGTTTTATGACTGAGAGTATTTCCAATGGTAAATATTTTTTAACAATGTTCCTAAATTGTTATAATGATGCTGGAATATATCCTGCAGAATATTTGATAGTTGATTTCCACATGCGAAGGCAGTGGTGCAGATTGTAGTCTATATTTTAAACTTGGTTTTCAAGGTCAGATTTTATAGTAACAAATTGTCCAAATGGTAATCAGTTGGCCATTATATAACCAAATTCTGGGTGTTGAGAATATATTTGTATTTAAAATGCACTTTATTAACATTTTGATCATAACATTTTATTGGTTTCACACTTTTTCCAACCAACTTTCATTGAAAGATGTGTTCTCTATTATAAGTATAAAGTACAAATAGTAAATATTGAATTTACACATGGATTCTTGCCCTTGGAATGTCCCAAGACTGGTCCTGAAATACTTTTGAAATATTTTCTGTCACAGTGTGGGTAAAAGACTTGTTTTATGATCAAGGTCCAACGTAAAGGAAATAATTAAATGTCCAATTAAAATCTTTTAATGATACATAGGTTAAGTTTGTTTGACAGAACATTGGAAGAAAGCCTTTGCTCTTGAAGTAACCCCATATCATGTTTGTTTGTGTTCAACTGAGGGAAACAATGGGTTATTGGTTTTGACATCCAATCAGAAAGTGGGCATCTTTAACAGTGTAGGATATGCCAGTCTAGAGTCTGCTGTATGACTTAACTTTGGAATTTGAAAATTGAGTTTCAAAATACTGCCACAGAGGTATTTGAGAACAATGATTTGCCGTTGATTTAAAATAAAGAATGCATTAGTGTTCGTTTTTCTGTTTAATGGATTTCATGAAAACCTAGAATTAATGTTGACTATGGAATTTTACAGTTGTAAATAAAGACATATTTTACTAATTTCAAAAGCAGAGTATCACTGGCTTTACCATTATTGTGATAGAATAAGAAATCTGTATCTTGCCATTTAAGATGTTGCTGGTTTGGAATAATGGAGGGGATTGGGGTGAGAGTTTCCAATGGGAATGTGATTGAAGTATATCTTTTTTCTTTTGCTTGGGTGGTAAACTTTTAAAATGAATCTAAAGTAATATCTATATCAGAACATGATTTATTGCTTTGGTAACAGGTACCATATATCCAATTGCAAACATTTTTCCCATCCATGAATATTCCATTTTTACCATCTCTGATAATTAACAGCCCTCATTTTTGGTGCATTTCCAAACTATTCTCTTTGTAATTTCTGATCCCTAGGTTTTCTAATAGACTTATGATGCATATATAATGTGTGTGCTTCAGCCTAAGCCAGGAGAGGATTACGTGTGAACTATCATCCATTGTACATTGCATTTAAGAAGCTAACTTGGTAGACTCCATTTGAGTTTAATTACAGTTGTTATGAAATCCATTTGGTCTTGTCCCAGAAAAACATTTTTCTTTACTCAGCATTTTCATATGTTAAAGTTGAACAGGCAGATTTACTGTTCTGATAAAAATGTATGGTTATCAGTATTGTTTTTAAAGCTGTGGAATATTTTGATGTACCTCCAAATTTCTTCCGGTTAGGAAAGTAAACAAAATAGAAAATTTTGTTTGGTTATTGATAGGTAGAAAGCACTGAGATTATTTTAGGGAATAGAGAGCAGAGGCCCAATGTTGTCAGCAAATATCCTATCAGAAAATCAGAACCTATAGAAGGAAGGGAATAGTTTCCTGGAGTTCTGCCCAAAGTTCTGGATACATCATAAACACAACCAATTCTTTTCAACTGGTAGTCCAATTTTAATTAATAGATAATCTCCCTTAGTTCAGCTATGTGAATCCAATTCATATAATTTAAGACGTGCAAATGCTCCAAAATAAGCAGGAAGCATACACTGTCATTCTGTCAGCAGAAATTTTGTTGAGAGTTTAAAAAGAGAATTTCCTCTAATTTAATTGTAGGAAAATATTGCATTGGGGGAAATAATTCCATGCAACAAACATTTGTAACCAGGGATTATTTGGAATCATGGGTTAGACTTTTCATTTATATTATCCTTGCATGTGGATTATTTGCCACATTTTTACTCTGTTCTATGCTGTGTAAGTTCCTAAAATTTTCTGTAGGCAAGGATAATGGTAGAATTGGAATAACAATGTTCTGCATGACTACTTTCAGCATGCCTTGTGGTTTCTGATAGACTTCTTGTGCCGGCAATATTATTATAGTTATGTATTTATTACATATAGTTCGATATTATTAACAGCGACTTTTTTGTGGTTTATTGCAATTTTAATTAATTTACTACCAGGTTTTACCACTGGAGGCCCTCGGTATTCTTTGTGTAAATATTGACAGTTGCAGTGCTGGACCATTGGCTCTTCATCTTAAGTTTGTTCTTCTGACCGACCTAAACATAAACAATTTTGGAAAACTTAAGAGCTAAAAGCACTGTGCCTTAATATTCTGATTCTGTTGGTTTCACTCTGGGATGGACATGTTTTATATAGACTGCACTTGCCACTGAAAATATCTCAAACTCGCGTTGATTCAAACAGAATTGAGTATGAAATCCATATAGTACACTTGTTAGACTGTTTACTATTTGTTATGAATTATATTTTAAGCGTGATTAGATCTTGTTCTAAGATTACAATAAACATTTAAACTGTATTCTTATTATAGATGTTTAAGTTTAGGAAAAAAAAGTACACACACACACACACACACACACACACACACACACACACACACACACACACACACACACACACACACAACACACACAACATCTTGGTGATTCTTGTTATAAACTATGATTCAAAGATTGTTTCATAAATACTCATATTTTGCAGTGAACATGAAGAATATTTGTAGTTCAGATGAAAAACCTGTCCTTAATTATCAATTTGATGGGGGAAGGAAGGAAGATTGTTCATTCAATTACTGGTGTTTACAAACTTGTTATTATCAAACCATAGCTCTTGGCATGTCAGAAGCTTCCTGAAAGTAGACACAAACTGCTGGAGTAAGTCAGCGGGACAGGCAGCATCTCTGGAGAGAAGGAATGGGTGACGTTTCGGGTTGAGACCCTTCAGAAGAAGCTTCCCGATATGGCTAGCTCACTGACAAGATATCTTTATCATGGTACCATTTGCTGAAATTAATCATCGAACAAGTGATGAGAATGCCTTAAAACAATGTTGTTTTGTAATTCCCTTCCGCATTAGATTTTAAAATTTAACTTTGTACCAATATACTGCATTCCACCAATCTCTACTCCTTTCCACAAGTTTAGGATTAATTATTGATTAAAGATAGTTCCAGGGCAGTTCATTTTCAGTCTGAAGATTAATGCCATTCACAAGACTTGCACTCCTTTTAAGATCAACTAGATCTATTGGTGCAGGGTGAATCTTTGGGACTAGCAGTCTGAGATCAAGGATAACTCTGTTAGTTGTGCAGTCTGAAGGTTAAAAATTGAATTCAAAATATAAACAATGTAGCAAAATATGTAATTGAATCCTCTGATGTTGATCATGGTTGAGTCAGGCAAACTATATAGACAATATACACAAGGTGCAGTAGGCCATTTGTCCCTTCGAGCCAGCACCACCATTCACTGTGATCATGGCTGATCATCCACATTCGGTACCCCGTTCCTGCCTTCTCCCCATATCCCCTGACTCCACTACCTTTAAGAGCTCTATCCAACTATCTCTTGAAATCATCCAGAGAATTGGCCTCCATTGCCTTCTGATGCAGAGAATTCCACAGATTCACAACTTCCTCACCTCTGTTCTAAATGGCCTGCCCCTTATTCTTCAACTGTGGCCCCTGGTTCTGGACTCTCCCGACATTGGAAACATGTTTTCTGTCTCTAGCATGTCCAATCCTTTAATCATCTTATGTTTCAATAATATCCCTCTCATCCTTCTAAATTCCAGAGTATACAAACCCAGCCGCTCCATTCTATCAACATATGACAGTTCAACAATCCTGGGAATTAACCTTGTGAGCCTAATCTGCACTACCTCAATAGCGAGAATGTCCTTCCTCAAATTTGGAGACCAAAATTGCACACAATACTCCAGGTGCGGTCTCACTGGGGCCCTGTACAACTGCAGAAGGGCCTCTTTGCTCCTATACTCAACTCCTCTTGTTATGAAGCCCAACATGCCATTTGCTTTCTTCGCTGCCTGCTGTACCTGCACGCTTACTTTCAGTTACTGATGAACAAGGACCCCAGATCCCTTTGTACTTCCCCTTTTCAATCGAGAACTAAATTAAATGTAGGAAATGAAACTAATTTATATAATGTATTTTACAATCACAGGTTGTGAATTGAAGTCTTGCACTTCACAATTTGAATGACATAGCAATTCTCCACCGTCAATGCTTGATTGTGTATTTTTACTTTAAGCTTGTTTTCTGGCCTTCTCATTCTTATGTCGGTGAATTAATCCATTATCCTTTCAACAAAATGTCACCCCGTCTGAGAACTATACAGCATAGATGCAGCCCTTCAGACAAACTCATCCACACCAACCAAGTTGCTGAACTGAGCTAGTCCTGAATGGCTGTGCCTGACCTGCAGTACCCTCCATAATGTTTGGGACAAAGACACATCATTTATTTATTTGCCTCTTTTTTTTGCCTGGGTGTCTTCTCTGGTGATGCTCTGCCAGGCCTGTATTGCAGCCATCTTTAGCTTGTGCTTGTTTTGGGGGCTAGTCCCCTTCAGTTTTCTCTTCAGCATATAAAAGGCATGCACAATTGGGTTCAGATCGGGTGATTAACTTAGCCATTTTTTTATTTTTTAGCTTTGATGCTTTAGCAGTATGTTTGGGATCATTGTCTTGCTGTCGAATGAACCGCTGGCCAATGAGTTTTGAGGCATTTGTTTGAACAAACGTCATCAGTTTGAAGAAGGGTCTTGACCCAAAACGTCACATATATTCCTTTGCTCCATAGATGCTGCCTCACCCGCTGAGTTTCTCCAGCATTTTTGTCTACCTTTGTTTGAACGAGTAGATGGGTTGTGTCTGTACACTTCAGAATTCATTATGGTACTACCATCAGCAGTTGTATCATCAATGAAGATAAGTAAGCCAGTACCTTCAGCAGCCATACATGCCCAGGCCATAGCACCCCCACCACCGTGTTTCACAGATGGGGTGGTATGCTTTGGATCTTGGGCAGTTCCTTCTCTCCTACTTTGCTCTTGCCATCTCCCTGATATAAGTTAATTTTTGTGTCATCTGTCCACAAGAACTGTGGTTGCTCTTTTAAGTACTTCTTGGCAAACTGTAACCTGGCCATCCTATTTTTCCAGCTAGCCAGTGGTTTGCATCTTGCAGTGTAGCCTCTGTATTGGGGTGGGAGATTGCAACCTACTCGTGGTCCGCCCTGTTTCGACAAATGCAATCAACCTGGTGTGTACAATCAAATAAGATCAAATCGAGCAAGTTGTCCTACAACGTTAGGCTACGCAATACGCAAGAAGCCTATTGCGTATTGCGTATTGCGTAGGGGTGGGGGGGGGGGGGGGGTGGGGGGACTATGTATCAACACAGCTGTAATTTCTACATGGAGAAACCAAAATGTTTAAAAATACACTTTAACAAAATCTGACAATGTGCATTTTAACCACGTGATTTGTTTTGTTCTCTATTACAAATCTCAAATTTGTGGAGTACAGAGGCAAATAAATAAATTATGAGCCTTTGCCCCAAGCATTATGGAGGGCATTGTATTTCCCACCAAACCTTTCCAACTCTTGTACCTGTCCAATCACTTTTCAAATTACCACCCCCACCTCTTCCTCTGCAAGCACTTTCCTTGTATGCACCACCTTTATGTAGAAAGTTGCTTTTGGATTCCTTTTAAATCTTATCCCTCTACATTTTATCTCCCGAACTCTTGGGGAAAAGACTGAGGGCATAGATAAGGTGAATATCCTATGTGATTGTATAAACTTTTATGGGGTCACCTCAAAGTCTCTTACTCTCCAGTGAAAAAAGTCCATTTAAGATGCCTCTCCTTGAATCGCAAACCTTCCATACCCAGTAACATCCTTGTATTTCGTTTTTGCACCCTTTCCACTTTATTGCCATCCTTGCCATTGCTGAACGGTACAGTAGTCCTCCTGATGTGGTCTTGTACAGCTGTAACATGACATCTGGACTCCTGTACTCAATACATTGATGAAGGTAAACATACCATCTTCATCACTGTCTTTCTGTGTTGCCACTTTCATGGAACTATGTATTTGCTCTCCTTGGAATGTATGTTCTACAACAATCTCCAGGGCTCTCCCGTTCTAGTCCTGCCCTGGCTTGTCTTGCCAAAATGCAACAACAAAGATCCACAAACCTGTGTTAATTAACATATCACTGGTGGAGTGATTCAACAACTTCAAGTTCTTGGGTATGCATATCTCTGAATATCTGCCCTGGCCCCAGCACTTTGATGTAATCATAAAGAACACCCATCAAGGCCTCAACTTCCTTAGAAAATTGTGGACAAATTGACCTACCAAATTGAACTTCCATATGTGCATGGTAGAGAGCATATTGAGTGTTACATCACTGTTTGATTCGGCAAATCAAAACATCTAGGAACGAAGGAGATTACAAAAAGTTATCAACACTGTTCAGTCCATCACAGGGACTGACCTCCCGATGATCGAAGGGATCTATAGGAGGCACTGTCTCAAAGGCAGCCATCATCATCTAGGACCCACACTATTCTGACCATGCTCTTATTTTACTCCTGCCATTGGAAAACTAATATCCAGGTTCAGGAATGGCTTCTTCCCAACAGCCAGAGTGCTATTGAATTCTACGAATTCCAAACTAAACTACTACCATGATTGTACTAAGGATTTTGACTTTGTTTCTGTTTTCACACTGCATTGTTTTTAATTTGAACTATTTGATATTTATTATGGTATCTACTGAGAACTATGTTTATGTTCCTGTTGTGCTGCTGCAAGTAATAATTTTATTGATCTGTTTCGAGATATATGACATTTAAACACTCTGGACTCATAACCTTGCGTAAACTCCCATCTGCCATTTCACTGCCTATTGACCCAATTGACCATGATCCCATTGTAATCTTAGATACATAACTTTATTTACTGCCCACTATACCATTATTACCACTAGCCTAAAATTATTTAGTAATGCCACATACATTAATATAGGGCTCAAAATTAGCGATTGCCCAATTGCCAATGACCACCCAAAGTGCCGCAGGGCAACGTAAACGCCGACTCATTTTGGGTAAGCAAATACTGGTTTATACCGATGGACACAAAAAACTGGAGTAACTCCGCTGGTCAACTTCTCCTACTCTGGAGAATAGGAGCGTGCTGTTTTGTGCCGATGGTGACGGCTGTATTCCTCTAGTATCTTTGATTGCAGGGCAAAGATACCAGGTGCGTGGTGACGGAGGGTCGGAGCAAATGACGGGCCCTGAACAGTGGCAGCAGCGACCGCGTTAGCGGCTCTACCGCCTCCTCCTCCCGCACCCCGCCCGGCGGAAGGAGACCTCCCTCTCCCTCCCTCCCTCCTCCCAGCCTCGGCGTGCGAGAGGGGTTGTTTTGAAAGCGCAGTTGGTGGATTTGCCGCAGTAGCTTTTGATTTGCAGGCAGCGGCCGCTATCTGCCTAATAACGGCCTCTGCCTGCAAACCCGTTAACGGCGCTTTCAATACAACCCCTCTCGCACACGCCGAGGAAAGGAGAGGGAGGCGGAGGCCTCTTTCCGCCGACTGAAGCAGCTGCACCAAAGATCCTATAACTATAGGATCTTTGAGCTGCACCGCTCAGCCCCGCACCTTCCTGGCGGAGGAGGGGAGGCGGTGGAGACGAGTTCCCAACCACTTCCCCCTTTGGCGGCGGCACTTTGGCGTTGGACAGGGACGGCCAAGGCAGTGGGGCGATGTTGTCCGAGGAATACTGACCTTCCTCACTCCTTCCCCCCCCTTCTCTCTCTCTCTTGTATGCCCCCCCCTCCACCCCTCTTATCCTGGGACCCCTCCTCTCCATCCCGCACTGATCCCCATTCCCTCCTCTATTCAGTCCTCACTGACATCCCCTATGCTCACCTCGCCATCTACCCCCCCCCCCCCCCCCCCCCAATCTATTCATCACCCTACCCACCTCGCATTGATTCTCCCCTCACAATTTTAAATACTCCAACCAACACGTACTAATTCACCTGCCTCAATCCATCCATTCCGCACCGATTGCCTTCTCAACCGTTCCCCCCCCCCCCGGCCATCTATCCACCCAGCACTGATTCACACACCCCCTGACCCTATTGTGATTCATGGTCTTCAGAGCGAACATTGACTATGTTTGATAACGGAATGCAGTCAAATGTGTTTTAATTCCCAATGTTATTATTTGTTTTGACACCTTTAAACATATTACCAAAAGAACATTTGCTGCAGTTATGTCCTTTGGCCATCTCTTGTCAGCTAGTGTAATGTTTAACCTGTCGGATGGGTATAGTCGGTTTTAAGAGCTATTATCATAAAATGCTTTTAAAAATTTCCTTGCAACCTGTAAATTTTGTTATAGATAAATTATATGGGAAGCCAGAGTGTTTCTGTGCCAATAGCAATAACAACCCATGCTATGGCCATGTCATGGTGATTTTCGGTCCTTCACAGAAAACATGCTTGCATCAATCTGTAGTGTGCATGGTCCAGGATTTATTGACATGGGTTGATCATTTGCTGAATAATCCAACCACATTTTTGTTTGGAAGTGGAAAGAACTAATAGAAATTGCATTAATTGCAATATGTAAAAAGAGTTTGAGATATTGTATTATAATTTTGCTGCAAGTCATTGTATACATGTCTTGATTGGTGAATATGTTTAGTTTGTGTTATTTGAAGCAGAAATAATATGTGAATGTAGACAAAAGTGCTGGAGAAACTCAGAGGATGCGGCAGCATCTATGGAGCGAAGGAAATGGGCAAAGTTTCGGTCTGAAACCCTTCTTCAGACTGATGGGTTTTGGCCTGAAACGTTGCCTATTTACTTCGCTCCATAGATGCTGCTGCACCCGCTGAGTTTCTCCAGCACTTTTGTCTACCTTCGATTTTCCAGCATCTGCAGTTCCTTCTTGAACATGCTTCATTGAGCATAATTCTGACTGGTAACTACTCACTTCGTCTGAGCACATTATCATGCGTCATGCAAACCGTCTTAAATGACCACCTAAACTGTCATTTGGCAACCTAAAAAGCTGTCAAGGTTGCCCGGCTGGCAACAGGGAAAACAAGTTAAGCGAGAGCCCTGTAATATCCAAATTGTTAATATAAACACCAAACACAGTGGGACACAGCGCAGATACCCCTTGTTACAGGCCTCCAGTTTTAAAAGCAACCATGCACCTTTACTCTCTGTCTTCTACTTTCAAGCCAATGTTGTATCCAATTAACTAGCTCACCCTGGATCCCACATGATCTCACTTTCATTACGGTACATCTTGTTTGATGTATTGTTTGAGGTACATCAAATATTTGATGGGGATGCATCTGGGATTATCAGAATTTTGAAAGATTGATGAATACATTTCACTCTAATAATTTGGCCATTAACTATTCCAATGGATTTTGGGAATAAATCGTTGTGGATGAATCGTGGTTGTTATTTCTTGGATACCTAGGCTAAAGGAGTTCATAGAAGGCACATAATTAGTTAAATGAGCACATGTCATTGGATGTTTAAGAAAGAACTGCAGATGCTGGAAAAAAAAGGTAGACAAAAATGCTGGAGAAACTCAGTGGGTGAGGCATCAACTATGGAGTGAAGGAATAGGCGACGTTTCGGGTCGAGACCCTTCAGACCCGATTTCATTGGATGATCGGGTACTGGATTGTCTTGGGTTCGCAAGAAGTTCATTCTCATTGTGCTGCACCCAATGTTTCCTTTAGCTCACTGTCGAGAAAGGAGGGAAACGTAGCAGATGGCGACGACAGAAGAACGGCCTCCCTCAAGGAAGTGTTCTGGCACCGATCATGTACAACATCTACACTAATGACCAGCTAACTGACTTGGTATCTAAGCATAACTATGCTGACGATCTCTGTAACAGCACAGGGTACACAGTTCCAAGATGTTGAGACAATGCTGACAGAGGCATTCACCGATTTATCTCCATACTATGAGAAAAACCAGCTGCGTGCCAACCCATCGAAAACACAAGTCTGTGCATTCCACCTGAGGAACCAAGAGGCTAACCATCAACTACACATCACATGGTCTGGACTCCCACTAACACATTGCCCAAATCCAGTCTACCTTGGAGTCACACTCGACCTCTGCTTAACGTTCAAGGCGCATGTGGAAAAAACTAAAGCAAAGGTGGGCACTCGCAACAACATATTGAACAAACTCACCACCACCAAATGGGGTGCCAACCTAACAACCGTATGTACTACAGCCTTAGCACTCTGCTTATGTGCTCCAGAATACATACACCTGCCCTGCTTGAGAGAGATCTACACATGCAAAGAAGATCGACTGATCCTTGAATGCCAGCTGTCATAGCATCGCTGGTTGTCTCCGATCTACAGACATAAACAACGTCTATCTACTGGCTGGCATCGCTCCCCCAGACATCAGGAGAGCGTCTAAAACAACTGACAGACAATAGACACCCATTATACAACCATGTGCCCCCTCCTAGGCGGTTAAAATCCCTTGAGCTTCCTAAACAGCGTCACCCCATTGGAAACCACCAGCTGAAGCTCACCTCCAAATGTAGAAGAACAGACTAGCCACTGTCCCTATTTCCACTAAGATGGGCATACCAGCAGCAGAACGCTTACCACCAGGTGCTGATGGGCACTGGCTAAACTGGAGATGCCTCAACCGACTGCGAACCAGGGTGGTCAAGGGTGACAATGCACAAATGGGGTTTCATCGAGGGTACGACAAACTGTGACTGTGGCACACAGACCCGGACAATGCAACACCTACTGCAATGCCCATTGCTGGATAATCCATGTACTACTGCAGACCTTGCACTTAACACTCCAATAGCGCAACGATGTGTACAGCAGTGGTGAGCCGCTGTATAGCATAAGGACACAAAAGAAGAAGAAGCAGCTTGTTCTGTTTTAAAGGTTATTTTTAAAACCTTCTTGGTTCTCCATGTCCTGCTGGAAAAAGGCTTAGTCAATCTTTGTGTGAAAGTCACAAAACAGCATTGTAGTACAACGGCTTGACTTTGTTAATGTTTGCTTATTTGTAGTTATATTTTTGCTTGAGCCCTTGTTAAAGTAAACCATGCCCAACTGATGTCCTGGCTTCTAATTGAACCTTTTATTATTTTTTTTTTTTAAAAATTAATAGTTAAATTTTATTTCATTTATGTTTGAATTTTGAAAAAAGTTTTTATTTTTGCTGAACCAAGAAGATATGCATTAAACGTTATTGGTTCCTCTTCTCTTGCTAATATGTTTCCATTATTACTGTTTGTAACAAATAGAGCAGAATGATCACTGAGTTGCAACCTGTACTGGAGATGAATGTTTATTCAATCATATCTCATTTGTTAGCATCTATTCCATAATTGTATGTTTGTCTATTTTATTTTTGTTTTAATCTCCATATTAAGTCCTGGTTTCATTCAGATCAACTAGAATTTTAATTATTTTAGGCAGAACTTTGACCTCAAGAAGATCAATATCTTAAATGCCAATTTTTTTTTTTTTTTAAATGAACCAATTTAGAAATGTAATACCAGTTTTCCTTTAAGTGTATAGGTTGTGGCATCCTATTTCCTATCCGTACCCAGCAAGTAGTTAAATATAAAATTGTGGTTGAATAATGGGAGTGTGAGATAATTTCCATATGTATGGAAATCAGTGACAGATTGACAAAGCTGATTACTGCTATCTGTCAAAAACTTAGTAACCTATTTAAACTATGTTTTAGTAAACATTCCAATTGGTAGTGAACAGAACTATTCACTTCAGGTGCACTTTGAGACAAAAGCAGTCTTTAACTATGGCCAAATCAAAACATTTTTTAAAGAATGTGAATATTTACAGATTCCAGTTTGTAATTAAGGTCCAGAGATCTTAAATGCAAACTCTTTATTCTTTTATATGGTCATATTGAAAGAAATTTAATATACAGTGCCCTCAATGTTTGGGATAAACGCCCATCATTTATTTGTTTGCCTCGGCTACTTCACAATTTGATATTTGTAATAGAAAAAAATCACATGTGGTTAAAGTGCCCATTGTCAGATTTGAATCAAGGCCATTTTTATACATTTTTGTTTCACCATCTAGAAATTACAGCAGTGTTTATACATAGTCGTTCCCCCCCCCCCCCCCCCCCCCCCCCCCCCCCCACCCCCCCCCCCCCCCCCCCCAATTTCCGGGCACCATGATTTTTGGGACGCAACAATGTCGTTTCAATGAAAGTAGTCATGTTTGGTATTTAGTTGCATATCCTTTGCATCCAATGACTGCTTGAAGTCTGCGATTCATGGACATCACCAGTTGCTGGGTGTCTTCTCTGATGATGCTCTGCTAGGCCTGTATTACAGCCATTTTTTTGCTTATGCTTGTTTTGGGGGCTAGTCCCCTTCAGTTTTCTCTTCATATAAAAAACATGTTTAATTGGGTTCATATTGGGTGTTTGACTTGGCCACTTGAGTACTGGCCATTTTTTAGCTTTGAAAAATTCCTTTGTTGCTTTAACAGTATGCTTGGAACCACCGGCCAATGCGTTTTGAGGCATTTGTTTGAACTTGAGCAGATAGGATGTGTCTATACACTTCAGAATTCATTATGCTACTGTAACCTGGCTATCCTATTTTTCCAGCTGGCCAGTTTTTCATCTTGCTGTGTAGCCTCTGTTTCTGTTCATGAAGTCTTCTGCAGACAGTGGTCATTGACAAATGCACACGACTCCTGAAGAGTGTTTCTGATCTGTCAGACAGGGTGTTTGGGGATTTTCTTTATTTTCGAGAGAATTCTCCTGTCATCAGCTGTGGAGATCATCCTTGGCCTGTCAGTCCCTTTGTGATTAGTAAGCTGAGCAGTGTTCCAAACAGTTGATTTTGGAAAGCCTAAGGTTTGTCTGATGTCTCTAACAGTTTTATTCTTGTTTCTCAGTCTCATAATGGCTTCTTTGACTTTCATTCGCACAACTTTGGTCCTCATGTGGATAAACAGCAATAAAAGTTTCCAAAAGTGATGGAAAGAATGGAGGAAAGACTTGGTGCTGAGAGCTCTATTACACCTGCATGGAGGCAATTAAACTCACCTGAGCAATTACAAACGCCTATGAAGTCATGTGTCCCAAACATTATGGTGCCCTGAAATAGGGGGGACTATATATAAACACTGTTGTTATTGTTATTGATTAAATCAAAATGTATAAAAATGGCCTTTATTAAAATCTGACAATATGCACTTTAACCTCATGTGATTTTTTTTTTCTCCATTACAAATCTCAAATTGTGGGGTACAAAGGCAAATAAATAAATGATGGGCCGTTGTCCCAAACATTATGGAAGGCACTACACCTCTCATTTATTACAAACATAATTCAATTTTCCAATAAATAGTGTCAGGCAATGCAGCATGGAAATAGTTTTGTCTTTAATCCATTGATCTTTTACATTGAGTAATGTTTTGAAATTTGGTCCAAATTTTACATTTCAGAATCAAAATCATGAAACGTATTTGAGATTATTCTCCCTTTCCCTGCCTACACATCAACCTTTTTTCAAAAAGACCAACTCCCTGTCGCCATTACCTAACAAATGTGAATCTCTCAATGTTAACTGTAATAATACATGGTGACCATCATGAAATTCAGGTCAATTAAGTTTATTGTCGATGAAGTACAGATAAAATGGAAAGCTTGCATGTGGTAGCCTCACAAGCACATGGATAACACACAGAACATAATTAAAATTAAAAATTAACATTTTCTTTGAAAAATTAGTTTATGACTTGCATGCCACTTCTTTAATACATAGCTTCATAGTTCCTTCTATTATCTGTCCAGTGAAATTATTTTGAAACAAAGAAGTGCAAATGCTGGTTTATCAAGGAAATACACAATTTGTTGGAGTAGCCCAGTGGGTCAAACAGCATCCCCAGAGAACATGGATAGGTGATGTTTCTGGTCAGAACTTCTTCCGAACCAAATGTGTCTGACCTGAAAAGTCACCTATCCATATTCTTAAATAAAATGATTTCCTTGATTGGATCTCAAGATCTCTGGTGGTCCCCAATTAAGAGAGTACATCTAGTTGACACATTAACTACCTTGGATAGAAACTTCACCAAATTAAATAGTAGTTATTGTCCCTGATGGTAAATTGGTAAATAGATCTACATGCATAGTCGGAGTTGAGTCCAATCTATTCTTCTACACCAAGATGTACTGTTTCCAGTCCCTCTGTATATCAAGACGGAAATTCTCCTGCTAGACTGTGGGCATTATTTCACTTTCTGTTCTTCAAAAAACGAACACTTTTTTTTGCACTTGAGCTGTGATGTGGTGTTCCCCCAACACTGTTCTATATTTTCCCTACTTGTCCAATTACATCACTGATGTAATAGATTTCCCACCTTCACTTCATGAGACCAATTATTTTCATTGGGTCAGCTAGCTGCCTTTATTACTATTTTCTCTCATTCCTGCCATTTATTACAGTGGACCTCTACTTTGTGTACAAAATAATCAATTGTGTTTCCATTCATTATGACCTAATGCATTTCCATCTGCTGATCTAAACTCTTGCTATCCTAAATTGTGTGAAATTGTCAATGAATTAGTTGTGCATGGTATCTAAACAGCCAGTCTGGTGGTAAGAATTCAGTTGTGTGGATTACTATATATTTAATGGTAACCAACTTTGCTTGCTTTGTACTAAGGATCATTCTGTAATTTGAAAGGCTATTTCATTAAATGGATCCTAAATTCCACAACCCTGCTTTAACCATCTACAAAAATTCCTCTTCCTTAGTCGAAGAGGATTTTCCTAAACTTCTACAGGTGCACGGTAGAGAGCATTCTGACTGGTCGCATCGTGGCAACTTGAACGTCCAGGAACGAAAAAGACTACAAAGATGTGACCGCTGCCCAGTCCATCACCGACTTTGACCTCACCACTATCGAAGGGATCTATCGTAGTCGCTGCCTCAAAAAGGCAGCCAAAATCATCAAGGGCCCACACCATCCTGGCCACATACTCATCTCATCATTGCCATCAGGAAGAAGGTATAGGAGCCTGAAAACTGTAACGTTCAGGAACAGCTGCTTCCCTACAACCATCAAACACAACATCGAATAAGCTCTGAACTGCTAAATACTTATTTGTTATTTGCACTATATTTGTTATTTAGTGAACTTTTTTTTTCTCTTCCCCGTTATGTACTATGTTTACATATTCACATATTCTGTTGTGCTGCAGCAAGTAAGAATTTCATTGTCCCGCCTGGGACATATGACAATAAAACACTCTTGATGTGCACCTTCTATTCTTATTTCCCACATGGGAAGTTCATTTGGTGGTGGTGTGCTCAGCTGGCCATTTGCACAAGTTTTCATTAATGAATTGCCTTGCTTGTGAAAGTATTTGAGAATACTTCTATTTTGAACAGTTGCAGAGTGTTGGAACTTTTTCAAGAAGGCTTGAAGAATATTCTTGAATCACTTGACGAATAATTTCATGCTACAAAGTAGGTTTGAATAGTATTTCTGTTTTGGGAATCTATGGCTTTAGGGGCTGCGGTGCTCCGGCGGCGACCTGGCTTCAGAGCTGCGGTGCTCCAGCGGCGTTCCGGCGGCGGCCTGGCTGCGGTGCTCCAGCGGTGACCTGGCTTTAGGGGCTGCGGTGCTCCAGTGGCGACCTGGCTTTCGGGGCTGCGGTGCTCCAGCTGTGACCTGGCTTCGGGGCTGCGGTGCTCCAGCTGTGACCTGGATTTCGGGGCTGCGGTGCTCCAGCGGCGACCTGGCTTTCGGGGCTGCGGTGCTCCAGCGTTCCAGCGGCAGGCCCTGTGGCGGTGCGACGGCGGTGGCGGCAGCCCGGCTTCGGAGGCTCGGCCGCGGGCCTGGTGGACGGCAACATCGGAGGCCTGGATCTCCTCAGCGCAGAGGGAGAACAAGGAGGGAAGAAGTCAGAGACTCTAAGACTTTTGCCTTCCACCACAGTGAGGAGGTGCCTGGTGAACTCACTGTGGTGGATGTTAAATATGTGTTTATTGTGTGTTTTGTTTTTTTATTATATGTTATAACTGCAAGGTAACGAAATTTCGTTCAGACCGAAAGGTCTGAATGACAATAAAGGATAATCTAATCTAATTTTGTCTGGGGAGAAAGCTCAGATTATGGGTCACTTATCCTACTTGTGGATGTGGAGATTGCCTTGGTGGTAAGCAGTTATGGCCACAGCACAAATTTATATTTGCGCAATTAGTCTTTATCAAAATGGGGAACCATCCTTAATTTAAGTGAGCATACAGTAAAATGACAAAAATAGTTTCTTAAGAATGTGGTCCCAATTTAGTGAAATCACTACACGGGGTCACCTGCAATAATGAGTACCAGAATACCTGGGTATAGACAACATTTAACAGTCACTTAGATGTCAATGTTGAACAAAACTATAGCCTAAGCAATCGGGTAGTTTAGAAGGTGGAGATGTATTGTATATAATCTTGAGTGTGAAGTCAAGCACATGAGTGAAATGGGATCAAGAAGAATTATTTCAAACAGACTGAAACATGAAGTGTGGAGTGGATGATTCTACTTTGTCACTGTCTATTGGTGTCTCCATTCAATTCGGTACACCATAAGATGCATCTAGGAATACGAAAGGCATAGCAAATGCTGTGAACCTTGGCCATACCCTAATTTTAACGCTGACATATATCAGAGAGGGGTCTTCTGCAACTATGCTGCTGCAAGCCATCTGAGGGTAATAACAATCCATGGAGCTAGATTGTCCAGAAATATGCTGTCCATTATGGACAAGATTAATCATTTGCAGCTAGAAATTTTTAATTCAATGATCTAGAATATATACTATATATTATATATAAAATTAAAACTCTCATCTTGTTATCTTCCAGTTTGCGATTATTTTACATTTGCGCGAAAACGGTACACGATAGCGCTACAATTTTTCGCCACCTGTGCTACAAGTGCAACACATTCTGTTCCGATCAGTAGTATATTTTAAAAGTTATTAAGGTTTAAAAATCTTAAAATACGCATGCGCAGATTGGTCTCCTCTCCTGTCAGTCACTGCCATGCAGATTGGTCTCCTGTCAATCACCGCCACGGCCGGGATGGCGACGCCCCTTCCTGCACCATCGCCGCACTGATTGCCGACATCCGCTGTCAGTCACCGGGGAGGGGAGGGCTGTGAAAGTCTCCCCGGCGTGCAACATTTGACCGCGGCAGTAAGGCTGCAGCGAGTTCTGGGGGCGGTGCAGTTCCGGTCCCGCTTAGAGCGAGAGGAGCGGGGCTCTGCCTCTTACTCCCCCTCCCCGCTCTGTGACAGTGTATTGGAGAGAGCACCAGTCTTCCTGCTGTTTATTGCCATCATGTCTGTGCCTTCATTTCAATTTTGCAGCTGTGGGGATAATCTCAATGGTAAGGATCCCTCTGGAAGTGTAAAGCCCCTGTCCCACTTTCACGACCTAATTCGCGACCTTAAACGACCTAAAAAAAAACCCAAGGTTGCAGTAACCCTCGACCTGCTACGACCTTCCACGACTATGCATACGACCTCCTACAACCTTCCACGATTATGTCTACGACCTCCCACAACTATGAAGAAGACCTCCTTCGACTATGTTGAAGACTGCCTTAGACCATGTAAGTTTTACTGCTGTTTGCAGTAGCCCTTTTGCTTCAGCAGCCTTTGAAGAAAGGCAGAAGGGGAAGAGCAATTAGAGGTCTCAGTGGGTGAATGGAGATGATGTGATGGACTGTCCCAGTACACCAGATGACTGGAAGAGAGTGGCGCTGGACTTTGACAAAATATGGAACTTTAAACACATATGTGGGGCAGTGGATGGCAAGCATACCATTCTTGTCCCTGTACCCGTCATTTTCCTTTTCGTACAGGATGGCATTCTGCTGGAACCATTCCTCAAGGTCCCCTTCCTGCTGCCTGGTGAAGGTGTAGGGCATAACTTTCCTCCAGCCCTCCCTCACCACCAATGGGGCATCTGCCTCTGATGGTGTGTCAGACACAGGAGAAAGGGCTGCTTTGCTGTCTTCAAATGAGGCAGTGAAGGATGGGGTGGTGGTGGGGACATATACTACCACCCTGGTCTCCTCCTCCAGGGATCCCTCATGCAGGGCTACCTCCTCCTGCACTATCACCCCCTGTGGCATCACCTCCTGCCACTCCTCCTCTTGGGTGGGCAACATCTGCATAGCCGTTTTTTTTTAGGGTTGTGCCCTTGCCCTGCGCTGCTGCCTTTTTGATGCCATCTCTAAAACACAAGTCTCCTCTCCAAAAAACTCTCCAGCTATGAATGGACATGGCTTGGAGTGACAGAGGTGACATTCTGCTGTTTTAAATAACCTTTTTTTTTTCACTGACCTTTTTTTCACCCTGGAGCTATTATCTTTGACCGCCTCTGACTACCTTCGACTAGCATCACGATCTACCTACGAGTAAAATGTATTAATTTTTTTTTCCATGCCGACCATTTTTTTATTTTTTAAATCAGGCTAGAAAGAACTTAGCGACCTACTTGATGCCACGAGTACCTACGACCAGCAACACGACCTACGACCTCCTACGACCTTGTGGCGACCATGCTGCGAGTATGAGTCAAGGGCAAACTTGGCAGAGGTCGTGAATTAGGTCGTTAAAGTGGGACGGGCTTAAGGCTGGGGAAGGTGGTTGAACTATTGACTCCTGCAGCCTGCCCTGCATTTTTATATTTAGCTTTTTTTTTGCATGAAGCAGCAAAAAAATATGTACTCATTGAATTTATTAAAGAAAGCACATGACAAAAACAGGGCTGTGTTGATGCGGTTTTGCTTTGCTGAAATTATACTTATTGAATATCTAAGTGGACGTTTTAATGGACAAAAGTTGTCAGAATCGGGAGGAATGGGTCCATGGAGGAGTAAAACTATTTCTGGAAAGATTTTGGATAAATCAGTGAAAAATTTACTATTTTTTTTTAAAAAATCAGAAAAAAAACTAAAATATGATATGAAGTGAATAATAAAGTACTCTTTGTGTAGTCTTTTCCCATGAGAATTTAAAGATGATTTTCTATAGTGCCATTGTGTATGGTCAGTCAAAGTGGAGATGAATGGGTTAATGACTTAAATCAAACATGAAAGCCATACTTCTGTAGGTTTTAAAGAAGGAACTGCAGATGCTGGAGAATCGAGGGTACACAAAAAGCTGGAGAAACTCAGCGGGTGCAGCAGCATCTAAGGAGCGAAGGAGATAGGCGACGTTTCGGGTCGAGACCCTTCTTCAGTCTGAAGAAGGGTCTCGACCCGAAACGTCGCCTATCTCCTTCACTCCTTAGATGCTGCTGCACCCGCTGAGTTTCTCCAGCTTTTTGTGAACCCCCCATACTTCTGTAGGTTATTGGTTTTATCCATATAATAATTTGTTCAATTATTGATAGTTTCTGGAGAGAAATATCTGCTTCTATTGTAGAATTATGCTTAAGAATTTTAATTTTTCTTCCATTTAAAAAGGCATTCTTTTCTGCTGTGCAGTGGATGAATGGAACTTGATAAAATCTGATTTTTATGCATATATTTCTATTTTTATTGGATCTACATAATTACAAATATGGGGTTGATCATTTATCAATGACAGTATTTATTAATAGCTTTATAGATTCACCTGTCAAAAAGTAAAGTAAATATGCATAAATCAATAATAAATCTAGAATGCTTTCAATCAGTGGCATTTTGGCAGTTGGTACTTTTCATAGGTAAATTTGAAAAATACTAATAATTTCAGACTAGCTCAGCTTCATGGTCAATTTTTAAATGAATTTTGATTATTAATACTTTTCAATATGGATGAGGTTTTATTGATGTATATCGATTTTAAAATTGCATCCCAATAGGCCTATAATGAGCTGCATGCCAACTCCTGGCCATTCTCGTTGTTATCTAAAAAGACAGAATAGTTATGTTGCTTTACTCAGAACCCAAAGTCATTGTATCAAACGGCATGGAAACAGGCCTTTCATTCCAACTCGGCCATGGTAACCAAGGTGGCCTATCAAAATTAGTCTCATTTGCCAACAGCTAGTCTATATCCCACTAAATCTTTCCCATCCATGTATCTGACCAAATGTTTTTAATATTATTGTACCTGCCTCAACTATTTCATCTGATCGCACATTACCCTCTGCATGAGAAAGTTTACCCCCTGGTTCCTATTAAATCTTTCCTCTCATCTTAAAACCAATGCGCTCTAGTTCTTGATTTCACTCCAAAGACTCTGTGCATTCAGACATCAGTCTGAAGAATGGTCTCGATCAAAAATGTCACCCATTCCTTCTCTCCAGAGATTTTTCGTATTTCGTACGAAAATGCGATAAGAATAGGGAAATACGATTTTGCGTTGTTAAATACGGAATTTAATAAAACGACCATAGATAATCGTAACAATGAGTCACCGCTGCACTGGCCATGTTGCAGCAAAATCGCCTTGGAATTTTTACATTTTTAAAAAGCTTGCAGAAAGATTGGAGTTGTTTATCACTTGATTCTTCTGAGACGAAAATGATTTGTTAACGATCACTGTTAGCGCTTGTTAACTGCCAGCAGTTAACAAGTAGTTATACAATGTGTCACCAATTCATCGATATGCATTCCTTAGTAAATATAATTGTGTTTTGACCTTCAAGTATTACTGCTGCCACATTCCTTTGAATAAAATTCACGGGAGATTTTTCTTAAAACTCACTGTCATTAAGGGCACTGGACCGCGAGCAAGGGCTTCTTCCTGGCGTCCACATCTTAAGAGTGGACGCCAGGAAGAATCCACATCTTAAGAGTAGGGACAGATGTATGTTTCCAAAATGTGAGTATTCATTTTTTTGCCGTTATCAGGCCATGATTAAGGAAACGTCTTTGAAATAATGATAGCTCAGAGCAGGCTTCTGACGTACCTAGAATAACCAGTTCCGTATCGGTATCCAATTTTATTTTTAGTGTTTTTGAAAATATTTCAAAGATTCCTCTCCAGAAACTATGTAATTTTATACAAGAGACAAAGGAGTGTGTTTATAGTTGCTTCCTGAAGAAGACATTTATCACAAATAGGAGACACATTTGGAAAGATCTTATTCAGTTTCATATTCATTTTAAACCAGCATCTGCATTTTCTTCCTGCACGTAGATTCATAGCAACTTGTTTCAGCAACATTTTTAGCACTTTAAAGTTTGGCATATTGTTTGGGCGGCACGGTGTTGCAGCGGTTGAGTTGCTGTCTTACAGCACCAGAGACCTGGGTTCGATCCTGACTCGGTTTGCTGTTGCTGGAGTAACTCAGCGGGACAGGCAGCGACTCTGGAGAGAAGGAATGGGTGACGTTTCGGGTCAAGACCTTTCTTCAGACTGAACTGAACTCTCGTTGGTGAGAGTGCTTGTGATTGTCTGAAGAAGGGTCTCGACCCAAAATGTCACCCATTCCTTCTTTCCAGGGTCACTGCCTGTCCCGCTGAGTTACTCCAGCTTTTTGTGTCTATCTTGAATTTCAGAGTTAAATAAAAAAAACAGAGTGCTGGAGGAACTTAATGGGCAAGGCGGCATCTGTGGAGGGAATAGATTAGGAGTTGTTTCGGGCCAGGGTTCTTCTTCAATAGGAAGGAACTGCAGATCAGGCATGATATTCTTCCAATTTAAATCAGAATTCCAATTTTTGCTTTTGTTTTCCTATTTGTCAATTTTTTTTTGTTGCCCGATTATTTGGCAGCCAATCAACCGCTGTCTGAGGGGGTTGCGTCCAATCACCGACCAGCTTCCCTTAAAATTCCCATCCAATCAGCCGTTGTCTCCAAGGACATCGTGTCCAATCACATAATGCGCTGGTCACTCGGCGGCCAATCACACGCAGTCTCCAAAGGGCATAGCGGCCAATCACCAACCTGCTTCCCTTACTGAAGCAGAAGATGGCTGCAGCCAACACTTTTCCCTGCTGTTTGCACACAGTGCTAGGCAAAGAGACATTTCAGGTAACATTTTTTTTGTAACGATTGTTTTAGCTGTATAAAGTAATTTATATCATGAAATATTTATCTTTTGGGGGTTATTTTACTGGTTATGTGTTAGAAATATTCTAAGCTTCTGTTATGTAAACTACCAACAGAAAGCTTGGGAATCATTTTAAATTTATTGAAAATGCAGGAACCCCCTGAACCGCCACTGGGGGACCTAACCGGCCTCCGGAGGTGAATATCATGCCTGCAGGAGTTGCTTCGGCCCAGGGTTCTTCATTTGGAAGGAAATGCATATGCAATTGTCTTTGCAAAACGCCAAATGATTCCGGGAATGCCGAGGTGAGAGAGTCAGAGGGAGTGAGAGAGAAAGATGGGGAAGGGGAGAGAGAGGGAGGGGAGGGGGGATGAGTGAGAAAGAACGAGATATGGAGAGATTCCAGCCTCTTAACGTTTCCACAGCAATCAGACAACTTTCAATAATAAACTTCTGGACTAATGCAAGAAAGCAGCTATGACATATGATACACAATAAACTATATTACAAATACACAATAAACAAGTTATGCGTTCTTGTTCTCTTACATGGGTATGACCACACACAAAAAAATAAAAATCAGCAAAATGGCACCACATAAAAATACTGATTTCCTCAGCAAAATACAGATTTTCAGGTACTAGAATACTGAAATGCTCTGACAAAACTTGGCAGCTCTGCCGCTGAGTTACTCCAGCATTTTGTGTCTAACCGATTTAAACCAGCATCTGCAGTTCTTTTCTACACACTGCGTATTTATCCTCTTTATTTCCCTCTAGATCTCATACACGTCAATAAGAATACTCGTCCGCCTTCTGCACTCCAAAAAATAAAATCCTGGCCTGGAGTTAATCCTGGATTAAGTATAGGTGTTTGGAGATCAGAAATTATTGAAAACTGCAGCAGCCATATATGTTTGATGTGGGGATGCTTCCTTCCACTGTTCTCTCCCATTTTAATATATTTTCTTCTCCTCAAAGAGAAATAACAGCAATAATGGTCCTAGTACATGTGATCCCTAGAGTCAAGTCCTCGAGTCCTGGCAGCATCATTTTTTTTCTCTGGACTCATTCCAACTTAATAGCATCTTTTCTACAGTAGGGTACCCAAAACTGAACACAATATTCCAAGTGAGGCCTCGCTAGCATCTTGTACACCTGTAACATAACGTCTTGACTTGTATACACATTTTCCCGACTGATGAAGGCCAGCATGTCAAAAGCCATCTTCACTGCCCCACCTTCACCACCGTGACACCACTTTCAGGGAACATTAGCTCTTTGGGCTAACTGAATCATGGGATTTGGGGAGAAAGCAGGAACGGGGGTACTGATTTTAGATGATCAGCCATGATCATATTGATTGGCGGTGCTTGTTCGAAGGGCCGAATGGCCTACTGCCTCTGTTTTTTATGTTTCTACTTTGACTCGTAGATCCTTGTGCTCTAACACACACTTCAGGGCCATACCATTTACTGTGAAGGTCCTGCTCTTTAACCTCTCAAAATTCCGCAGCTTGTCTGAATTTGCCATACCGTGGTCTATTTTCTCAGTTGATCAAGATGCCACTGTAATTCTTGATAACATCTTCAATGTTCACTGAAAACTTAATGATTGTCTTGTACATTCTCAATCTAATCATTGAGATAGGTTATAAACACCAATGTACACAGCAGCAATCCCTGAGGCATACCATTAGTTACAGGTCTCCATTCCAAAAAGAAACCTCCCACTGCCACCCTTGGTTTCCTGTCATTCATTCAATTCTGTAAGTGGTTAGTTAGCTCTCTGTGGATCCCAGACAATCTAATCTTCTAGAGCAGCCTACCACGTGAAACCTTATCAAAGGCCTTGCTGAAGTCCATATAGACTATGTCTACGGTCCTGCCTTTATCAACCATTTTGGTCACCCTCCTTGTTACTTCAAAAATCACTGGGGAGGTGTCAACATAATCGGGTACCATTTGCAAACCCAGTCATTCCCGCTTCACCCCTTTCCTATTGGATACCAAATTTAGCAGCTTAAATTAGTTTTTAACTCCAAAGATTTCTGTAATCACTGAGTTAGATGTTTTGTGATTGTGATTTTGTGCTGAATTGTATTGCCTCTGATATTTCATTGTAACTTATACCTCCTCCCCGTAGCCTGGATGACGTTTATAGGGCAGGTAACTTAAAACCAGGTAAATCTACATGTATGTAACTTATTGTGTTATTTTTCAGTTTTGAAAATTGATGGTTGTCTGATGCACCTGAAATGACTGCACAAACCTAATTTTTGTTTTGGGAAAGGGAAGAACTAGTACTGGTGTTTGTTTGTTTATCTAACAGCAGCTCCATGTGAATCCAGCAAAACCTCTGTTGTAATACTGAGTTCCCAACATAATTCGGTGTCTTTTGGAGTCTCTTGGTCTTTGTTTTATTAAAATTCAGAATAGGAAACTGGGATAGTGCCCGATCATAAGAAGTAAGAAATAGCAGAAGTAGGTCACTTGACTTTTCCTTTCTTCCTCCCCCCCCCCCCCCCCCCACGACATCAGTCTGAGGAAAGGTCTTGACCCGAAACGTTGCCTATTCTTTCGCTCCATAAATGCTGCCTCACCCGCTGAATTTCTCCAGCTTTTTTGTTTACCTTTGGCTTTTCATAGATGTTATCATTCATCCAACAATAATGGCACAGTCACAATGTTATAGAAATTGCTCGTATTAGCTACTATATTAGTAACCAATTTTCACGTTTTATTCACTGCTGTCATTGGAAGTCAACTGATCTGTATCACATTTGTTTTGACAAAAATGCTGATTACATCATTAGTTCAATGAAGGGCCAGGCTATTTTGTTTTAATCTTGAGATACTACAATCACTGCGCAATAACTTCAAAATTACTTGTTTTTATCAGAACAGCTTTCTTATCAGTAGCATATTATTCACATGGGAAATTTGTATTGTTGGTATAATGGCGATTTAAATGTAAAATATATGAAGCTGTCATATTGATGTAATATATCAATTGGAATATGTGCTCGGAGTTTCCCAATGGATTCTAGCCTTCCATCCAGCCAATAGTAAACAGATTATGTGGAGACACAAGAGGCTGAAGATGCTGCAATCCCAACCAAAAGACAGTTTTAGGGGAACTCAGCAGGCTAAGCAACATCTGTGGAGGGAAATGGACAGAGGGAACCAGTCTGAACCACTGTGTTCCTCCAGCATTTTGTAAATAGAGTTATAAAATGTCAAGTTTCAGTGCTATTCTAGTTTTGCTGCAATTTTTTTTTAACATTTCAGTTGCCAGGTATGAAGGCTCCATTTTGTTGTTTATGCTGTCTTTAGCTGCAATGGATATGTTGGGGTTTGGCACCCTGGCTGGATCCGGCCCTTAACCCCAAATCATCCGGCTTCTTTAGACTGTTTAATACTGTTGGCCAGCGACATAAAGACTTGCTTCAATGCTCCTAGCAATCCAGTTTGCTGATACAAAAAAATCGAAACTGATATAAACCCAAGTACTGAGCAAAAGATTAGTTGGATTGGTGGGCGCAGTTCCACTGATGTAAAAGTGCAGTTGCAGTTGCAGCAGCTGCGGTGCGTGGTGCTCAACGTGCCCCGGAACTCTCTCTTACCCATCCCCGCGCTTTACCCAGAGGAGGGTCAGGGCTGCCCTCCTCAAAGATGGTGACGCTGCTGGCAGTTGGTTCGTGTGGACGTTGCGGACAGGAATCCAGCGGTAAATGAACGGGACTGGACTTTGGAGAGGTGGGAGAGGGAGGGGATGGGGGAAGGAGAGGGGTGGTGGAGAGGGAATGGGGGGGGGGGGGGGGGGAAAAGAGAGGTGGGGGGGGAGAGGAGAAGAGAGAGGGGAAGGATGGGGAAGGGGGAAGAAGGGGGGAGAGGGAGGAAGGGGGGAGAGGGAGGAGGGCGGGCGATGGGGGAATGGAGGATAGAGTGGGGAGGGTGAGGAAACGGGGGACGATGGATGGGTAAGAGAGAGGGGAAGAGAGTGAATGGGGAGGGGGAAGAGAGGGTAACAAAGGGTCTGCATGAAGTTTAGGACAGGGGTTAGGGTAGTTTCAATACCAGTTTCTCAAACTAACTGCTCTGTTCAGTAGACATAATATTGCTTAAATATATAAATATAAGTCAAAGTTTAGTTAGTATGTAGTATTATTATTATTATTATTACCTCCATTTATTAACTATGGCGATAGATGAGGCCGGCCATCTGCTCACAGACATGGGACCTGGCCCCTATGCAGAACAAGGTTGCCGACCCCTGGTACATATGATCATAGTTCTATTTTGAAAGATAAAGTTAATCTGTTAGAAATCTACAGATTACCCATGGATCGTTTTGGATTTGTTGGGGGTGGGGGTAATCCAGTTTTGATTTTTTTTTTGGAGGGAGTAGCAAGGACCTGATATGTTAAATGCGAATTTTAGTAGGACTTTTTCCCAGGGTCCCTAGTTGCAGAATAATGTTAAAGTAAAACCTCTTTTAATCCAATATAAAGCATCAACTTGGATAGGTCAGTGACACAAGGAGAAAGAGAGGGTTGGGATTTATCTACTATTTAATTCCAACTTCTTGTACCACGTATCCCTTTTGACTCTTTATGGGCTTGTCCCACTTAGGCGACTCTTTAGACGACTGCCAGGGACTAATTTTAATGGAATTCACCTACGACACCTGGAGAAAAACACATACGACAGCAAAAATTGTTGCCACGGTAGCCGAAAAATTTTCAACATGTTGAAAATTTTGTGACAGTCTCCAGTAGTTGCCCAAAAAAATCACCTTGGTATCCAAAAACCTTTTGATTTTGGCAACTTCGTATCCAGTACGCTGTATTAGACAATGCCAAAGATCAACAACTCTTTTAGACGAAGGCAGTTGTCCTCATCCTGTCCTGAAAAGCTACTTGTTGATCCTTAGTTTGAGAATCCTAACCTAGTCAACATTCAGTAATTACCTGTTAAAGGTAATGAATAACTTTTTAAGAAAAATAATTTTCTAGCTTATATAATTCAAGCATGTATCTTTAAATTTCTGCACTCTCTTGTTGCAACCAGATCCTTCTTTTTGTTGTTGCATCTCTGTGTGTGAATAACTATTATATTAGGGCAAATGTTGTATGACTTCTCCATCACTGCTGGGACCTTGATGACAATTGGAACCCTATTCGACCAGAATAACTTGTGGAGGGCAATTATAGTGTAAAGTTTAGTTTTCAAGTGCATTTACTGCTGGAGGTGCTGCAGACATCATCTTTCCCACTGAGGTTGCAGACATCAACCTCTTCATTGTCCCATATTGTTTAACAAGAAACTTTTAGGGGGACCCGAGCTTGGAGCGGACCTCCAACCAGAACGACCTGGGGGCTCCTAGTGCGGACTTACCATCGGAACGTGAACTCCGGAGCATTCCAGCCGCAGGCCCGGTGGACGGTAACATTGGGAGCTTGCGGGTCCCTGGTGGAAGATTGCTTTTTGGAGCTCCTGCAATGGCAACTTCTCCCGCCCGAATTGCGGCGTTGAAAATGACCCAGAGCGGGGCCTTGCATCGCCCGGCGCGGCCTTAATGGCCGCAGGACTTACCATTGCCCGCCGGGGGCTTTGACATCGGGAGAAGAATGGAGAGCAGGGGAGAGACAAGACTTTGCCTTCCATCACAATGAGGAGGAGATTCACTGTGATGGATGTTTGTGTTGGTTGTGTGTCTTGTTAATTGTTTCTTTTTTCTGTATGACTGCAGAAACCAAATTTCGTTTGAACTTCATTTGAGGTTCAAATGACAATAAACTAAATTGTAATTGTAACCTTCCAAGATCTTCACCTACCTCAAAAAGACAACCTTAGTACCAGTTCCCAGGAAGAGCAACATGACATGCCTCAGTGACTATTGACTGGTGGCACTTGTTTTCTTTTATGATGGAGTGCTTTGAAAGGTTGGTTATGATGCAAATCAATTCCTGCCTCGGTAATGACCTGAACCTACTTCAATTTGCCTACCACAACAGATTGGCAGTGGATGTAATCTCGTTGCACTCCATCCTAAGATGAACCATTTGGATGGCCGCAACATGTACGCCAGGCTGATTTTCATTGACTGCATTCAGCATTCAACTATCATTCCTTCCAAAGCCGCGATCATACTCGAGGAAACTGGCTTCTTTGCTCCTCCCTTTGCAATTGGATCCACGACTTCCTCTTCAGCAGACCTTAGTCGGTATGTATTGGCAACAACCACTCCTCTTTGCTGACCATCAGCAAGGCACCTCAAGGCAATGTACTCGAGCACCTGCTCTACTCTCTCCATACTCGTGACTGTTATGCCAGACGCTGCTCCAACATTGTCTATAATTCACGGATGTTGGACAACTAATGGGTAACAACAAATCGGAGTATAATAAGGAAAGATGAGTCAAAATACAGGAGGGAGATCAATAATCTGGTTGAGTAGTGCCAAGACCCAGCAGCTGATTGTTGACTTTGCGAAGGGAAAGCCAAGATTCCATTGGCAGGTCAGCAGTGGAGACAGTCAACGGCTTCGTTCCAGAGCGTACCCATCTCTGTTGATCTGTTCTAAGCTAGCACATTGATGAACACACAGAAAGCTCACCAACATCTCAACTTTCTCAGAAATTTAAGGAGATTTGGCATGTTGCAGAATACTCTATCGAACTTTTTAAAGTGTACATTAGGAAGTGTACTGACTGGTCTTGTGGCGTTGTTTGGAAATTTGAGCGTTCAAAAAGATGCAGGAAGTGGTGGACTTTACCTAGTCCATCACGGGTAATGACCTCCCCACCATTGAAGAGAGCTAAAGAAAGAGCTGCCTCAGTTTGAAGTGATACTACTGATATTTCTCAGCACTACTACTAAAAAGCGATCCATCAGCTCCAAAAGAATTTAGTATAACTGAACAAAGCAAACAACTGAAGTGAAATGAAAACCAACTACTGGAAACTAAACACGAACTGGAGGAACAGCATCTCATATTTTGCTTGGGCAGCTTACAGCCCAGTGGTATGAATATTGATTTCTCTCACTTCAGGTAGCCCAGGCATTCCCCCTCTCTCTTTCCCTACCTCACCCAAGTCGCACTAGCCTCTCGTTTTCACCCTACGAACAGCCGACAATGGCCTGTTTCCTTTAGCATCGTTCCTTTTATGCATATCTTTTATTCATTGTTCTTTATCTCTCCACATCATCGTCTATATCTCTCACGTTTTCCTTATCCCTAACCAGTCTGAAGAAGGGTCTCGACACGAAAGGTCACCCATTCCTTCTCTCCAGAGACGCTGCCTGAGTTACTCCAGGTTTTGGTGTCTATCGACTGGAAGTATTTAGCAGCCATAACAGAGAGAAGTTTAACATTTGAGATTGATAACCTATCAACTAACTAAGAACAATTTGGAATGCTTTTAAGTTGGAAAAAGAGGAAACAATGGGGAAAATAAATTGAATTACTGTAATAGCATGACGATCAAAAGAGTGACACAGTCCTGATACTATTGATTGAGGAGGATGGCAAAGACTAATTCGTTGTAGAGGATCTCTCTGGAGCCGATGTAAAAAGGAGGGGATGACTAAAAATTATGGGAGAGGAAAATGAATGCAAAATACTAACATTGTTCAATATGTTTTCATTTTGTGATGATATTGAGTGTGCCCATTGTAAAGTCCTAAGCTTAAGTCAAAATGTTCCCTATCAGAAATATCTAAATATCCCTCACTTTCAGGAGATAATATTGCATTAATCAAAGATTCATGTACTTCACTACACTTTTCTGAATGGGTTTTAGTTGTCAATAATTACTATTTTGAACAGTTCGACCCTCCCCTATCCCAACTGAAGGGACGTTTCCAAATGTTTAAACAAATTTATATTTTTTAATAAAGTACGTTTCATTTTAACGAATAATTTCTACTGAAGTCATAATTTACAAAGGATTTACAATACTAGAAAATCATAACAATGATTTTCTGCTATTGGACATCATCTGCATGTGATGATTATATTGACCAGGCCAAGTGAATGTTGTGACTTAATTAAATCAATATGGACCGTTCTTTTACTAACATGAGTGTCATGTACTCAAGGAAATAACATTGTCTTTTTTGATAATGGGTCAGTAATATTTTTTGATAAAGTCAAGATAATGCAAAATGGGGACTGGTCAGAAGCCTATCTTGATCCACAATAAACCTTTTAAGCCTGGATCAGCTTCTGCTGCTGTGCAATAAAACTGAGGTCAACAATAAGCCATTTGAAGGTAGACACAAAATGCCGCAGTAACTTAGCGGGTGAGGCAGCATCTATGGCGAGAAGGAATTGGCGACGTTCCGGGTCTAAAGAAGGGTCTCGACCCGAAACGTCTCCAATTCCTTCTCTCCATAGATGCTGCCTCATCCGCTGAGTTACTCCAGCATTTTGTGTCTACCTTTGATTTAACAACATCTGTAGTTCTTTCTTAAACAATAAGCCTTTTGAACTTGGATAGCAAATACCCATCACAATTTAAGGTGCAGATCCAACCAATGTTTCATTAATGCCATGGCAAAATTATTGAACTTTTTCCAGGTTTATATGGCATATTTACAGGTTATTGGTGATTTATATTTGTTCTTGAGCGGACTGATTTTTTTAAAGGTGAGTTTATGTCCACAATCACAAGAGGATGTTTGATTTACCTCCTTTAAAGTAAGCATCCCATTTTCTCCTTTTCCTCTTTTCTTGTTCATCTAACTTTTTTTGCAACATTTAGGAAAACCAATGCATATTGGGGCAAGATTTTCAGTTTTTATGTCACACTTCATCCTGGCGTCTTTCACATACTCTTTCAATTCAAGCTGCCTCTTTTTACCATTTTAATTCTAGTCTTGTGAAAATACTTAAAGCAGTCTAGAATCTTTTTTTTTTTCTGATACTAATTTTCCATCCAGAACTGTGAGTATTGATCTCCAGGTGTTCAATTTCTTATGTATTTTTTCTATATTTCCACATGTGACATTAATGCTACCCTCTGAATCCATCTGCAGCCACCTGCTGCTTTAATCACATCATCCATCAATGTGCAGCTTCTAACATGACTATAAACCAGGCAACAAAAATGTTTTTCTCTGATCACTGTTCCATCATCAATGCTGTATTTTTAAACCATTGCACAAGTTTAGATTCACAGTGAACGTATCTGCCACCAATCGTGACTTCTGTTTCTACAAATCCATTTGACTTAAAACTTATTTCCTGGATATCAGAGAAATTAGGTGCAGGAGTAGGCCATTCGGCCCTTCGAACCTGCACCGCCATTCAATATGATCATGGCTGATCAGATATGATCATGGCTGATCAGGTGATGCCTCCTCTTCTTGAATGAACAATGTTAACCACCAACTCATCCTATGGCTAAACTGCAGCAATATTCTCAATTCCTACTGATTCTGTTACTTTATTTGCTTAATTGCTAACTCTAGTATTTGCCATCATTTCCGTATTTTTAAGGACCTGGCTGCTTCTCAACCTGTTACACCTTTGCACTTTTTGTTTATTATTGCCATTTAGCCTTTTTTATTTCACCCTACAGAAATATAATCTATCCTCTGTGCCCACACTTTGCCATCATTCTCGTGTATTTATGCACAAGTCCCTTGATCTTGCCAACTTCAAGGTTCTAAAATAAATGTATTGCCATATAAATTTAAAGTACCTTTCCAACCACTATTTTCAAATCCCTTCATTTTGGTTTGTGACTGCTTATAATGTCACTGGTGCCATGGTAAAGATCATCAGTAATATCGAACATTGCCTAATGTTGTACCAGATTGTTGCTCTCAGTCTGCGATTTTTATATTCACTCCACCCTCCACAATCTGCTTTATACACCTTCATGATACTTTATGGTTCTATACCTGCTTCAAGTTATTAAATATCATTGTACCTCATATACTTTGTTGCCCATGGAGCAATAATTTGTGATCAACCACCAATATTTTATGGCTGTGCCATTCGTCATAGCTTCACGAGCATTATTGCTCATAAAGGTTCCTGCCCACATCAAGTCATGGATGACCCTGCATCGTCTCCATTCAACTAAACAGAAGTAAAATGATTGCACTCTATTTTTGTGGAAAAAACCCCAATGCTAATACCGCCATCCTTCCTAGCTACTCATCCAGGTCAAACCAGATTTATGTATTGTTACTGTTCTATTTGACTGAGGATTTGGTTTCAAACTCTGAGTCTAATCTTCTACCAAGGCTGTCTACTTCACCTCATTTGCTTTGTTGTGTCTGGCTTTTCGTTCTTTTCTGCTGGTCCACATATACAACTTTGCTGCATCCCAGTTTCATTGTCAAATGCTGTTTCCATAAGCTTCCGAAGAAGTATGTATGGTTAAATTAACTTTATTCTGCGTTCTACTTGTCTGTGACCTCCCAAACATCACATTTTAAACTACTTGCCCTGGGTTCCAATAACCCTTGAAGCGAATGTGAATTTCCATTCCCTGCTCCAATCTGTTCTCTCATTCTCCTTTACTTTTAGTGACTTTTTGTTTCAAAAACTATTTTACTCTTTTCCTCCATTTCAACTCCTGTCCAAAACCCAATTTTGATTATGTGTTACAATTCGTGCCCAAATTCAATGACTTAAAAAAGAAAAAAATGTTAATATAATGAGGCCAGGTTATTCAAGACTAAAGGTGTTATTTAAAAAACTGAATTGACACTGTAAGCTGGATATTTTTATAAGTGTAATTGCATTAGCTAAATGTAAACCCAATCGGCATATTCAATTTTTACCTGCCCACTGCAAGAAGTTCAATGCTCAACTAATATTCTACAAGCATTCCAATTTGGGGGGTGGGGGAGGGGAGAGGGAGAATCTGCCCTTGGTATCAGAGCTCAAGACCAAGGGATTTTTGATACACAAAAACAATAATTCCATGACAGAGCAAACAAAAAGAACTGATAAAAATGAGTTGCGTTTGAAACCCAAAGCTTCATCAGAAATTAAATCTGACACATTGAAACTTACAATTTTAAAAGTAGATGATGGAGATCTGAACAGAAAGGGAAAAAGCCGGAAATCTTCAGAAAATGAACTCTTGTTTTTCTTTCCACAGATGCTGACTAATATTTTGGGCCAATGACCACAAACACAGAATCAATCCCACATTGTCATTCAATCTCAGTCATATTAGACCACCCCCGCATATTCATCAATGGTGGGCATTCAGGACTAGACCAGACCAGCTCTTTCCACAGGTGCTGCTTGACCACCTGAGTGTTTACCATGTTTTTTGTTTTTTTTCCAGATAACATACAGGCTGTCAATAATTTCAGATACTAAACATTGAATTCAACAGTTTCAGATAACCAAATTTCCAGCTTGCATCAATACTTGCCAATTCTTGTGTAAAGTCATTAACTTTATTTTTCTTTTACTGTGATGCTGCTAGATTGAACTATTGCTAGCATTCCCTCTATTTGTTTCACTTTTCATATCTATAGTAGAATCTTCAATTCTTTACACATACTTTGTAGAAATTCTACTGTTAGCTCTTGATCACTTCAGGTAATTGTTCTTGATTGTAATTCAAGGTGACTGGATCGCATCTAGGTTCTGCACAGCAGGTGTTTAAAATATATACATACGTACCCGGATGCCAGTTTGATTTACTTGTATATGCCTATGTTAAATAATGGCTGATGTTTTAATACTGTATTGGATCGCACCAAAACTTGAATATGTTTAAGCACAGAATCCTAATGGTCTACTAATGAAAGAAGGGTCTCGACCCGAAACGTCACCCATTCCTTCTCTCCAGAGATGCTGCCTGTCCCGCTGAGTTACGACAGCATTTTGTGCCTACCTTTGATTTAAACCAGCATCTGCAGTTCTATCCTACACATCCTAATGGTATGCTTGTTAAGACTTAATATCTTCATAAATCAGAGCTTAGGGAAAGCAGCCACTTTGGGCTAAAGGAAGCTTCTGCTGACTTTCTGATGCATCGAAGACTCTGCAGGGAAGCGATGGACTAAATAGGCTCCTGTTGCGCTGCAATGATTTGCAATTCAGCGAAACCTCAGAACTGAACCCCCCTCCTCTCTCTCTATCCCTGCCTCACCTCTCCTATCCCACCCCCCACATTGAAAACCGCAATGTTTGTTATAAATTAACCTCTCTCCTATCACCCCCTACAATGAAAATCAAGATGTTTTTGTAAATGAAACCATCCCCTAATCCACCCCCCTCCCCCACAATGAAATCACAATGTTTTTTTGTTAATGAAACCTCCCCCCAAAATTTGATTAAACTGAGTTTTTTTGAAAATTGTGATTTTTTTTTTTTTGTTAAATGTAAATGAGTATCACAATCCCATTGTGATGTCATTGTGAATGAATGTGGAAGAATTTGAATAAAACTGATATTATTTTTTAAATAGCAATTTTTTAAATGTAAATGAGATTTGGGGTCCCACTGTGACGTCATACTATGCTAATGGGCAGTGGAAGTGATTTTTGTCACGGTGGTTTTTGTAAAGTTTAAAATGAGAATACAATCAATCTGAACGAGACGTGCCACAGCACACCACAGAACAGTGATGAGTAAGGTGGGACCAAAAATTATAGTGCTATCGTGTACTGTTTTGGCGTAGTTTCAGAATCACACACACACACACACACACACACACACACACACACACACACACACACACACACACACACACACACACACACACACACACACACACACACACGCGCATACAAACAAACAAGATGAGAGTTTTAATAAAATAAATATCTATATTACTAAAAGTAAGATCTTGAACACTGCATGTTTTACTGTTTCATGATTTTAGAAAAAACGCTGCCACTTGCGGCTCTGATTTTTGGTCAACATAACCCTCCGCTGCGCAGGACAAGAGGATTTTTCCCATCGATGAAAAATAAAAGTTATTAATGTTTAAAAAATGTTGACATTCCCACTGCTGCCCCTGCTGGTGGGAGGGGGAGGGACTATAAAACCAGGAAGTGTTGTGCCTCACTCAGTCTCTGCAAGATGGAGGAAGCGAGAGTGTCACGTCTCTGAGCTGTGAATAACACTGAACACGTGTCTACTCAACTGTGAGTGCCCTTAATGTGGTTAGAAAATGAAAATGTGGTTGCTTTGAAATGCTGCACTGCAAATGGTTGTTGGTGGTGGTAACTGCATTGAAATGCTGCACTGCAAATGGTTGGTGGTGGTGGTAACTGCTTTCAAATGCACTGCAAATGGTTGTTGTTGGTGGTAAATGCTTTGAAATGCTACACTGAAAATGGTCGTTGGTGGTGGTAGCTGCTTTGAAATGCTGCACTGCAAATGGTTGTTGGTGGTGGTAACTGCTTTGAAATGCTGCACTGCGAATGGTTGATGGTGATGGTAACTGCTTTGAAATGCTGCACTGCAAATGGTTGTTGGTGATGGTAACTGCCTTGAAATGCTGCACTGCAAATGGTTGGTGGTGGTGGTAACTGCCTTAAAATGCTGCACTGCAAATGGGTGTTGGTGGTGGTAACTTGACAACTTCCTGTTTGCACTGTATATTGATTTTAGATAAAATGCTACCATCTTACTCAGTCCCCCTCTGCTCATCAGGTGCAGAGGATTCTTCCCATCAATGAAAAATAAAAGTGTTATTAGTGTTTAAATGTTGAGAATCTCTCTCCTGTCAATCACGCCAAATTCAAGGCGTGAAGGCCACGCCCCTTCCGGTGGGAGGGGGAGGGAATATAAAACCCGGAAGTGTGGGTGTGGCTCAGTCTCTGCAAGATTGGGGAGGGAGAGGTCACAACTCTGTCTGAGCTGTGAATCAACTGAACACACTGAATGTCTACTGAACTGTGAGTGTGATGTTTATGTGGTGTCTGGTGTGGTTTTATGATGGCCTCACCCTGCTTGAAATGGTATGAAACTGCATTTGAATGTGGTGGCCTTGCAACCAGCATGAAATGGTATGAAACTGCATTTGAATTTGGTGGCCATGCACCCTGCATGAAATGGTATGAAACTGCACTTCAATTTGGTTGTCTTGCACCCTGCTTGAAGTGGTAACTGCAATGGTAGGAAACTGCATTTGAATTTGGTGGCCTTGCACCCTGCTTGAAATGGAATTTCAAGGAATAGCCGTGAGTCAACTGCTCGCCCACCAGCCGTGAGTGAGCTGCCAGCACATCAGGCTTGAGTGACTGAGCTGTCACCCCAATATTGGAATTGGTGGAGAGGTGGAATATTGCATTGGGGGACCAGCCCTCCTGTGTGAACATGGGACATAACGGGTCCCACTTAGTCTAGCATATATAAAGAGATAGATTATACAGATACTTTCCAAACAATGTGTTTTTCACTGGTCAAAATAATTTAAGAGATTACTTCGGGTATTCAATGATACTTGGTACGACATGAAACAGTTTTGCACTGATTCACTTGTACTACACAATCTTGTGCTGCTACATGCACTGACTTTGCTATAATAAAATAGTATCAAATGGTATTGCAAGTGAGAAGTCTAAACAATATAAACATTGGAAAAGTTAATCATGCTCCTGTGAATTCTTAAATGATAGCTGTTTGATAAAAAAACATGCTAATTAGATGTGACCAGTGAATTATTTAAAACATGAAAACAAGTTTATAGAAATTAGTATCTGCTGTTAAGAGAAAAAGCAATTTGCCTTTATTCTTTGTCAGAAGGGTAGCGATGTATTCTGGTGAATTGGTAACCGTATGAGAAATCTCTGATAAAATAAAATCGTAATATTTTCAGTGTAGATTACATAAAGATGAATTAGAATTTTATTTTGTGATGTAAAACGCTTTTAGTGGGTGAAAATACTGAGATTAAGCGCAAAGGAATTGACATTGTTTTCAGAGAGCTGGTTCAGGCTAGACAAACTGAATTACCTGGCGTTATTGTAAAATTTGATTAATCAATGAACTATCACATTTTGAAATAAAAAACAAACTCTGCAAATATTCAGTAAGTCATGCAGCATCTGGAGAAGAAAACCGTTATAGTTCAAGTGAGATCTTTTAACAGAACTATTGATTTTCATGTTGGATGGAAAAGCAATTGGAATTGGAAACCCTCTCGTCTTGTGTGGTACATTAGTAAATTTCCACTGAATATTTGACTATGTGTATGCTACAGTCTAGACTAAGCCTGTCTATTCCTGGAATTGACATCCTTTGGAGGGAACCTGACAAATACTCACTAGTTTCTAATTTGCTTGTTCCTAATTTGCCCTCAGCTGCAAAATCTACTCTGATGAGTTTATAGGAATAAATTGTCATATGCTGCGCATTTTCTGGTAGTTTTCATTCTTTTCCCATTTCTGCAGTTTTTTGTTTTTGCTTTTAAGTAAAAGAACTGAACGTAGGACTTTATTTTCCAGTTGGTTGAAAACAGATGGTTGACCTTTGGCTAGCATTTAACATTTTCAATGGTTTGGATACTGACCTAGATGAAGTTTTTTTATTTTTTTTATTCGATGATACGTCAATAATTATTAAGTCGACGGGAAGAGAGTTGATAAAATAATTAGAATTACCAAAAGAGTTTATGTATATATAATTAGCAGAGTAATATATTTCAGCTTAAAAAATATCTTTAACAGCAATTGTATTTAAAATGGAAATAAGCTTGGATTTTAGGATATATTTCTATGCAGCCCAACTTCGACCACTAATTAATTGGTGTGAGGACAGCTCTATAGCTAGGTGGAAAGAGATTGAGACCGATATCCCTGACTTCCACATCCAAACACTTTTGGGAGAAAAAGCGCTTCCTGGACATATCAGGAGTATAATCGATCCAATAACGATATTTACTTTAGAAACCTGGTTCACTCTTACCAGACAACTTAAACTGGATAAACGACAAAAAGTTTTAAGATGGATAGCTTTGGATAATGAATTTAAACCAGGGATGTATGACTCAACATTTAAAGAGTGGATAAAGAAAGGAATGACTGCATTTTGTACTGTTACTGAAAATGGAGTTTTTCAAGATTTGAAGGATAGATTTGCACTTCGGAACCAAGACTTGTTTAGATATCTCGAACTGAGATTATTACAATAAAAAGGTAAAAAGGGAGGTACTAGAAGAAAAGAATCCAGTGATAGAAGTGATAGTTAGTGCGTATCATCAAAAAACATTGAGGACTATTTCTAAACTTTATCATAGTTTAATGGAATGTCAAGCTAAAACTACATTTTACGTAACATTTAAGTGGGAAAAGGAATTGAACATTACAATCTCAGAAGAAGAATGGCATCATATGTGTGTAACACTACAGACATCCACCAATTCACAAAATTGGAGAGAATTTAATTGGAAAAATTTGATTTGATTCTTTATTACGCCTAACATAAAAAGCAAGCAAATTCTAAGGCAGCAAACATGCTGGAGGCAATGTGGTCAAACAGACGCAAACCGTGCACATATCTCCTGGAGTTGCCCAAAAATAGAACCATTTTGGGACAGTGAATTCAGAATTAACGGAGGTATTAGGATATATAGTCTGCAAGAAGTGATCCATTTTATACCTGGGTAATATAACTACAGTGGTGCTGAAGGAAGACCATTACTTGGTTAAAATCCTACTCACAGCTGGCAGAAAGGCCATTACAGAAACTGGCTCGCAGCGGGACGACACCCAAACTTACAGACAGAGACAATGGTTGCAAGAACAGAGGACATAGTAAGGGCCCCACAGGAAAGGTATTTGTCATGGAGAAAATGACATATCTGTTGAAAGCATCTCTCTAAGTGAAAGAGAGATCGAGTTTAGACAGTATAAAATGTATATAGGGTAAAAAGGAAGGTTGGATTCAAAAATTGGTGCCGCAACATGTTTAGGTTATAGAAATGGGTTGAAACTGTGAACTAAATTTAGGTTGGCATCTCTGCAACACTGTATAATTTTAGACAATAATGTAAGTTATTGGAAAATGTTTTAATATGAAAATAGTTCTGTATACTGCATCATTAATTGTAAACTGAACCCCCCGCTACACTGTTGTACGTTTCATTGTAATGTTGTATGTTTCGTTGTTATATTTGTGTTTTATTTGTGTATACATAAAAGCAATAAAAACTAAAGTGGAAATAAGCTTGGTGTTTGGCCTTGTGAAAGAATACAGATTTAGGGTACAGACCCAGAACAATCACGAGATAATAACAACAACTTACAACCTTTTTGAAGCTTTAATAATCACCATTTACTATGAGATTTAATTGTTGTGCGCTACTCTATTTCAGCCAAAACAACAGACTGGTTGGACCGATGGCCTTTTTCCACTTATAGCTATAGAATTTTACATTTTGGCTGTACAAAATACATATTGAGCTTCGGTCCAAATTATAATCAAGATTTTTCAGCTCTTGCTTGCAGAACCTTGCATCCGGAGAGAATGAATTGATGGAGGAGACTTTTAATTTTGGAAAGCTCAGTGCGAGGAATATTTCTGGGCTGGATGAGAAGGACAGCATCTGTATAAAATGTAACCAGTGTGGAGAGTGTGAGTCATCATTGCGAGCAATGCTTGGAAGAGTGAATGACTGGAAAATCCAGTGGCTGTTTTGGTTTTTTTTGTTTGTGGAAAAGAGGGTATTTAGGACAAGGTTTGGAAAAAGTTTTTTTAAATTTGGAAGGAGGAAGTAAATTTGCACATTCTTTTAAATGTATGTTATTTTGGTGCAGTATTCTATAACTTCTGTATGTCATCATGCAGCACGAATTTGGACTCTTTAGCCCACCAAAACCACACTGACAATCAACCACTTAGACTTGGCTCTCACCACTCATTTTATTCTCCCCATATTCCAATCAACGACAGGGGCAAATTACAGTGGACAATTACTGTACCACCCTGCACATATGTGGGAGGAAACCAAAACAAACCTGGAGGAAATCACGTGGTCATTTGGACTATGTGCAAAGTTCACAATGCCAGTTCTGGAGGTCAGGATAGAGTCTTGGTCAGTGGAGCCGTGACGAAGCAGCTCTTCTAGCAGTACTATGGTGCTGCCTCTTTGACAAGCTATATCTAGTTCATATAGTCAAAGGAGAGCACATTTATTTTATATGTCTGCGTTTCATTTGTTTCTAACTTTTCCTACTACATTCTGTCACTGAGTTTCCTGTTGTTTTTACTGTAATGGCAATTTACTTTTTTCAACAATATTTCTTGTATAGTATATTACCTATATGCTGTAGATTTTCTGTAGATGTAATTTGCATAAAGTAGTCCTATACCAAATGTTTACACCATTGAATCAACATTATAACGAATTGGAATGTTGCTCTTGTAAATTTAAAAGTTGAAAATGGAGTTGAAATTCAATCAAATTCACCTGACTCTTTGGAATATGAATGTGATAAAAAATATTTCTATTTTTAGTTTTAAATAGTGTTAAATGACAAAGATGTGACATTATTATGTTCCTTTGAAATTTAACACATTTATTCATAAACAAGGGGTCTGAATAATCTTCACTTAAACTATTGCAATCTGGGAGGGTGTCTAACCAGAGGAGTGGAAAGCTGAGTGGGAGTGTGATGATCAAGCATCAAAGCAGGAAATAGCAAGAACTTCCGCGAGGATAGTCAAAGAATGTCTGGCACCACAAAGAGACTCGTTAATTGCCAGAAAATGGCAAAATGACTTGGATTTTTAAGTATTATTGTTTTTTATAGAAAATTAATCTGATACTAAGAACAGCAGATGATTATTTCGAACAATTCTAAGGGAGAAAATTAATATTATTTTGTGTTAAATTAGTTATTGATTCAAATTGTTTTATTTTACTGACAGGAGCAGACATACGAGATGGGGCTCAAAGTCAACAGGCCTAGATAATATCCTTTAGTACTAAATGTTAAATGAGAGTCTTGACCCAAAACGTCACCCATTCCTTCTATCCAGAGATGCTGCCTGTCCCACTGAGTTACTCCAGCATTTTGTGTATTTTTCAAATTGATTACTTTTTTCATCTGTGCATTGATTTATATTGCAGGATGGTTAGCCCTATAACTTATCAAGTTTGAGGTTCCATTTAACATTCAAAGCCCTAAATTTAGGAATTATTTCCAAAAGGAATTGGAGTTCACTGCAATGATTGGAGTTTGCTGTTATGGATTTATTGCTGATTAATATGTATTGATTGCTTGTTATCTTTTTGTCCATTCTTGCTTTGTCTGTTTAATGGGTAACAAATGCCTCACATCTTTTTGAAGGATCATAAAGCCAATGTTGATCACTTTAGGAAATATTTGTTGCAATGGAGGAGTTGTTGAGTGTGGAAGTTGGGACAAGGCTCTGGAAAAATGTTCTTGGCAATTGCAGAAAAATAAACAATGCTCTTATTGTAATGGAGAGTTGCATAGTGGAACAATGTATGCCGATAACTTTTTAAAGTATGCCTTCTCTCTGCACACTGCTATTTACTCCCAAGAATTCAATTACCTGGGAAATACAAAAGGAAAATGAAAACACTATTGTCTGTTTATGAAATAAAAATCCATGGAATTTCTCTTGAAATTCAAGGCATTTCTTGAAATTGCAGTGATCTTATTTCAGTAGGCCTTGTGAGCTACCTTTTCTTTCAATTTGGAACAACAGCATTTTATTCATGAAACAATATCTGAAGGTTCAAACTAGTAATTTGATTAATTTTCAGTGTATTTTTAAGCAAACTTGTAAAAAGCATGGAATTGCATTAACTTAAATAAAAATGAAATGTACCTATTTCTTCAACCAACATTGTTGCATTAGTACTTGGCAGTGTTAAAACAATATACTTGAATGGGTAATTTGACACAGAGCCTCACTGCCTTGAGGAATAATTCAGTTGTTTTAAAATATTCACCTTTTTTGAGTTTGCTCAAGATAAACTTCAAGAAATGCATAGGTAATCATTTTAACATTTAATTGTATTGTGTTGGAAAAATCAAAATTGCTGACCTATATTTGTTACATGTGCTATATTTGCTCAAAGAATTTCTCGTCTCAAGCATTTGAGGAATTTAAATTTCACTTTTATTCAGGGAAAAAAACTTTGTTTATTATGTATTAGAAGTTCATACCATTTACATATGCATGTAGTTTTTGTGCATTGGTTATCTTCTGTATATTGGTAGGATACTTGGTCTACTTCCAAGTCCAATTCAAGTTAAAAGTAGCATTGATCTTTGCCTGAACTGTATTCTAGCTGTCACAGGCTGGGTCCACAAATGGGGGGCGCCGGGAAATGTGGGGGGGGGGGGGGGGGTTGGAAAATAGGAGAGGGGGAGGGGGGGGGGGGGGGGGAGTGGAGAAGGGAGAGAACGGGAGGGGGGAGACGAAGGGTAGGGGGGAGTGGAGAAGGAGGAATGGAGGCGGGTGGACGGGAGAGAGGAGTTCAGGCTACACTCACTGAATCCATCCCTGTGAAAAGTTAGACGGTGATTTGGATCGGGAAGCAGACTGGTACAAAATAAAACTGAACGATTCAGACATCTTTTCCATTGCACAATTTATTTCATTGTATTAATTTTTATATATGAATGTTTAAAATCCATGCATTGAAGGAAGAATATTTTACAGCCCATCTGTGGACCCCAACCCTAACCGGGCGTAACTCGCAGAACACCATATGTCAGCGTGTGCCAGGGCGCACGAAATGATGAGACCCAAATGTCGCCCCTGGATTTTGAACATTCCCAAATCCTGGGGCGACAGGGAGACACCACGCGTCACTACATGCGTCACGACGCGACAACCTTTTTTCAGGCTGTTGCTGAAAATGTCGCCCAAATTGGAAAGGCCCTTAAATCCCTCGCCCCACAGGAAGGGGAGATCTGCCTGCGTTTGGTCCATTTGCCTCCAAACCTGATCTGTCCATGTACCTGTCTCTGCATCCATCTCTGTCCATCTCTGTCTCTGTGACCCTGGCTCTCGCTTACCAGTTCTCCCCCATTTTTTCCATTAGAAACCCACCCTGAAATTTGGGCATTGTAGCTCCCCCTAATGCTCCTGTGTAGTGCCAAGTAACAGCCATGATGCTGAAAGGGTTGTTGTGATACAGCATGGTGTTCCTGAAGTCCCACACCAGAAGAGCTACCCAACATCTGCACTCTCCTTGACCTCGTCCTTACCATTCTGGCAAGTTCAGCTGAGGCTGAGCGAGGCTTCAGCCGGCTGAAGCAGCTGAAGACCACCATCAGAAGTTCCCTCCAGGACGACCAGGTGATGGACCAGCTCCTCATCAAGTTGCATGCCAGTAACGTCAAGGACCTTGATCCCCGGCCAGCCGTCAGCTTGTGGCATGCAGGAGGGATGAGGGCAAGGAGGCCTAACACGGGAGAAGACCCAGCTGCAGAATCTCTGGACCTCACCCTGACCGTGACAAGTCTGAAGAGGAGGATGCTCTGCTCGAGAGCGACTCGGATGACAATTAAAGTGACTTTACATGTAGTTGAACAGCTCATTCTTTGCTTTTCAGGAGATGGTTTAAATATCAAGCAGAAAAGTTACACGTTCTCATAAATATAATGTTTCTGTTCATTTAAAGTTGATATCTCCCCCCCCCACACACACACACACACACACACACACACACACACACACACACACACACACACACACACACACACACACACACACACACACACACACACACACACACACACACACACACACACACACACACACACACACACACACACACACACACACACACACACACACACACACACACACACACAATAACCACCAGCCATTTGTATTGCCCTTCTGGGCAATCTCACTTGCCAAGTTTCATTATTGATTCTATATAATCACCTACTTCCATGATTCATCTTCTTCTTAGTGGGCACAGAGTAAAAGAGGTACTATGTACATTCAAACGTACGGTATAGGACTGGTCAGGTAATAATAATACAGTAATAATTATTTTACAAGAAAAATTAAATGGAAGTACACTTTATTTATTTTAATTGACAAAATCCTAGAACAGAAGGGGTATATTATGTATGTATTTTTTCCCCTCTTGATGTTGTTACTGTGTCTACCTTCAAAGGTGTCATACTGATCGATTCAACACGTGTTGCTGTGACTGGGCACAACAGAGATTGATGATTGAAGATTCAAGAGGAAAAGACCCATGCTATGGCCATGTCATGATAATTTTCAGTACTTCACAGAAAACATGCTTGCATCAATCCGTAGTGTGCATGGTTAAGCATATATGTTACCATGGTCCAGGATTTATTGACACAGGTTGATCATACGCTGAATAATGCAACCACATTTTTGTTTGGAAGTGGAAAGAAATAATAGAAATTGCATTATTTGCAATGTGTAAAGAGAGTTGAGATACTGTATTATAATTTTGCTGCATGTCATTGTGGTATATATCATCTTGATTGGCGAATATGTTTAGTTTGTAACTTTATTTGAAGCAGAAATAATGTGTGAATGCTTCATTGAGCATAATTCCGACTGGTAACTACGCACTTCGTCCAAGCACATTATCGCACGCGTCATACAAGCTGTCTTAAATGACCACCTAAACTGTCATTCGGCAACCTAAAAAGCTGCCTAGGTTGCCCAGCTGGCAACGGTGAAAAAAAGGTAAGTAACAGCCCTGCCCAGTATTACTTTAGCCATTGAAACCCCAAATTATGGATTCCACAACTATTTGATTTTTTTGCTGATTATTTAGCTAGTTAAGCGTGAAAGTTGCATGTATGATTGATTGGCTGCAGTTTGTTTCATTGCTGAGAAAGTCAAATATCTTAACAGCTGCGCATTCCCAGTTTTATTAATTGTTCGTTAATTGGAGGCGAAGAGTACTTTTATGAAGGGCATCAAAGGTCCAGTCTCTTGAATATTGTAGTGACAACTCTATGTTTATCCCTGTACAGCATATGGAGTGTATATCAGCTTAATTATCATTTTGTTTTTTAATGATTAAAATTGTGAACAAATTATGTGCTCAATAATATATATAAAAATATACATAACTGTTAAGGAGGGGTTCACACCTAAACCTAATGAATAAAATGAAGCTGTTGCATTCAGTAAAATATAAGGTTATTGCATTAGTTCCTTGGACTGATAAGTATTTTATTTTAAACCTCTTTAGCGCCAGTAGTTTAGTGTGAGATTTAAATGCATGTGTGAGTGGGTCATAGAATGTGTGAGCCTCGCACCTAATGTGTGAAAGTTCGCATGTATGTATGATAGGGCTATGAGAGATAATGAGGAAACGTTGTTAAATACTTGCGTGGATTTTTTTAACTATTTAGGGAAAATATCTGTTAAAGATTATAATTTGCATGTTTTGGTAAGAAACCAGATAAAAAGACTGAAGAAGCACTTACAACAACATTTGTGCATGCTGCTCCTGCTGGCACTGATCTTTAACAGCTTATGTTGAACAGCTTGGAGTCAACAGGAAAAACAGACGCTAATGCACGGACATACTAATAAAACACTGAAGTAAAACTCACCCTTTGCTTAGAATTCCAATCATTAGTACTTCTTGAGACAATTTGGGGTAGTACAAGAGGAAAGGTTGTAAAACAGGACATGGATTTAAAGTGATTGGCAAAACTGCTAGGTGTAACATGAGGAAAAATAGTTTGACACAACAAACCTAAAAAGGTTCATAGAGATAGATTAATTCCACCATGGAAAGGAAATTGGGGAGCAGGAAGAGAGTTGAGAAACAGAACTAACAAGATTACTGTTGCAGAAAGTCAGCATTGGGCCAAAAAGCCTCCTTTTACGACAATTCTTTGGAAGCCAATTTTGTTTCTGTTTATCCTGAATGTTTGTTTGATTATAAGTGCAGTATTGTTTGATACAGCAAAGGAGAAGGTTGTGTATCCTATTGCTATAGGAGAAAAGTAATTCAGTTAATCCCACTGCATGCAACTTTCCTTTAAACTCTCCAAGTATTTCACTGCAAAGGTCTATTTCATTTTCTTTTCTAGGTCATTGGCACTTTTTGAGACAATGCTTTTCGGTTCATGACGTCTTCCTGCATGGCAAATTCATCTTTGATTTTTTTTTAAAATTACAATCATCCTGAATCTTTATCTTTTGGTCCCTACGCTTGTGCCACCAGAAAAATAAATAAAAATAAATCTATCAAATACTTCATGACCTTTGAACCTATTCATGAACCTTCTCTGCCAAAGTTCATTTTCTTCAGTTTCTAAGGATAATTGAAGCCGCACTTCTCTAGTATGATTCACTTAAGCCCTCTCCTTATTTTTTCCGTCCTAAACTTTGTTGCTAAAATTGAACAGAATATTTAAGGGATCTAACCAATGACAAATATTATGGTATAACCTCCTTACTTTATATTCTATAAAAATAAGGACTACCTTTTCTGTGTTTTTTTAAATTAAAAATATCTATATCAACTAGCCTTGTGAGCTTCACATATTTGTGTAGGTATGCTTCCAAGTCCCTTGTTCAATATCCTTTAAATCTATACCATTTGGTTTGTTTTTTCCTACCAGAAACCAAATCGCTCTTCAATGGCTCTGCTGAGAGAGATGTATTACTCCATGGCTTTAGTTTAGTTTAGAGATACAGCGCGGAAACAGGCTCTTCGGCCCACTGGGTCTACGCCGACCAGCGATCCCCGCACATTAACAATATCCTACAACCACTAGGGACAATATTTACATTTACCAAGCCAATTAATCTACAAACCTGTACATCTTTGGGGTGTGGGAGGAAACCAAAGATCTCGGAGAAAACCCACACAAACCCTCGGAGAACGTACAAACTCCGTGCAGACAGCACCCGTCGTCGGGATCGAACCCGGGTCTCCGGCGCTGCATTCGCTGTAAAGCAGCAACTCTACTGCTGCGCCACCGTGACTGCCCATTTACAGTTTGTTGGTTGTCTTTCTGATAACTTTGCAATTGTTCAGAAGTGATCCCCCTCTGTTTAACATTAAGGAGAAGCCGTTCATTTCGTAAAATAGTAAAATACCACAGATATTGGAAATCTGAAATTGAGGAAGCAACTCCTTATTGTATTGGACTTTTTCCTGCCCTCATACAGAAGTCTCAAATTATAACATTTTTGTTGAAAAATGTCATCCTGTTTTCGCTTTCATTTGGTCCTTGCCTTACACTTCCCTTTCTTAACTCTAAACTCCATCTTGCCTATATCCATAGCAAGTTTTCAGACTCCCACAATGATTCTGACTACAACATGATGAGCATTTAATGGCACTGGGCCTATACTCTCTGGAGTTTAGAAGAATGAGGGTGGACCTCATTGAAACATACCAAATAGTGAAAGACTTGGATAGTGTGGATGTGGAGAGGATGTTTCCACTAGTGGGAGAGTCTAGGACTAGAGGTCACAGCCTCAGAATTAAAGGATATTCCCGTAGGAAGGAGACGAGGAGGAATTTATTTAGTCAGAACGTGGTGAATCTGTAGAATTATTTGCTACAGAAGGCTGTGGAAGCTGTTAATGGATATTTTTAAGGCAGAGATAGATTAATTAGTGCAGGTGTCAGAGGTTATGGGGGGGGGGGGGGGGGGGGGAAGCAGGAGAATGGGGTTAGAAGGGAGATGTAGATCAGCCATGATTGAATGAGTGTAGACTTGGACTGAATGGCTTAATGCTGCTCCCATCACTTATGACCTTAAGAACTTCCCATGCTGCCTCCAATAAGGACTGCATAACATTTCCCCCTGTTTTTCCAACTTTATCTGTCCTGATGTGACATTCTACAACGCTGTTCTCGAGATGTCTTCCTTTTTCCTTATGTGTCTTTCCCTCTCAAGACTGGAAGTCACTGGTCGGTCCTGGTTTTTCCTGTGGCATTGACCAGGACGGGGCCAGAGAAGTACACTGTCATCTTTGTGGCTGTACACTGTCCAGCTACGCTTGCCTCTTTGTTGGGTACGTCGAACAATCCTTGTTCTCGGCGTACCAGGGCCCCATCCCCGACCTCTACCTCCGTTACATCGACGACTGCTTTGGTGTCACCTCCTGCACCCACACACGACTGACTGACTTCATTAATTTCACCACCAACTTCCATCCGGCACTCAAATACACTTGGACCATTTCCGACACTTCCCTACCATTCCTTGACCTCACCATCTCTATTGCAGGTGATACGCTCCTGACCGACATCCACTACAAACCTACTGACTCCCACAGCTACCTGGACTACTCTTCCTCCCACCCTGCTTCCTGTAAGGACTCCATCCCCTATTCCCAATTCCTCCGTCTACGCCGCATCTGCTCCCAGGATGAGGTGTTCCACACCAGGTCATCACAAATGGCCTCATTCTTCAGAGAACGGGGATTCCCCTCCCCCACTATTGATGAGGCTCGCACCAGGGTCTCCTCCATACCCCGCAACACTGCCCTCGCTCCCCATTCCCCCACTCGCAAACAGGGCAGAGTCCCCCTGGTCCTCACCTTTCACCCCACCAGCCGGCAAATACAACATATAGTCCTCCGCCAGTTTCGCCACCTCCAACGTGACCCCTCCACCCGCCACATCTTCCCATCTCCCCCCCTGTCTGCCTTCCGCAAAGACCGCTCCCTCCGCAACTCCCTTGTCCATTCTTCCCTCCCCTCCCACTCTACCCCTTCCCCGGGCACTTTCCCTTGCAACCGCAAGAAATGCAACACTTGTCCCTTCACCTCCCCCCTCCACTCCTTTCAGGGACCCAAGCAGTCCTTCCAGGTCCGACAGAGGTTCACCTGCACCTCCTCCAACCTCATCTACTGCATCCGCTGCTCCAGATGCCAGATGATCTATATCGGTGAGACCAAGCGGAGGCTTGGCGATCGCTTCGCCGAACACCTCCGCTCGGTCCGCAATAACCAACCCGACCTCCCGGTGGCTCAGCACTTCAACTCCCCCTCCCATTCCACATCCGACCTCTCGGTCCTGGGCCTCCTCCACGGCCAGAGTGAGCAACACCGCAAGCTGGAGGAACAGCACCTCATATTCCGCTTGGGGAGTCTGCATCCTTTGGGCTTGAATATTGAATTTTCTCAATTCTGTTAACCCTTGCTGTCTCCTCCCCTTCCCACCTCTCCCTCAGCCCTCGGGCCCTGGCATTCCCTCTATCTCTATCTCTCCCCCACCCTAGTCGCACCAGCTTCTCATTTTCACACCACAAACAGCTTACAATGGCTTGTTCCCTTTATCACCGATACTTTTTTGCATATCTTTCACTCATTGTTCCTTATCTCTCCACATCACCGTCTATATCTCTCGTTTCCCTGATCCCTGACCAGTCTGAAGAAGGGTCTCGACCCGAAACGTCGCCTATCTCCTTCGCTCCTTAGATGCTGCTGCACCCGCTGAGTTTCTCCAGCTTTTTGTGTACCCAGAGAAGTACACTGTCATCTTTGTTTGTTTGCTCTCCCACCAGCGAGGTTTAGTTGCCTGGACCTGAGTTACCCATGTGGTGCCATCATCTACCAGTATCTAAACTGTGTCCAGGCCAAGATTTTCTATAAATGTGTGCACATCCCTCTCTCCAGCTATGGACAAATAGTCCTGTGGCTTTGTGGGAACCTCAGGAGAGGATATGGCTGAGGGAGTAAAGCTTTACAGAAAGTCTCCACTTTCCTCTGAATTATCTTGGTGAAGAATGGGAATAAACCCAGGCAGAAAGTATGGCCTGTACTTTAATGGACACCTCTGATACCAACAGACCAGTGAGAGTGAATGGTTGAAATGGAGCTAACTGCATGTAACATCACAGAGTGATATTCACCTGGCAAGTGAGGGGCAACTGATAGGATGGTTGTGGTTGTATATTCTTCTAGAGCTGCTGTGATGTTGAAGAATGCAAGTATTAGCTTCTCCATCGAGACTAAACTTCTCAGCACTTTGGCACATCTCCCGAAAGGAATTAATGATAGGGAATGATCTCCGCATCCATACGTCTGCGATAATCGCAAAGGAATGTTACTCGGACATGAGATTTCTCAGTGGACCCGCGGATTTCCGGGGATTTTGAAATTCGTTAAAAAAGAAAATATGTTTAAATCTCTATGAATCTATAAATGACTTTCATGAAACAATGGGACTGATGATTGAGGGCGCCGATTGGATGAGATAGACATCGGTCAGCAGGCAGTGAGGGTAGGTGGGACATGATGATTCAGCGCGATGATTGGAGAAGGGAGGCGTCGGTCAGAGGAGGAAGTGGGGGGGGGGGTAGGATGGAGGGTAGAACGTGGTGATTGGGCAGCAGGAGAGTGGGCACTGGGCTGCAGGGCCGGTCCTTGTCGGTGTCAATAAGTGTTTTAATAGCAAGTAGAGGGAGTGTGTGTGAGCCTTGGTAGGCAGAGGGCGGAGTCTCTGTCAGTGTGAGCAAAGGCGAGGGAGTTCCCTGTGAGTGTGAACAAAGGTGCACAGTTTCCTTTGAGTCTGAGCAAAGGTGAGGGGTTTCCTGAGAGAGTGAGCAGTGAGGGGTTCCCTGTGAGTATGAGTAAAGGTAGGGGGTGGGGCCTTTGAGTGTGAGCAGTGAAGGGTTCCTTGTAAGTGGGGAAGACCCTGCGAGAAATTAAGGGTTGACGGGCAAGAAAACTGTCATTTCAAGGCACAATTATCAAAACAATTCTTCATAAAGGGGGTGCCGCACCCTTTTACCCCCACAAGTTGCCCCTTGGAACCCTACCAGAGGGCAGTGCCCCCCCGGATCCCATCTCTCTTCCTCTTTTTTTCAGTTTTTTCCTATCTCATGCCTGATTACTCCTGACTGATGGTAATATTCTTGCTCGAGTCCTTATGAACAGACTGACCACTCTCTTTGAGGGTCACCTTCCAGAAAGCCAACGTGGTGTCCATGAAGAATGTGGAACTGAAGGCATGATCTTTGCAGTGTGACAGCTTCAAGTGAAGTGCCAAGAAGCGGCATGACAACTCCAAGAGAAGGGCCAAGTATAATACTGCAGCTTATTCACCAACTTTGCAATCTACATCGACGACTGCATTGGTGCTACCTCCTGCACCCTCACACAACTCACTGACTTCATCCATTTCGCCACTAACTTTCATCCGGCACTCAAATACACCTGGACCATTTCCGACATTTTCCTACCATTTCTTGACCTCACTATCTCCATCACAGGTGATAGACTACTGACCGGCATCCACTATAAACCCACTGACTCCCATAGCTATCTGGGCTACATTTCTTCCCATCCTGCTTCCTGTAAGGACTCCATCCCCCTACTCCCAATTCCTCCGTCTACACCGCATCTGCATGATGAGGTGTTCCACACCAGGGCATCGGAGATGTTCTCATTCTTCAGGGAATGGGGGTCCCCTCTTCTACCATAGATGAGGCTCTCATCAGGGTCTCTTCTATACCCCGTGACTCTACTCTCTCTCCCCATCCCCCCCCCCCAATCGTAACAAGGGCAAAGTCCCCTTGTCCTCGCCTTCTACCCTATCAGCTGTCACGTACAACAAATAATCCTCCGTCATTTTCGCCACCTCCAACGTGACCCCTCCACTTGCCACATCTTCCCATCTCCTCCCCTGTCTGCTTTCCGCAGAGACTGCTCCCTCCGTAACTCCCTGATCAATTTGTCCTTTCCCACCCGTACACTTTACCTCCCCCCTCTCCTGACCCAAGCAGTCCTTCCAGCACTCCAACCTCATCTATTGCATCCGCTGCCTAGATGTCAACATCACAAGAGGCTTGGCAATCGCTTACACCTCCGCTCGCTTCGCAATAACCAACCTGATCTCCCGGTGGCTCAGCACTTCAACAACTTTCCCCCCTTGAGGCCGCCGAATTGGAGGAGCAGCACCTCATATTTCACTTGGGCAGTTTGCACCCCAGCGGTATGAATATTGACTCTAATTTCAGGTAGTCCTTACTATCTCCTCCCCTTCTCAGCACTCCCTTAGCCCTCTGGCTCCACCTCTTCCTTCTTCCCTCCCCCCCACCCTCACATCAGTCTGAAGAAGGGATGCGGCCCGACACGTTGCCTATTTCCTTCGCTCCGTAGATGCTGCCTCACCCGCTGAGTTTCTCCAGCACTTTTGTCTACCTTCTATTGTCAATCTCACCAAAGCTTTTGACATTGTTTGCTGTGAGGACTTTTTAGAATATTGTGGTAAAGTATGGTTTCACTGAAAAGTTCTAAACTACTTGTGTTCTCTACAAGTTCAAGTTCTAATTCCAGGTTTACCGGCTCTGATTAACATTCATCACTCTCTCCGAAATAGCAGCAAAAGCATTTGTCAACTGGACAGATTGGGTCATTATTCTATCACAGAGGTTCCCATTCTTGTTTCCACCCCTCCTTTCTGCAACCTAGAACATGCTTGATGTTTCACTTTTTTCTGATGGCCTGTAACATTATCTATGTTTCCCTCTCCACAGTTAGGACCAGCTGAATATCTCTAGTATTTTGTTTTTATTTCAATTACCTTTGGAATCTACCTATTCTCTTCTGCAAAAAAGGGCGGACTACTAATTAATTTTCATTTGTGTTGAAATATAGCCAATTTATTTATTTTGTATCTTGATTTTGAGGTATTGACTATTTTTATGTATGGTAACTAGTGATGTCATCAGGTTGTAAATTGGTTGCGATCAGCTTCACATGGTGAAAATCCAATTGACTGGGCATTATTCAGTTGTACTGTACAAGATACAAGGGTTATACAATGGTTATTGTTGTTGATGCCTCCCTGACCTTTCAAACAATTTGATTTGTTCTTGAAATGCACTTTTCTAATTTTAATATAGGATTCCAAATCTAATCTGTACAGATTTTAACGGTGTGGATTGATTTGCAAACTGATTTCTAGACTGAGAAGGGACCTTCCTCTTTGTGACATCCCATGAGTTTCTTGCATGTTACATATAAAACTGTGCAGATTTTTTAATGATCTGTTTGTTTTCAGTTTGTATAATAATAAGAACAACAATAAATGAATTTTGAGTGCAAAACAGTAGAATAGTGCAAGATTATAATACAATCTGAAAAAGTACAATAAATAAATATCCTAGTGAGGTAGAGTTAAGAGTACGTGTGCATGGCAGCATCTCCAGGAAGTGGGTCTGAAAGAGATAATCAGTTCAGGAGTGTGTATAGCAGTGGGAGAGAAGCTGGTCTCAAGTCTGGATGTCCAAACTCTGAAGCTCCTGCATCTTCTTCCAGAAGGTAGAAGGGGGAAAAAGGAATAGATAGGGTGGCAAGCCAGCGTTCCTGATGCAGGGAACTTATGGAGGACTGGGCTTTGTTCATTGCTCTCTGCGGGTTCAGGTGGTCAAGGGCAGAGCTGTTGGCGTACCAGGCTGAGATGCCTTCTGCAGCGCATCTGTAGGAGTTTGGGAGGATCCTTGTGAACATGCTGAATTTTAGTATTCAAGTATTTATTGATTAACATTTTGATTTGAATTTAGAATACTCAAATCAAATCGATTAGCTAGTGTGCCAGAGAAAAGACTATTCAACACGCCAATTTAAATGTATGGTAAGTATGTCAATGGAGGTTCCAGCATCCATCAGACTGAATTAGAATCTGTAGTTCTCTAGCATTTTAGTTTGGGAAAACAGGCTATTTTAACAAAGTCAAGTCAAATGCTGTGTAAGAAGGAACTGCACTTACTGGTTTAAACCGAAGACACAAAAATCTGGAGTAAATCAGCAGGACCGGCAGCATCTCGAGAGAAGGAATGAGTGACGATTTGGGTTGAGACCCTTCTTCAGAATGCTGTGCTCATTCGGAGGAGAGGAGGAGGGGTAGTGGTGAACTTGGCAATGAAAGGATGAACATCAGAATTTGGATCCAGGTTGATGTCCAGTGATATCCCAAAGTAATGAGGAACTGGTTAGTTCGGAATGGAAAAATATATATATATATTTTTTTTCTTTTTATTAGAAGTAAGTACAATACAGTAGTATAAGCCAAAAATAACATAATACATTTCATGTACCATTTCTTATTTTAAACTTTAATAATAGGAAAGTAACAGAAAGAAGAAGAAAAATAGAGAAAGTTAGATAAGATAGTAAGTGCGTGAGAAGGTGAAAAGGAAGAGCCCGTAAAGATGTAGAACGCGAGAAAGAATTTAAAAAAAAATATTAAAAAAGGGAAAGAGAAAAATAGAAAAAAGAAAATATAAGAAAATGAGAAAAGATAAAAGGGATGTACCTACTTCATAGCTTTACACCCCCCTCACCAGGTCCTGAAACCGTTTATTTTCAAAGTTATGTAGCACCCTATGCTTGTAATAAGTCGATAAATGGAGACCAAATCTTTTGGAATTGGTCTGATTTGCCTGCTAGGACGAATCTCATATCTTCGAGGTGTAGCATTTCGGACATATTTGAAATCCACATTTTTACCGTCGCAATGGAAAATATGAAATTCAAAATGTAGCCAGAGTAAAATGAGCAGCTGAGATGCCTAGGGTCGAAATCATAGGAACTGGAATGAATACTCTATTGTCACTTGCGACTTAGCAGAGTGTAATTCTTTGCTGCATACCCAATGTATACAAATAGCAGCTAACTACGGTGCTGACAAAGTTACAAAGCACGCCGGCTCCCCCTTTTGTTCTCCGCCACCCTCCCATAGCTGTTCCCCCCACGCCGGGTCCTCCATTGTTCTCTCTCCCCTCCCCCCTCCGGGCGGTCCCCCCCACTCCGGGTCCTGCATTGTTCTCTCTCCCTTCCCCCCACACGGAGGTCCTCCACGTTCTCATCAACCGCTGACCCATGAGGCATCGCCGCTGCCGCCGAGACCCCATGGTCGCGAGGCTCTTCCACTTCCGCCGCCAAGGCCTCATGGCTGTCGACGCCCCACTTCACGCCTCCATGGTGCTGACCCAGGCCCCATTCATTTATGTATTACATCAGTTGATAGAGATGCATCATGGAAGCAGGCTTGCACTTGCGGTTCCCAAATCATTTGCACTAATCCCAAGTGGAGAACTGAATCACTCTCTCACATTGCATTCGCTCCTTTCCAAGTTCATAAAATCTTCCGTATTGACAGTAGTTCATTTGTAAGATACCTCAAATGACTGTCTTACAACAGCCAAGAAGGCAGACCAGCGCCTATATTGCAGCAGACTGAGGAGATTGGTATGTCCCCAATGACCCTTACAAACTTCTATGAAAATGCTATAGAAAGCATACTGTCCGGTTGCATCACTGCTTGGTATGGGAACAGATCTGCCCAAGACTGCAAGAAATTGCAAAAGGTTGTGGATGTAGCCCAGTCCATCACGCAGACCGGACTCCCGACCATTGAGTCTTTTTACACTTCACACTACTTGAAAAAGCAGTCGAGATAATCAAAGGCTTGTCCCACTCTGGTCATTCCTTCTCCCTGCTCCCGTCGGACAGAGAATAAAGAAGCTGGAAAGCATGCGCCACCAGACTCTGGAACAGCTTCTCCCTCTCGGTTATCAGGTTTCTGAATGGTCCTTTCAAAAGCTTCCAGCACCTATGCCGCATCGCGGAAATTGGACTTTCTCTCTAAAACTAATGTGCTACATTGCTGAAATCTATATTCTACACTCTATCTTGCCCATTGGTCTGCCTATTATACTTGATATGGTTTGCATTTTTGTATAGTATTATCTGATGTGATTGGATAGCATGCAAAACAAAGCATTTTTTACTATACCTCAGTACATGTGACAATAATAAACCTAAACATAAAGTTTTTTATCTCGATTCTAGAAATATTAATCAGTGTGAAGTTACGGGTGCCGATGAATGAAAGTTTTTGACAACTGTTGTCATCATTATGTGATGCCAAGTTGTCTGCTTCATTGTTCACTAAGGTCACAACTGATAATCTTGACTCAACGCCACATTCTTGCTCTCCTTGTACCACTTGAGGAATTATTTTAAAGTGCCCTAGCCATTGTATAGCTAAGCTTCTTCAGGTGTCCTTTGAATGATGAGGTATCTTGAAGAACGTGGAGGCTATTTAGCAACAAGTTATTTGGATTGTTTCATACATGGATTCAATCACGGGTCTGATTAATCTGTAGATTTCCTATGGCCTTTTGTCAACTTTTAACCGTACCCAAAAATGTATGTGCCAACTCGCGGTGAATGGGAAGTCTTCTGCTTATTCTCATTACCTTTCCTCAGTGCAGTTCCAAGTAGATGGCAACTTTATTTTATTGCACTTGGCTATCACCACATCAGATGTGAGAGAAATGGAACCATCAGTGGGACCAAATCATAGCATTTTGAATCTGGGGTCTGAAACATTTCAGCAAATGTTGTACATACATTAGCTAGGATCTGTCTACTACTGTTAAGTTTATCATCTTGAGTGTTATACAAGTTGCAGATCAGAAAGGTACAGCACGTTACCTGCATTTTATTCCATAAGGGCCAATCGATCAATCCATCCATTGTAAAAACAAAACACTACAAGTATCAATGTGGTTGGTGTCTAATTATGTGGCCTCACTGGTAAGTCTCCAATAATGTCTGGTTTGATTCCAAAGGTGCAGCTAATATTACAGAATACCTGGTTTAAGGCGTTGGATTGAATATCTTAAATGTAAGAGCCTGGAGGAATGAGAGAATTAATGGGGTGGGGGGTGAAGGTATGGATCAAATAATGTCTTACAAGGTTCAATTATTGATGAAACTCCTGCAGAGCCTTCAGCAATTCATTGTCCTTGTGCAAGTGAATAATAAGCCTATGTCCAGTTGATAGCATGTTTTATTCTCGCCTTAGCTTAAAGTTGGTATAAGCACTTCAATACCAAAGGAGAGAAACAAGTCTTACATAGAATGATTTTATTGGAAATGCAAAGGATGCCTTGCTTGACAGTTCATTTTGGAAAGAAGAATGCTTGTTAGGGACTAATGTATCAAATTAAACTTTGAGGACGAGGCAGCAGAAATAATTCGCCAGAATCAAGTCACGGTTGTATAGTTTGATCAGACTAAGCAAGTGGCAGATGGCAAATAATTTGTGCCAGAGTATATTGATTATACAACTTGATCCAAGGTGTGTGCTGACTCCAAACCTGGTACAAAGATGTGTGGCGGTAGAGGAATGCTCTGCTTGTTATTTCTCAGAAAACATTCGGGCAAGGGCGTCTGTTAAGATTTAATGTATTGCATTAGTTGTGATGTGTTGGAAAGACTTGGGTCGTAGCTTGCAACCCATGGAAGAAGTGTGAAAAGGGTGCGAGAAGGGGTTTTGATTTGATAATTGAGTAGATAATTTTCTCCAACTGGTGGGCAATAGTTTAATGGCCGGCAAATCAATTAATATTTCTTCCCCAAAATCTGTTGCAACAGCATGCCTTGCAGAAGGTACATACAGTGCCCTCCATAATGTTTGGGACAAAGACCCATAATTTATTTATTTGCCTCTGTACTCCACAATTTGAGATTTGTAATAGAAAATAATCACATGTGGTTAAAGTGCACATTGTCAGATTTTAATAAAGGCCATTTGTATATATTTTAGTTTCACCATGCAGAAATTACAGCAGTGTTTATACATAGTCCCTCAATTTCAGGGCAACATAATGTTTGGGACACAGCAATGTCATATAAATGAAAGTAGTCATGTTTAGTATTTTGTTGCATACCCTTTGCATGCAATGACTGCTTAACGTCTGCGATCCATGGACATCACCAGTTGTTGGATGTCTTCTCTGGTGATGCTCTGCCAGGCCTGCATTTCAGCCATCTTTAGCTTATACTTGTTTTGGGAGCTAGTATCCTTCAGTTTTCTCTTACGCATATAAAAGACATGCTCAATTGGGGTCAGATCGGGTGATTGACTTGGCCACGCATAAATTGACCATTTATTAGCTTTGAAAAACTCTTTAGTTGCTTTGGCAGTATGTTTGGGATCATTATCTTGGTGTAGAATGAACCGCCGGCCAATGCGTTTTGAGGCATTTGTTTGAACTTGAGCACTTAGGATGTGTGTATACAGTTCAGAATTCATTATGCTACTACCATCAGCAGTTGTATTATCAATGAAGACAAGTGAGCCAGTACCTCCAGCAGCCATACATGCCCAGGCCATAATACCCTCACCACCATGTTTCACAGATGAGGTGGTATGTTTTGGATCTTGGGCAGTTCCTTCTCTCCTCCATACTTTGCTCTTGTCATCACTCTGATATGAGTTAATCTTCGTCTCATCTGTCCACAAGACGTTTTTCCAGAACTGTAGTTGCTCTTTTAAGTACTTCTTGGCAAACTGTAACCTGGCCATCCTATTTTTGCAGCTATCCAGTGGTTTGCATCTTGCAGTGTAGCCTCTGTATTTCTGTTCATTAAGTCTTTTGCAGACATTGGTCATTGACAAATCCACACCTGACCCTTGAAGAATGTTTCTGATCTGTTGGACAGGTGTTTGGGGATTTTTCTTTATTTTCGAGAGAATTCTTCTGTCATCAGCTGTGGAGGTCTTCCTTGGCCTGCCAGTCCCTTTGTGATTAGTAACCTCACCAATGCTCTCTTTCTTCTTAATGATGTTCCAAACAGTTGATTTTGGTAAACCTGGGGTTTGGCAGATGTCCCTAACAGTTTTATTGTTGTTTCTCAGTCTCATAATGGCTTATTTGACTTTCATTGGCACAATTTTGGTTCTCATGTTGATAAACAGCAACAACAGGGGTTTCTGCAGCAACAGATGGGATTCGAGGATGGTGTGCTGCCTTCCTGGTGCCAGGATCCAGGATGTCACGGACAGAGTGCAGAAAATCCTCAAGGGCGAAGGTGAACAGCCGGAAGTGGTAGTGCATGTCGGCACAAACGATGTCGGAAAGAAGGGGATGAATATTCTGCAGCGTGACTTTAGAGAGCTCGGAAAAATGCTGAAAAGTAGGACCTCCAGGGTTGTTATCTCCGGTTTGTTTCCAGTTCCTCGTGCTGGCGAGAGCAGGAACAGGGAGATACGGGACCTGAATGTGTGGCTGAGTAACTGGTGCAGGGGGCAGGGATTTAGATTCTTAGATCACTGGGATCTGATTTGGAGTAAAGGGGAACTGTACAAAAGGGACGGATTGCATCTTAACAGGTGGGGGACGAGCATTCTGGCAGGCAGGTTTGCCACTGCTACACGGGTGGTTTTAAACTGAATAAGTGGGGTGGGGTGGCAAATGGGATAGTCGAGGATGTAGTTAAAGGGAAAGAGAGTAAAGGGATGGTTAATGACCCCAGAATTAATGGGAAAGGAAGCTCAGAAAGGGATAGGAGAGTATGGCCAAATGTAATAGGGATCGATGTGATAGGCGAGATGCGTAAGGAATTAAGTGTTGTATATGAATGCGCGAAATATAAGAAGTAAAGTAAATGAGCTTGAGGGTCAGTTCGAGGTTGGTAGATATGACATTGTGGGGATTACTGAGACGTGGCTGCAGGAGGATCGGGCCTGGGAACAATATTCAAGGTTATACATCCGATAGAAAGGACAGGCAGGTGGGCAGAGGAGGGGGGGTAGCTCTGCTGGTGAGGGATGGAATTCAGTCCCTTGCGAGGGAAGACATAGGGACTGACGAGGTAGAGTCACTGTGGATTGAGTTGTGGAATTGCAAAGGCATGAAGACACTAATTGGTGTTATTTACAGACCCCTAAATAGTAGCCCGGATGTAGGGTGTAAGTTGCAGCAGGAGTTAAAACTGGCATGTAACAAAGGTAATGCCGCTGTGGTGAAGGGGGATTTCAATATGCAGGTAGACTGGGAAAATCAGGTTGGTTCAGGACCCCAAGAAAGAGAGTTCATAGAATGCCTCCGAGATGGATTCTTAGAGCAGCTTGTAATGGAGCCGACCAGAGAAAAGGTAATTCTGGATTTAGTGTTGTCCAATGAACCAGATATGATAAGATAACTTGAGGTAAAGGAACCGCTTGGAGGTAGTGATCATAATATGATTAGTTTTAATCTGCAATTTGAGAAGGAGAACGTTAATCGGAAGTGGCAGTGATGCAGTTGAACAAAGGGGACTATGAAGGCATGAGAGGGGAGCTGGCCAAAGTAGGCTGGAAAGGGATCCGAGCAGGAATGACGGTGGAACAGCAGTGGCAGGAATTTCTGTGCATAACCTGGAAGTCGCAGGATCATTTCATTCCAAAAAGGAAGAAAGATTCTAAGGGGAATAGGAGGCAACCGTGGCTGACAAGAAAAGTTAGGGATAGAATAAAACTAAAAGAAAAGATGTATAACACAGCAAAGAGTAGCCGGAAGCCAGAGGATTGGGAAACTTTCATAGGACAACAGAAGGAAACAAAAGGGACAATACGGGCTGAAAAGATGAATTGCGAGGGGAAACTGGCCAGGAATATAAAGAAGGGCAGTAAAAACTTCTTTAGATAGGTTAAGGGAAAAAGAGTAGCAAAGCCAAATGTGGTCCCTTGAAGGCAGACATGGGGGAAAAGCTGCTTCCTGGAGCCAATGAATGGAATCGACTTTTGGGTCAGCGTCCGCGCTCTCTTGACCCGATCAATCCTTCCCATGTGGGGGTTCAAAAATCTCACTTCCCTTGAAGCTGCTGATCCCATTGTATCTGTCACCTCTCCTTCTCCCTACCCTCAGTCACTCCCTCCCTCTCCTCTCCCCTTTCACATTCCCACACTAAAGACAATGTTTCAATAACTCCGTCAACTCTCATAGCTTCTGTATTGGCAGCAGAGATCACATTGGGATGCATTTTTGGTTTTCGTAATCTTCACGGCAGCTTGTGTAAATTAAATCCAATTGTGATTGGACGATTGAGATGTCATCGTGACATCATCACTGGAAGCTGCTAGAAAAGTCTCACTCTCGCAGGCAGTTATTATTTTCGATATTGACTTTTTTTAAACTTTAAATATCAATAACGTGAAATGTAACATCAAATGTGAAGAAACTTGATACTAACGACCACGGGATAAAGTTGAGTAAGATTCTACAAACATTTGTGCTATTGTGTACCGTTTAGGAGTAGTTCATTTATCTCACAGACAGACAGACAAGATAAGATTTTTAATAGTATATAGATATATCAGAAGCATATGACTCATCAAAAAAAAAGCTGCCAAAATATGTCTAATCCCATATGCTACCAGAGTGCACATGCTGCTTGAGAGATTTGCTCACTTTATAGAAATTACACTTTGAAGGGAACAAGATGTCTGTCCTTTCAGGTCAATTACTTTGGCAAGCATAAGTATCAACATAACCTTCAGCTTTGGCTAAAATATTGCAGAGTTCGTCCCAATTTCCAACAATAAATATTTGTTTTGATCAACATAGCACGATTCACAAAGATCCCAATGGTCTTCGTGTAGAACATTCTCTTCTAAAAATCTGGAAACCTGGGCTTTGATAAAGTCAAGTCAAGTCAACTCTATTTGTCACATACACATACAAGATGTACAGTGAAATGAAAGTGGCAATGCCTGCGTGATTGTGCAAAACAACAGAACAGAACAGAACCAGTATTTACATTTCGATAAAAGACACAACAGTAATTACGCCCTGATGAGATCAGAGTTTACAGTCCTGATGGCCTGTGGGAAGAAACTCCGTCTCATCCCCTCTGTTTTCGCAGCATGACAGCGGAGGCGCTTGCCTGACCGTAGCAGCAGGAACAGTCCGTTGCTGGGGTGATAGGGGTCCTTCATGTTCTTGCTGGCTCTGAATCTGCACCTCCTGGGGTATAGGTCCTGCAGGGGGGGGAAGTGTAGTTCCCATGGTGCGTTCAGCCAAACGCACTATTCTCTCGTACTCGGCCTGGCCATGGCTGTAGACTCCAGCCATCTCGGGGTGTCACCAGGGGGCATGGCGCCAGGGGGTCGCCTGTATGGTCGTGAGAGGTCGCCAGGGGTCGCCTGTATGGACGTGAGATGTCTCCTAGTCACCCAAAGAGTCGTAGCGTCCTTCTGGTCGCCGCTGAATTTTCAACATGTTGGAAATTTTCAGCGACCTATGACGGATGCCAGCAGTCGCCGAAAAGGTTGCGTAAGTGGGACAGGCTCTCTGAGGATCCTTCAATCCTTCTACTCTGGTGCAGTAGAAAGTATCCTAACCGGAAACATCTCGATCTGCTTGGAGTTGACCTTGTAAGAGTACTTTTAGTTTCTGTTCCAGTATATGTTCTGTTATCTTCTGGATTCTCATTTCTTTATCGTGTACATGAAGCAGGTAGGCACAATAAACCACAGTATAAGTTTATTTAGTATATTTCAGACCCATACATTTATGCTAAATCTAAAAGATGTTTGTAAATTTAGGCTTTTCTAAAAGGCAGGGTAAAAATTAAAAGCTACTTTAAGTTTGGGTTGTCACCCTCAAAGAGCACAGAACAGACCCTTCAGCCCGTGATGTCTGTGCCGACTATGATGCCAATTTAGACTGCACATCTACCTGCTCGTGGGTTAAGTCCCACATTTTTTTGCCAGTTCGTGTGTCTATCTAAATACTTGTTAAACATTGCTTCTACCACAGGGCAAGTGAGGTGGTGCAGAAGTAGAGTTGCAGCGCTCACAGCACTAGAGACCCAGGTTTGATCTTGACTACAGGCGCTGTCTACAGAGTTTGTACGTTCTCCCTGTGACCACGTGGATTTTCTCTCTGCTCCACTTTCCTCCCACATTCCAAAGGTGTGCAAGTTTGTAGATTAATTGGCTTCTGTAAAAATTGTCGCTAGTGTCTCGAATAGACCTAGTGTATGGGTGATCACAGGTTGGCGTAGACCTGTTGGGCTGAAGAACCTAGTTCCACTCTATAACTAAACAAAACACAACATCACAGTCTGTGTTCCAGGTATCTACTGCTTTGTTTTTAAACGGAAACTTACCTTGTAAATTTCCTTTAAATATTTCCCCTCTCCCCTTAAAGTTATACCATCTGGCATTTAACATTTACATCTTGGGGCACAGACACTGAGAGGGAGGGCTGCAGACAGATTGCACACATTGGTATCTACATGTTAAAAAAAAAGATAAGGTCCTGAAGGCAGAATATAAGGAGTTAAAGAAGACACATTTTTGTATGAATTTAAAATTATAGAAGCAAGAAAAGCTCATAAATGCTCAGATACTATAGAAACCGTCTCAGACTTGAAACAAATGACACTTAATGAAGCAGAGTGCAGTCAAACCTTACCAGGCAAGGTGGGAGAAAGTGGCAGAAAGCAAAGGATTGGTTATTCAGATTAGTTGGATTTCAACTCATCCATCTCATAATTGGGAAAAATCAAAGTATTCTGCTGGAGTTTTGATCTTCAGGATTTTGAAAATGACATAGTGTCCAGCAGCCTTTGACAGGATCAACCATATTTTCTCCATTGACATGTGACATCCACAGTGATTTTGCTGTGTTGTGTTACTTCATGCTTAGTCCACTCTATTGTCCCTGCCATTCAATAAATACTGAATCATTCTTTATGACCAATTCCAGATGAGCAATTGAGCAGTAGGAAGATCCTAACTTGTCAAACTTTTTTTTGTGCAGCTGATTTAGTTAGTTAATTTGCAGTAGCTCTGTAATAATGCAAACAAGAAAATGGTCATTTGAGACCACCTTGTTCCAACGTTTGTTGAAACAGATTATTTTCTGCTTTAAGTAAGACTGGACTTTGATGCAGCCTTGCTGCACTCTGATATAGGTAAGTAAGGATTGTAGCTAATTAGGCATGGAGCAGATTACTTGTCAGATTCTGGGCAAGGTTAGTTTTTTCATACTGGAGGCAAATGTAGCAGTTCGGTTCCGAATGCTCAAATTAGGAATGCCTTATCTTGTGTACCATTCTGTGGAGAATCTTTCCAGTGCCATAACTAGTAAAGTCATTGTAGCCATCATGCTTCTAAAGCATATTTTTTTTAAAGTGAAGACATTCAGTTAAAACACATGTTTTCTGATTGTGCACACCAAATTGTGGTGGGGTGCCTATCACTCATTACATATTTATTAATTTTCTTATTGCCATAACTCTTCGATAATGTGTTTTAGAATTAAAAAATGTAAATAACCTTTTTGATTTTCGGATCAAAGATAAAAAGTGAAATAAAGTGCTGAAAAGGCCACCAAGAAGATAGATTGTCATGCATTCTGACGTATGCATTAAATAATGATGGCCTGGTAAGAAATCTTCAAAAACAAAGCAAATAAATTGAAGAATCATTTCTGTCATTGCTTAAATTTACTCTAAGTTTAGAGACTTGAGATTCAAGTTTATAAATGATGGGGTAGGCAAAAAAAATCTTATTAAAATGACTATTAGTCTAAATTAATAAACCAATTTTTACACACTGTTGGCATGTTACAGGAGCATAGCGTTCTTATTTTTATATCCGTAGAACATGAAGTACTTCAAAATAAGCTACAGTAACTCTACCAAATGTTAGGGTCAATTTACCCTGTAACAAGTTAACCTGCCAGTAACTTGTAAAATTCACAGTTGTATGAGTGGATATGATAGTTGTGTATTCTATCATCTGCTTTGTCGCATAATTTCCCTGTTAGTCTCATACCAAACAATCTTGTGGATTATAGTATGGTGTTTTCAGATAAGTGGTTACAGCATGGAAGGATGCAGTTTGGCTTGTCAAATAAATACATGCCCTATGAAAGAGCAATTTATCCAGTCCCACTCACCACCTTCCCAAGCCATGCATATCCTTTCTCTTATACTGCTCTCTTCTTCAATTTGCCTCTAGCGCTTCCAGCGTGTTCTAGGCTTCAAGCATTCACCTTTGGTTCTTTCGCCAATCACCATCATTCAATGTCTCTGAGGCTAATAAAAAATACACAGTTAGACAGCATCTGTGGAGACCCTGTTCTGGGTTGTGGCTCTTCTTCAGACTTATCAAGTAGCTACTGAAGAAAAAGAGTCCTGATCCAAAATGTCACCTATCTGTGTTCTCGACTCAAGAGATGCTGCCTGACCCGCTGAGTTACTCCAAATACTTTCTTTTTTTGTAAATCAGCACCTGCAGTTCCTGTGTCTCTTAGTCTTAACCCACATACCGATGGGAACATTTCCTGTCTACATATCTATGCTATAGGCCATTTTTAATTTTTAATATCCGTGGGATTTCCTTGCAATCTGTTTGTAGGTGAGCAACCCAGCTTTTCTAGGCTAAGGTACCACATCCAAGAAATAATTTCATCCATATCTTGTGCACAGGTTTCTTCTTAAAGCATGGTGACAAGATTGCCCACAATATTCCCATTGTGGGTGAATCAGTGATATATTTTTTAATGGTTCTTCGTTACTTGACCTTGTGCTCTCTTATCTATAAAACCACGAGATACCAGATGCTTTTTAAATACTTTCTCAGTCCATTTTATTTTCAATAAAATGTGTGCAGTTTATGCTATTGAAATTGCCTTGTAGTTTATTGTCTTATGGTAAGGATTATTATTACTTTTGGCATACTGGAGTCTACAGTTACACGAACATGACTGAGAATTTTATCTGACTTCAAAATGAAAAGTGTTTTGAAGCCAAGATCCATGGAAATTGTAGTGTAATTGGAAATTATGTATCTTTTTGGTTTTTAATTTCATTTTACTTCATGCCTTTCATATTCTCAGACCAAAATTGTTTTTTTTTTAAGTCGGGGGGGGGGGGGGGGGGGGGGGCGCAGATGAAATTATGTGGATTTAGGATGCATTTTTTATCGCAATTGGTTAGTATTAATATTTTGGTTGCACTTTGTGCTGATTTAGAGTTTGTATTTGACCATGACTAATTGATTGTGATTGTGAGATTGGGCCTGTGTGAAGGTAGTAGATGAGAGTGGAGAGTAAAGATTGTGAAAGCACGATGGGAGAAATAAAGTGATATTGCTGGGGTTTTTTTTAGGTAATTTGACATCTGTGTGGACTGGACACGTGCGTAGGCTATAATGATTTTGATACTGAACTTATTGGCCAATTCTGTCTTATCTGCTTGACAGCAACTATGGTGACTTCTCCAGTTTGGTGTTTGTATTTGAGCATGACGGAGACTGGTGCAACTAACCATACGATTATTTTCAACAGAAAATTTGTCCTCAAAAGTAATTTAAGAAGGAACACAGAGACAAGGTCATTTTCAGGATGGAATCAAATTCATCTCTCATTTAGTTCACAATGTTAACATCTAATACTTGTTCCTATTTTTCAATTTTAAGGGTAGTTAATTCCAGTATTATTAGTTAATCACATTAAAAAAATTGTTGGACAAGTGCAGATGTATAATGCACCTTGCAAGCACATCACAAATTTAAGACAGGTCTCTACCCGAAACGTCGCGCAGTCTTTCTCTACAACCCATTCCTTCGCTCCAGAGATGCTGCCTGAACCGCTGAGTTACTCCGGCATTTTGTGTCTACCACAGATTTAAGATGCGTAGTTCAACTTTTAAGAATTTTTCAACACGCTAAAAGTATGATTTTTTTTTTAATGTGTAAGTGATGTGATACATGCACTTGTATTCAAAAAATTACAATCACATTCTACGTGCTTGACATAAGAAAATCTGATATGAATTTAAATGATGCATCATAATTTGGCTGTTCAGACATTTCCATGGAAAATGCAGAGCAATGGCAAGTGCCAGCTCAAATCTATATTATGCATTTTCCAGGAATGGGATCTCTGGCCAGTTTTCTTATGCCAAATACGAGTCCATTGAAACCAACTAATACCTTCATTGCTGCTCCCGTCTGCAGAAGGAGTCTTATTAAATGGAGACTATGAATTTCAAAGGGCTGTATAAAAATGTGGCCCAAAGTTAATCTGTGGATGTTGTCTACATGAATTTTAGTAAGGCATTTGATAAAGACGCCATGGTAAACTAATCCAGAAGATTAAGATGCGTGGGATAAACAGTGATTTAATCACATAAATTCAGAAATGATTTACTGATAGAGGTGAGAGGGATGAGGTGGAAGGACAATATTCGGTCTTAAGGTCTGTGACCAGTGGAATTCTGCAAGGATCAATGCTGCGACCTCTGCTTTTTATGGTATATAAATACGGTACACATGACAATAAACTAAACTAAAGTAAATGACTTGGAAGTTAATGTAGACTGGTTGGTTAGTAAGTTTCCAGAAGACACCAAGATTGCTGATGTTGCGGACCGCAAGGAAGGCTTTCACAATATACAAAAGGATATAGATCAGTTACAGAAACGGGCGAAGAAATGACAGATGGAGTTTAATCCGAGCAAGTGTGATTTGTTGCACTTTGAGAAGTCAAATGTAGGGGGAAAATATACAAATAATGGCAAGACACTTAAGACCATTGATATATAGAGGAATCATCTGGTCCAAGGTAGACACAAAATGCTGGAGTTACTCAGCAGGACAGGCAGCATCTCCGGAGAGAAGGAATATGTGACGTTTCAGGTCGAGACCCTTTTTCAGACTTCTTCTTGGATATGGCATGCACAGCCTAAAGCTGTAGGACAACTTGTTTTATTTGAAGAAGGGTCTCGACCCGAAACGTCGCCTATCTCCTTCGCTCCTTAGATGCTGCTGCACCCGCTGAGTTTCTCCAGCTTTTTGTGTACCCTTGTTTTATTTGATCTTATTTGATTGTGCACGGCGGGTTGATTGCATTCGTCGAAACAGGGCGGATCACATGAAGGTTGCAATCTCCCACCCCTTCTTCAAGTTTAAGCTTCTTCAGACTGATGTCAGGGGAGTGAGTGGTACAGAGATAAAATGTAGTCGGAGACGGTAAGACTGGTAGGAGAACTGGGAAGGGGGAGGAAATGGAGAGAGAGGGAAAGTGTGGGCTATTTGAAGTTAGAGAAGTCAATGTGCATACCGCTGTGGTGCAAGATACCCAAGCAAAATATGAGGTGATGTTCCTTCAATTTGCGCTTGGCCTCACTCTGACAATTGAGGAGGCCCAGGACAGAAAGGTCAGATTGGGAATGGGAGGGGGAGTTAAAGTGCTGAGCAACCGGAAGATCAGGTCGGTTTAGGCGGACTGCGCGCAAGTATTCAGCGAAACGATCAGCGAGCCTGCGAATGGTTCAAGGTTCAAGGCAAAGATACTAGAGGAGCAAGGTAGACCACTCCTACAAAATCCAATTGACTGACGTGTAGTACGCAACGGAGCGTCACTTCCGCCATTTTAGGAATAAGACCCCGACCTCCGTTATGACTGTCGCAGTTGAATCCAAAGACTCTAGTAAGAGGGGTTTAATCCACGTCAGTCCATTGGATTTTGCAGGAGTTTATCTTGGTCTATCTTAGCCTTCTATGATAGGCCATTATGATCTTTGTTTATAATAAATAAGGTGCTTCTTTAAAAAAATAAAAATAAAAAGGGAAATTGCGTATAAAATGAGCGACAATGCGCAATGAATGGTTTCTGGACCATATGCATTTTATGATCTTTGGTTTAACCAGTGTTGTGGGGGAACGGTATGTGTGTGAGAGGCAAGATAGAGATAATAGATTTCAAAGTTCCCTCATGGATGAGAAGCAACTTTGATTTAAAGCAACTCATGATGTACACGAGTCATTCTCATGATGTACATAAGCCATAAAGGCAATTATTTGCCTTTATTTTTTTTGCCTATAAGATATAAGGAACCTAAGCCATAATATATTTATATATAATATATTTTATATATATATATTATAAACACGTATATTATATATATATATATATATATACACACACACACACACACACACACACACACACACACACACACACACACACACACACATATATATATATATACATACACACACACACACACACACACACACACACACACACACACACACACACACACACACACACAGACAAGTGATAGTGATGTATATAATTATATAACACACATACATATTTCTCTAGTTTCTTATATATACTCACACATTCATTGTTTTATTTATATATATATATATATGATACATATGTATATAAATATATAACACATATATATATATTTTTCTCTAGTTTCTTTCTTGTGATCTCCTCTACTTTTGTTGAATCTTTTTTCTTTCATTCAACCTCCCTAAAATCCTAATATTGTGAATAAAATATCAATGAACACATGCCAAGATATTTTTTCATTCTATATTAGTGTAATGAAATGTAGTGTATATATACCTACATTGATGCAGAAGTGCGAGCTTCAGACGAATACTTTAGTATAGTTTTAAATTTAACAGATTTTTCTCAAATATAACATATATTTGAGGGAAATGGGTTACCGTATTTCCCGGCAATGAAGACGAACCACCATTTGAGTTGCTAAATTTTGAAGGCTGGTGGGACAGTATCGAGGGTTTGATCTAGTCCAGGGGTCGGCAGCCTTTTGTTGCATAGGGGCCAGGACCCTCGGGACTAGCTGCAGCTCCCAGGTCGCCTGCGAGCCCCGGGTCTAGCTGCAGTTCCGCTGTCCGGTCCCGGCGGCCGCTCGCAGCCACCCGAGCTACTGAGTGAGTTTTTAAATGTGAATATCTCATAACCACACATTTGTGGGTTAGCAGTATATTGCATCAATCCACACCATTTTAAATAATTCTACATCAAAATTCATAAACAAGGATAATACTTTTTATTTCTGTCATTCATGGTAAGATTTACTTAATTTACATTTTATGTGTGAGATATACAGGGTTGCAGTGTTTCGCATATCAGCTAACCAATGAAAGTGATGTAAAATTTAACGTATTTCAAACAATTATAACCCCACCCCTGCTTACCCCAAAGGACAAAATGTCCAACGAATATACAGTAATACATAAATTATCATTTGCATTATTTTGTGAGGCTAACAAATCACAATTTGCTGCTTTGAAGGCTTTGGTGCATATGGGAGGTTCTCATTCTTCCTCTTGAGTATCCTGCGTTGGGAAGAGAGACGTTTCGGTGGGTTAGCATACCTGCCAACCATTCCGATTTGGGCGGAATTCTTCCGATTTTTCCATCCCAATTCCGAATTCCGATTTTTTTCCTCAATATTCCGAAAAAAATTGGAATTCGGAATTGGGATGGAAGCGTGCATGCGACCCATGGCGGCGGCGGCGGCGGCGAGGAGACAGCGAGAGAGCGCACCGCGCCTGCGCCGCTTATGGGGGCACGCACGGGTGTACGTCAGCACGCAGCCGCATGACCCCGCCCCGCCACGGTGGCGTTCGGCGTCACTTGCCCCCCCCCCCCCGCACTGAGGTCACTTTCCCGCCCTCACTGACGTCACGTACCCCGCCCCTTACTGACGTCACGTGCCCCGCCCCTTACTGACGTCACGTGCCCCGCCCCTTACTGACGTCACGTGCCCCGCCCTCACTGACGTCAGACTAATAGGATTCCGATTTTTCATTCTCACAAGTTGGCAGGTATGGGTTAGGGATGTCAAAGAGCGTTGGAACTGCATTCCAATTTAGCTTGTTCTTGGTCTGCTTGTTGGAAAGCTGGTCAAGTTCGAAGTGTTCAGAACAAAGACGGCAGTTCTTTGACAAATACTCTGTAGTTCGGTGTAGGAGATCTTGTTGACGAGTATTCTGGACCCAATGTCGACATCTGAAATTACAGTAAAATATCATAGAGAATTAACTTGTAAGAACAAATTTGATTATAACTACATATCTGCAGAATGGATAATATGTCACTTAAAGGCAATTGTTTTCAGGGGTGGGGAGAGACATGTATATTGAAGATGCATTTTTCCTCTAATAGGTCAATTTATCTTAAATGTAGAAGAGCTTACACTGGCATGCATGCCTTACAACAAGAACAAAACCAAAAATGTACAGCAGTGTAAAAATTGATACCTTTATTATTGTTTAAGAAGGAACTGCAGATACTGGAAAATCGAAGATAGACAAAAAATGCTGGAGAAGTTCTCCAGCATTTTTGTCAACCTTTATTATTGTGGTAAGTCTAGATCTATAAAAGAAGATTTTCTAATAACTTGCTCATGTACCAAAAAATGATGTCTTATATAATATAATACATTGTTGGGATATAAGAATAGAATTGTAAATGTTCCAGTCATCATACATTGGGAAGGAAATTAAGGCTTTAATGTGTGCTCCTCGTGGCATGTCGTTGTTCCCCATAACACCATTTATCATGTATTTTAAACACCATTTAAACACCGTGGCTTGAAGGTCCCAAATTGGCCGCTTCCTATCGGAGACCTGGGCTTCACGATGTTATAGGCGCGGGCCGGCGGTCGGAGCTCTTCTCCGGCGAGGGATCCCAGATGGAGAGTCAATGCTGTGCCCACGACTAGAAGCTCCGCTTCAGAATGTTATAGTCCACGGGCCAACGATAGGAGCAATTCTTCTGGCGACCCCCGGCTCCGCCATCTGATCTATAGGAAGAGATCAGGAAGGCTACACGACAGAAAATAATAATTTTTTTCTTACCCTTCATCTTTAGTGGGGAACCTGAAGAAAGACGGGTCAGGTCGCTTACATTGGCGATTCGAGCATTTTATAGCAGAACAGCACGCTACACTTGTAGATGTGGACACCATGACAGAAGCCGATTTATTAAACAAAACGGGAAAAAACCCAACTCATATTTGATTCCCGAACAAATTACCCATGACCTACTACGGTTTTTTCGCCTAGTGGTCTATCTTGCTCTAGTATCTTTGGTTCAAGGTCTTTTATTGTCATGTGTACCAATTAAGGTACAGTGATATTCAATTTACCATACAGCCATACTAAAAAAAGCATCAAGACGCACGACTACACAAAAGTTATCATAAACATCCACCACATTGTGATGGAAGGCATCTTTATTTTCCCACGGTCGGGGCAGTTGAATCATTCGCAGTCGGGGGCCGTTGAAGCCCCCGCGTGCTGGAACTCCCGAAGATGGTCTCTAACCGGGGGGGGGGGGAGTGGGGGAGGGAGGTGTATGAGCATGGGGGGGGGGATGGGTGTGAGTGGGGTGGCGGGGGGGTGGGGGGTTCAGAGAAAAGACGAGGGTTGTGGGGGCGATCACGGGGGAGGGGGGCAGGAGCCAGCGGGGAAGGGGCTGGAGCGGACTCACAGTGGTCGCTGGTCACTCTCCTCCGCCGGGATCAGATTCTCCGCATTACCGTTTGACGGCATTTCCAGCGCCGAGCTGGGCCTTTTCCAGTCCGAAAATTGTGCCCGGTTGGAAACCTCCGCCGGCCATCCTCAGCTCCAGTAAAAACCTGATGGCGCAGGAAGGGGCGGACCATATCCCGCGGATTGACAGGAGAAAGGTCTAATCCACAAGGCACTGAACGGCAGGAGAGATCGATCTGCACAGATTATAAAATCTCGCTAACTTTTACATAAGACCACCGATCAAACCAAAACTTGGTGCAATCACAGCACAGGAGAACAGTGAGTAAGCTGGCGAAAAATAGTAGCTATCGCGTACCGTTTTTGCGAAAATAGAATGACCGCACAATCGGGAGATAACAAGATCAGAGCTTTAGTTATGTATGGATAGATAGATATTTTGTTGTGTTGCAATAACAGTTGATTGAAAGATTAATGACATTTAGGCATATTTGTAAATAGAAGTTAAATATATTTTAAATATATTCTGAATGTTAAATTATTACATGTGGTTAGTTATTAATATTGATTATACTATAGATATTTTTTTCCGTATAATTATTCCACACATCAATAATTTAGGATTACAGATATGCTTGTTCAATCTGAGTAATATCTGAGTAATAACTGTGTTTTATCTTAATTTTATTTTTTTCAAATTTTTGATATCTTTATAAAATTAATTTTGAGTAATGGCTGGATAAAACTAGGTCACTTAAGGACTATTACGTGATTTCCATCACACTGGATTTGGCTTCCAACTCTTGTGCAGGACGGTGCCTTGATGGTGTAACAGGCCGCGGTCTTAAAATGGACGTGGATCGACTGTCTGGAGTTTCCACGGATATCTTCAACCTCTTAATTCTATGTCTGAGGTCCCCACCTGCTTTAAAAATATATCAATAATACCAGTGCCCTAGAGGAGCAAGGTGACATGCCTCATTGATTACAAACAGCTGCACTTGTGTCTGTTGAGATGAGGTGCTGGGAGAACTTGGCTCTGACATGTATCAATTCCTTCCTTGGTCAGAGCTCAGTCCACTACAATTCACTACGCATCACCTGTTGATCTGTGGTGACTATCTTGCTAGCTCTACACTCTGCCCTGGACTACTTGGACAACAAGAGCATGTACGGCAGGGGTACAGCTCAGCGTTCAACACCACCATCCCCTCTAAGCTTATTGTCATCTCTGCGTACCCTTATGAAGTTGGATCCTTCACAGGCAGATTGGCGGACCTTAATCAGTACAAATTGGCAACAACATGTCGTTCTTGCTGACCATCAACACAGGGACACCTCAAGACTGTGAGTTTAGTTCCCTGTTCTACTTTCTCTACACCCACGACAATGTAGCCAGACACAGCTCCAATGCCATCTTTAACTTCGTCAGCGATAACTCTACTGTTGGATGAATACTGGTGAAGAAGAGTCGGGGTCCAGGAGGGATATTGATAATCTGATCAAATGGTGCTGGAACAACAATCTTGGTCTCAATATTCGCAAGACCAAGGAGCTGATTGTTGACTTCAGGAAGTGAAAGCTGAGGATCATGAACCTGTCTTCATTGCTAGGATGGTGGTGGAGAAAATCCTGGGCCCAGTACACCGATGCAATCAAAAATTAAGCACGTCAACATCATTACTTCCTCGGACGTTTGAGGAGATTTGGCATGTCGCCAGAAACTCTATTGAACTTTGAAAGATCTACTCTCGAGAGCATACTGACTGACTACACATGGCCTGGTTCAATAACTTGAATGCGCAAGAATGAAAGAAGCTGCAGAAAAAGGTGGGCATTGCCTGGTCCATCACGGGTATCGATCACCCCACCAACAAAGCAATTCACACCAAGTGCTGCCTCAAAATGGCAGCTAATATCAACAGTTCACACCAGCCTGGCTAAGCTCTCGTCTTGTTGCTACTGCCAGGAAGAAGATACAGGGGCCTGAGAACTGTTACCCCCAGGTTGAGAAACGGTTTCTTCCCATTAACCTCCAGAACCATACTGTACAATCCTAACCACAATCTTATCTTGGCACTGATGCACTATGAACTTTGTATAGGTTGCAGTCCCTACTTTGGCTTGTACTGTTATAGTCTGGTTACCTATTATTACTGATTATTTATTATTATGTTTTTAATCAGTGCATGCTTATTTATTGTACCATTGCGTTAATCTGCATATAATGCTGTAGCAAGTAAGAATTTCATTTTTACGTTTCCAATGCATATGGCAATAAACAATCTTGACTCTCAAACAGAAGCGGGCAATTCACCAAGTTTCACACCTGCTTTCATCAACATGTATTGATTTGCCAATTGTTAAAAATTGTCTCGGGGTTGAGTGTCTACCCATTGCCTTGCCTCCTAACTTTGCAACGATCCATTCTAAAAATCGGTCTTTTCTTCACCTGATGGAGCAGCATTGAACGTATAAAATCTGACACCAGCAACATTCAGCTGAAATTTTCAGTTGTGAGTTCATTACCAAAACAGTCTATAGTGTGTGTAGGAGAGAACTGCAGATGCTGGTTTAAATCGAAGGTAGACACACAATTCTGGAGTAACTCAGTGGGTCGGGCAGCATCTCAGGAGAGAAGGAATGGGTGACGTTTCGGGTCGAGACCCTTCTTCAGACTGAAGAAGGATCACATACCCGAAACGTTTTGAAGAAGGAACTGCATATTCCACTTGGGGAGTCTGCATCCTTTGGGCTTGAACATTGAATTTTCTCAATTCTGTTAACCCTTGCTGTCTCCTCCCCTTCCCACCTCTCCCTCAGCCCTCGGGCCCTGGCATTCCCTCTATCTCTATCTCCCTCCCCCACCCCAGTCGCACCAGCTTCTCATTTTCACACCACAAACAGCTTACAATGGCTTGTTCCCTTTATGATCGATACTTTTTTGCATATCTTTCATTCATTGTTCCTTATCTCTCCACATCACCGTCTATATCTCTCGTTTCCCTGATCCCTCACCAGTCTGAAGAAGGGTCTCGACCCGAAACGTCGCCTATCTCCTTCGCTCCTTAGATGCTGCTGCACCCGCTGAGTTTCTCCAGCTTTTTGTGTACCCACATACCCGAAACGCCTGTCTACAGTCTATATCATGTTGTACAATCACCAAGTAGTGTACCTTAGATAGTTCAATTAAGTTATGTGCTATAATCGTTTGCCAATGATCTTGCATTCCATAACCTTTAGTTAATGACCCACTTACCAGAAGGGAATGACCTATTTTCTGTCCACTTTATCAAACCACCCATTGTCTTGAAAGGTCACTTTTTTTCCCTCTATTTTGACGACAGCTTTACAGTTTCCATCTTTTCATAACCAAAGTCTCTTATTGACAACAGCAAACCTTTTCTGTGTATTTACCAAGATCATTACACCCAGAATTGCTCATTATTCTTCAGTTTTTACTCAGCCAGCATTAATAAAGTTCTGGTACCATCTTTTTGCCCATGTATTTTCTTTGAAGTCAAGTGACCAATATATGCTTTATTTGTATCTACCTTATCAAGATACTCTATAACTTTTAAGCATTTGTGGAAATGACTGTGGTCTCTCAGAACATTTTAAAAATAATTCTATTGATGATATATCAATTTATTGTTCTGAAAGTGCTATAATTAACTCTTCTCTACAAGGAATTACATCCACCATACCCCTTTCCTATTTTTATTCATCTGATCATACGTACTGAAATCTATAGTTATCCTAACGTGGTTTCTATATCCCTAGGTGTTTGCGTTACCTTCATCTTAAAGCCATCAGGAGCAATTGATTGAAAATTGGTCCCTAGAATACATCACTGTTAACTCTTTTCAAATTGGAAGAATAAGGGCAGCAACGGTGGCACAGCGGTTGAGTTGCTGCCTCACAGTGCTTATAGCATCAGAGTTCGATCTTGGCTACGGTGTTTATTTGTACAGAGTTTGTACGTTCTACCCGTGACCTGCGTGAGTTTTCTCTGAGAACAGGTTTTCTTCCACACTCAAAAGGCATACAGGTTTGTAGGTTAATTAGCTTGGTGTGAATGTAAAAATTGTCCCTAGTGCAGGTTAGCGTTAATGTGCGTGGATTGCTGGTCGGTGTCGACTCGATAGGCCGAAGGGCCTGTTTCCACGCTGTATCTCTAAACTAAATATTTATCTACCACCTCCTTACATTTTATTATGTTATTGAGCCACAAATGCCATGTGCTCAATCCAATGGGATTCACTCTTTCTAAATAAACCTAGTTTTGCACTGTCTTAAGACCTTATGAAGAATTGTCAACAATCTTAGTTCAACTCTGCCTCATCAAAGCAGGGCTCTCGCTTAACTTTTTTTCCTTGTTGCCAGCTGGGCAACCTTGGCAGCATTTTAGGTTGCCAAATGACAGTTTAGGTGGTCATTTAAGACGGTTTGCATGACGCATGTGATAATGTGCTCGGACGAAGTGCGTAGTTACCAGTCGGAATTATGCTCAATGGAGCATTCACATATTATTTCTGCTTCAAATAAAGTCACAAACTAAACATATTCACCAATCAAGACATGATATATACCACAATGACATGCAGCAAAATTATAATACAGTATCTCATCTCTTTTTACATGTTGCAATAAATGCAATTTCTATTATTTCTTTCCACTTCCAAACAAAAATGTGGTTGGATTATTCAGCGTATGATCAACCTCGGTGAGACCAAGCGCAGGCTTGACGATCCCTTCACCCAACACCTACACTCAGTTCACAATAACCAAACTCATCTCTCGGTGGCTCAGCACTTCAACTCCCCCTCCCATTCCGAATCCGACCTTTCTGTCCTGGGCCTCCTCCGCGGCCAGAGTGAGGCCCACCGCAAATTGGAGGAACAGCACCTCATATTTCGCTTGGGTAGTTTTCACCCAGTGGTATAAACAGTGGCTTCTCCAATTTCAGGTAGTCCTTGCTTTCTCCCTCCTTCCCCTCCCATTCCCAGCTCTCCCACAGCCTACTGTCTCCGCTTCTTCCTTTCGTTCCCCCCCCCCCCACATCAGTTTGAAGAAGGGTCTTGACCCGAAACGTCGCCTATTTCCTTCGCTCCATAGATGCTGCCTCACCCGCTGCTTTTTTCCAGCATTTTTGTCTACCCATTCACACAAGTTCTGTTATCCCACTTTCCTCACCCACTCCCTACACATTAGGTGCAATTTTACAGAGACAAGTTAACCTACAAAGCCAATGGGATGTGGGAGGAAACCCACACGCTGGCTGGGAGAATGTGCAAATTCAACACAGACAGTGCCCGAGAACAGGATCGAACACAGATCTCTGGTGTGTGAGGCAGCAAGTCCACCAGCTGTGCCACTATATTTTATTTTCCAACGCACAAAAAATTATATGTTGATAATTTGGTTACTAAAAAAATGTGGTTACCATTTTCAGTCTTAAATCGCTAAGTGATACAATGAGCCCCTTTACAGCTACTGTTTGTTTTAATTCAGTTCAAAACTATGGGGCAGCACATTGGCCATAAAGTTGCTGCCTAAAATTGCCAGAGACCCGGAATTGATCCTATTATTTTTCAGAGTTTGGTGGCGGTGGGTTAAATTCCATTTGGAATATTTTTGGAGGACCAGGAAACCAGAAGCAAGAGTTACTCCAGGGAGTTACTCCAGCTCCAGGGAGTGATTCTGCCTTGGTTTTCAGCAGTTGCGGCGACCAGACAGCAATGGCGGCCAGATCTCCCACAATACAAAGGGAGGGAGAAAGAGCCCAGCGCCAACCAGTTGCCGTGGCAGTGCGCATGCGCAGGGCGGCCGTTGATGTGCTGCCGTGGTTGTGCGCATGTGCAGGGGGAGGATGTGCTGGCCGTAACAGTGCGCATGTGCAATGCTGCCTGCCGTGCCGGCGGATGAGGGGCGAGCGGAGCCTGGCGGCCCGAGACGGAGATTACAGAGAGGGAGAAAGAGAGGGGGACCGCTCAGAGTTGCTTGCCCAGCCGGGCAAAATGGGACGGCTGTTAGGTTGCCCGACGGCACTTTAGGTTGCCATTCGCATCCGGGCAACCGCTAATTTCGAGCCCTGTCAAAGAATTCAATAATCAAAGCGACAAACTTTTGTAGGCGTTTAAAATGTTGCCCAGGAATTTGCTATCAACTGAAGTGGTGATTGCTATGATTTTAATGAAAATGGTTCTTAAAGATCTGTCGAGTGTCCCCCTTTCCTGCTCCAGTAGGTGTTGTAAGATGTCGGGTCAAAGCAATACAGGGTTCCAATGGCTCCTATCATTAGGCCCAGCACCTGAATGAATTTTCATGGATAACGAACCATAAAGTAAAATGCATAATTTTTAACTGATATTTGGACCATTAAGCAGTGTAAAATGTGAAATAGATTGAAAACTAAATCAAAAGCTAAATCACAAACTTCCATTATTTAAAGTACATAATTCTGGGTGTAATTATCTTGGAAAATCCCCACCTGAGGAAGACAGGACCATAGGATTTAGTAAACACAAATTATGGCAATATGAAACTACATAGAAATCACAGTTTTTCTTGAGAAACTTTAAGAATGTTGTTTATCTTTTTTAAATGGGACCTCTTCATAAACAACGCGCTCATTCTACATTGCTTTATAAGATGATTATTTAAATATCTTCTTTCTGAGGCCACATATTGTCAGGTCATTTGGCCTCATAACTATTCAGTTAATTCATTTCAGAAAGCCTTTTCCCCAATTCTGCGCATAATGGGTTACGGTTATGAAATAATACCACTTTCCTGAGGAAATTGGTAATCTAATGAAGCAAATGATTTTATGAAGAACATTTTCCATTCTTGCGATTTTCGCACTTTCTTTGAGCTAGAAAACTGATTTGCCTTTCAGATTGATTATCTTAGTTTGTAGATAATGTGAAAAAAGAACCCATAATTTTTATTAGCCCTTTAGCACAAGAAATTATTAATACATAGATCAAATATTAGTTCATTCTCCTGTCAAGTATTAGTTTATAGAAAACAGACATAGCTGTGTGACTGCAGACTGCGTAATGATGTGAAAGTCGTGGATAGTTTAATATTATAGTGCTGAAGAGTTGGAGTACTCATTTCCATCAATGATGAGAGAGTAATTGACAACTTTCTTCTTTGAGCACCTTCCCAGTTGGCAAAGACTGTAGAAGCTCATGAGTACATGGATCAATTGGCAGAATGTGCAGGCACATCACCTCACATTTTTCCTAAAAAACCTATATCTGTAATTGATTCTGATTTTTTTTTAAAGTGAATGAGTAAAGGGGCTGTCCCACTGCGGCAACCTAATCTGAATCGTGGGCAAACTCTTCTCAACTTGCAAACTCGCAGCCTGGTCGACACGTGGTCCTAGGGGATCCTATGAGGTCACTGGAACTCTCCTTCATGCTCGAGGGACGTTCCCGCATACTCGTGGCCTCAGTTTGGTCGAGGAAAATTTTTCAGCATGTTGAAACATTTTCCGCAAGTAAAGATTGGTCGGCATGGTTTTTTTGAACTCGTAGTGCAGTGGAGTGGGGTCGCTATGTAGTTACAGGCAGTCGAGGGCAGCCATAGGCAATCTCCTTCGCTGACCGGGCATTTTAATTGGCTCATTGGAGTTTTCAGGATCAAGGAAAACCGAACGGTAATGTAAATGCCGGCTAAACCTTATTAAACGTTTTCGGACTTCTTAAAAGTGTCTCCACTTCTTCTCCTCCCCTTCTCTCCCTTCTCTCCCATTTTCTCCCCCCGCCCCCCCCCCCCCCCCTTCCCCCTGCTCTCTCTAAAGGACTTACCGTAACTGTGCAGCCGTCTTTTACCTTCCTGTTCATCGCGGGTGTGGATTTCAGACAGCGCTCCCCCGTTTTCCCTGGCCCTCGCCTTTGCGATGTATGTGTTTTCGATGCAGCTCGCGGTTTCATCGCCGACGGTCGATCCAGCTCGAGGTTTTCCAGGCGAGTGCCCTCGAGCTTGATGGCCGACGACAGTCGCCGAAAGGTCGTGTCAGTGGGAGAGGCCCTTTAGTGATGGAATAATAGTGAAGAATCTGAAGTATCCCATAAATAATGACTTAAAGTTACAATTGCATTTCGAAAAAGAGTGACGAGAGTTTTTCCAAGTTTACCATAGCAGTGAAAGCGAAGTAAAGATATTGTGCTATTAAAGTATTACCCTGAAAATACCAAGACCTAAAACGGATAATTAATGACCAAGAAATTAAAAATAAAAATGAAATATGCGATCAGTAAAATGGAAAATAAGTTCAGAATTACTACAGAAAGGGCATCATGTGTACTGCCATAGAGTCATACAGCATGTAAACAGGCTCTTTGGCCCAACTTGCTCCCAACCAACACACCCCATTTACACTTGTCCCATCTGCACATGTTTGGCCCATATCCCTCTAAACATTTCTTAACCATGTACCTGTCCAAATATCTTTCAAATGTTGTTACAGTTCCTGCTTCAACTGCCTCCTCTGGCAGCTTGTTCGATACACCCACCACCCTCTGCATGAAAAAGTTGACCCTCAGCTTCCTATTAAATTTTGACCCTCTCACCATAAACCTATGTCCTTTAGTTCTTGATTCCCATACTCTGGGTAAAATATTGTGCATTCAGTGTCCCAGTTTGTATTTTCCTTGTACTCCAACTAAATACAATGTTAAATGTCATTAATGTTGTAGCATCTGGGACCTGGATGAATGGTGGGATCAAGTTTATCTTCTTGGGTAATGAGTTTGAATGAGTAAGAAAAAAGATGAGTAACAAGGAATAAAATTGAGTCAAATAGAACACCGAGGGTAAAAAGGAAAAATAAAGACTCATTGAAACACAGTAATGGAGAAAAGCACATAAAAACTCTGAAGAATGAGATTTGACAACTTAAATATTCATGGCTGGAACTTGAGTTGCATAAGAATGATTTATTTCTTAGATTACGGCACTAAAAGTTTGTTATGAGCCCAACTGGCAATCCTTAAGCAAATGTAATAATTTCATAAAACGGGAGGCTGAAGCAAAGATGCTTTCTTCTCATCCCCCTTAAGAGTTCAAAGATCCTATAGATACATTTCCAGGGTTAATCATTGTCGATCAGCCATGATCACAATGAATGGCGGTGCTGGCTCGAAGGGCCGAATGGCCTCCTCCTGCACCTATTTTCTATGTTAAGAAAATAATTGAGTAAGTGATTTGATGGGATGAAGAGGAGGGAGGCCATGACTCAATTACCGCAATAATGAAAGGTGGATTTGTTTCTGGCAACATCACCTTCACCAGGCAATGTTACCTTCAACTGTACACATTTCCCTCTGTACTGGAATGGAGAGATGTGTTTCATGTGCAGGCAGAGGTGATACTGTAAGTTTAATTTGGCATCATGATCAACATGGGGAAAAAATCCTTAATTTAATTCTGAAGAAGTACCTGTGACTTTGTTTGAAAATAGAAGCCGCAGCCATGATTAACTTGTCTATTTGTTCTTGATTATTTATTCTAATGTTTGTGAATACGAAGCAAATGTGAATGTTAAAGCAAGCAAGTCCGACAGGAAGGCCTAGTGGTAGCAGCAGAAGAGTGAAGGCTGATGGGCTAAATTGCATTTACTTTAATGCAATAATCTTGTAGTCTAGGACAAACTTAGAGCATGGATTGGCATATGAAATTGTGATACAGTAATTCCGGAACCATGGTTTAACTTTACCAAAGGGGCGTGAGGGAATGCTGTGTACTCAGTTTCACAGACATGACATACTCCGATCTCTCCAGAGCCAGCACGCCAGCCCAAATGTTATTGATCCATTCCATGTTATTGATGGTGTCATTGGGGGGGGGGGGAAGGGAGAGGTTGTGTCATCTGCATTGAGGCAAACACGTGGTGCTCCATATTCTGAAATTCCTGTTCTCTGTACCTGGAACTTCTAACAGCGAAGTGCCAACTCTTCTACCTCGAAGGGATTGATCGCCACCATCATGACTGCAGTCCACATCCCGTCCCAGGCAAATGCCCTGATAGCAATGGAGGAGCTCGATCTCCCCCGGTCAATAAACACCAAAGGGCGTACCCTCATGCCACCTTCATCATAGCTATGTACTTTAACAACGCTAGTTTGAAGAAGACACTTCCAAATCATCGTGCTTTCTGCAGTACCAGAGGATCCAATGCTATTGCTATTCCATCGTCAGAGATGCCTATCTGTCCATTCCTCAATGACAATTTACGAAATTGGAGCACCTGGCTGTGCCCCTTTTTCCTCCATGTAGGCAGCGACGGGAAAGTGCTGTTCCATTGGTGAGGATTATATAGAGCTGATCAGGGGAGGCAGAGAAGCGACTTTGTATCTGCTTGGTATCGGTAAACCGAGCAATGTTCAAGTTCACTGCAATGGACCCGAATGAATATGCCACGGTGCTTATTGAATTCATATGGAATTGTGTGGGGGAGTGTGTTCCTGTGCAGACCGAATGGCTGGTGTTTTCACTGAGATCTTCAACCTCTTGCAGTCTGAAGTCTGCACCTGCTTTAAAAGGACAAACAGTGAGCAAGAAAAACAAGGTGACACCTGCATCTGCTGTGATGAAGTGAATAGAGTGGACCATTCAGCGATCTGAAAACAGTGAGGAAGAAGATATTGCTGAATCTGGTGCTGTACATTCAAGCTTTTGTATCTTGTGACCGATGTGAGACTGGGGTGTAAATGGTCCTTGAGTATGTTGGCTGCTTTATAGCACTATAGTTTGTACTCGGTTTATTTTCTCTTTTGCACAACCTGATATACCTGACATGGTATAATTTGCCTTTATTACATGCAAAAATATTTCCACTATAAATAGGAGATGATAATTAAATCAATATTGATGGTACAATGGACAGTGAAGATCATTACATCCAGATATTAATTAATTGGGAAAGTGGGCAGAGAATTGGCAAATAACATTTTAACTCTGACAAACATGAAGTGGTGTATTTTGGGAAGTTAATCCAGTGCACAACATACACAGTGAATGGCAGGGCCCTGGAGAGAGTTATTAGACAGAGATTTATGGGTGCAAGTATATTGTTCATACATTTATAGCAACACAGGTAGACTGGATGGTAAAGAAGGCATGTGGCATGCTTGCCTTCATCAGCTGAGACATTAAGAATAAGACGGTACATCATATTACAGATGTAGAAATTGTTAGTTAGTTCAAAGTTGGAGTGTTGTTTGCAGTTCTAATAGTGCTGCTATCTCACAGTGACGGACCTGGGTTCGATCCAGACTACGGGTGCTGTCTGTGGAGTTGTCAGAGACCGTTCTCTCTGCAACTCCCTGGTTAACTCGTCCCTTCCCACCCATACTAACCCCTCCCCAGGTATTTTCCCCTGCAGTTGCAGGAGATGCAACACCTGTCCCTATACATTCCCCCTCGACTCTGTCCAAGGACCCCGACAGTCTTTTTGGGTGAGGCAGAGGTTCAATTGTACCTTCTCCAATCTCATCTACTGTATTGGCTGTTCCAGATGTGTACTCTTGTATATCGGCGAGACCAAGCGCAGGCTCGGCAATCGTTTCGTTGAACACCTCCGCTTAGTCTACCTAAACCTACCTGTTCTCCCGGTTGCTCATCATTTTAACTCCCCATCCCATTCCCATACTGACCTTTCTGTCCCGGGCCTCTTCCATTGTCAGAGTGAGGCCCAGCACAAATTGGAGGAACAGCACCTCATTTCGCTTGGGTAGCTTACACCCCAGGGGTATGAATATTGACTTCTCTAACTTCAAGTAGCCCATGCTTTCCCTCTCTCTACATCCACTCCACCTTCCCAATTCTCCGAACAGTTTTACTGTCTCCGACTACATTTTATCTCTGTACCGCCCAGTCCCCTGACATCAGTCTGAAGAACGGTCTCGACCCGAAACGTCATCCATTCCTTCTCTCCAGAGATGCTGCCTGACCCGCTGAGTTACTCCAGCTTTTTGTGTCTATCTTCGATTTAAACTAGCATCTGCATTTCTTTCCTACACGTGGAGTTCTTATGTTCTCCCTTTGACCAGGTGGGGTTTCAATGGGTGCTCCGGTTTCCTCTCGCATCCCAAAGACTGGTAGAATTTAATGAGAGTTGTAGGGGGAGAAAAGGGGTTTCGTCTAGAGATACAGTGTGAAAACAGGCCCGTAGGCCCACCGGGTTCATGGTGATCATTGATCACCTGTACACTAGTTCTGTGGGTTCAAAGAGGTTAATTGGCTTCTGCAAATTACCCCTAGTACATGGAACATAAAACCAGTGTATGGGTGATTGATAGTCAGAGTGGATTTGGTGGGCTGAAGGGCCTGTTTTTACACTCTCTCCAAAGTAAACTGCCTCTTATCTTCCCCACCACTCTCCCTAGATTCTCCTTTGTCCCCTCCATACTATGGGCAATTTACAATAGCAAATTAATCTCCAGCCTGTACATTTTCGGGATGTGGGAGGAAAGTTGAATACCCAACCAAATGTGTATGAAAAAGTTGACCCTCAGCCCAACCAAAATGTGTGAAATTGCAGTGAATATGCAAGCTGCACAAAGACAGAAATGAAGGCTGGGATTTAGCATGGGTCACAGGTGGTGTGACAACTACAAACTGTGCTATGACCTCAGGAATCACTTTCATGTCAAAAAAATGTTGTGTCCCCTGGATAAAAGTTCATCGGTTTCGATGTGAAAGATGGTAGATTTTTTTTGTGTGAAAAAAAATGACTGCTAGGCTGTTTTTTTCTATGAAAATTAATGCATGCACCAAAAGTTGTGTTGCTGTAATCACATCTGTGTGATTTGAGCACATTTTTTTTTGCTGTGATTTCTGTATGATGAGTTATCTCATGCAGGTTACGAACGCTTAATTGAGTTTAACTGAGCACTAATGTGTTGAACCACTTTGAAAAAAATCATCTTTTTAAAAGTAAACATGCAGTGTAACCTATCATATGACTTCATTGTAAAATACATTTGTCCAGTTTCTAATTGACAAATAAGTAACAGCACTTGAATTGCTACAGCAGTAACCAAATAAAAAGAAATGATGTAACTTTGGTCGGGTAGCCATAAATATCTGTCTTGTAATTTTACTTCAGAACATTGTGATATAATAATGTTGACTATTTGAGAATGTGAATGAAGGTGGATGCATTTTGGGTAATTTTTACATTATGTTTACGTTGAGCTGCTTAATTATAGTTGCAAAGTAAGAAGGTAGTTGAGTAATTTGTTATTTCATTATCTCGGGTGTATGGTGCAATTATTACCTCGGGTATATGTCTCCTTTAATATTAATTCCTAACTATCTATACATTTTAATGAAATCGGCTTGAAACCTGTTTTTAACACTCTTCCTTATTTCTGTACTGTTTCCGGAACAGTGAGTATGTAATTGAGAAATGCTTAATTTTTTTTTAGGGTCAGTTAGGGTCATCATTGGATGTTAAAGACTCAGTATGCATACTACATACATTAAAGTTGGAAGACCTATATATATAATCAAACAATTATGCTGCATATTTTGATTGCTTTCTTCTTGAGATGTGGAATATTTTTGCATCTTCATTTGACATTATTAATATTATGTCCACCCATCATTATCCAATAAATCATCAAAGAGCTGCATTAAAAAGGATTAATAATTAGATTCAGGTCAACTTGAAGATTAAGAGTGTTAATTCTCGCTTTGTAGCTGCATGTCTCTTGGCCTGAGGGTTTATATGAATTAGAAAATACATGGTAGTCATGATAACCCTGATCAATTCAATTGCAGAGTTACCTAGACAGCATCAAGATAACGATCAACTGTTTTTCTTTATTTCCAGAATGTGGGCGTTGCTAGGAACACTGGCAATATATTGCATATCTCTGGTTGTATTTGATAAGGTTGTGATGGATTTTTTTAAATCATTGCAGTCGTTATTGCAAAGATGGTTGCATTTTGCTGTTAAGTTGCGGGTTACAGTATTTTGTTTTGATTTTTATTTACATAATCATGTTACCAAATAATCTGTCTGTCTGTCTGTCTGTCTGTCTGTCTGTCTGTCTGTCTGTCTGTCTGTCTGTCTGTCTGTCTGTCTGTCTGTCTGTGGATATATATATGTGTGTGTGTGGAATGGAAAGTAAAACTGAAATGTAAACACAATATAAGTTTAAATGAGTTTATAAATAATATAGAATTCACAATTCTTTTGCAGATTATGTGATGACAAAGTTGAATGTAATTTGGAATAGCATTAAAGAGAATATAACATTGCTGGAAGATACACTTGGTACAGTAAGTACAATTTTATATGTATTTCAGTTAAACATTTCAGTGTTGTATTGGTTGTTGTATGTGTGTATGTGTATATATATGTGTGTATGTATATATATATATATATATATATATATATGTGTAAAACGATCAACTGTTTTTCTTTATATATATATATATATATATATATATATATATATATATATATATATATATATGTCTAGCAAGGCTCTATTCCCAGCATTTAAATCTTAATTATCTATTTATATATTACTAAAACTGTCATCTTGTCTGTGTGTGTGTGTGTGTGTGTGTGTGTGTGTGTGTGCGCTTGTGTGCGAATTACACCAAAACTGTACATGATAGTGCTACAATTTTTGACCACCTTACTCACCATTGTCCTGTGGTGTATCAAGTTTCGTTCAGATTGATGGTAAATTTTACAAGTTATTCACATTTAAAACTTTTAAAAGTTTTCTGTTCACTTAACTTCAGTGTCAAAAATCCAAATCCTTGCTGGCCCTGCCCACAACAATGTTGCAATCACAGGACACTGAGTCCTGGCAGCAAGTGAAATCCAATTATTTTTTCTGGCAACATTTTTTTAAAAGTTTAAAATAAGGGGAAATGAGCCACCCCTGCACAGTTGGGGCCTATGGTGGAATATTGCATTGGGGGTACGGGTTGCGTTGGGGGAATGGGTGAGTGGTGGAATAGGCCTCCCGTAGGGGCTATGGGTGAGTGGTGGAATATTGCGTTGGAGGAACAGGTTGTGTTGTGGGGACCAGGCCTCCCGTGTAACAGGGACCCAATGGGCCCCACTTGGTCTAGTGTATCTCTGACTTCTCTGCCAGTATTCCTCCATACCTACTGGTTTCACATGCCGTCCCAATGACACTCGACCATAAATGTGTCCTCTCATCATCAAAATAATTTCCACAAAAATGTACCACTTTATTCCTAAATTTACTCTCATCCTCAAAAGATAAAATCCACCATGTAATCTATGGAATTCTATGGAAGACAGAACTTGAGGATTGTAGGAGTAAAGGAAGGGCAAGAGCTAAGAATTTTAATGACTGAACTCGTTACTAAAATACTCAAAGATGTCTTTAAGTTGAAGGAAAACCCGAGGATTGATGTGGCACATCGGGTAGGTCGCTTCAGAAGAGAAATAAATTCACCCCCAAGACAGATTATTGTGAAATTTCTGGACATTTCAAGTTTGGATAAACTTATGAAGATGATACCACATGGGGAGAGGCTTACATTTGATGGAAAAACTGTCAGATTCTACAGAGACTACCCATGTGAAATACTGGAAAAAATAAATAAATTTAAAAGAGTAAGCAGCATTCTGCAAGGTAAATCAGAGGTGAAATACGGAATAGTGTTTCCCGCGAAAATGAAAATTAATTATAACTCTATTCAACGCGCCTTCACGGACCCGGATTTGGCATTTAATTACGCACAAGAAATTGTAAAGAAAATAGAAAAAACAGAAGTAAAAGCAGATGAGTAAATGTCTATTGGGAATCTGTGTTGTAATTAAGACGATGGAACTGCTCTAGACATTAACCAGACAGGCTTATCTGTCAGGAATGTGTATACAATGAACAGGCCCTGGTTTCAACCTTGAACAGATAAGGAGAAGAGAAATAACAGTTATTTTGAATCAACACGATGAGATTTGAAAGAAAATCAAAGGACATTATGGACTTAAGAAATGTTTTATAATACAGTATATATGTAATGTAAATAATTAATTAACTATATAAACTTAAAGAATTAATTAACTGTATATCACTAATTAATGGTTATGCTATTATAGTAATGTTATACTAATATGAGGAATCAAGGTATTAACCTAATGGATTTAGGGGATAAGGGGCTTATAGAGATGATTATTATTAACAGATATATAAGGTTAGTTTGGTTGAAAATAAATGAAATACAATTTAGGATGTACGCTAACACATTATAATTAATGAAAAGGGGTATAAGAGTATTAGAACATCATAAACTTGTGGGAAGAAAGAGGCGTTAATGATCTGGAAAAGTTCCAGAGGTTTGGGCTGGAAGATGGTTGTATTTAAGATAAGAAATGGAACCCTTGAAACAGGCTGGTAATTAAGGTACTGATGAATACAGTATATTTGGACAGGGACAGGGCAGGTGTTCTCATGTTATTTAATTACTCGGGGATACCGAGCAAGTAATATAGAAGGTTTAAAATCGGGGTAGAAAAGAGAATATTTGAAACAATAAGGAGGACTTTTTTTTTTTTCCTTACGTATTACGATATATTTAGATGAAACAGCATGTAGTTATAAATCCCAATGTATTTAGGTGGCTGAACTCAATGTATAATTCCATCTACGGAGGTCAATCAATTTTTAGCCATCATAGATGGCTTCTTGTATTTAGGGTATCACCTTTTTGAAACCTTAAAATCACGTGTTTTTTTTTTGTTGTTGTTGCATTTACTCTTATGTGGCTCAATTAACTATTTTTCTTTTTTTCATCACTAATTTTCAACACACCTTTCTCTTTTTATTATGGAGGTTCAATATACGGAGGAGAGGTAAAATAACGTCAGAAGTGTGGGATGATACCCACATACCCAAAAGTCTGAGGTACCTAATTACACCACATGAAGTAAAATTATTAAAACCTATTTATAATGCAGGACAATAAGGAAAATAAGAATGGAGGAGTCACATTTTGCAGTTGGAATATTAGGGGTGCGAATGATCCATTAAAAGGGGCAAGATTATGGCCCATTTAAAATCTTTGAAGGTGGATATAGCGTTTCTGCAAGAAACGCATATGAAACTACAAATACAGATGAGATTTAGGGCAAACTGGATAGGCCAAATGTATCATTCGTCATTTACTGCTAAAGCCAGAGGAACGGCTATTATTATTCGGAAAGGTATACCGTTTATATTAAAGAATACAACATCTGATAAAGAAGGAAGATACACGATAGTGGCGGGAGAAATTTATTCCACTCCACTGACTCTGATAAAAATTTACGCTCCAAACTTTGATAATCCCCAATTTTTGAAGAAAATTATGGATCAAATAGATGAGTATAATTTTCAAAATGTAATACTAGGGGGGGACTTTAATTGTGTTACAGATCCATACTTAGACAAATCAACAAAATTTATGAAGGGCAGTGCTAAATCCAAGTCTAATGAATTCTTAAACACTTTTATATAAAAAACACTAATATAATAGATTTATGGAGAATAACTAACCCAACTGGAAGGGAATATTCGTTTTACTCATCAGTACACAAAACTTATTCAAGAATTGATTATTTTTTAGTGGACTCAAAACTAATACCATACACGATTAATCCTAAATACCACAACAGTATTATATCTGATCACTCCCCGCTGACTTTCACTTTAAAACTTGAGGGAATGCCAGGTACAAAGGTTTTTTGGAGATTTAACACACAAATAGCTAACGACTCACAAGTTTACGAGTATTTAAAACAACAAATTACATTTTTTTTTAAAATAAATGAGACTCCAGGGATTTCACCATCTCTATTATGGGAATCTTTTAAGGCATTCATTCGTGGAGTTATAATTTCGTATCAAAGTTTTCTAAATAAAAAAAACAGGACAGAACAAGGGACGTTAGAAAAGGAAATTAAATTATTAGAATTAGGAAACGCAAAAGACCCAACCATAGATAAACATAATAAGATAACATTACTGAAATTTAAACTTAATCGAATATTATCGGCAAGAGTAATAAGATTATTTCAGATCACAAAACAAGTACAATATGAATTTGGGGATAAACCACATAAACTTCTAGCACGACAATTGAAGAAACAAGAAAAGGAAAAAACAATTAGTAAAATCAAATCAGAAAACAGGGAACTATTAATTTTACCGAAGGATATTAACAAAAGGTTTGCTCAATTTTATCAAAATTTATATACATCTAAAACTAACATTGAAGACAATAAAATTATAAATGTTTTAGATAAGTGTAACTTGCCAAAATTGGATATCTTAGAACAAGAGGAATTAGGAGCCCAGATTACAAGTGAAGAAATAAGAGAAACAATAAAATAATTGAAAAATGGGAAGACTCCAGGGTCTGATGGTTTTAATAATGAATTTTATAAAAGATTTCAGGAGTTAATGGTCCCGCGATTACTTAAATTATACAGGTATGCTTTTGCCGATTAGAAATTACCAGAAACTTTAGCAAAATCTACAATTACGCTTATACCAAAAAAAGATAAAGATCTAGAAGTCTGAAGAAGGGTCTCGACCCGAAACGTCGCCTATCTCCTTCGCTCCTTAGATGCTGCTGCACCCGCTGAGTTTCTCCAGCTTTTTGTGTACCCTCGATTCTCCAGCATCTGCAGTTCCTTCTTTAAAAAAAATAAAGATCTAGAAGATCCGGGCTCGTATAGAGCTATATCACTTTTAAATACAAACCAAAAAATTTTAGCAAGAAGATTGAGCAAATATATTAATAAATTGATAAACCAGGACCAAACGGGGTTTATACCCAAAAGACAATCATTTAACTATTTGAGACAACTTTATAATATGTACTCACATAAAGGGGAAAAGGAAGACTTATCAGTTATATCTTTGGACGCAGAAAAAGCATTTGATCAGGTAGAGTGGCAGTATTTATACATAGTACTCCAAAAATTTAATATGGGAGATAATTTTATTAGATGGGTAAAATTATTATACGATAAACCAACAGCAAGAATATTAACTAATAATACGTTGTCTCAAAAATTCCAACTATCACGGGGCAATAGGCAGGGATGTGTTTTATCACCCCTGCTATTTGCCCTTATGATAGAGCCACTGGCGGAAATGATAAGAACTCATCCGAATATTCAGGGATATAATTCTAAGGACTCTAATAATAAAATTTCATTATACGCGGATGATATACTTTTATATATTAGAAATTCTGAAACAAGTATCCCAAACGTATTAAATGTAATAGAGGAATTTGGTTCCTTTTCTGGATATAGAATAAATTGGAATAAAAGTGAAATTATGTCATTACATCCTCAGAAAGCGAATCATCTATTAAAATTCCATTTAAAATTGCAACGGAAAAATTTAAGTATTTAGGTATTCAAGTTACCAGAAGATATAAATCATAATTTAACGCTAATTTTAGTCCTCTGTTAACTAAATTGAACGCTTTGATTAAATTTTGGAAAACGCTCCCACTATCATTAATTGGCAGAATCAATGCTATAAAAATGATAGTGCTACCACAAATATTATATTTATTTCAATCCATACCAATATATACACCAAAATATTTTTTAGAAAACTAGAGTCTAATATTACGAATTTTATATAGGACTACAAATCACATAGAATTAAAATAAATAATTTGTGTAAACCTAAAGATGTAGGGGGACTTGCACTGCCTAATTTTTTATATTATTATTGGGCAGTGCATATTAAGAATATTATTTATTGGTTGGATTGTTCTTTTCAACAGATGGAATGGATAAGAATGGAAAAAGAGGATTGATTCCCTTATGAGTTAGGAGCGATCCTCTTTCCGATAAAATTGAATAATATATTATATAAGAAGAATCCAATTATACACAATATAATTCGAATTTGGAAACAAATAAAATTAAACTTAAAATTAAGAAACTTAATTTTCTTTAATTATTCACCAATAGTGAATAGCCCGGTATTTAAACCATCTATTATGGATAAAACATATAGACAATGGGAAAGACTGGGAATTAAAAAGTTGGGTGACATGTATGAAATGGGAAATTTATTATCATTTCAACAATTAAAATCAAAATTTAATTTGAATAATAACCAATACTTTAAATATTTACAGATATGTGACTTTATAAAAATATATATACCAAGATTACAGAATATAACGATAGACCCACTGGAAGAAGCAATGACTATTAAGGCGGACTCACAAAAATTAATATCATATCTATATAACAGTATTCTTAATAGAGAATTGCCTTCAACAGAGGCAATTCGAGAAGACTGGGAAAAAGATTTATTGATAAAAATTTCTAAAGAAACATGGGAGAGGTATTTGATATATATACATAAATGTTCGATTAACTCCAGACATAATTTAATCAATTTAAAATATTACACAGACTAAATTATTAAAAAGTTAGGTTGAATAAATTTTATTCAAATATCTCACCAATTTGTGATAAATGTCTTTCTCAAAATGCCAATCTTACACATTCTTTCGTTTCTTGCATAAAACTTCAAAGTTTTTGGTGTGATATATTTGATATATTCACTAGCTTAAGATAAAAATGGGACCTAGCATTGAAATGATTATCTTTGGAGATGTAAATAAATTAAATATATCCCAAATCTCATTTTTTAATTATGGTTTAATAATAGCGAAAAAACTCATACTTAAATTTTGGAAAAAGGCTACTATACCAACACTCAAAATGTGGATTGGTAATATATTGGGAATGGCACATTTGGAAGAAATGGGACTCCTCCTAATAGAAAAAAAAGACCAATTCTTAACGAGTTGGTCTCCATTTATTGACCTTGTGGAATCATGCGGTGTAATATCATCCTAAAATTAAAAATTCTGGGTTTGACTGAATTGACTTTCTGCTTTACTTTTTCACATTTCTTTCTTCACTCTACACTCACTAGTCTATTCTTCACTCTTCACTACTTCTTTCTTTCTCATTTCTTTCTAAAAAAAAGTTTAAAAAAAAAAAGAAAGTTGTACAAATAATGTTTTAATAATTCTGGGAACCTGTAAAAAGGTACCATTAAAATGTAATGTACTTACTTCTAATTAATATAAAAAAATAATCTATGGAATTCAGAAAAATATGCAGATAATATATTTTGAAGCTGAAAATATCACCAGTACTTTGAGAATTGTATGTAATGAAAATGCAATTTGACTTATTTGATCATCATAAATCAGTGGTCCTTTTAAAATATTCATTGCATAAAATGACACCTTTTGATTTCCCATGTGTAGTGCCCTTTGGGATCTACATTTGTTAATATGTATGTTTGTAGTTGCATCAAGGATAGTTTTGTACATTAGAACAGTGACAGCATTTCCATAATATTTTGGCTGTAAAGTATAATGGGTACTTTGAAGGGGTCTTGAAAGATGTAAAATAAATGCCATTCAGCTTGTCGCTAACTATTTAGAATTAAAAAAAAAGAATTTCAGCACTCAAATCCAGCTGACAATATTCACGGTAAGTTAAATGCAATAATATATTAAACGATTCGGTTGTCTTTGGCATTGTACTTTTTATTTATTTCTAGGGATGTAGGCATCACTGTCAAGACCAGCAAGTAATCACATGGCTTATTGCCGAAGGGATTAACTGTGATTTGTCATATTCATGAAACATTGTAGCCATTATAAGGCACTCCCAAAGTGCTGTTGCGCAGGAAATTGCAAGATTTCTTAAGAGCGACGGGGGCAAATAAAGAATGTTTCATGTGTAGGAAAGAACTGTAGATGCTGGTTTAAATTGAAGGTAGACGCAAAATGCTGGAGTAATGGCCCTGTCTCATGGTGCGAGTCCACCCACGAGTGACCCCAAGTGAAAGAAAAAAAACAGACTCGTGGTTATGTACGAGATTAAAAGTTTAGATTCAAGTGTTTAACCGAGTTCCCATGGGTATGTCATTTCTGCGATGTTGCAAGTTCCTCTCCCGAGTTACCAAGTTCCTCTCCCGTTACTCTTGAGCCAACCGTGAATGAAGGCTTTTTGTTCAATGGGCTGATTATTCCCCGCGGACATAAATTGGCCCTGTTTTAAAGCCGGTCAGAAAATAGACGAGAGAAAGCAACAAGTGAAATGACAACTAACCGCCGACTGACATTTGCAGAGCATCGGCGATTGGCGCGACTGTTGCAACATGAAAGATTAAACATCTATCTGAAATGAGATTTATAGTATTATGACAGATGTTCGTTTTGACAACAGAAACTCCTACTTGTTTTGTGGCTCGGCCAATAAGTTGAAATGCGTTGAAGCATGTTTCCCCTTTACCGCCGATAGCCAGCCTCGCGAAACTATTCCGGACAATTCATCTAAATTGCTGCTGAGAAGGAATGTGGCCTTTAAGTTAACTCGACTTACAAGATATGCATCAGCTTTTTTATGTTAATAAAAGTACGAATTATTGACAATGCAAGCGTTTTAAATACACAAAGCTCTGGGAAAGTTCACGGTAGTGATATTAAAAAAAACACGATACGGCCAACATGAAACATAACAGAAACCTAAATGAACAGAGACTTGTGGTGCAATGGTAAAGTGACTAAATCAGTCTCATTCTGGTATCTATAGCGTGCAATGTTCGGAAGGCAGGCTAGACTTGAATTGCCAGCGGCACCTCGCATTGAACTTTGTGAGAATGAGTTTTACGTGGGATTGCAATAAGCGTGCAACGATAAGATCTGCATATGTTCAGTGGGATCCACGTGGAAAAGCTTTGTGATCCAGCAGCCGCCGACCATACTCTAGTGACACTCAACACATTGGTGTTCCCGTGCAGCTTTACACCAGCATAAAACAACTGGAATAACTCAGCGGGACAGGCAGCATCTCTGGAGGGAAGGAATGGGTGACATTTCGGGTCGAGACCCTTCTTTAGTGTTTTGTTCTGGTGTAGAGCTGCATGGGAACACCAAAGTGTTGAGTGTCACGAGAATATGGACGACGGCAGCCTGTCCCGCTGAGTGACTCCAGCATTTTGCGCCTAACTTCAGTTTTAAGCAGCATCTGCAGCTGCTTCCTACAGCCTGACACCAAGTTGGCCCGAGGATGGTGCCCTATCTATTGTGTATCAGATTAGAAACCCGACGTTCATACTATATTGTGCGGGAAGGGAACTGCAGATGCTGGTTTACACCGAAGATAGACACAAAAAGCTGGAGTAACACAGCGGCTCAAGCAGCATCTCTGGAGAAAAGAAATAGGTGAGGTTTCGGGTCGGTTCTTCAGACACTATACCGTCTTATCCCTTTCATGTGTGTAGTTCATGTAGTTCAGACACTATACTGTTTTATCCCTTTCATGTGTGACTCGGGTCTCTGGCGCTGTGAGGCAGCAACTCTACTGCTGCGCCGCCAATGTGACATTCCAATTTTTTGAATGAAGTTAGCCGCTTCACCGAGGAGCGGGTGCAGTAGAACGAGAATGAACGGATTTGCCAGCGGTGACATTGCAGCCGAGGTCTGGGGAAGACAGAGAGGGGAACAATGAGGACACGGAAGTTTGGTGGGGAATCTCATTGGTTATTATGTGGGAAGGAAGTCCTGATGCTGGTTTGAAGATAGACAAAATGCTGGAGTAACTCAACGGGACAGGCAGCATCTCTGGTTAGTGGTCTAAGGAAGGGTCTCGACCCGATATATCATCATTCCTTCTCTCCGGAGATGCTGCCTGTCCCGCTGAGTTACTCCAGAATTGTGTGTGTGAGAGTTACTCCAGCATTGTTCGTGTGTGCGTGTGTGTTACTCCAGCATTGTGTGTGTGTGTGAGAGTTACTCCAGCATTGTTCGTGTGTGTGTGTGAGAGTTACTCCAGCATTGTGTGTGTGTGAGAGTTACTCCAGCATTGTTCGTGTGTGTGTGTGTTACCCCAGCATTGTGTGTGTGTGAGAGAGTTACCCCAGCATTGTGTGTGTGTGCGAGTTACCCCAGCATTGTGCGTGTCACCCCAGCATTGTGTGTGTGTGCGAGTTACTCCAGCATTGTGTGTGTGCGTGTGTGTGAGTTACTCCAGCATTGTGTGTGTGCGTGTGCGAGTTACCCCAGCATTGTGTGTGTCACCCCAGCATTGTGTGTGTGTGCGAGTTACTCCAGCATTGTGTGTGTGCATGTGTGCGAGTTACTCCAGCATTGTGTGCGTGTGTGTGTGTGTGTGAGTTACCCCAGCATTGTGTGTGTGTGTGTGTGTGAGAGTCACTCCAGCATTGTGTGTGTGTGTGTGTGTGCGAGTTACCCCAGCATTGTACGTGTCTCCCCAGCATTGTGTGTGTGTGCGAGTTACCCCAGCATTGTGTGTGTCATCCCAGCATTGTGTGTGTCACCCCAGCATTGTGTGTGTGTGCGAGTTACTCCAGCATTGTGTGTGTGCATGTGTGTGTGTGAGTTACCCCAGCATTGTGTGTGTGTGAATCATGAATTGCCAAGACACAAGGCACTGTAGATACAAATAATGTAATACACAAGAAAGGGCAGATGCTAGTTGAAAAAAGTGAACACATGGGGCTGGAGAAATTTGGAAATGTCATCCCGTCACCCATTCCTTCTCTCCAGAGATGCTGCCTGCCCGCTGAGTTAAAAGAGTTCCCACGGTAGACTCACGAATCGCTAAGGTAAACGCACGGGCCACCACGTTATAAACGAGTTTAAAATGTTTCAATTTTTAACTTGAACTGTAAATTTGACTCGTGGAAAAAAATCAAACTTGTTTGATTTTTTTCACGAGTTACCAAGTTTCACGGGTACCTGCCGTTAGCGCCACGAGTTGCTCGCAAGAGTCCCGATGTTCCCGCTACGTTTAGTGTACGTGATTACCGCGAGTGACAACTCGGGGTCACTCGTGGGTCAACTCGCACCGTGAGACAGGGGTTTTACTCAGCGGGACAGGCGGCATCTCTGAGGAGAAGAAATGTGTGACATTTCGGGTCGAGTCGGAAGAAGGGTCTCGACCAGAAACGTCATCCATTCCTTCTCTCTAGAGATGCCGCCTGGCTCGCTGAGTTGCTCCAGCAAAGAATGTTTCATCATGCTTCTGATTTGTGCCTTGTCTATAGGGGAAGGCATTGGAATTTCAGGAGTGAGTCATTTACTGCAGAATACTGTGTCTCTAGCATGATCTTACTCCTGTATGGTTTTAATGATGAGATGATAATTCCATTGAATGTTGAAGATTGGTGGTTAGTCACCTGTCTAGTTGGAGATGATCAGTGTCTGCCACTTCTATAGCATGAACATCAATTGCTGTTTATCGGCTCAGTGATAAATATTATCTAGGTTTTGTTGCATGCAGGCATTGACTGCTTCATTTATTGAGGAGTTACAATTCCAATTATAACTTCACAACAAATGTTGTAATTATCTGCAGATGTCTCTATTATGGGTGTCATGGTGGAAAGAGCTAAAGATAGTTGATCCTTAAACACTGTCACAAAAAATCTCCTGCCGTCTTATCCTGGGGCTGAGTTGTGTGTCCTCTCCCACAATCATAACCATCTTGCCTTGTGCAGTTATAACTCCATATGGGGGAGTATATTTCCTTTATGCCCATTGACTTCAGTTTTGGCTGGACTCTGATGCCGCACGTTGTTACAGGATGCCATTTCACTGTTGATTTCATGTTTGGACCAAGATAATGATGACCTCAAGACTCTGGTGTTGGCAGAATCCAAAATAAGCTGATTACTGAATAAGTGCCATTTTGCTGGTGCTGTCAACAATATCCTCTATCACCCTGCTGGTGATTGAGAGATAAATGTGTGTTAATGAAGACACACTGGGCCAACTTTCCATATTGTCAACTAGATGCCAGTTTGGTCATTTACTAGAAAATTTTAGGTTGATGGTTATTTGTTCGGAAGTGCAAATGCTCAGAACCAGAGCCAGGATGTTGTCTGGTCCCATTACTTTTACAGTGTTAGCCATTTCCTAATGTCAGATGCAGTTAATTAATTTGGATGAAGATAGTTTATCTTCTTTCAGGATCATCAACTTAATACTTGCTGAATACATTTTAGCATTCATGTTTAGTCTTGCCTTTGTTGACTAATAGGAAGTTCTTGGAGCCACCTCTTTTTTTCTGTCAACTTATACACTTCCATACTTTCATACCTCCAGTATCCCCCTCTGTGACTCTTAGACTGATCTTCTAAGACTGTTTTCGTGTCGATCTTGTTACAAATGTTGGCCTCGCTGTCATTGTCCGTCCTGAAAAGGACGCAAGCTTACGGCGACAATCAGTGGAAGCCATCACTTGTTGCAGTAGATGATGGTGGTAGCAGAATTAGCTCAGGACACTTCCAGTTTCCAGCCCCGCGACATGGACGCTTCTGCTATTGGACGTCTTAGTCTGATGTAGGGTCACGACCCGAAATGTCACGTATTCCCTTTCTCCAGAGATGTTGCCTGACCCACTGGGTTACTCCAGCATTTTGTCTAACTTCGGTGTAAACCAGCATCTGCAGTTCCTTCTTGCACAACTTGTACACAATTTATGTACAGTGTGGTAGGATTGCAGAGCGTTGATCTGTGTTGGATCACTTCACTCTGCACTTTACTTTGTTTTAGCATTGTTGCAGCTACATATATACATAAACATACATGTGCTCTTCTGCCCTCCTTAAAGCAGATATCCTAGCTTCATGGCAATTGAAGCATAAAGGGCATGCCAGCCATGTGTACACAAACTGTAGTAGAATAGATTTCATTTGCTACTGATAGTCTGTAGCGCTGTGTAGATGCCCACTTTTGAAATGGCAATTGCATTCTGCATCCATCCCAGTTAACAACACGGTGGTGCCGCATAACACATATTCCTTCTCTCCAGAGATGCTACCTGTCCCGTTGAGTTACTCCGGCAATTTGTGTCTATCTTCAGAGTAAACCAGAATCTGCAGTTAGTTCCTTCTTGCACTCTTCTCCCTTTTATTCTATACTCTCCCAGTCTCCCAAGTTCAACCTCTCCTCATCAGTCTTTCCTCTCGGCTTCACCTCCCTTCCCCTGGGGTAGGTTTATTATTGCAAACAAAAACAGATTTATCATAGTTGCAAAGCCCATCACACTGCGAATAAAATGATTTAAAATTACTGAATATTGATGAAACTAAAATACTGAACATTTACTAGTTTCATAAGCATGTTGCAACTGAGATTTGTAGTAATTTTCAAAAATGTTACCTTGTGACAAAAAAAATGTTGAACTTTCTCCAGATCTACAAATGGGCACATTTTGGACAACTGCCGAGATATTGGGTCTGGTTAAATGAACAATTTTGTAGTTGAAGCTGACTTCCAATCTGATCGTACCAGCACAAAAAAATTCCACTTATGCTTGAAATTTATTTTGCGTTAGTTTGGTCAGAATGGTGTAAATTAGGCTGTAGAAACGTGTTTAGCATTAACTATATATTGTATTATCCCGGCAAATGCCCTGAAATATTACCTTCCTTCCAATTAGTAGCGCCTATTTATTTTCCCTGCCCATAATACATTTTTCATAGGTACTGTGTGTTCCAGTATGGCCATTCACAAATTCTAAAAGTTAATGTTTGTGCTTGTTCACACTTAAGCCATTGTAGCAGTTTTAAATTCGGCAAAGTGGCTCTGCTTTGTAATTTGTGGATCAGGTACACATCAAATTGTGTGTACAAATCGTCTTGGTAAATAACTTCCTTTATATAAGTAAACCTAACTTAATTGCAATTATTTTCTTTATTAAAGTTAAATGGGACTACCTATTAGAGTCCATTGCACATTGATAAGAAGCGATGCAAATATTTTCCATTAGTTACAATTGTCTTTAATTAAAAACACTACCTGTTTCTATGACAAAGGGCAACTGTTCTTGATTATCTACATGCAATTCAAAGTTTGGCTTTTGTTTTTGTTTAGTTTAGTTCTGTGTGCTAATCTGATAATGAACCGTACAAAGTTCATTAAACAGCAGAAATGTCAAAGATAGGATTATAGTAGTCAGATGAGGAATAATATTACTTGTTTGTCCTTGTATTGTCAAATAATTAATTTAAATGCAGTTTGTTCATGGAACAAAGAAAAAAAATAATGCTTCGGCTTATTCTGTCTTCCATCATCTCCATTTTGTACTGCACTTTGAGGCTCCAATGGCCAAATCTCTTTTTTTTTAATGTAAATACTATACTTGACCTGGAGATGTTGGTGCTTTTCAGCAACCATTTTGGAGGTTGGAGCTATTAAAACAAAAACTTATAGATTGATTAAAATCAGCTTTCATTCCCTGCATATTTTGTTGGTTGAACCTGATATTTAGCATTGTAAACTGATAGAGATGTGATTATATCGGGCATTGGAACAACATTTATATTTGCTGGAATTTTTCCACAGGATAATAAACCCTCTAGTCTCAATTATCAGTAACACATTGCATTCCAACACATCCACAGCAGGTCAGGAGTTAAATACTGGCAGTGCAAATATTCATTTTAACTAAATGTTCTCATTAACTGGGTTTCTATTAACTCGCATGTACTGTACTACTTGAATGCATTCTCTTATAGATTAAATGCCTTTGTACACATACTTCAATGGTATACAAAAATGCTGGTTAATACGGTTTTATATTAATAGTTTGAAATGTTCTTTCTTTGTTGGTTCACTGGAACGTTACTATTTGCACAGTATCTCAAAATATGCGTAGAATCTAAAATAAAAATGAGGGCAATTTTGGTGGCCTGGGGTTAAATCCATACATAGAAAGAATATACTTTGCATATGTTCATTTATGTTGATATTAAGTTTAAATTTTGAAGTCTTTCATTGCATTTGTAGTGAAGATTGAAATAATATTGTGCTCTGGAAGTATATTTTGTGAATTTACAATAGCAATCAAAATGTCATTTAATTAAACGACGCAATATTGCACTGAATAGCCATTTTTCCATCTCTCTGTCTATTTTAGTATGACTTGTGACTTCTTCTGGGCTATTCTTCCCTGTGTACCATTAAAGTTTCAAGATCTTTGCTTGATACCTAATAAGTTTATGCAATTTGCCTGTGGGAGCTTTCGGCAAATTTGTTTTATTAGGAGGCACAGAAATTTGTAAGTACTAGTGTCAGAACATGGCAACTGACAAAACAAATTAGAAAGCTTAATCAGCTGCTATGGTTGCAGGAAGAAGTGATACTTGTCTGTAGTAACCTTCAGATTACCGCATTAAATCACAGCATAACTTTTGGTCAGTAAGTAAGTAAGTTTATTGGCCAAGTATTCACATACAAGGATTGCACATCAACCAGCTGGCCAAGGTTGCTCAAGTCTCTCCGGCAGGTAAAGCTTTGAATGCCGGGTGTTAAGTCAAGATTATACTGTTCTACATCTAAAAAAACTATTAGAAAAACTCTGAGGGTCAGGCAGCTTTAGTGGAAAGAAATGGGCAGATGGCATTTTGTGACAGGACTCTTCCGACTATTCTGGATTATCCAAATAAAAATTGAGCTAGTGTAGGCAGGCTACTGTGTATAATTTTGTGTAGCTAAAGGAGACCACCTTACAGCCCAGTGGTATTAATTTTGATTTAGCTAACTTCAGATAGCCCCAGCATTCCCTCTCGCTCTCTCTCTGTCTCTATCCCTCCCCCACCCAAGTCGCACTAGCTTCTCGATTTCACCTAACAAACAGCTAACAATGGCCTATATCATCGTTACTTTTTTGCATATCTTTCATTCATTGTTCTTTATCCCGCTTCATCGCCTATATCTCTTGCTTCCCTGTTAATGAAGGAACTGCAGATGCTGGAGAATCAAGGGTAGACAAAAGGCTGGAGAAACTCAGCGGGTGCAGCAGCATCTAAGGAGCGAAGGAGATAGGCGACGTTTCTCCAGCCTATCTCCTTCGCTCTTTAGATGCTGCTGCACCCGCTGAGTTTCTCCAGCCTTTTGTGTACCTTCTCTTGTTTCCCTTATCCTTAACCGGTCTGAAGAAGGGTCTCAACCCACAATGTCACCCATTCCGTCACTCCAGTGATGCTGCCTGTCCCGCTGTGTTACTCCAGCTTTTTGTGTCTATCCTCCATTGTAATTGTTATTTTTCATAGACATAGACAAAATTAGGAGCAGGAGGAGGCCATTCGGCCCTTCAAGCCAGCACCGCCATCATTGCGATCATGGTTGATTGTCACCAGTCAATAACCTGTGCCTGTCTTCTCCCCATATCCCTTGATTCCACTAGCCCCTAGAGCTCTATCTAACTCTCTATTAAATCCATCCAGTGATTTGGACTCCACTGCCCTCTGTGGCAGGGAATTCCACAAATTCACAACTCTGGGTAAAAAAGTTTTTTCTCACCTCAGTCTTAAATGGCCTCCCCTTTATTCTAAGACTGTTGTCCCTGGTTCTGGACTCGCCCAACATTGGGAACATTTTCCCTGCATCTAGCTTGTCCAGTCCTTTTATAATTTTATATGTTTCTATAAGATTTCCCCTCATCCTTCTAAACTCCAGTGAATACAAGCCTACTCTTTTCAATCTTTCCTCATATGACAGTCCCGCCATCCCAGGGATCAATCTTTTGTCTTTGACTAGAAAGTGACAGATTGCTCTAGTGGAAATAAACTCCATCTTTGTCGAATAATTTCAAATACTTTCTAGTGAAAGAATAGAGACAACTACGGCAGAGAATGCTCAACACAGTTTTGATCATTCTTTCTTCAATATATAAAGAAAACATTTACAGTATAAACATTGAAATTTACATAAACAATGCAGTAATGTTGATTGTGGCAACAAGAGTTGTTATGAGGACATCTATAACATAGGATCCCTATACTTAGGTTTGTATTGACCCCAATAGATCATAGGATAAAACCTAAGAAATATGTAATCAAAGAGATTGAAGGAATGGTAAGAAAAGGAAAATTTAAGGAAGATCAGTCTGTCCTGTCGAGGATATTTTACAATAGTCAGGATCAAGTTTAGTTCAGATAGACACAAAAAGCTGGAGTAACTCAGCAGGACTGGCAGCATCTCTGGAGAAAAGGAATGGGTGATGTTTGGGTCGAGACCCTTCTTCAGACTGCTTAAGGATAAGGGAAACGAGAGATATAGACGGTGATGTGGAGATATAAAGAACAATTAATGAAAGATATGCAAAAAAGTTACGATGATAAAGGAAACAAGCCATTGTAAGCTGTTTGTAGGGTGAAAACGAAAAACTAGTGCAACTTGCGTGCGGGAGGTATAGAGAAAGAGAGAGGGAATGTGAGGGGCTACCTGAAGTGAGAAACATCAATATTCATATCACTGGGCTGTAAACTACCCAAGCGAAATATGAGTTGCTGTTCCTCCAATTTGCATTTAGCCTCACTGACAATGACGGAGACAGGGCTGAAAGGTCTGTGTAGGAATGGGAAGGAGAATTAAAGTGTCCAGCAAACGGGAGATCAGGTTCGTTCACGCAGGCTGAGTGAAGGAGTTCCGCGAAACGATCGCCCAGTCTACGTTTGGTCTCGCCTATGTATAAGAGTCCACATCTTGAACAACAGATACAGCAGATGAGGTTGGAGGAGGTGCGTAACCTGAAAGGGCTGACGGGGTCCATGGACAAATTCGAGGGAGGAAGTATAGCGACAGGCGTTGCATCTTCTGCGGTTGTTGGGTAAGGTACCTGGGGAGGGGTGATTTGGGTGGGAAGGGATGAGTTAACCAGGGGGTTACGGAGGGAACGGTCTCTGCAGAACGGATAAGGGTGGAGATGGGAAAATGTGGCTAGTGGTGGGATCCCGTTGGAGGTGCTGGAAATTTCGGAAGATTATGAGATGTATGCGACGGCTGATGCGGTTGAAGGTAAGTACCAGGGGAACTATCTCTGTTGCGACTAGGGGGAGCAAGGGCGGAGCTGTGGGGTACCGAGGAGACACGAGTGAGGGCCTCATCTATTATGGGAGAGGGGAACCCCCGTATCCTAAAGAATGAGGACATCTCGGATGTTCTAGTATGGAACACTTTATCTTGGACGCAGGCGCAACATAGACGGAGGAATTGGGAGTAGGGGATAGAGTCTTTAAGTTTAGTTCAGTTGGTTTACATTTAAAATGATCAAATTGCAACTGTCCTAATCTATGAAGTACAATTGTTCTGTTTGTGTGATTATTTGACTATTAAATAAGTTGGCCATTTAGTTTAGTTGAGAGATACAGCGCAGAAACAAGCCCTGCGGCCCAGTGAGTCCGCGGCGACCAGCAATCCCTGCATACTAGCACTATGCTACACACACCTGGGACAATTTACATTTATACCATGCCAATTAACCTACAAACCTGTACGTCTTTGGAATGTGGGAGGAAACCGGACATCCAAGAGAAAACCCATGCAGGTCACTGGGAGAACGTACAAACTCCATACAGATAATACCCGTAGTCAGGATGAAACCTAGGTCTCTGTCGCTGTAAGGCAGCAGCTCTACCACTGCGCCACCGTGTCGCCCTGGTTCTTGGGATACTTCTTATTCTCTTGAATAAGATGAGATTTCACTCTTATGAATTGTATGTGGCCCTTTTAAAAATGTGAAGGTTTTTCTAACTCAATTATCCATCGCAGCTAAACTTCTTGGCCTTGTCCATTGCTGCTGGTATTATTGTGAGCCTTTTCTATTGGAAAGTTTGAGTATATTATGGAAAAAAAAAGTGAACATCTTGTGAATTTTGTGTTGTCAATCTGGCTGTTTCCAAGTTTAATTTCAGAAAATTGTGCTTGAGCAATTCAAAATATCAGAACAAAAAATAATTGTATACATTCAAATTAATACTAAAATTCTAATTAACTCAATTACATTAAAATAGAAATGATAATGTGCAGGATTGAATTGAGCTCCTATTTTTCCTTGAGTGGGAAATAATGTGAATTCAACTCAATTCTGCCCGTCACTTTTATGAGTCGCAACTGTCCTTTTAAGTTTAGGTTTGTTATTGTCATGGATCTTCAAACTTGAACTGTACAGCAGTTGGCATGTTAATGATTTGCCCTGTTGGAACTTGTGTTCTATATTTCCATTGTACTTGTATTCATCGCTTAATAGAATTATAGATTTTTTTTCCTATTGCTGCAGTTGATGCCTTATGCTCTTGACCCTTTATCCATTAATTCTCCTTCAATGCTTCCAAACCAACAGCAATATTAATTGAACATTCCACCTTATTCATTATTTCACTGATTTCTTTATTCTGCATTTTGCACTTGACAATTCAAATCATGCCCCGTGTGGCAGTTTGGGGCTACCTTGAACACTAACAGAAATACTAAAATGAAAGCAGCTGTTATTTGAGAAAAAAAAATCCTGTTTCACATTGCGTGCGTGTATAGGTGCACATATTGAGTTTTCTTTATGTGGTAGAGACAAGCCATCCTTTGTCAGCTTCCTTAAATCCTTCTTTGCTGAAAATTAAGATTCATTGAAGTTTCAAATGCCTGGATACTCTGCTTTCCTATCATCTGGTTTGTTGTAGTTGTGCATCTCATTTGAGGTCCTTGTATCATTATGCAGCCAGTCCAACTTCTTATTACACATAATAGCTATGCTGGTGGTTGACTGTCTATTTTGTGGGAGGAGATGTAATTTATAGGTTTAGTAATGGTCAATTTGAATTAGTTTAATTTTTAATTATTTAATTGCTTTTATTTTCTAATGCAGTGCAATTTGTTGATTCTACACAATCTTTAATTTAGTTTTAACTTATGATTAAGTTTGATTAATATCAGAGATCTACATCTTCCAGGTGTTTTGACACGGGTAAGCCTGACAATGCAGTTTCACAAGTTTAACAGTGTCTTGGACAGCAGGATTTTCAATGTACAACAGGAAGAATCTGTATGCCACAGGATTTTGCCAATTGGGAGCTGGCTTAGATTCTAGAGGATCAAGATGAAAGAGATCGTGAATAGAGGAGCAGCAAGTTCAGTCAGCTGAGGAGAGCTGTTGGCTGTGATGGACGTTGCAGTGAGATAGCACTTCAGCTCCAGCCACCCGGCTTCAAACCTGACCTCGGTTGCAACGTCTGTGGAGTTTATTATTTCTTCCTCAAGGTTTTCCCTGATTGCCACAGGTTCCTTATGCACTGCAAGGTTTTGCTGGTAGGTTAATTGGCAACTGTAAATTATCCCATGTTGCATATAGGTGGTTAAAAAATTAAAGGAGAATTGATGGGGACATAGCAAGAATTAGTTTTAGCTACTGAAAATAAGAATAATAATTGAACTCTGGGTGCCACACTAGTGCAGCTGGCAGAGCTGCTGTCTCACAGTGCCAGAGACCCATGTTCTATCCTAACATCTTATATTCTCCCTACGGCCACATGGGGATTCCTCCAAGTGCTCTGGTTTCTTCCCGCATCCCAAAGATGTGTGGGTTTGTAGGTTAATTGGTCTTTTTTGTAAATGATTCTGAGTATATAGGGAGTGGATGCAGAAGTGGGTAACCGAACTGGTATGAACCGGTTCTGTTGCGTGGTCACGTGGGCCAAAGGGCCTGTTTCCACGCTGTATTTAAATAGTATCTTGAGGAGCACTTGAATCACCGGAACAATGGTTGCTGCTAGACAAGTCCAGGTAAATTAAATTGGTGTAGATGAAGGTCTGAAGAAGGGTTTCGGCCTGAAACATTGCCTATTTCCTTTGCTCCATAGATGCTGCCCCACCCGCTGCGTTTCTCCAGCATTTTTGTCTGTCTTTGGTGTAGATGGTGTTTGGTGGTTGGCATGGACATTTATGGGCTGAAAGTCCGATTTCCGTACAGCATGACTCTATGGCAGTGTACGTTCGGGACGATATCCTGGAGAAGGAGATGGATTAACTGTCTCAAGAAATGTAGATGCTCTGTTCTGCAGAATGGTAGGATTCTTGGAGCAGGGGATGTAAAGATATGATATTGGTTTTTAAAACCGAAAGGTTTTAGCAAATTTTTTTTTAATGTTCTTGAGTTATGTACATTTACAGTAAGGTCAGCAATCTTTGCTCATTCCTCATCGCATTTGAAAAAACACCTGGTGTGCAACCATGAATTGGCGAAGGCCATGTTTGGAAGATGTTCCCACTGTATCATTGGTTGGAAATACTAGAACCATTGAAGGAACAATGATATGTTGCCCAAGTTAAGATGGTACTTGTAGGGCCTGTTATAATTTTTGATTCAGCTACATCCTTTTTGTCGTAAGTTAAGGTGGATTGTCAACTTGTTGCTTGGGCTGAAGATCGTTGCAAATGCTTTAACTTGCTTCCTGGCAGTCACCATAGTTGAAGATAACAATGTTCATGGATGATCCTTTTTAGATTAGCTGTTGATTAGTCCATCACAACTGGATGCGCCATTACTAACCATGGTGGTATTTCCAGGTGGTGTTCAGCATCACCAATAGAGAATATTCAGTCATCAACTGAGGAAGGCCAGTAGGAAATGTATTTCATTGATTTGCTGGCATGAGACTTTGATGAATACAGGATTAATATTGCAGATTTTCAGTCATGATTTGTATTTGAATTTTCTGAATTCCTTTGGATTACTGGTCCAGCAACATAACCACTGCACCACTGTACCAATTAAGTTAAGTGGATTGCTTTGGCTGAAAGGATTGTTGAAGAAGTGAAAAGGAAATAAGATAATAAGATAAGCGAGGCAGAGAGAAAAGCAGGACTATAGTGCAAGGGCAGAAATTGAAACTTCACCTGTTCATGGACCTGAATGGTTATCTTCTCTGCTGTATCATTCAATGGAGTAAGTCATAGGTTCAATTAATCAGCATCACAGTGACCATTGCTTACCCTCCCCCCAACCCATCCCATCAAACCTGTTTATTGATGGGAGCTTGGAGGGCTTCACGATCCCTGATTATAAACCCTTAACAACTCACTCTTCACAACTGTTGCTCTTGTTACTTGTGTCTTGGATTGTGATAGATGTCTCCGCCAGGACTCTGTATTCTGTTCTGCACTTAGTGTTTGGCAACCCTCTCAAGGAGTTGGCTGGTGTGAGGCAACATCTTCCAGATTGTGGGGGTGTTGTGCCATGCAGTGGTGTTATTTGTAGTGGCCAAAACAAGTGGGACATGGAAATTGATGAAACTGATTGCATTTCTCCACACCTCTTGAATTAACTGAACATTCAGTTTGTTGAGGTGTGAATTAAAATTGATTTCTGATCTCAGCATGTGGCAGTAACATCTGAACCCTACTTTTCCAACGTACAATATTTTAGCTGATTTCCATGGCCTCATCTATAGAGGATGTCAGCAGCACCATCAATGACAGACTGCTTCTGCTGCTCTCCTTTGTATTCTGGATATTGCTTTGTTACAAGGGATATTTGACGCTCCCCTCCTTTCGAATGATAAAGCAGCAGAAAATCACATGACCTGATTGAAGCTGGACAAAGCCTTTGCGCTGACCTGAATATCTTACTCTTGTGAAGTGTTTTCAATTCCTCCAAATTACATTTACTCTTAAATAGTCTTGATCAAGTTGTAGGTGCAAATACATATTGCTCCAGCTTTTACATTTTGAAAACAGAAATGTGGAGTGGCACCAGATATCCCTGTTGAGATCAGACTTGTTTGTCCGTGATCTTCTCAGTTTTGTGTTGTTGCTTAATTCCCGTTCCAATCACATACTTGTTACATCAATTTAAATCCCTACAATTGCCGGAAAATAAATTTAAGGATATATGCACAAACTACATTGGATGCATGACCAGCAATCCGTTTGTTTTTAATTTGAATAGAAAAGCAGGTGGCACATTGCTATGTTCCAACTGATGTTAAAAAAAAAAATCAATTCGGTAGCTCATTTTTTAATCTTTGTTCAGCATATAATTCTGCACCTTCCGTTAAAGCAAAATATTACTGTCTGGAAAGATTAATAACACTCTCGACTCTCTTGAGGCCTTTCTTAATATGTGAACATATTCAAGGTTGTGTACTATAATTTATCCCATCTGTTTTGAATTGCAAATAACTGTAACTATCATCAGTGACTTAAGAATAATTTTATTGATCATGCCTCAAGCCTCTATTTTGTGTATATATTTACAAGGGCAGGGTGTGCAATCTGCAAAATTGAGGTAAAGGTTGAGTGAGAACCAAAACAAATGATTTCTGGTATGTTAATTTTTAAATTCAAAAGCTAAACCAATGCTTCATTATCATACACAGATAGTTTAGGATCTCCTGTGCCCTATTTATATTCTTATCTGGAAAATTAGATATCTTAGCGTTGCCAAAGCTGGAGCATTTGCAAATCACAGTATTCATTTTCTTATCCTCTTTAGTAAAACTAATTTTCACTGTTAAAATTAAGTCTGCGGAGTCTACTTTAGGTGGAACTAAGAGAAGTTGGAATATTCTCGAATCAGAAACGTAAATTAAGCAGTACATGCGTTTGGTTATATTATAACTTATATATCATGTATGTCTGTGTTATATAACTTAGTCAAGAGTGTTTAATTGTCTTATGTACCAAAAACGGAACAATGAAATTCTTGCCTGCAGCAGCATAAGATCTGTAAACACAGTGCTCATAGATAAGTTGATAAACATAAAAAGTCAACAAATTAAAAAATAACAATGTTAGTGCAAAATATTGGTGACACAGTGGTAGAGTTGTTGCCTTATAGCACCAGAGACCCGGATTTGATCCCGACTATGGATGCTATCTTTATGGAGTTTTTATGTTCTCCCCGTGACCTGCGTGGGATTTCTCTGAAACGTACGTTTTTCTCCCACAATCCAAAGACATAGATTAATTGGCTTGGTGGTAAATGTGAAAATTGTCCTTAATGTGTGTAGGATAGTGTTAATGTGTGGGGATCACTGGTCGGCGTGGACGGAAGGGCTTGTTTCCACGCTGTATCTCTAAATTAAACTAAATTAAAAGCCCAAATCCGGTAGTGCAACAAGATAGTAGATAGTTTAGTTAGTGTTCTGTAGTGTTTAAGAGCCTGAGGTGGGAAGAAGGTGTTCCTGAACCTGGAGGTCAGTGTTTTCAGTCTCCAATACCACCTTCCCGGTGTTAGGAATGAAATGAGAGAGAGGCCAGGGTGGTGTGGGTTCTGTTACTATTTTTCATTTAATGATAACATTCATGTTAAGGATAGATATACTAACATTCTAACAAACATTTGGATAACATTCTTGTTAAGGATAGGTTAAAGATAACATTCTAAGGAACATTTCATTGTAAAAACGTGTTATGATTGTAAAAAGTGTTTGAATAAAACGTCTTCCAAAGCAGTTTTAACAATAAATTAACAGAACAATTTGCATGCTCCCAGTTAATATTTTGCACTCGGTAGTATTCATGTTAATAATAAAATAATGAAAGATCTATTGAAAATAATTCTATTGAAAATATGTTGGTATTCAATGGTCTGGATTTTACAGTTATAACAACAGCAGAATTGTCATATTCTGCAAAAAATACTAATTTTGACATTTTAACTTGCTTAAAAACATTGTTTTGGCGTAAAGAATGATTTAAATTGTGTGCATTGTATTTCCTGACATGAATATTAAAAATATATATCTCATTTTAAAATGAGCTTTCCCAAAAGTATTTTAATGGCTTTTACTTCAGTATGATACATATACTCCAACTTCCTGTGTAGTGTTTGTGAAGCTAATTACAATATGTTTCCTGTTTGTGAGATTTTTTTTATATGATTGGCTATCTAGCCAATTTGAAGGGATCTGTTCTAAGCCACTAGAGATATCTTTGAGCTGATGCCTGAAGGCAACAGGCATCAGCCAAGAGGTTTTCCCCCCACAGATAGCATTTAATCACTGTGGGAATCATATTCTTGAGGATAGTAGAAAGTGCCATTCTCTGCTACAGAGTGCAAATCTAGCCTAGTATCTTTATTGGCCATCAGCAAAAAAAAGAGAACATGGCACGTGGTTTTCAATGGGAGACACCAGTATTGAATACTGTAACGCATCTCTGTCAGTCAGCCTGCAATAGCAAAGCTTTGCATTCCTTAGCTGCATGTTGCCTGATAAATCAAGTGCTCAAAGATTACGTGTAATACAGTCAGTTTAGCTGGCTAACCTGTCCAGCAGTGTATCCAACCTCCAAAACTGATCTGATCCACAATAGTCGTGTGTCTTTCTCATTTCCCACATTGGAATTTTTTCTAATTTCTATGCATGATTCCGTCATCGGATACATCAATAAATGCATCGAGGATGTAACGGTGGTAAAAACCGTCAGGAGGCGTGCCAATCAGAAACCCTGGCTAACTGGGGAAGTGTGTTCCCTACTGAGAATCCGGAATGCTGCATTTAAATCTGGAGACAACGCAGCATACAAACTGGCAAGGAGTAACCTATCCCGGAGGATCAGGGAAGCGAAGAGGCTGTATGGACAAAAACTTAATAGTCACTTCACAAATGACAAAGACACACGTCGCTTGTGGCAGGGATTTCATACCATCACTGACTACAAGCCCCCCCCACTGCGGATATGCCAAAACGACCCCTCTCTACCAGATGAACTGAACGAGTTCTACGCATGGTTTGAAGTTAAAAACAGCACACAGACATGTGCACTACTGCTATCTCCCAGTGACCAGTCGCTCAGACTGTCTGCAGCCGGAGTAAAAAAGGCCTTTGCCAGCATCAACCCACGCAAAGCCACAGGGCCGGACAACATTCCTGGGTGCGTGCTAAGAGATTGCGCCGAGCAACTGAAAGATGTCTTCACAGATATTTTTAACACCCCGCTCAGCCAGGCAGTAGTGCCCAATTGTCTTAAGAGTGCCACCATCGTTCCTGCCTCGAAGAAACCAAACCCAGCCTGCCATAATGACTTTCGACCAGTGGCTCTAACAACCATAGTAATTAAGTGTTTTGAGTGACTGGTTATGCAGCATATCAAAAATAGCCTACCTGCCGACCTAGACCCACTGCAGTTCGCCTACAGAACCAACCGATCCACAGAGGATGCAGTCTCAACAACACTGAACCTCGTACTGCCACACCTTGATCGGAAAAATACTTATGCCAGGATCCTCTTCATAGGCTTCAGCTCTGCTTTTAACACAATCATTCCGCAGCAGCTGGTGGAGAAGTTGGAGTTATTGGGGGTTGATGCTGGCACATGTAACTGGGTCCTGAACTTTCTATCACAACGGCAGCAGACAGTCAGGGTGGGCAGTAGGACATCAAAAACCATAGCCGTGAGGACTGGCACGCCCCAAGGTTGTGTCCTAAGCCCCCTGCTGTTTAGTCTGCTTACACACGACTACTGCTAGACTCAATAACAACTTCATCAACAAGTTCACTGATGACACAACAGTGGTGGGTCTCATCAGTGACAATGATGAGTCGGCGTACAGGATGGAGGTGGAGCTGCTCACAGGATGGTGCAAATCCCACAACCTCATTCTCAACGTGGGAAAAACGAAGGAGATGGTGGTTGACTTCAGGAGGGCGGGAAAACAACGCCATACACCTCTGCACATCGATGGAGCTGATGTGGAAAGGGTCAGCAGTGTGAAGTTCCTAGGACTCCACCTGTCAGATGACCTGACGTCCACGACCAACACCACAGAACTGGTCAAGAGAGCCCAGCAGCGACTACACCCTCTCCGAAGACTACGGAAAGCAGGTCTCCCCACTGCACATCTACGAACTTTTTATAGGGGGACAATCGAGAGCACATTAACCTACGGCATCACCTCCTGGTTCGGGAGCTGCAAGGCATACGAACGGCACCAACTGGACAGGATTGTGAAGACCGCCAGCAGGATTATTGGTGCTCCACTCCCTTTATTGCTGGACACATACAGGAAGAGATGTATTAGCAGAGCCATCTCCATCATCAAAGACCCCATCGCATCACATATTCTCCATCCTGCCATCTGGGAAGAGGTACAGGAGCATCAGCTGCAAAACCAGTGCAAATTCAACAATTGATTTTGGTTGATGAAGAGTTAAATTGAATAAGTGGAAGACAAAATGCAGCCTGCATAATACTGTGGTCTTTTAGCTCTCCATTGTATTAAATATTGAATTTTGCTAACATTTTTACTAAAACGGTGTGAAATTTTATGTTGAAATAAATATTTAATATGATTCCCATATTTTGCTATTCACACAATGGTTAAACACTTTTTATACCTTCAATGTATTTTAGATAACAGCTACTATCTTTTATGAGTATTAATTATTTGGTATGATTTTGATAAGATATGATTTGATATGTTATGGATCAATTTCTGTATTCGACAAACATGTTTCCTTTTTTGTGTGCACGCTTGTTTAGATAATTAAACATTAACTACACTTTTACGTCTGGAAGGATAAGTGTTTCTGGATGAAAATAAAAATGTCTACACTTATGAGGGTGAAGGTCATTCACATATTTCACTTGTGAGTCTCTAACTGCTGGTTTGCCATGTTTGGAGTGATGCACAAATCAGAGTGGGATAAATGCTCGACTTAAAACATTAAGGGGGACAAAACCCCAATGCTCCAACACTGCAAGTTTTTGTAGAGCCATATATATTCCGTTGCCTTTTTACTGAATAGTAGATTTACCTAATAAGATGTACAAAAAAAGTTAGTTTTGCATTCTCCCTGAAGAACAAATTTCCAAGTGTCAATTCACATGCATTTTCCTTTGGCATTTCTCTGTTGGGAAATGAGATAGTTCAATCAAGCTATTCATTTTATTTGAAAATTTAATGACAGACATTCTATCTGAAAATATAAAGGAATTTGAAATATGAGAAGGCGCATTGTGCGCAATACCATAACTGCTGAAACGGTTTAATCAGCAGTAAAGCAAGTGACAAACATCATCTTCCATTTCAATCTTTGGAGTTTGAAGCAAGGATAAAATACAGCATCAGAGCTCTAATAGTTTTTACTAGTTGCAAGAAATTTAAATCTCCTCAGTATCCCAGTTTCAAATGGAAATATAATTTCTGACAAAATAAGTGCAAGTTTTGAAAAAAACAGTCCAATGAATTAGGGGTGACACGGTGGCACAGATGGTAGAGCTGCTGCCTCACGGTGCCAAAGACCTGGTTCAATCCTGACCTCTGGTGCTGTCTGTGTAGAGTTTGCACCTTCTCCCTATGACCACGTGGGTTTCCTCTGGGTGTCCCTGTTTCCTCCCACATCCCAAAGGTGTGCAGGTTTGTAGGTTAACTATCCTCTGTAAATTGCCCTGAGTGTGTAGGAAGAGGATGTGAAAGTGAGATAACATAGAACTAGCGTGAACGGCGGATCGATGGTCAGCATGGACTAGGTGGAAGAAGGGCCTGTTTCCATGTTGTATTTTTCCAATTCAAATAATCAATAATCAATAATCAATCTGCAACTCAAATGGCATGTTAATGGTAAGTGTCTTTAACCTTGGATTATACATTTCTGTTATGAACATCAAAATATAGTTTAAAAAGTATATATAAAATATGTGAAAATGTGCTACTGGTGCTCTTCCAGTGAGAATGCAAATTCATAAGAGTGGGTGCTGTAGTGCCTCTTGGTATGATTTCTGTAAATATATGATAAACATTATCCAGCATTATCTGTACCTTTGCCCACCCTCATGTAGCCATTGCACAGCAGTTCATATTTTAATTATCCTTCAATGCAATTGCATTTTCATTTATGAGGAGAAGATCGGGTAAATTAGAATACATAAATTCTATCAAATTCAAATTTATTTTAATAGGCATTCTAGGGGTTTATGGAATCTTATCTGAATTCATCTGCTGAAACCTTCATCTGTTCCTTTCCTATCTGTGGAATTGAATTGTTTCTTTGCACTTTTGGCTAACCTGCTGTAAGCTTCAGGAGATCCCTGTCCAGTGATAATGATAGGCAATAGGATTGGGTGCACTTGTTGGTTTTTCATCTTCTGGAATTCTTCAGATTGCTTAATTGCTATTACTATTCTACCAATTTTCAAACTGATTTAGTGTGGAATAGTTTTTAAGTGACTTTTCATATATGGTTGGTAGTGTTTGGGACAAAGACCCACAATTTATTTATTTGCCTCTGTACTCCACAATTTGAGATTTATAATAGAAAAAAATCCCATGTGGTTAAAGTGCACACTGTCAGATTTTAATAAAGGCTATTTTCAGGGCACTATAATGTTTGGGATATATGGCTTCACAGCCATTTGTAATTGTTCAGGTGTGTTTAATTGCCTCCTTAATGCAGGTATAAGAGAGCTCTCAGCACCTAGTTTTTCCATCACCTTCGGAAACTTATATTGCTGTTTATCAACATGAGGACCAAAATTGTACCAATGGAAGTCAAAAAAAGCCATTATGAGAATGAGAAACAAGAATAAAACTGTTGGAGACATCAGCTAAACCTTATGCTTGCCAAATCAACTGTTTGGAACATCATTAAGAAGAAAGAGAGCACTGGTGAGCTTACTAATCGCAAAAGGACTGGCAGGCCAAGAAAGACCTCCACAGCTAAAGACAGAAGAATTATCTCTATAATAAAGAAAAATCCCCATCAACCTGTCCGACAGATCAGAAACACTCTTCAGGAGTCGGGTGTGGATTTGTCAATGACCTCTGTCCACAGAAGACTTCATGAACAGAAATACAGAGGTTACACTGCAAGATGGAAACCACTGGTTAGCCGCAAAAATAGGATGGTCAGGTACAGTTTGCCAAGAAGTACCTAAAAGAGCAACCACAGTTCTGGAAAAAAGGTCTTGTGGACAGATGAGATAAAGATTAACTTATATCAGAGTGATGGCAAGAACAAAGTATGGAGGAGAAAAGGAACTTCCCAAGATCCAAAGCATACCACCTCATCTGTGAAACACGGTGGTGGGAGTGTTATGGCCTGGGCATGTATGGCTGCGGAAGGTACTGGCTCACTTATCTTCATTGATGATACAACTGCTGATGGTGGTAGCATAATGAATTCTGAAGTGTATAGACACATCCTATCTGCTCAAGTTCAAACAAATGCCACAAAACTCATTGGCCAGCGGTTCATTCTACAGCAAGATAATGATCCCAAACATACTGCTAAAGCAACAAAGGAGTTTTTCAAACCTAAATATGGTTAATTCTTGAGTGGCCAAGTCAATCACCTGACCTGAACCCAATTGAACATGCCTTTTATATGCTGAAGAGAAAACTGAAGGGGACTAGCTCCCAAAACAAGCATAAACTAAAGATGGCTGCAATACAGGCCTGGCAGAGCATCACCAGAGAAGACACCCAGCAACTGGTGATGTCCATGAATCGCAGACTTCAAGCAGTCATTGCATGCAAAGGATATGCAATGAAATACTAACCATAACTACTTTCATTTACATGACAATGTTGTGTCCCAAACATTATGGTGCCCTGAAATGGGGGGAACTGTATAAACACTGCTGTAATTTCTACATGGTGAAACCAAAATGTATAAAAATGGCTTTTATTAAAATCTGACAATGTGCACCCAATCCTTCTCTCCAGAGGTGCTGCCAGTCCCGCTGAGTTACTCCAGCATTTTGTGCCTACCTTCGATAAATCGTCACATGTGTCTACCTTCGATAAATCACCACATTTTATTTTTTTTTTTCTATTACAAATCTCAAATTGTGGAGTACATAGGCAAATAAATAAACGATGGGACTTTGCCCCAAACATTATAGAGGGCACTGTATGAGCCATTTCAGACCGCTGGCATAATAGTGAGAAGAAAACGATGTCACACAAGGGTTGAGAGAAAGTGAAAACAAAGCATAAAAATTTCAAAGCAAATCCATGGGCATAATCAGAATAAAGGGAAACCTTTAGAAAGGAGATGAGGAGGAATTTCTGTAGTCAGGGTGGTGAATCGGTCTAGCTCATTGCTACAGATGACTGGAGGCAGTGATTTGCTATTTTCAAAGCAGAGATTAACAAGTTCTTGATCAGTAATGCATACCTGCCAACTATTCCGATTTGGGCGGAATTCTTCCGATTTTTCCATCCCAATTCCGAATTCCGATTTTTTCCTCAATATTCCGAAAAAAATTGGAATTCGGAATTGGGATGGAAGCGTGCATGCGACCCATGGCGGCGGCGGCGGCGAGGAGACAGCGAGAGAGCGCACCGCGCCTGCGCCGCTTATGGGGACACGCACGGGTGTACGTCAGCACGCAGCCGCATGACCCCGCCCCGCCACGGTGGCGTTCGGCGTCACTTGCCCCCCCCCCCGCACTGAGGTCACTTTGTTAACGAAGAAACTGCAGATGCTGGAGAATGGAGGGTTACACAAAATGCTGGAGAAACTCAGCGGGTGCAGCAGCATCTAAGGAGCGAAGGAGATACACAAAATGCTGGAGAAACTCAGCGGGTGCAGCAGAAAGTCTGAAGAAGGGTCTCGACCCGAAACGTCACCTATCTCCTTCGCTCCTTAGATGCTGCTGCACCCGCTGAGTTTCTCCAGCCTTTTGTGTATCTCCTTCGCTCCTTAGATGCTGCTGCACCCGCTGAGTTTCTCCAGCCTTTTGTGTATCTCCTTCGCTCCTTAGATGCTGCTGCACCCGCTGAGTTTCTCCAGCTTTTTGTGTAACCCCCCCTGAGGTCACTTTCCCGCCCTCACTGACGTCACGTACCCCGCCCCTTACTGACGTCACTTGCCCCGCCCCTTACTGACGTCACGTGCCCCGCCCTCACTGACGTCAGACTAATAGGATTCCGATTTTTCAATCTCACAAGTTGGCAGGTATGGTAATGGTATCAACATTTGCTGGAGAATTGTGTTGAAAGGGAAAGATAGATCAGCCATGATTGACTGGCGGAGTAGACTCAATGGGCCGATTGGCCTAATTCTGCTTGTATGACTTATGAACAAGTTAAACCACCAACCTTACAGACAGAGAGTGACCCAAAGATACCTATAACCATAAGAAGTATTTTCTTGTGTACGAAAGAACTGCAGATGCTGGTTTAAATTGAAGGTAGACACAAAATGCTGGAGTAACTCAGCGGGATATGCAGCATCTCTGGAGAGAAGGAATGGGTGACGTTTCGGGTCGTGACCCTTCAGACTGATCTGAAGAGTATTTTCTTTATTTGCATTTACGAAAGAAGAGAAGGGACCAACCACACACAAAAGCAGTCTTATAGGTGGTATTAATATAATGTTATTTTCCTCCAGAGATTCTAGAATTTGCTTTATCATTGTTACATATGTTCACACTTGATTTCAGGTAATCGATTTAGGTCATATGATTCTGTCTGTTGGAGAACATGGTTTCATGGTTTCTTTCCTCTTAGGTTAAAAGCAGTAACTTTAGAGATGACTACTGATAATTTATGCTCTGTTCCTTTTTGTTTTCCTGTCTTTTGGTGAAAGCCTGTGGTCTATGTAAACCTATGAAAATTGTATGGGGATAATATCTGTATTAGAACAACATGCTACATTGCATTGCTTCTCTTAACATATTGCGGGAAGACAGTAAAAATTAAGTCAGCACTAAAGTAACTGCATTTGCCTCGAGGTTTATGAAAGAATAGTGAAGAAATTGTGGGTTTTTAAGAACTGGAAAATTGACCTAATTACAGACTAATAGAAGTTTTAATGGGCTACATAAATTAAGCATATTTTAGCAGATCCATATAATGCTAAGTATATTGATATGTATTAAATCAAATAAAAACTGAATTTCCCATTGATTAAAATGGCTTATTTAAGCATTTTCAAAATATTGTTAATGATAATGCTAAATTGCATGGTATCCCAGTAGAGATCCTAGCTATATACAGAATTCGCATAATGGTAGGAAACAGGGCAGTGGTGGAAGATTGTTTTTTGGACTGGAGACCTATAACTAGAGTTAGGCCTCCAGGATACTGTTTGTCATCTATATCAGTAATTTTGATGAGAATATACAAGGCCTTCTTAGGCTCCCTTCGGTCATGGCTGACCATGGGTGTCTCCAAGGTTGGAGGACGCCAGTGCATGACTTTGTTTAACGTGGGGAGACTGGTGCACAGACAGCCACCTCACGGTCCTCAACAGATCCAGTGGCATGGAGTCCAAGATGACCGGAGACCCTTTTCTGCTGCAGCCTTCATCCGTCATCCACTAAGGTCAGCCATCATCCTCCGCCTGTTCCACCGTTGAGGTCTTGATTGGATTACTCTTTGTCAGAGTCCTCCCCCTCGACCTTACCACCATGGGTGGCCCTACCAGGAGCATAGCTCCAGACGGCATCGATCTCAGGATCACGCAAGCTTCTCCACCACGACAAGGTGACAATCCATGGAGAAGACACGATGCACAATTACACTAAAATAGGTGGTATAGTGTAAGTACAAGGCAAGATTACACTAAAATAGGTGGTATTGTAGACAATGATTATCAAGAATTGTAGCAGGATCTTGATCTACTGTGGAATGCCAATTGGAGTTTAATTCATAATTCCCTGAGAGTGGCGTCACAGGTAAAAAAGGTAATGAAGGCTTTTCGCAAACTGTTTGTCAAGGAATTGAATTTAAAAGTTAGGACATTATATTACAGTTGTACATGATGTTAGTGAGTATTGTGCAAGATGTTAGTGAGTATTGCGCAAAACTCAAACTGCTGGAAGCATTTGGTGGATCAGGCAGGAGGAAATGGGCAGATGTCATTTCGGGTTGGGATCCTTTTCAACTTCATAGACTAGGGGAGGAAAATCTGGAAAAGAGAGGTGCATTGCAATTTTGCATATACTACTTACAAGATGCCATTAAGTTGTAAAGTGTGCAGAAAAGATTTAAACCCCTGTCTCACGGTGCGAGTTGGCCCACGAGTGACCCTGAGTTTTCACTCGTGGTGATCACGTACAATCAACGTAGCAGGAACGTCGGAACTCGCGCGAGCAACTTATCAATTCGTGGCGCTAATGGCAGGTACCCGTGAAACTTGTTAACTCGTGAAAAAAAATCAAACATGTTTGATGTTTTCCACGAGTCAAATTTACTGTTCAAGTTAAAAATGGAAACACTCGTTGTAATAACGTAGTGGCCCGTGCGTTTACCTTAGTGACTCGTGAGTCTACCGTGGGCACTCTTTAACTCAGCGGGCAGGCAGCATCTCTGGAGAGAAGGAATGGGTGACGGGATGACGTTTCCAAATTTCTGCTGCGTCTTTGTGCTCCATCTCAGATGGTAAAGCTGCAACTTTAAACTGACACATGGCAATCTTAAGTCTTCACATTTTACAGGATTGGATGCGAAATCAGTGATATTCTCGGCCATTCTCCGTCACATATTGAGAGAGGGGCGGGGAGCAGGGAACCATGGTGGATGTCTAAAGGATGTAGCTCCAGGGCGCTGCCCCACACATTGACCCTTGACTGAAGCCCAGGGACTGCACAGAACAGACAAGTCCGCCCTCTTTAACCTGACTCCCCTCCTCGTCCATTCTGCTGGAGCCCTTCCTCAAATCCCACCGGGAGCAGATGGGCATCCCAGTTAAAAGATGCAGCAGTACAGAGCGGTGTCCAGGGCATTTGGTGCCATCTCTCTGACACACACATGTAGACAAGAAAGCGTCAGGGGCACAGGGGTGGTGGTGATGGGCAGACACGGACTGTGGGAAAGACCCTGTGTGGAGGCTGATCCTGTCTTGATTTAGATTGTGCTGATTGGAATTATTACTGTCACTCTCTGTATTACCCTCTTGATTTCACATTATTTGTTGCACCAAGGTTTGGAAAGCTCACAATGTGTTCTGTGCTTCCTGTGATTGTGATTGAACTGTAACATTGCAGTTTCATCAGCTCAAAAAACGAGCATCAAAATAAAAAGGATCTTGATGTGAATGACTTTGTGTGTACGTCTCCCCGTGACCTGCGTGGGTTTTCTCCGAGATCTTCGGCTTCCTCCCACACTCCAAAGATGTTCAGGTTTGCAGGTTAATTGGCTTGTAAAAGTTGTCCCTAGTGTGGGTAGGATGGTGTTAATGTGCAAGGATCGTTGGTCGGCACAGACCCGGTGGGCCAAAGGGCCTGTTTCCGTGCTGTATTCTCTACAGTATTTAAATAGACAAGGCAGGGAAAGGATAAGAACCTAATTTGAGCAAATACGATTAGTGCGGATGGGTAAAAAGGATGTGAAGGGATGGTTCTGTGCTGTATTCTATTATTAGGCAATGACCATCGCCAACAAAAGAGATTGGTAACACTTTTCGAACAACATTCACTGGCAGTCCCGGGTCCAATGATATGGGCTCCACCACGGTTGCGAGTCTCTCCCTGCTGCAGCCTTCTCAGCCGCCGGCCAAACACCATCCTCGGCCAGTTCCACGGAGGTCATCTTCTTGGGCCGCGCTTTGTCAGGGACCTCCCCCTCCACCTTCCTGCCATGAGGCCAGCTTACAGGATGTAAGGCACCCGCATATGTCTCCACTATAAGGTGGCGACCCTCAGAGAAGTCCCAGCCTCACAAACAACTCAACACAATAAATAATGTAAAGTAGCCTGGGGCAAGATGGTTTGCCCATGATTTAAATTTTAAACGTCATCCTGTCACCCATTCCTTCTCTCCAGAGATGCTGCCTGCCCGCTGAGTGACCATACTGAGGGAATTCCCACGTATATGAAGCAGAGAGAAACGTGAGTTCTACACAGCTCTGCCCGACATTTGAGAATGGATTCGGTGGTTCGTACCCACTCCCCCTCCCTGCTCACCCACCCACCCACCAAACCAGCCAGCCGGATCCCTCCTCGTTACAGCGGTGGAAGTGACATTTCCAAGAGAATGGGGCAGAGAGCTGGGGCAGCGCTGGGATGGGAGCAGGGCAGATGAGGCGTACCAAAGGAACAAACAAGTTGATGCTGCAGGGGGCAGGCGGCAGAGGTCTTGTGCCCCAGCGAGGTAGACCGCTCTTCCCCCTGCTAATGCACACACAGAAAGAGAGAGATGAGAGCAGAGAATGATCCCAGCCTAGCTCCGGCACTGGACGATGCGCATTTTACCTTTGTGGGTCACGTCAATAGACGCGGCCGCGCTGAATTCTATTTTTAACTCAAAGCCGCAGGATGGAGTTGTCTTCTTTTTACACTGTTGCTTCGCCGCCACAACAATGCACAACGGCAACGAGTGCGGGGCCGAGATCCTGTTGCTTCCGCCACCGCCACCGCCACCGCCACCGCCTCCTTGCTGCACAATGGAGGATCCTGCCTAGTTTTTTAAAGTTCTGAAATTGAATAACTTTCAATACTGAATCAGAATATACTTACTGTATGAGATGCTGTCCAGCTCCTCTATTTGATACTTAAAACAGGCTTTCATTCACGGTTGGCTCAAGAGTAACCCGGGAGAGGAACTTGGTAACTCGGGAGAGGAACTTGGAACATCGCAGAAATTAGAAGTAAACGGCAAACTTAATCATACCCGTGGGAACTCGGTTAAACTCTTGTTCATAAACTTGGAGTCTCGTACACAAACACGGGTCTTTCACTCGGGGTACCTCGTGGGTCAACTCGCACCGTGAGACAGGTGTTGCCAGGACTGGAGGGCATGAGCTATTGGGAGAGGTTGGGCAGGCTTCATTTTTTGAAGTGAAGGAGGCTGAAGGATGATCTTATAGAGATGGATATAATCATGTAGGGAATAATCAATGGGGTGAATACATTCATTTCCCCAAGATGGGGGAATCAAGAATTAGAGAGTATAGGTTTAAGTGAGAGGGGAATGACCCCAAGGGGCAATTTTGTGGTGGATAGATCGAGTATCCAGTGGAAGTAGTTGAGTCAGGTACAGTAATGATATTTTTAAAAACATTTTAACAGGTTAATGGATAGGAAATGTTTATCGGCCCGGCTTGGGCAAATGGGATGAACTCAGATGTGGTATCTTGGTCGGCATGGATGAATTGGGCCAAAGGGCCTCATTCGTGTTGCAATTTAAATTGAATTGCTGGCCTAAATTCTAAATAGGTACATTACTTTATAACAGAGACCGGATTCACCTTGACAGGTTCGAAGAAGAAAGATTCATCCTTGCTTTGCAAACATTTTCTAAGTTTCCATCATAATGTTATTTTGATGTATTTTAAAGAATGGTATCAAGGTATATATGTTGTTGGATAAGTAAGTATTCCAGAAACATGGTGTGTTCAGATTCTGCCAAACCAGCTGGGGAATTTAAATCTAGTTAATTAAAGAATCTGGAATACTAAGCCAGGAGCAATAATAATGCCTGTGAAACCATCTGATTGTTGTGAAACCTCCACTGGGTCACAAATGGCTTTTTTTGAGAAAATAATTTAACATTCCTACCCAGCTGCAGACAGTAGACCCACAGCAGTGGTGACATGTTCTCTAATGACAGGATGCAATAAACTTGTTTGTCTTGGGCACCGGGTTCAGACATGACAGAGGCAAGTTCAATCAAATATAGACAAGGCAGTGACTTAATGACTAAATCGGCAATTGTCCATTCACTTGGAAGCACAAAGATTGTGAGGATGGCAGGTGCAGATTCAAAACCCAACATGTAAGAGAAAGTGAATATAGCACATTCCTTCCCAGACCCCGGGACAGTTTTAGTAGAGTGACCACCTTACAGTCTTGAGATAGATGGTCTCATCTCCCATTGAAAACATCCTTCATTGTGCTGTCCAGATGCAAGGTCATGACCCAAAATGTCAACTTGTACCTTTTGCTGACTTGCTGAGCTCTTCCAGCACTGCATTTTTTGTTCAAGATTCCTTTATTTACAGTCTCTATTGTACTGTGTAGCTCTACCAATGTGGTAAGCAGGGCTCGAAATTAGCGGTTGCCCGGGTGCCATTGACCACAGAAAGTGCCGCCGTGCAACTTAAACGCCGACTCATTTTGCCCGTTTGGCACCCAAATACTGGTTTTAACCGGTAGACGCAAAAAACTGGAGTAACTCCGCGGGTCAGGCAGCATCTCTGGCGAATAGGAACTGACGTCTCGTTTTGGCGGCGGCTGTATTCCTCTAGTATCTTTGATTGCGGGGCAAAGATAATAGGAGCCCCTGACGGGCCCCGAACAGCGGCAACAGATGCCGCGACAGCGGTTCCATCTCCTCCTCCTCCCGCACCCCGCCCGGCGGAAGGAGACCTCCCTCTCCCTCCCTCCCCCCGGCCTCGGCGCGCGAGAGGGGTTGTTTTGAAAGCGCCTTTCGCAGATTTGCCATCAGCGGCTGCTATCGCCCTGATAACGGCGTTTTCAAAACAACCCCTCTCACTTGACGAGCCCGGGAGGAGGGAGAGGGGGGCCTCCTTCCGCCGTCTGAAGCAGCTACACCAAAGATCCTATAGCTATGAGGTCCTGCGTCGAGAGCGCTTAGGACTGAGTACCTTCTGGAGTGACTCTGTTTGATCGAGGCCTAGAGGGCTTGAACAGGCAGATACGAGGATCGAACCCGCGGTGGTTAGGTACAATGGTGGGAACTGTAATTGTGTTTTGTTAAAATAAAGATTAGTTGATCAAGTGCTTGATTCAGTGGTTTTTGATGAAACTAGACTGGGGGGGAAGCTTAGAACGAGCAATTTACATTGAGAGCTCGTCCAGGATCTCAACAGACCCCCAAACACAAGTTTGCGATCAAGGGTGTTCAGCTGTTACGATCGCGAGTGCAGAAATCTGCGCCACTGTGCGGTTTTCACATTGGTTTTCGGCACTTCGTAAGTCGGATCGGAGCGATCATTCGTGGGCTTCGGAAAGGGTCTAATGGTGATCATTAGAACAGAGTCTAGCAAGCACGGGGGGGTGGTTATCACTCCTTTGGGTTGGGGGCACATGAAAACCAGGTCGTAGTTGGCAGACTGCAGCTGCATTAACGAGAGCCTGATGCACTTCATTGGGCGAGGGGTGGCCCAAGGTTAGATTTGGTATCCAAATCTATCCGGCATTGAAATACAGGTCTGACCTATGTATCGATCGGATCTTTGCCGGGAGCGTGAATTGGAAAGGTGCACTCTGAAAATTGGCATCGATAACTGCCAGCGCGTTGCGGCTAGGCTCTGAACCCCAAGTGCCCAGCAGAGAGGAGTGTCTGAGTGTAGATATCTGAGTCCCCTGTGACGGACAAGGAATCTCGTAAATGTACTGGGCTCAGTGGTCAGAGTATAGATTGGCCGGCATACTCCAGTCCATTCGAGAATTTAATTGGGCAATTTTAGTTTGATTCGAATGCCTGCGTATGAGGAGGGATACGCGCTAAAATTAGGGGTTCGAGAACGAGTCTATATTTGCAAAGCCAAATTTCCAAATACAGAATTTCACATTGAAGTTCTGCCAGTAAGGTGGAATTTAATTTCCTGTATATAGAACTTCGGAGTTGGTGCATGTCCGTGATCGATTCCGAATAGCGGCTGATCAACGGTGAATAGTAACTCTGATCGATTGTTGATTAGTACCTGATAGCGAAGAGTACCTGAGAGACGGGAACCCATTTACTTGATGAAAAGAAATCTGAATAGCGAAGGGTCCCCTAATTCTGCAAACTTAGAGAGGAGGGATAGAGGTCCCCCTAAAGAAGTCCACTCTGAGCAGAGGGATAGTAACATTCGGGAGGAAAAGTAGTCATTTAAGGAGTATACCTCTCAGCAAAGAGTAACCTAGGAAGGAGAAGATTTTTGGTATCAGAGGGTTCACTGAGTGATAACAGCGTGACGCGGCGTCAAGATCGAGTGTTCGTGAACTGTGCGCTAGTGCTCTAAATCATTTTGTAAATTGTAAAAATCTAGCTTTTCGTATTGTTATCGGATCCGGATTGTGTAAATATTCTGTGTACGTAAATAAACTTAAAGTGTATTAAGATTTAGAAAGTTAAGATTTAGATTGTGTTCAGTCGCGGACCATTATTTGTATTGGTGTATGTGCGAGTGTTTACGGATTTAGATACTTGAAGTAAAAGTGTGTTTGAGTTAAATATTTGTAATTATTTAGAGCGTGGTGTTGTGAGAATCTGAGTCGTGGTGGTTCGATCAGGGGTTGTACTCTTTCGGTCGCTGTGTTGGGGGAGGAGTCATTCCTCCCCCAACACAGTTGTGTGTGATTTACAATCATAATAAGTGAATATTTGTGATTTATGCAGGAGTGTGGTTAGGTATACTTCTGATAAATATTATCGGACTAATTTATTTGCTCACGTTTTTGGAGTTCGTTTGCATGTGTTCGGGGATAGGAGACGGGCTGCGAGGTCGTGTGTGAGTGTGATAGGTTGTTTCCTGGAGCATTTTGATTTGAAAATTGTCTAAAACAACTTTGGTAATTTTGAAATTAGAAAGGGAAATTGTTAAGAGGTGCGAGTAGTTTAGAATTGCTTCCATATCCAACAGAATGGGGAACTACGCAAATAATTATATGACCGCTGACTCGGAAAGTCCTCTACAAGAAATATGCAGTGAATTTCCACAAAAAGCTGATGGATTGAGAATGATGGTTTCCGGATCGTTAAATAGAGAATTAGGGAGTGAATTATGGCCCCGAGGGGGCATAGATACAATAAAGGGATTAAAATACATTGAGCAGATTATATTGCAGTGCAGCGATAATACAGAGGCAAAGGAACTAATTGAATCATGGAGAAATTATTATGAGGAACAGAAAGCGAGTAGAGCGACGTAAAGAATGGCAAGTTAGAAAGAAGCAACTCTAAAACAGGGGATAGTATTAGAAGATACTGAAGCATTTGAACCTCCAGGTAGCCTAAGGGAAGAGCCTGAGATTATTAAAGAGGGAGTATAAAAGGGAGAATGAAATCTTTCACAGAAAGATTACCATCCATAAGTCTTAAACGCGAGGATCCGATGGTTGGCACCGGTTACGAGGGGAATGGCGATGATTATTTAGAAGACTGGGAGAGTGTTAGTACTCGGAATTCATGTCCGCTAGCGTATTCATCTTACGATCCCAATACCTCAACTGCACATCGCGGAGTTTGTAATGGAAATAGACAATCAAATCCCAGGGCACAATCTTCCTTAACCCCGACCGTTCCGTCCATTAGATATAGTCCTAGAGTTCACGGTAGACTAGGAAAAAGACTAAATTTGTTATGGAGAAAGAAGAGCATACCCCTAGACAAATTGAACGAGCAGTTAAGGAAGGTAGGAAATCCTTTAGAAAGTACAGTGAACCCCTTGGTGAAGGGGAAGATACATCTGGGTGTGAGACCATATTTGAAGAGGCAGAGGTAGATCCTGAAGCTACACAAACAACACTTAGACAGTTCCCTGTAAGGGAAATGCCTAATCCTTCTTTTGATCCAGCCAATGCAGTGAGTGCAAATAATCTCCGTACAATTAGAGTCTATTCCCCATGGAAGCCTAACTATTTTAAGTCAAATAACCGATCGTAGAAAATCACCCGCTTCTTTCGTCAATCACTTAAGAACTACAATGTGCGTTTATCACTCTGATTCCCGGGATTTATGGGCGGTGATTATGCAAATAATTACCCCAAGTGAGCATACCAGATTCCTAACAAATTTAGGACATCTGTCATATTAAGCTCTTGCAAATATAATAGCAGACAATGGAGCAAGGGAGGAAGCTGTTTTAACAGCTCTTGCCAACACCAGAAACCAATCGATTTGGCCAGAATATTAGATGTAAGACCAAAAAGGGGAGAAGGAACGGATGAGTTTTTAGAGCGATTCTCTGAATTATATATGGATCAATCGGGTGACTTAAATTACAGAAATTGAGTAAATCCCCCTCAATATTGTTCCATCCTACTGAATTGTTTCCCCACCAACATAGCAGAAGCTATTAAGACTAATAACATGGACCGGACAGAAAATAGTGCCAGTCAAATGGCTAGGGCTGTAAGATATCATTGGAAGGACATAAAGAAGCAGGATAGCCTGCCTGCAGAAAAAAACAAAAACTGAATATGTGATCTGAAAAGAAGTACCAAAATTTGACTCTGAATCATGGATCCTAGAGTACCAGCAAACTATGGACTGGGAGAAGTTAGAGTTCTGGAATATCCAGACCGATGTTATAGGGAAGCATGTGCCCTAGAGCCAGTCCTCCAAAGACCAGGGTTAAGGACAGGCCGGCTTCCAGGAATGGGCCAGTGATATAATTGCGGAGGGTAGGTCACTGGAGTAGGAGGTGCCCAAATAAAGAAAGGAACGACAGAGGGGGTCACAAAAAAAATCTCCAAGATCAAAGAGAATGGAGGGATCAACAGGATCTTAGAGAGCACAGAGGGAACTGGCAGGAAAATCAGGAGCCAAAGAGACAAATCTCCTTTTCTCAAAATAACCCATTTACACGCCTATGATTAGCAAACCTGGTAGTGACTGGATGCAAGTCTGATGAGGAACCTATGTTGTCTATAAGGTTGAAGGTAAAATCTGCACCTTCTTAGTAGACACAGGCGCATCCATGAAGTCTCTTCAATCAATTTATAATTTACCAGAATCAAGAGAAGTTCAGAATCTGTCTGGGTTTTAAGGACAAATTTGCCAGTATACCATCTCTGAGCCAGTCGAAGTAATATATGGAGGAAAGGCAATCAAACATAGATTTGTGATAACCACCGGATTAGATTGCAACCTGATGGCGAGAGATTTACTCTGTGCTTTCCAACTAAAAATAGAATATGGCAATAGAGGTATAGTAGTGACCCCCGGGCCCCTGCACGACAACGTTACTCCATGGTGACCCCTTAATGGTGGTCCTTAGACCTGGACGAAGAACTCCCACTTCACATTACAGTGGTTTACGATAGAAGTGGAAAGAACAGTGAGCTGGAAACCCTCTTTAAATCATACGAAGGACAGGAAGGGGAAATAGAAGTATTGGCACTCGTGGACGGGAAAGAGGGAGCTGCCAAATATGCTAAAATATGAGCACAGTTATGTAAAAGAACTGATGAGGCCGCTCCTCACATCACCCGAAAGGTGAATTTCCTGGCTAGGGCTAAAGACCTAGGAACGATGGTAAGAAAGGCAATTACCTTGGCAGACCCGAATAATTATCAAAATCAAAGTTTGTCTATTCAATATAGAAACATAGAAACATAGAAATTAGGTGCAGGAGTAGGCCATTCAGCCCTTCGAGCCTGCACCGCCATTCAATATGATCATGGCTGATCATCCAACTCAGTATCCCGTACCTGCCTTCTCTCCATACCCTCTAATCCCCTTAGCCACAAGGGCCACATCAAACTCACTCTTAAATATAGCCAATGAACTGGCCTCAACTACCCTCTGTGGCAGAGATGTTCCAGAGACTCACCACTCTCTGTGTGAAAAAAAGTCTTTCTCATCTCGGTCTTAAAGGATTTCCCCCTTATCCTTAAGCTGTGACCCCTTGTCCTGGACTTCCCCAACATCGGGAACAATCTTCCTGCATCTAGCCTGTCCAACCCCTTAAGAATTTTGTAAGTTTCTATAAGATCCCCTCTCAATCTCCTAAATTCCAGAGAGTATAAACCGAGTCTATCCAGTCTTTCTTCATAAGACAGTCCTGTTGAACATCCAAAATTGCAGTTTAAACACTGTGCATTGATTAACCCAGCCTCTTTTCTTATTTCACCCCCAGAAGAGCGAGCAGAAGCAGGGCACGACTGTCTATTTGTTATAGAGGAGGAAACATCAGTGAGAGAGAGGACTTGAGGGATGTACCCATGGAAGACCCTGACATCACATTATGTGTGGACGGTAGTGCACCCATTGGATCGCAGGGTGATGGGTTGTCTGGGTATGCAATTATTAATCAAAAGACTGTAGAAGCAGCTGCTTTTGAATCACCCTATTCAGCTCAACAAGCTGAATTATTCGCTTTAATTAGGGGTTGTATTATTGGGGAAGATCTAAAAGTAAATATTTACACCTTTTCTCGATATGCATTTGGGGTGGTGCATGATTTTGGAGAATTATGGAAAAATGGGGGATTTATAACTTCAGCAGGAACGCAAATTTCACACAAAACAATTGGTGACAAATTTATTGAAAGCCTTAATGCTACCCAGACAAACCTCTGTAATAAAATGTAGCGCCTATACTAAAGGACAGACCAGGGTAGACATTGGAAATCGTAATGCCAATTTAGTAGCTAAAAAGGCATCATGGGAACGTAAGGTGGTGGTACCTAGAATGATGAGGCAGACTAAAAGTGTAACTAACAAGTCCCCCTTGGAGAAACTGTTGCCAACCATCCAATAAATCATTTGATTACAAGAAGAGGCTACTGAAGGAGATAAGGAGAGATGGAGAAAACTGGGATGTGTACTGGATTGTATGACTGGGTTATGGACCACTCCAGCAGGGCAAACTTGCATGACAGACTCATTGGCTGTATGGTTTATGCAACGTGCAACCCATTGTGGTGCCAGGGCAGCAGGGGACACTCTATTAGTTACTTGGTGACAAACAAAATTGCAATAATTTGCTCAAAAGCTAAGCAGTAATTGCCTGGTCTGCCAGCAATACAATCCAGGGAAAGGAACAGGATGTGAAGGAGGGAAAAACACCATTGCCTATGGGTCCCTTTGAGACATTGCAAATGGACTATATTGAATTAGAAAGATGCCAAGGATATAAATATGTTCTTGTCATAGTCGATGTATTCAGCCGGTGGATCGAAGCATACCCAACCCTTGACAATAAAGCGGCTACTGTTGTCAAGTGCTAATGAGAGAAATTGCCCCTAGATTCGGCATTCCCATTAGACTTAGCTCAGATAATGGTCCACACTTTATTGGACAGATCTATAAAGAATTTTGTGAACAGCTGGGGATCCAGCAGCAATTACTTATCGCTTATCGACCACAGGCTGCCGGACTTGTAGAAAGGGCAAACCAGACCCTTAAAGCCAAATTAAAGGCTGAGACTGAACTTGGATGGATTAAATTACAATAGCCCTATTTCAGATGAGAGTCAGGAAAATCTAGATTAAGCCCAGTTGAAATTATTTATGGGACACCCTTGAAAACCCCTTGGAACCAGAATGCAATTAAAATAGTTAATTTCCACCATATGACTGCAGAGATGACCGACTATATCTTAGCCTTGACAAGAGCCTTAAGGAATTTACATTGTAGAGTGAGAGCAGCCTATGAGGATATGCCTTCACTAGTAACTCCCATTAAAGTAAAACCTGGAGACTATGTCTTAGTGAAGAAGTGGGTAAGGAAAGGATCAGAAGTTTGTTGGGAAGGACCGTACCAAGTTCTTTTAATGACTCCAACCACAGTAAAGGTGGAAGGAAGAAATGCCTGGGTGCATCTTCATCATTGTAAAAGTATTAGTGAAGGTATCAGTAGTTAACTTGTTTCTCCCAGGAATTCTAATCAAGGACCAAGGGATTATCAAGATTGATGGATGGGAATTCGCACCCATGAAAACTCGGGAGGTGAAGACTCATCAGACAGAAATCATGGAGCTACTGCCACGAAAACTCGGGAAGCTCGATGAAATTCTGAGAAGCTACATCACCATCTTCTTGTTAGAACATTGTTAAACATAGCAGTCATCGTTGTATTCTGGAGTTATCATGAATGATAAAACGGGGGAATGTTAATATTGGCAAAATTAAAGACATCATAAAATGGAGGATCCCTGCCCTTGTCAGAATTGCTTAACCCTTGTCAGCTGAACTTTACAGACTTTGATTGGCGCCAGCCAGTCTAGGCCCAGACTGGTATGCAGGATGGTGAGAGGTCCAGGTGTTCCCCCTGTTTCTCTTAAATTGATAACATGTATAGCAGGTTTGCAAACTAACAAATGCATCATTTCTATTGGATCGCTGAAAAAGCATTGTAAATAGTATAAATAATGTTGCAAGACAGTCATCCTGTTAATTGATGATTGGTCGAACTGTTGAGCCTGTAGAAACTGTTTGCTTCTCAGGGCACATGTTTCAATGTTTGTTCTTGTTTGCTTCCTTCTAGAGCTTTCTTTCTTATACAATGTATTAACTGCTGTATTATTGGGTGGTGGAAATGGCTGTTATATATGGGGTTAATCGATATCTGTAATTGGATTGTAAAGAGACCACCCCCCATGTGGTTTGGCCCCTCAAGGTCCCGGGACCTATAAATGTCCGCTGCCTCGAGGTTCTGCGTTGATCTTCTGGGAGAGCGCTTAGGACTGCCTGGCCTTCTGGAGTGTCTCTGTTTGAGCGAGGCCTACAGGGCTTGAACAGGCAGATATGAGGATCGAACCTGCGATGGTTAGATACAGTGGTGGGAACTGTAATTGTGTTTTGTTAAAATAAAGATTAGTTGATCAAGTGCTTGATTCAGTGTTTTTGACAAACTAGACTGGGGGAAGCTTAGAATGAGAAATTTACAGTGTGGCCATTAAATGGCAACTTTAGTGGCAATGCTCGTATCCTGCATATGAATTTGGAAAAAAATCAAGGAATATTTCATGATTTCCTTGTTAATTTGCTGTAATTTATCATAATAGTGACTTCAGTGAAATAATGTGGAAGGTAACGACTTGATGCCTTCTGTTGTCTTAAATAGCAAAGGAAAATCAGCTAATATTTACTTTCTGTGATTTTTGACATTCTAGATGCTGTGATGTAATAGTATAGGCAACATATATTGATAGTCTGAAGATGGTAGATGATTTCATGAGTGTGGCTGAATACAGTAAATTTAAGCAACATTCACAAATGAAATATGGTGGGGATTCTCTGGTTCATGTGACAGAGCTCTAGAAATCTAGGAGTAATGAAATATTCATTTAGAGTATTTATTCAGGCTAACAGCGATTCTTTCAGTAGTTACATAGAATGAGCAGTGGATTGCATTTAGAACATTTACATAGCATTTAACAGTTATAGAACGTACTTGTGTATGAAGGAGATTTAAATTGAATAGCTTTGTTTATGACTCTATAGTCATCTTTTGATTTTTATTATTCATACAATCCCGTATCTCCTTTGGAGCTCATAATCTCATGTAAAGCAGCTTTTGTGTGACCAGTCTAAATTTCATGGCTATTAAAGAGACTTTTAAAGAACAAATGTTTGTGAAATAAAGCACTGACATGTAATGAATTATCTGCTTAAGGTGATTATAGCTTATGTTTTGAGATGAATAATGATTTCTTACTTTTTAAGGCTAGGCTTGAAGACTTTTATGTACACTGGGATGTTTTGATATCCTTAATCTAGGAGACTTTGAAATTGGTGAACATCAGTATGATAGAAAAGTGTGGATGCATAACTAATTGCATTAACAACTTTCCAAATGTCTTCTTTATATGCTGCACTAATTTTAAAGATTAAATTCTTAGCTTTTCAAAATATTCTTTGTTTTTAGATGTTGAGTGCTACAATTGTACATTTTGGATCACAATTGTCTCTGCTCATAACGTTATTGAGCTTGCAATATTGTAATGTTACTTCTGAGGTGCGCACTGTTTAATTTGTGAGCTACTTTGGAATACAATTTGTGAGCTAGTTTAGTGCCCTGCAAGGAAACAAATAGTTGAACTGCACGATAGTGCACAATCATGCCACCAAACATATTTTACAAAACTAACACTAGTGTATGAGTCAGGTTTTTCTTGGAATCGTGTCTCTAGCATGCAGTACATGCACCCCATTTCATTATAATGGAGAATATGCGCTTTAAAAATGCAAAACTCAAAAGCAATTGGTTCCAGTTTTTAAATATTGTTTTAAAGTGAGTGCAGTTGACAGATACAAAAAATGGGTTTGATTGGCTAATTTTAAAATGTGAATGTGGAATAATAGATATATTAAATATTAGAAGAGTAATCTGATTTACTGAACTGAGATATAATAAACATCTACAGTTTTAACACTTAAACATTGTATCAAGGTAAAGCACCTATTTTTTTAATATCTATGCAGCGATGGGGCAGATATTTGTTGTCTTTGGGTCAGGGTGGAAATGTCATTGTGAGAGGGGGGAATCTTTAAAGAGTGTTTGAGAGAAGTATTTTTACACGGTGAATGATAGGTCCCTGGAACACGAGCCAGGGGAAGTGGCATAGCAATGCTTAACTGGCATTTGGATAGAGACATGAGCAGGCGGTGAACAGAGGAACATGTGTAGTCAGATGGCATTAACTATGTTGGCATCCTGGTCAGCGTAGACTTAGTGGGCTAAAGGGCATATTCCTATGCTGCACTTTTCTACATTGTAAATCGCACTATTGAGTAGCTGGTTGCTCAGGTGGAGGTAGCAGGATCCAAGGTATTGTTGTATTCCACGTCATTAAGGCACGAGAAGTTTAATTTTTGAGGTTCAATAGGTTAGATATTTAATTCCAAAATAGATTCTGAATTAATAATTAAGATTGGTCGATGATAATTAGTGGAAGAATTTCAGCTGTTGCTGCATGATGGCACACAATTATGCTCAAATCTTCCTCACGTGTGCAATCCATCTCATTTTAATGCAGCCTTCTCAAACGTGCTGTCTTAGGACAGCAATGCTATGTGCTTAAAAGCTCGCGAAAGATTAATGTGATATAAATTTAACCTTTGTGCAACAGGGTAATAAGATGGTCACCGGGCTAGGACTTTTTCTCTAAAATTACATTTCTGATATGCGTGAAAAGCTTTCTCCATTAATAAATAAAACATTTTGTATGAAGTCATTTTGTAACATCACATTTCTCATCTCTCAGCCCTTCTTTGTGTGGCTTCATATTACTGACAGAGATCTATAATATAACAATGCAGCTTATTGTTTATTAATTACAGACAGGCATGGTAGAACATCAGAGGATGCCAGACAGTTCTTCAGTTCCAGGAATTTATTTCCATTGCCTGAGACCATCTTTACAAAACCAATGCAAATTACGCTCTGTGAAAAATCATTGATTATAATAATCACTTTTTTATTGAGTTTTTCACAGAGCAAAGTTGAGCACAAGATTAGTAAAGAAAATCAAAAATAATAGGAATTGCTTACTTGGAGGTCTAGGAATTTTAATTCTAAATTGTTTAAAATCTAATTAGATTTTAATTAAGTGAGGGAAGACTGTTTTATTTTTCCAAAAATGTTGTTAGTTAATATTGATTTTTTTTCCATGCCCATGGAAGTTGTATCGCAACCAACTTCATACATTTTGGATGTGAGATGGGCAGCAATGGTTTCTTGTAATTAGGGAACTATATTGCAGTGTATTTTATTTTTTAAAGATTGAACTCTGTAGTCTGTCTCTGTTCTTTCCAACCAGATTTGCAGTTTGCCTCATTATTTACAAACCGGCAGACTCAAATTCTCTTCGAAATACCTGTAACCCCCTACCTCCCATCATCACCACCAATTCACATGCATCTTGAGTATATTTGCAGAATATTGTTACAGCTCGTTCCTATTTCAATTCCATCTTCATTAAGCTTCCAGCAGCTTATTGCAAGAATTTCATTATCCTGGATTATGCTGAAGGGATGAATCTTTTTGGGGATGGGGAAAGATTAAAGGTTTGGGTTGGGAAGATGATACTGATGACTACTGTATGGTAATTTGTGTCTGGCAATGCTTTAGGGAGGATGATGAGGGGCTGCTCTTGGAAAGCCTAGTGAATGGAAGCTTCAGATCTTAAAAGAGACATGATTTGGTTACTGAGCACTTAAGAATTTATTTGGAGCAGGATCTCATGGGGTTTCTTAAACTAATATTATTATTGACTAGGATTTACGATCACTAGCGATGTTTTGGGGGTGTCATCTTATTACGGGAGGTCTTTGATCTCTGAGAAATCTTTGATTATGGGGCTGACCCACAGGCGATTTTTCAGGCAACTGCCAGCAACTATCAGAGTGACACACGCAGGCACACGTACACGCACCCCCCCCCCCCCCCCCTTCACCAGCCCGTTATACAGGCGGGGACGGGGTAAGTGGGGGGAGTGCTGTCTGAGTGAAATTCACACTGTGCAAAGCCAAGGTGATACAGACACACACCCCAATTAACAGGAAGGTTGGCACTGTAATTAAGACGGATAAAGCACAGTGTGCGGTAAGTCCTTTAAAAGAGGGGTGGAGAAGGAGTGGAGACAACTTTTAAGAAGCCAGACAACTTTTAAGAAGCCAGAGATACACAGCTGTGAAGCTCGGCGGACATTTAACATTACAGGTCGGTTATCCTTGGTTCTGAAAACTGAAGAAGGGTCTCGACCCAAAACGTCACCTATTCCTTCGCTCCATAGATGCTGCCTCACCCGCTGGAGTTTCTCCAGCATTTTTGTCTGCCTTCGATTTTTCCAGCCTCTGCAGTTCTTTCTTAAACACTTGTTTCTGAAAAACTACTGCTTACGTTTTTTTTTTCCCCTATGAGCCAATGAAAGTCACCAGTCAGCACCAGCTCCAACATACGAGAACCTTCAACCTCCTGGCAACCCACTAGGTTGAGAGAGGGAGCTTAAGAACTCTTGGTGGACAGATAAGGCTCTGGAAATCCAGAGGTACGGCATCCAGAGGTACGGCAGACATGATATTCACAGCACGCCAACTCCAAGACAAATGCTGTGAACAAAGGCAGCCTAGGCCAGACTCAGGAAAAGAGTCTTTGAAGACCGAGATCGAAAGGCTCAAATAAAATTGCTAATCTCCAGATCCATTGTCCTCTCCATCCTGTTGTATGCAGCCGAGTCATGGACCACCTACAGCAGGCACCTGAGAGCCCTGGAACAATACCACGAATGATTCTGAGGATCAGCAGGGAGGACAAATGCACCAACATCAGCGTTTTGGGGGAAGCCAACGTGACCAGCATAACCACCACAATAATGCAGCACCGACTACGATCGACTGGCCATGTCATCCGCATGTCCAACACATGTCTCCTTAAACAAATCCTGTACTCTCAGTTGAAGGAAGGCCAAAGAAACGCTTCAAGTCAACATCAAGAACAGTCTGAAGAATCCACATCACCTTGAGCAACTGGAACACGTTGCACTGGACAGGCACTCCTGGAGGAAATCCGTGCAGGAAGAAGCTGGACGTTGCAAAATGGAACTACGCCGTGTCGCAGAGACAAAGCGACAGCACCGTAAGGAGAGAGAGAGAAGGGGGCTCGACGACTACAAACCACCACCAGACTCCACTGCTGTGGGTCTCTGATGTTGGCTGTCTTTTTGAGGCAGCGACTCCGATAAATCCCTTCGCTGGTGGGAGGTCAGGATGGACTGGGCAATGTTTATAACTTTTTGCAGTCTTTTTCACTCCTAGGCGTTCAAGTTGCCGAATCAAGCCATGATGCAACCAGTCAATATGTTCTCCATTGTACACCTGTAGAAGTTCAAGAGAATCCTCTCTGACATACCGAATTTCCATAATCTTCTCAGGAAGTAGAGGCATTGATGTGCTTTATTTCAAATGATTAAAATAGGCCCCGACCTCGGGTGATTCACAGAGGAAGAGGACTTAACTTTTTTATGCCTTTCCCTACAGTGGAACATTTTGATTCTGTTGTGGAGGGGCATTTATGTTGAATTCTATAATGTGTCGTGTCATTTTTTACTTATTTTTAATTTTTTCTATGGATGTACGGAAACTTTATTATTTCTTTTATGTAAAGCACTTTGGTTTCAACGCGAGTTGATTTAAACGTGCTATATAAATAAAATTTACTTTACTTTACTCTACTTACTTTACATTACATTTCTAATTGCATCAGTGTACTGGGTCCAGGAAAGATCTTCGGAAATATGTACGCCCAGGAATTTGAAGTTTATGACTCTCTCCACCATCGTCCCATTGATATAAACAGGATTGTGGGTTCTCATCCTTCCTCTTCCAAAGTCCACAATCAGTTCCTTGATTTTACTGGTGTTGAGAGCCAGGTTGTTGTGCTGGCACTATTTGGTCAATTGGTCGATCTCATTTCTATACTCTGACTCATCACCATCTGTAATTCGTCCAACAATGGTGGTATCATTGGCGAACTTGCGGATGGAGTTCGCACTATGCCCGGCAACACAGTCATGAGTATACAATGAGTAAAGCAGGGGGCTGAGCACACAGCCTTGAGGTGCTCCCGTACTGATTGTTAATGAGGAAGAAGTATTTCTGCCAATTCAAACAGACTGTGGTCTGTGGATGAGGAAGTCAAAAGAGTAGTGGAGTATGCAGCAGGAAATCCTGATATTTGGAAACTTGATTAGTGAAGAGGATTACATCTGAGTCGGGTACAACGGGAGGTGACCCCCAGACCCATTAAAAGTATGGAGATAATGTTCTGAGTCATGGAACTCATGGGGGTCAGACTACGTTTTGGCAGTGCTCATGGGATCCATACTCTTGCACCTGTCTGTTTTTGACCATCCCTCAGATTTTTAAAAAGATTATTTTCAGCATTAATTTATTGATGCAGCTGTGCTGCCTACATTTTGGCATTGCATGAGGAAAACACTAGTTATTTGTTTTGCTGGAACAAATCAATAATTCAATCATCAGCTGAAGCTACAACAGCTGTATAATCTGTTCAGTCTGTCTTGAGATGGCCCCATTTTTTTTGTGGGGAACGTTTAAGAGCAGAAGGGAAATGGGTGGTTTCAGGGAAGTTTGTGGAGTTGGGATAGGGTGGTGGGATCAGTAGACTGCAAATATGGCATGGCAGTTTGTTTTAACACATTAGATTGAGGCCAGGGAAGTGATTGGATACTTCCAGTGTGATAAGCAATGCTCACTTAAAAAAACACATCGATTTGCCTCAGCCGCCTTTACAGCTGGGACATCCAGCTGTCCAATTTCAAAGTATCAAGAACGTTGGGAAGAGAAAGAAGTGAAAGGAAAAAAAGTGGAAATCCTATGGTAGGGGGGAGGGAAAGGGTAGGAGAGACAAAGGGATGAAGATGCAAAGTATCAGCAAATGATAAATGCAGTAAGAAGTGAAAAATAGCTGGAAAGGTTGTGTAAGTGTAGCTGAGATTTTTGTCTCCCCACTTGCACAACCTTTACAGCTATTCAAGGTTAAATATCAGCTATTAACCATATTTGAATTCCAAAAGCTATTATCTGCCTAAATGTTAGATGAAAAGCCTTTCCTTGAGTTGGAAGAGTGTTGAAGGCTCAGGATAGTGGGCAGGGTGAGAGAGTGAGTGAATTAGTGATCAGCATCTGTTATTTGTGCTGACTGAATGTTGGGCGTTGTGTACATCTACATTTGATCTTCTCAATGTACATACCGTTTGAACAGTAATTGCACTGCTTTAAACTGCATTAAATAAAGATAAATTGTTATCATCCATTAAACTTTGGTGCCTTTTTGATTATATATTCTTTGATAATGAAAAATGGAAAAAATAATTTCAGTTGACTGTAATTTAGAAGTGAAATTGTTCCATAATCCTAACAGTACTAATGTTGGACCAAATAATAATCAGAATATCACAATACAGTGATGGTTGGAAATAAAGGGCCTGTCCCACTTAGCTATTTTTTAGGCGACTAGACTGTCCCTGTGTGTCGCCTGTATGGCCGTGAGTAGTCTCCTCAGTCGCCCAATGAGTCGTAGCGTCTTTCTGGTCGCCGCTAGATTTTCAACATGTTCAAAAAATTTTGGCGACAGTGGGTTGATGCCAATGAGCGTAGCTTGACTTATCCTGACATAGGTGCTGTCGCAGGTTGCCGCCAGGTGACGTAGGTTGTCGCCGGTGCTGACTTTGGTGAATTCCATTGGCGACTACCTATGTTAACCGGCGACAAGTACCGGCAACAGAATTGTCTTCAGTTGTCGCAGACAGGGTCGTAGCTTGTCATGGGCGGACGTAGGTGGACTTCTATTGTCGTAGGTTGTCGCCTGTGTGGTCGTAGGTGGATGTCCTAATGGGTCGCCAGTTGTCGGTAGCTTGCCGTCGACTAGGTGGTAGCTTGTCGTAGACATAATAAGCAAGAAACAACCTAATGTACTTTGGTGTTGATTGAGAGAAATATTGGTTACTATGCCAGGGAGATGACATGGCACTTTGAAAAATACCGTGTTTTTTTCAACCTCTGCCCCTATTGAAAGAGGGTTAATGTTTGGAAGATGTGAGTTGTGCTTAATTGGCCGATCCGAAACACTATACCTCCTAGTAAAGCTGAAATCTGTCAGTGTCGATTATTTGCCGATGTTGCAATGTGCAGTTTGAACCCACATTTACTCAACTCGCATTAACAACGAAAATTATCCCAGTTGAGACAAATTGATGATCTGATTGCCGTATTTTTCTATTTGATAAATATTGGATGATTCAGTTGGAAAATAATTTATTTAAGCATAATTCATGCTGCAGAGGTGTTCTGAGTCAACTGCTTAATATGTAGTGTATTACATTCAGTGTTTGCAATTTAGCCTTTATACATTCGAGAAGCTCCAAATGCGGGTTAGGTGACCAGTTTGTTGAGCACATTGATTCAATCCACAGCGGCTCAGCATCAACCCCTCTCTTTTGACACTTCAATTCTGCACCTCAATTCCACGTTGACTTGTCTGCCACGAGCTTCCTGCACTGAAGAAATCTTGCCCAAAATTAAGCTTGTGGAACAACATCTCAATGAGTATTGAATAATCAAATTAAATCTGAGCTGGCCATTTCTGCTGTTCCATAATCTTTCAATAAACTATGGCCAAGAAAAACAAATTCCTCTTGCTTATCTCTAATGTTGATCATTGTATCAAAAACAAATTAGCTTTGTTGTATGGGGGAGGAAAAGGCTTTAGAAATGCAATTGGAACAAAGTAAAATCCAATCCACTGTGACAAAACATCTTATTGAAATAAAGCAGCAATGTACAAACAAATTGTTATGCATAATCCTTACCAAAACCCTGTCAAGAAATAATTTCTGTCACTTTAACTTTTCCCTTTGCATAAACCTTCTGAAAGTAGCATTTGACTAAAACAAATATGTATGTTGAAATTGCCCCATGGCAAATAATTTGTGTGAAAGTTATTATGATTGCTGCTGTTAACCGTTGCATTCTGTTTAGTAGAGGGTTCAAATACTGTTGTAGACAGGAATCTGCCTCTTAAAATAGGGATCTCATTAGTTGATGAAGAAGTTTTAGGCAAAACACTGGGAAAGTTGCAGTTCCTCCTCTCATGTTGCAGTTGTATAAGATGTTGGTAAGACCACATTTAGAACATTGGGTTCTGTTCTGGGCACCATGTTATAGGAGAGATATTGTCTAACTTGGAAGGGTTCAGAAAAGATTTACGAGGATGTTGACAGTACTAGAGGGTGTGACCTATATGGAGAGGTTGAGTAGGCTGGATCTCTACTCCATGGATAGCAGGAGGATGAGGAGTGATCTTATAAAGGTGTACAAAATCATGAGAGGAATAGATCGGGTAGATGCACAGAGTCTCTTGCCCAGAGTAGGGGAATTGAGGACCAGAAGACATGAGTTCAAGGTGAAGGGGAAAAGATTTAATAGTAAGATTAAACGAGAACTTACCAGTTCGAAGTTTGATCGTTATTTTATGAGGAGTAACGATGAGGGATTACGTGAAGAAGCCCCGCCTGGCGCTGGAACGGCATACTTCAAAGCAGCGGCATGAAAAACACAGAACATAATAGCCGGAGTAAGATAGTAAGGCTCAACATAGATTTAGAACCACCAGATGATCATTTATTTTATGAGGGTCGGGAGTGGAGGGCACGTAATCCCTCATCTTTACTCCTCATAAAATAATGATCAAACTTCGAACTGGTAAGTTCTCGTTTAATCTTACTATTTTACTTCGGAGTCACGTGAGTGACTGCGTGAAGATTTTGAAGCTTTCTGTGTTTTTCATGTCGTAGACTCCTTCCATGCGATACTCTGGCTCACACAACACAGTAATGAGCAAAATAACACATTTTTCCCCGCAAACATTGCCTCAAGTTATGTGATAAATTATTTCACATTATAAAAGAATAAAAGTAATGCCCTTTCTATTGAAAGGCAAGTTTATCACAAAATATCAATTGATATATATAATTTGATGGTATGAACAAAGCAACAATTATAGAGAACCCAACACTCCATGTCCAATCGTGACACAATGACTGATTTCATTTAATTTAATATTTATTTTACACCCTCCTGTGGCCTTGCATCTTTGCTCGAGTGGCTCATCCTGTGCCATTCCTGTGAATGTATCTACCTCCTTAACAGAGTAATTTTCCACATTTCAGTGTCTAGTTCCACTGAGTGTTATTCAATGTTTAACCATCTAGAATACATTTCTCTAGAACCATCAGTTTTACTAAACCTAATGTGGTTTTTTGTGTGTAATAAATAGTGCTGTCTCATTACCACAGAGACTCTTAGTTACTTTAACATATTTCATCAATGTTCACACACACACACACAATTAAGGCCGACAGGATATGCTTATAGGTTTACCTTGGTTCCAGCTCTTCTTGGTCTGCTTTGTTTGGTAAATTCATAAACATATATGATAATGTAATCTGTATCCACATACAATTATAACGTAATAATTACAATATTTGCACTCTTATCTTGATACTAAAGTCATCAGCATTATTACTTTCAACGTTAACTTTTTTGAATCATTGATAGAACTGGAGTCCATTGCCTAAGGCAATTCAGGACTATATTGATCTCCAGACTTATGTATTGCAATTTTTGACAGATTTTATATATATTGTATATATGTATATATTTTATATATACTTATTTATATATATATATATATATATAATATATATATATATATATATATATATATATATATATATATATATATAAATAAAATATAAGTATATATATATATATATAAATATAAGTATATATATATATTATATATATATATATATATTTATATTTATATCTACATATATATCCCTTTTCATATCGGGATTTTATGAATTAACCTGATAACTTCTTGGTTAATATAATGTCCGTAAATAGGACGAAAACACTCTGAGCCCTTATTATTGGCTCTATCAATTAGATACTCAGAAAAAATGCAATCCACAAGAACTCACATATATCTAATATGAAAAATAATTTTACTGTATACACAGACTTCCAATTTCTTATAAAATATTGTTTTTTTTTTCGTATTTCTGCAAATTGCAGGTGTAACACTTCTTTATACATAATTATTTTATTGTTATGTTGTTATATTAGTTAAACATTCATAGACTTCTTTGACCATTAAACTATTGTAATGGTCTGATCAACCTGTAGATAGTCAATTCATATTTTCATATTATGGATGCCTTTGTACAACAATAAATTACTGCAACTATGAATCATCACAAGTGGTTCAACATCACTCAATATTTATGAAAACCGTGAAGGATCCGTTTTGGACCACCAAAATGCGTCTGGCAGTGTTTAGCTATATTTTCCACATATAGCCACATTTGGAAAGTGGTGAAATCATTGGACAAAGTCAGCATGGATTTACAAAAGGTAAATCATGTCTGACGAATCTTGTGGAATTTTTCGAGGATGTAACTAGTAGCGTGGATAAGGGAGAACCAGTGGATGTGGTATATCTGGACTTCCAGAAGGCTTTCGACAAGGTCCCACATAAGAGATTAGTATACAAACTTAAAGCATACGGTATTAGGGGTTCAGTATTGATGTGGATAGAGAACTGGCTGGCAAACTGGAAGCAAAGAGTAGGAGTAAACGGGTCCTTTTCACAATGGCAGGCAGTAACTAGTGGGGTACCGCAGGGCTCAGTGCTGGGACCCCAGCTATTTACAATATATATTAATGATCTGGATGAGGGAATTGAAGGCAATATCTCCAAGTTTGCGGATGACACTAAGCTGGGGGGCAGTGTTCGCTGTGAGGAGGATGCTAGGAGACTGCAAGGTGAATTGGATAGGCTGGGTGAGTGGGCAAATGTTTGGCAGATGCAGTATAATGTGGATAAATGTGAGGTTATCCACTTTGGTGGCAAAAACAGGAAAGCAGACTATTATTTAAATGGTGGCCGATTAGGAAAAAGGGAGATGCAGCGAGACCTGGGTGTCATGGTACACCAGTCATTGAAAGTAGGCATGCAGGTGCAGCAGGCAGTGAAAAAAGCGAATGGTATGTTAGCTTTCATAGCAAAAGGATTTGAGTACAGGAGCAGGGAGGTTCTACTTCAATTGTACAGGGTCTTGGTGAGACCACACCTGGAGTATTGCGTGCAGTTTTGGTCTCCAAATCTGAGGAAGGACATTATTGCCATAGAGGGAGTGCAGAGAAGGTTCACCAGACTGATTCCTGGGATGTCAGGACTGTCTTATGAAGAAAGACTGGATAGACTCGGTTTATACTCTCTGGAATTTAGGAGATTGAGAGGGGATCTTATAGAAACTTACAAAATTCTTAAGGGGTTGGACAGGCTAGATGCAGGAAGATTGTTCCCGATGTTGGGGAAGTCCAGGACAAGGGGTCACAGCTTAAGGATAAGGGGGAAATCCTTTAAGACCGAGATGAGAAAGACTTTTTTCACACAGAGAGTGGTGAGTCTCTGGAACTCTCTGCCACAGAGGGTAGTTGAGGCCAGTTCATTGGCTATATTTAAGAGTGAGTTGGATGTGGCCCTTGTGGCTAAGGGGATCAGAGGGTATGGAGAGAAGGCAGGTACGGGATACTGAGTTGGATGATCAGCCATGATCATATTGAATGGCGGTACAGGCTCGAAGGGCTGAATGGCCTACTCCTGCACCTAATTTCTATGTTTCTATGTTTCATCAGACACTGCCCTATCAGACAAAAATGAGGAACATAAAAGAACATTTTTCCTCATGTAATTGAGAGAAAAGCATCCACCTTTCCTGTTCTTGGTTTACCCACGAGAACATTTGAGAAATCGGTTATTTAATCTGTATACAACCAGATTAATCGTAAATAATCCATATTAATGACAATGTATTTCCCCCCCTTAATGTGTTGTCTGTGATAACATTTCCTCTTTCTTAGAGATAAACAGCTGGACTAAACATTTTAGAATATGCCACATCTGTTTACTCAGATAATCACATGATTATTATTTTACTTATCTTATGTGATTTAATATACGCCACATCCGTGGTATTGTACACCTTGATATGACATGGACACTTCCATAATAGAACAATCGATATTTAATCCGTAATTCTATAATTATAATTCAATAATTAATACAAATGTTTGGAGAATTTCTTAGGACAATTCATTTGCATTTACCTGGTATTATTGTCCGTAGTCCCAACAAAGAGACATATCGATTATCTTTATAAGAATAGATAATATTTTTATCTTACACAAATATTCACAGAAGCTGTCCATCATCTGTTAATACTTGCCTCACCTTGCAACAGCTGCTAAGCTTATAGTTGAAGCAACTTGTGAACCCCTTTTTTTTTTTTTTAATCCATTACTTTAATAATGATAATGTATCATTTGGTATTTGCATAAGCCTCTCACAAAGGCATACATATTCTTATAATCTTCTGTATTTCTTCTTTTGGAGCTTTATTACTCTTACCTAGGCTCCTTTTCTAATGGAGGGACAAAGTATGTCAACAAAACCATAAGACATATTTGTATCATGGAACAATTTCCCCCTCTTATGGTGCTGAATTACTCCTAAATCCAGAATAGTAATTTATGAATATTTATGAATGCCTAAAACATAGGCTTTATGTGATGGGTCAAGTCTTTGCCTTTCAACAGACTTGTAATTGCAGCACTAATTTGCAGCTGACTCTAATTTAAATGTGATCAAGATAACCATGACCATGTCCTCATTAGTGCAAGTGCTGATCTTATCAGTGCAATTGTTCTTCCAGTTTTCTGTTTAACAGCCTTAAACTAGATTTAATCCTTTAGACAATGTTTTAACTTGCACTGCTTGACCCATTTTAATTAATTTCAAGCACCTGTAATATTTGATTAACACTTTGTTAATAACAACTGTATTTCAATGTTGAAGATGTTCCATTTTAATAAAATATTCTTACACTGTGAAAGTGTATATAAAATGATGTTTTGTATGGTTTATACCATCACATCTGTACACTGAGGTAATTTATAATATATATATGTACGTACCCCTTGTTTATTGGAGTTACTTTTGGGTGCAAACCTAAAATCAAATTTTTACGTTTTCTTATACAGGTGAACCAATCCTTTCTATAATTTTTGTAGTCCTTAGTTATATTAAATTAATGATCATAATACACCTGTAATCCCCCACAATCGGAGATTTCATGAATTTATTTTGTAACAGTTGTTTGCACCTCTTCCACGTACTTCAGGCCTTCTTTTCCCAATTATATGGGTTCGGATAAGGCTATGTTTGATTATGTTTATTTATCATACTTCTGCCTTAGTTTTGATCCATTATCAGATCTTTATATTGGATCATAATTTTTTCCCCCCAAAGTTTAAAGACCAATAATCTGTTCTTTTGTAATCAATACTTTGAATAATCATAAGGCAGGTTTTATTCCATAATAATCAGGATTTTAACATAACCTGATTTGATCTGCAAATCTAGAGTGCAGATTTGGTCCCTAAATATTATATATTTCTTCCCAATGAGCTCCACAAACTGATGGCAATTAATTTTCCTTTAAATGTATTGGTTATTTTGCACAATATTTTATTTGTTTTCCATTGAATGGAAATGCCATGCACCAGTTTGAAATACTTTTAAAATCGTATGTCCTTATATCTCATCTAATTGAGACATGGATATCATAACCGGATTCACCGTTGATATCTTTATAACTTAAAAGTTTTATCATATTCTGCTGTTTCACTATAACAGCTTTGGTGAGGCCAGATTTTTTTTTTTTTTTTTCATATTTATTTTTCATGGTCTCACTCATACATTCAGGTATCAAACCTAGTACACTTATATATATTTTTGTGCTGAAGTGTACTTAAATAAGTCATAAAAAGTGTTATTATTATTCTGCTGTTTTAATCATAACAGCTTTAGTGAGAGACCAATTAATTTTGGTTTTCCATGGTTATTTTCCATGGCTTCACTTCTTATTCAGGTGTTGTACTTACACCTGTGTGTGTATATATATTTTTTTTACTGGTGCTGTGGTGGGTACTTCATGACCAGCCACCACTATCAGTGCATTTTTAGGGTCAGTTTTCCATTTTATTTTTACTGCCCTTATTACTCCTGAGTTTTTCCTCAAGGAGACTACCTTCAAATATCTGAGGTAGATATTCCAACCATCTTTCATCATATATATTAATATATGAAACCCCTTTAGGGTGGGTTAGGGAATGTTTTTGGGCCTTTTAACCCTTTTTGGCTTGAATTCTTTATTTACTTTATTTTTATTTTTGGAATCTTCTTTTTTTTTTCCCCTTATTTTTTCAAGCCATAACCTTTTTTAGTCTGAAGGCCTTTTATTGATTTTTTTAAATTATGGCCTTTCTGTCTTTATAAAATTCCCCCCCCCCCCACACCGTGCCAAAAGTTTGTGGAGCGACTAAAAAATCTAACGTAATTTTGACGGCCATCGGTATCGGAACCGGCTCCGTAATCTCCCGTTCCGATCGCTCCCCTTAGGACGTTCTTTTTTAAAACTCCGTTGTTTTTCAACTTATTTTTTACTTTGAAATTAGTTTTTAAATTCTGGTATTCAATACCAGCCATGGAGTTTTTTAGACCCTGAAAGTGTTTTTCCCCTGCACTTTCCTGCGGGCCCGTACCTACCGCTGTCGAGGACAGCTCTTGCTCTGCCGTCAGCGTCGACGTAATGCCGTTCCAGCGCCAGGCGAGGCTTCTTCACGTAGTCACTCACGTGACTCCGAAGTAAAATAGGAATTCGAGGGGGTGACTTTTTCACACAAAGGGTGGTGGGTGTATGGAACAAGCTGCCAGAGACATAGTTGAGGCTGGGACTATCCCATCGTTTAAGAAAAAGTTAGACAGGTACATGGATAGGACAGGTTTGGAGGGATATGGACCAAGCGCAGGCAAGTGGAACTGGTGTAGCTGTAACATTGTTGGCCGGTGTGGGCAAGTTGGGGCGAACGGCCTGTATCCGTACTGTATCACTATGACGGTATAAATAGTCTCAGAGAAACATTTTGAAGATAGACACAAAAAGCTGGAGAAGTTCAGCATGTCAGACAGCATCTCTGGAGAAAAAAAATAGGTGCTATTTCGGGTCGAGACCCTTCTTCAGACTGAGGGTCAGGGGAAAGGGAAACGAGAGATGTGGACGGTCATGTGGAGAGAGATATAGAACAAATGAATAAAAGATATGTACAAAAGTAACAATGAAAAAGGCAGGTAGACAAAATGCTGGAGAAACAGCGGGTGAGGCAGCATCTATAGAGCGAAGGAATATGTGACGTTTTGGGTTGAGACCCTTCTTCAGACTGATGTGGGGATGGGGGGGTGGGCGGGAAGAAGAAAGGAAGATGCGGAGACAGGCTGTGGGAGAGCTGGGAAAGGGTAGTGAGGTCTAGAAACGGTAGGGAGATGTCAGAAATGGTCCAGGTGAATTTGAGTGCCGGATGGAAGTTAATGGTGAAATGGATGAAGTCAGTGAGTTGTGTGTGGGTGCAGGAGGTAGCACCAATACAGTCGTCAATGTAGCAGAGGTAGAGTTCGGGGATAGGGCCACGTTACACCTTGAACAAGGATTGTTCGACGTACCCTTCAAAGAGGCAGGCACAGCTGGGGCCCATGCGCGTGCTCATAACTACGCCTTGGATTTGGAGGAAATGGGAGGAGTTAAAGGAAATGTTGTTGAGGATAAGGACCAGCTCCGCTACGTGGAGCAGAGTATTGGTAGATGGAGATTTGTTGGTTCTGCGGTCGAGGAAGAAACTGAAGGCTTTAAGACCCTCCTGGTGGAGGATGGAGGTGTAGAGTGACTGGACATCCATGGTGAAGATGAGGGAGTGGGGACCTGGGAAACGGAAGTCATGGAGGAGGCAAAGAGCGTGTGAGGTATCTAGGACATAGGTAGGGAGGGATTTGACCGGGGTGGGGGGGGGGGGGGGGGGGGTAGGATGGAATCGAGGTATGTGGAAATAAGTTAGGTGGGACAAGAACAAGCAGAAACAATGGGTCTGCCAGGACAGTCAGGTTTGAAATAATGTTCTGGTGATCGTCTGTGGGGTCATGGTCCAAGGATAAGTAGGAGGAGGTGTCTGAGAGTTGGCGCTGAGCACACTCTGCTGAGGACAGTCCGTTCGGTATCAGAGTGGGGGAGGTCTGGGGGGATGGTGAACACCCGGCAAGGATGGTGGAAAGAGGCCATTGTTAGCTGTTTGCTAGGTGAAAATGGGTACAGACAATGCGACTCAACAAGACGACTGGTACGATTTGGGTGTGGGGGGAGGATGGAGAGAGAGGGGATGCAAGGATTACTTGAAGTTAGAGAATTCAATCTTCATACCATGAGAAGGGGAATAAAGTGTTTAGCAAATGGACTTGGGCTACCTAATTGGCGAGTTTCGAAGAGTTTGAAAAAATGTATTTTTGAAGACCTCCTTCGACTATGTGGAAGACCTCCTTCGACTATGTTGAAGACCGGCTTAGACTAGCTAAGACTAACTTCGGGAAAATTGGATGCCGAATAGGGGAGAGTGAAGATGATCTCCTTCGACCTCCCTTCGACTATGATGAAGACTATCCACGACTACCTTAGACTACCCTCCATTACCTACGACTAACATGCCGACCTACTACGACTAAACGTACAATTAAAAAAATTATTGATTTTTCCCATGACGACCTTTTTTTACTCACGGGCATTTTTTAACATATTGAAAAAACACCGCGAGCTAGCTGAGTCCTCATCTGAGTTACGAAGACCTCCTACGACTTCGTATCGACCATGCTGCGAGTATGAGTCAAGGGCAAACTCACCAGAACTCGCGGATTAGGTCGCCCAAGTGGGCCAGACCCTTGAGTCCAGGCAGACTGAGCAAAGGTGTTCAATGAAACGATCACCCAGTCTTGCATCCCTCCCCCCTCTCTCCATCCCTCCCCCATGCAAGTCATATCAGCTTGGTTGTCTTGCTGAGCCTGTTTGTCTGTACTCATTTTCATCTAGCACTCAGCTAACATTGACCCGTTTCCTTTATCATCGTTACTTTTTTGCCTATCTTTCATTCATTTGTTTTATATCTCTCTGCATTACCATCTGTATCTATTGTTTCCCATTCCCCTGACTCTCTGTCTGTCGACCCGAAACATCACCCTTTTCTCTCGAGATGCTGAATGACCCGCTGACTCCAGCTTTTTGTGTCTATCTTCAGTTTAAACTGGCATCTGCAGTTCCTTCCTACACAGAGAATCATTTCTGTTGACTAGTATTGATAGTCATCAATACATTTTATGTGCATTTTTCTTCTTTGGGATGTAGCCATTGCTAGCAAGACCAGCCTTTATTGCTCATCTCTTATTGCCGTTAAAGTACTAGTGATCTGCCACCTTAAAACACAAGATGACCTTAAACCAAGTCTCACATTTTTAGGGACAAAGGACAACAAAGTACAAAGGACATTTATTATCACATACACCAATTTGGTGTAGTGAAATTTGTCTTGCCATGCAGCACACAGACAAAGACAAGACACAACATTAAAGAATTTAACATAAAACATAAAAAACATCCCCCCACAATGGTTCCCATTATGAGGGAAGGCGCAAAGTCCAGACCCCATCCCCAGTTCACCCATAGTCGGGCCTATTGAGGCCTCCACAGTCGCCGCTATGGGGCCCGATGTTCCAGGCCCTTCTGCGCCGGGTGATGGTGCTCCGGCGACGGGAGAACCCTCTCTGCGGCTCGGGGTGCCTGTAACGGCCGCCTCCTTGCTGGAGACCGCGGCTTCCGAAGCCAACAGGCCGTGCTGGATGGAGCTCTACAACTGGTGATCTCGCCGAGAGATCCCAGGCTCCGCGATGTTAATGTTCAGCGCGGCCGGCCGCCCCGCAGCTCCGCAATGTTCTCCTGCGGTCTTCAGCTCACCGGAGCTCCAGCGCGGCGACCCAGGCAAGGCATCGCCGCTCCGCTTCGCGATGGCGCTCCAGCGCTGCGTCGCTGCCGAAGCCTCGGTTCTGGGCGGTCCCCCCAGGAAACCTCGCTCCAGGCCCGCTGGTAGGCCGCGAGGATGGGTCGACGGTGCAGCCCGGAGAAAAGCTGCCTTTCCGACCAGGTAGGGACCCTAGAAAGCAGTTTCCCCCTTCCCCTCCCCCACCCCCACATAAAAAAGACTAGGACTCCGAAAAACAGAAAAACTCAACTAACTAAAAATTTTAAAAAGAGAGAGAAAACGGACAGCTGCAGACTGGGCAGCCATACCAGTACAGGACGGCGCCCCCCATAGGGTAGGGTTTTCCAGAATTTAAACACAATTACAATGAAAGGAGGGCAGTACATTTCCAAGCCAAGGATGAAGGGTGACAACGAGAAATTAACTGAACAGCACATGGAAACAATGATCTTCATGCGTCGGAACCCTGCGCTTATTAGTGAACAACATTTTCGAGTTTGTGTGGCGTTATTGGGGTAGCCTAGGTATTGTGCCTTTTGGTATATGCTGCGATCACTTGAAGCAGGTAATGGAAAGAATGAATGCTCTTCACTGGTACCCCATTTTAGTAATGAATACCACTTTACTGGTACCCCATTTTAGTGATGAATGGGGTACCAGTAAAGTGGACAGTTTTGCCTAGCTTGGCATTGAGCTTTTTGAAAGTTGTTGATCATGTAGTGAACAGGTTAACTATGATTATAATAGGATCTTGATCAACCAGGCCAATGTACTCTGTAATGATAGATAGATAGAGTTTAATTCAGATAAATGTGATGTGTTGTAATTTGGTAGGACAAACCAGTGGAGGACCTGCACGGAAATGGTAGGGCCCCAGGGGGTCTTGTAGAATAGAGATACTTTGAGGCAATGAATCGTGCCGACAACTTCATTTTTGCGCCTGCTGTTTTGGATGACAACAGCAGGCTTTGGACTTTGGACGAGCTGTCCACAAACTCGACCTCACTGATGAGCCCACTCAGCAAGTACTCTCTCAATACAAAGACCTGTTTAATGATGAACCTGGCAAGTTGCCTGTCAAATATCGTATTGCTGTTGATCCCAAAGTCACTCCCGTGGTCCGAGCGCCACATCATGTCCCATATGCCATGCATGACAGAATACACGCAGAACTCAAGCGCATGGTCTCCATGGGTGTTATTGCTGAATTTACAGACCCATCCGACTGGGTTTCCACCATGGTGGTTGCAACTAAGAAAAACAAGGAGGAGATCCGTATCTGCATCAACCCCAGAGATCTTAACACTGCCATCAAGCACCCATATTACCCAATGCGAACGACAGAAGAAGTCGCTGCACAGATTGGCAACGCAGCAGTATTCTCAGTCCTGGAAGCCAAAAGCTCTGGAATCGTCCAACCTCACTACGTTTCGGCACCCCCTTTGGCCACTATAAATTTCTAAGAATGCCTTTCGGCATCAACTCAGCCAGTGAGGTTTTCCAGCGCACTATGGAACAATTGTTTGCAGAGTACCCATGCGCCATCATTGTTGATGATATTCTCGTCTGCGGTCGCGACCTGGCTGAACATGACACCAATCTGAAGAGAGCACTGACCGTGCCAAAGACATTCAGCTTAAACTCAATCCACTAAAGTGCAGGTTTCGCGTTCCTGAGGGCACTTACATCGGACATATTTTTACCAACGACGGTCTCAGACCAGATCCGCTGAAAACTGCAGCAATCAAGGAAATGCCGGTTCCTACTGATGTCGTGAGTTTACAACGATTCCTCAGTATGGTTAACTACCTGCAAAAATGTATTCCCAACCTCAGCGACATATCGGTCCCCCCCTGCGAGAACTGACACACAGGACGCGGCATGGTCCTGGTACCCGCAGCACCAAAAGGCTTTCAACACTCTCAAACTGCAGCTGGCTAGCGCACCTACACTCGTCTACTTCGCTCTGGAGTTACCGGTAACGCTCACCTGCGATGCATCCCAGTATGGGCTAGGCGCAGCGTGCCTGAAGGCCACTACCGACGGCGATTTCAAGCCCGTTTCATATGCATTCCGTACACTAACTGACACTGAACAGCGCTACACCCAGATCGAAAAGGAACTGCTCACAGTGGTTTTCGCCTGCACTAAATTCAAGGACTTTATCTTCGGTAAAACCGTGGCCATCGAGACTGACCACCAGCCGCTGGTCACCATTTTGAACAAACCGATCCACGCTGCCCCAGTACGCCTACAGTGGATGGTGATGCAACTGCAGCGATTTGATTTCAACATCGTCTATAAGAAAGGTAAAGACATGTCCATAGCAGACACACTATCCAGAGCCCCGCGCAGAACTAACGAACACCAACTCTCCGAAAAGGACGAGTTCTCAGTCATGAAGGTCTCGTTTGTGCCAACTGATCGTTTAAGCAGCCTAGCTGAACACACCGCTGCTGATGCGACTTTACAATTGCTGTCTACAGTCATCCGGCGCGGTTGGCCCTACAAACAGTCCAACATCCCGCTCGAAATACGCCCCTACTTCCTGGTTCGCGATGAACTAGTGCTACAGGATGGAATCATAGTCAAGGGCCACAAGGCAGTGGTCCCAGCGGCCCTCCAGGATGAATACCAAAACAACATCCACAGGGGCTACCCCGGCATGCAGGCAACCCTCCAAATGGCACAAAGCATGATTTACTGGCCCGGTATGACTCAATACATACGAGAAAGAACCAAAACGTGTGCTGTCTGCAAAAGCCTGACGCCACATCAGCAGAAACAGCCTTTACTGTCGCAACCTGTCCCACCCCTCCCGTGGTCCTCGTTAGCCACCAACATCTTCGAGTGGCACGGGAAACACTATCTGGTTCTTGTTGACTCTTACTCGGGCTGGTTTGAAATCGATCTACTGCAAACCATTTCTTCGGAGGCAGTGATTGAGAAATTGCAGCGTCACTTCTCCGTGCACGGCTCCCCAGCACGTATCCAGTCTGACAACGGCAGACAGTTCACCAACTAAGCTCTTAAAAACTTCTGCTAAACGATGGGACTTTCAACACATTACCAGCAGTCCTGAGTTCCCGCAGTCCAATGGACTCGCCGATCGCACCGTTCGGAGTGCAAAACATCTCATGGAATTATCATACCTTGCCAAATCAGATGTATACCTGGACTTGCTCAATCTAAGGAACATTGCACGGGATCCCATACTAAGTTCTCCAGCCCAAACCCGTGCTCCCCTGCCTGTCTCCCAACAGCTGTTGCAGCCACAAGGTCGTTCCCCGCCTCCCATTCAGAAACAACTACAATTTAAACGTGACACTCAGAAGCGGTTCTTCGACAAGTCCAGCAAGCCACTTGCACATGGACAAGTGGTTCGTCTGCAAACCGACAAGAGCCATGCACGACTGGGACACATCCACGGCCCTGCCAAAGAACCACATACCTGGTCGAAGTGGACGGAGTCATCTACAGACGCAACCGTCAACACATCCATATCCTGATGCCCCGCGTCGTGTGCTCCCGCCCACAATCGGTCCCGCGCCCCCACCACCAACCGTCGTTTCTACTGCGGTCTCCCGGCGTCGTTTGGCACCTGACTCGCCTATTTCGTCTCCCACCCTGCCTGTCGGGTCGCCAGTCGTTTCCCCACTCCCCTCCTCAGTATGTTCTCCAACAAAAGGAGATAAGGCTGGCTCGTACCGCACACAGGCCGGACAGATTTGTAGACCACCCGTTAGTTATGGGGATTTTGTGTAACTTTGCAAATGTATTCTTAACATTCTGCTTATATTGCTTAGCCACCGATGTTTCTTTATTTCTACAAGAAGAGATGTAGATTGGCTATTTCATACAGTGCTTGTTAGTAGTAGCTCCGCCTAGTATGTACTTTTATAATATCGAGAAGTCGCTTATGCTAGTTAGTAGCAGTAGAAGCTCGGAGCTGTAACGTCTGCAGATCCATGCTGTAAGTGATTTAATAAATATTTGTTGTATCTTAATGTGCGCTCGAGTCAAATCATTACAGTTGGCTTGGACAAATTGGGCTGAAGGGTTGATTCCCATACAGTATAGCTCAATGACCATCTTTAAACCTTTGGTAGACAAAAATGCTGGAGAAACTCAGCGGGTGAGGCAACATCTATGGAGCAAAGGACATAGGCAATGTTTTGGGTAGAGATCCTTCTTCAGACCCTTCTTCTGAAGAAGGGTCTCGACCCGAAACTGTTGCTTATCTCCTTCGCTCCACAAATACTGCCTCACCTGCTAAATATCTCCAGCATTTTTGTCTACCTTCGATTTTCCAGCATCTGCAGTTCCTTCTTAAACATCTTTATTCCTTACGTAATGTAGTGACTTGAATTGGGAATAAAACTCCATTTGTGGCTTAATTCAAAGTTCAGCTCACCCTCTCTGCTTTTCTATTACTTGTTTCAATTTTGTAAACTCTTGGTTTCAGCTCCCCCTCCCCTCTCTCTTCCACCACTTACACTGATTTTTTGCGAGGCATGTTCTTTAGCACTCTGCCATTTAGTCTAATTTGTCTGTTCTAATTCTGCCAAATGTATCACTTCACACCTACTGTATTAAATTCAGCGTCAGCCCAACCAGTCTATCGACATTCTTTAACGGTATATTACCATTTGTCTACCATCCACCACATCTCTCAAGTTTGTAATCTGTAAAACTTCAAATGTTACTCGCCATACTTACATTTGAATCATTACTGGATATTTACAGATTGTAGTGATCCTAGCACTAATGTCAAGAGAGCACAAAGCCCTACCATCCCTAATCTGAACAATTTCTGTCCTTAGAGCCATTTTCTATCCATGTTGCCACTGAATCTTTAATTCTGTCTCAGTTTTGCTAACCATTCTTTTATGTGGGATTTTTTCAAATGCTTGCTCAATTTTTTTTAACTTTTGCTTATTTGGCAAATGAATAAGAATGTCAAAACACGATGAAATGCTAGTATTAGAGACTTGAGTAAAGTACAAAGTGCTGGACTAACCTAGTGGGTTAGGTAACATTCAGGGGATGGAATGGAGAGGCAACATTTTGGGTCGGGATCCTGCTTCAAACTGACGAAGGTTTCCAACACAAAATGTTCTCCATCCCCAGTTGCTGCTTGATCTGCCGAGTGTTTCCAGCGTTTTCTATTTTTATTTGCTTTTAGCATATCTGCTCTGGCATTTCTTTAACTCGAGTACAAAATTTATTTTTCTCCTACAATGTGTGTTACCACTTTTAGTTATATACAATTGTACCCTTTTTGACCGAGTCACATTTCCCATTTTCTGGTCCTTAATTACCTCCTTGCCTCCCACACCTCAACTCCAACTTCATTTACAACTCACTATTTAGGTTGCTTGTAAGGGAGGTTTGGACTCCTATGTATGTTAATGGCCAGTTTTCTTTCATGTTACTTTTTGTCTTTCTGCTTTCCCATTCCACCACTGCTATCATTTTCCTTTTGTCTCATCTGTTGGCTTGCTTCAAATAGCATTGGGGCGATTTGATTTTGGTCCCCTGTTACCATTGAGACAATGTAATGTGATTCTTCAGTAATTGTCTACTTTGGTGTCCCGCTACTTTGATGCTGTATATAAGGAAAATCTGTAATTCTATCCCATTTCTTCTTTGTCTATATTGTTAATCAACATAATCCTCATAAATAAAGATTAAACCCTAAATGAATAAAGTGTTATTTTTAAAAATGTTTTCCCTATGTTCAATGCCCCTCACCCCCCCCCCCCCCCCAAAACCACGTCCCGATGGTAACTAGTGAAATTTCAAGTCGGCATATTTATTTAATGGGGGATCTATCTGAAATGAAAATACTTTTAAAGAGTATGTATTAATAATTAAAATATTTATCACCCTTAAAAAAAATCCTCTATTCTTGATAAAATTATAAATCTTAATGTTTTTTCAAAAAATTCTTGACCCGATGATTGGAGTCATTTACTGTCATGCACCTTTGTTGAGCCGTCCTGCATGGCTATAAATAGAATAGATGTGAACTTCAAAAGACTGCGGAATTCAAAAGTCTTAACGAAGAAACTGCAGATGCTGGAGAATCGAGGGTTCCACAAAAAGCAGGAGAAACTCAGCGGGTGCAGCAGCATCTAAGGAGCGAAGGAGATAGGCGACGTTTCGGGTCGAGACCCTTCTTCAGACTGGTCAGGGATCAGGGAAACGAGAGATATAGACGGAGGGGAGGAGACAGCAGGGGTTAACAGAATTGCAAAAACCCGACCTCCCGGTGGCTCAGCACTTCAACTCCCCCTCCCATTCCGTATCCGACCTCTCAGTCCTGGGCCTCCTCCACGGCCAGAGTGAGCAACACCGCAAGTTGGAGGAACAGCACCTCATATTCCGCTTGGGGAGTCTGCATCCTTTGGGCTTGAACATTGAATTTTCTCAATTCTGTTAACCCTTGCTGTCTCCTCCCCTTCCCACCTCTCCCTCAGCCCTCGGGCCCTGGCATTCCCTCTATCTATATCTCCCTCCCACACCCTAGTCGCACTAGCTTCTCATTTTCACACCACAAACAGCTTACAATGGCTTGTTCCCTTTAGATGCTGCTGCACCCGCTGAGTTTCTCCTGCTTTTTGTGGAATTCAAAAGTCCCCTATCTTGTGAATTTCTCCTGATTCGCGGGACGCGACGCGTGTGAAAACTCAGTTTTTAGCTGCATAGCGGGTATGTACCTTTATTCGGCGTCATCTCCGAACGGTGCTCAACACTTAGAAATTTTTTTTAAAACGTTCTTTTTTTGATTTGTTCTGGAGAACAAATCGTGCCGTGTTTCCTTCGGGAAACGATATGGCCCTCTTAAGTCCCTCTTAAGTCCTTGTAATCCCCCAGCAGGGAACAGGGGCTGAAGAGGGCCGGGCGTGGAAAGGGACGTCGGGTCACGGGAAGATGCGACAGCTGCGGCGAGGCTTTGTGACCGGCTGGTGATGCTGCTGGAGCTGGAGATCGGTGGTAAGTAGCCCCAGCCCTAGCCCCAGCCCCAGCCCTATCCCCAGCTCCAATCCCAGTCCCAGCTCCAATCCCAGCCCCAGCCCCAGCTCCAGCTCCAACCCCAGCCCTAACCCTAATCCCAGCCCCAACCCCAACTCCAGCCCCAGCCCTAACTCCAGCCCCAGCCCCAGCTCCAACCCCAGCCCCAGCTCCAACCCCAGCCCTAGCCCGAACCCTAGCCCTAAAGATAGTTTTAGTCATCTCCATCACGTGACGCTTCCAAACTTGATCATCTCCACCATGCTGGGTCATATCTGTCACACGAGTATTTTACTTCATAATGTGCAAAATAATACAATATTGACCATAATTATCAATTGTAATTGATAAATGAACAGTATTCCTCTGCCTATTCATCTGAAGTTAATATTGTTTTAGAGGAAGTTGGTGAAAAGGTATGTGAAGGTTACCATTCTTGCTGAAAATCACCACTTTTTTCGGCGGTAAATTGTTACGAAGTTTTAAAATCAATGCGTTAGACTGAAAACGTTTTTTTTGGTGGTTTATTTGAGGAAGATAATTTGGTGACTGCGACAAAAAAAATATTTTTTATTCTTAAATATTTTGCAGTGTTGTTCATCATAAAAATATGACAGATTTGACTGAATGTAATGGGCAACCTGGAAAAAGAAGATGAAAAAATTCATTAAATTCTCGAAAAGATTGTGCCAAACATATTTTTCCCATAGTAGAGATGTTCATCTATGTGAAACAACATTCAAAGTTGCAAAAATTTTCGGGTTTCCAGAAACTTAAAAGTAGACATTTAATGAAGAATCACCATGTACTAAAATGTTCACTCAGTGGCAGGTAAATCGCAACAGAACAATTTTGGTTTTACTCTTTTTCCTAGCCATAATCGTTTTCTTCCCCTTAAAGTTAAGCTTTGATTGTTCCTTGCCTCTCTGTCAATTTTATTCTTGGAACATACTAATCACAGTGTTTTTCTACAGACACTTGATTCACTTCACCCACCACATTCACTGGAGCCAGATCTAACCATACCACCTTCCTCACTAGGCAGTGACATTCATCTGCAACCCAATCACAGCTCTTCAATTTGCAAATATTTCTCATAGCCATTGCCCTTTAACTTAACATTATCACAATCAATCTAGGGATGATTGAACTCCTGTGTTGGCAGTCTACATTTCTTGAACATCTATCTCTGTATATTTGCTTTGCCTCACGCTCTCCGTTTGCTGACCAATAGAGTATCTCCTGTACCATGTTGCCTTTTATTGCTTTATTGTATCCTGTTTGGAATTTGCCCTTAATTTCTCAAGAATGATCACTCTATCCATTAATATAATATCTTACAGTAATAGTCACACGACAGAAATGAGCTCTTCAGACCATCACATGCTGACATTTTTGATCTTCCTTAGTCAGTAATGCATTCTGCCTCAGTTTTCCTTCCCTATGCTTTCTGAAGCTTGAGTGCAGGAATAACGTGCCCAGAAATGATGACAGATTTTTCATTATTAGACCTGTCTTTTCCACTTCGTTGTGGCCCTGCATGTGAATGTATTTGTATAATACTGAAGAAATTAGAACGACCTTTGAGGGTATGGTTTAAGTATTTATTAGCCTATTTTTATTTCTCTTTACTAACACCGACAGCATAGGCTGTCATAAAATCTGTGATTAAAATTTAAATATTGGAGAAATTCTTTGCATTTGCATATATTTTCAGTTCTCCCTCCAGGTGACACTATTGAGTATTTGTTTCCTTTCTGCTCCCATGTTGAGTTCCTACTTTACAAGTTCAGAAATGTAGTTTAATTATATACATTTCTCAAAATAATTATTTTCTGCTGTCATTTTTCTTTCTATCTCTTTAGGCTCTGTGTATCCATATTAAATGTGTATTTCAACAGAACGTACATATTTAATGCAAAGATCGATGCGCTTAATATTAAGCTCTTTTTGCATCTCCACAATTGTCATATTTGTCATTCAAATATCACATCAGCCAGTGATATTACTATTCTAAATAAGTTATTCAAAATCTTATCTTGCGTTCCTGCCTCACTGAATCTTTACACTATACTTGGTGTTCATTTTTTCAATGTAGCGTCACAGGAGACTAATATGTAATAGTGGGGGGGGGGATTGCAATTAACCTAGATTTGGGTGCAGTAGATTGATTTCAAATAAAGGAACTAGGTGAAAACCACTGACTTCTTCAGGTGTAATTCTTTTATTGCCCGACAGTTAGGCTGTGACATGAAATTTAAATAGGGCACCTGGGGCTTATTTGATAACATGCAGGCACTTTTTCCATTTGGAATCTCTGCCTTGTTATGTGCAGATAATAGTTATTAAAGGTAAAGTAAATTCAAATCTATTTTAGTGAACCGCAAAAAAGGCAATAGATTTTTGATTGAGAATCAAATTTTACGTTATTAAGCTTTGTATAAATTGAAATAATCACAAACTTGGAAACATTTTTGTTGCCTCTGGAGAATAAATGGTGGTTTGAGTACTTTTTAAAAGTTATAAACAATTTATATGCTTTGATTTGGTATGTAGCTGGAGCCTCAGAATTGCACTTGAAACTTGGATTTGTCTTACTACTATTTTTGTGTATTTCAAATGGCTGCTCCAGACAAATTGTGGGAATCTTTTAGTACTTACCGAGCAGTACCAATATAGTTACATGCAGCCTTTCCAAAGCTCCTTATGCATATCAAATAAAACCAATATAAATATTGTTGTTTATAACAGTATGGGCTCAGTGGCATCAAAAACATGCCCTTGTTGGGTATTCTTGCAATGTGCTCTGGATCGGCAAGTGTGACTGCTTTTCTCAAACGCAGTGGACAAAGGGAAGAAATTTAATTTTACACCTGTGGATATTAAGCATTTTGAAAGTTAACTGGCTGCATAACTGCACTTGTCTTGAATCAATGACACCTGCCATTGTTCTGCCCAACTTTGCAGCTGATCTGTTTCGCTGTATTTTTAAAGAACCTTTGCTGTCTACAACTCCTCCATATTTTGTGACAATTGCAGACCTGCTAATCATATCCCTTACATGCTCATCCAAGTCATTTATGGATATTACAAACAATAACATTCCAAGCATTGATCCTTGTGGCACATCACTTGCTATTTTTTCCATACAGCACAGGAAGAGACCATTTAGCCCATCAAATGTATATCAACCCTTGTGGCACACCTATCAGTCCACTTGTCTCTCTTCAACTTATTCTCTCCCATGCCCACTCCTGGTTTGTCTGCCACCCTCCTACAACAGAGAATAATTTACAGTACCCAGCGGTTTGTGGGACGAAACTGGAGTACCCAGGGGGAAACTATAGTGGTCCAATGTCCACACTGTTACTGTCGGGGTCAAGATTAAATCTGGATTGTTGGGGCATTGCGGTAGCACTACCGACCTGCGCTCCCTTTTTGTCCATATCTTGTGTATAGTATATGTGGACGTTAATGCTTTATTACTATGTCATTGTAACAGCAACTTCTACTTAGTTTATTTGTATTTTTGTATTAGGGCAAAATGTTTGTACTGGGGCAAACCTCACGACACTGCAGATCATATACTCTGTTGATCCCCACATGCAACAGTACAGATTTTTGAACCACGTTACACGAATTTAACTTACAAAAAAATTTAAAGCCAAAGAGTTTTTTGTTGTTGTTTTTCTACAATTTTCCACGCGTTCCATCCTTCCTCCTTTTCCATGCATTTGGACTGTTGATACTAACTTTAATACTACCTGCATTTTGCGTGCTGAAGTGTATTATTCTCTTTTCATTTCACAGCTTCCAATAAATGTAGTAAAATAGATCAATAGATGGAAGATTTGCCATAAATAAATACCATCAATTAATATTACAAACCTGTGCCATTAACATAGTGATTCCTGAAATGCTTGATATCATCTGCTAAAGTTCATTGTATCTATGCTGGGTTGCATATCAATGTGGTGATTCAATCCCATCCATCATTGTGTGATAACCAGATGATAAATTATTTTGAGTCCAGAAATATGATTTGTATCCCATAAGTGAGTGACCTTGTATACCTGTGTTAATTAAATCAGTTTCAAGGGCATTTGGAATAAAACTGTATGAGGTGTGTTAAAAGGAAGTAGTGAATCATTGCTGGAGATAATGTCATCAACTACATGTGAAGTTTGATCTCTGAGCAGTTCTTCCAGTGATGTTTCTTGCTATGTAGTGGCATGTAGCATTTTTGTATGCTTTTTTTCTAGCTTGTTACTATGCTGTTACAACAGTTATGGTGTGAAGTGGAATATTACTAGTGCTTTGTGTTAATTGGGCAGAGAGTGATATCAGGATTTGAAAACTGAATATTGCAGGAGACTTTCATTGTCTCCGCAGAAATTGTCATAGTGCTATTGGAACAATGTGGTATGGCTATGTAAAAACACTGCTTGCATTTCAGTCGTGATGAACATTTTCAGTAACATTGAGAATAGTTAAAGTTAACATTGCGCATTAAAGGGATTTAAAAACAAAATTCCCAGTGATCCTTTGAGTAAATATTGTGTTAGTTAATCAGAGGTTAGTGAATGCAAAAATGTACAGCAAAAAAAAAGGTTGAGTGGAAGGAATGCATTGGTGCCATGAGATGGTCCTGTTTCAGCAATGCTTGTCTTTGGCAATCGTGATCATCTTGGCACACCTAAAATTGCCTAAGACTTTCTTTAAAACTGCAGACCACTCTGCCTCACAATAGAGCATTCTTTTGGTTTTCAGTTTTCTGCCAAAAATGGTTCTTGCGATTAAACACTGAAGAAATGAGAAAGACCATTGAGTCTGAAGAAGGGTTTCGGCCCGAAACGTTGCCTATTTCCTTCGCTCCATAGACGCTGAGTTTCTCCAGCATTTTTGTCTACCTTCAATTTTCCAGCATCTGCAGTTCCTTCTTAAACAAGACCATTGAGGGTATGGTTTAAGTATTTTTTGGATTTGGCACTGGTTGCTAAGGACTGATGAACTCTACATATTATATACTTGTTTTTTTTTAAAGGGCAGAGGGATAAGCACTGCATTTGTTGGCCAGTCAGCTTAACGTTGGAAAAACCTAGAGACAATTTAGGTCAGAATTAATTGGCATTTAGAAAAGTACAGACTAGTTGGCACAGATTTATTATGTCAGAAGGGGGTTGACTAATGTGATTGTTTTTTGATGAGGGACATATGAGCTGATGTATATGCAGTTTTTGAAATACTGCATAATGAATGTTGGCAGAATTAAAGCTCGTTGGCTTGAAGGACAACATGGAAATAAAATTGGGAGCTCAATAGAAGCAGAGTGCTGGGAATTTTTATTGCATGTAGAGCTTTGCCCAATAATGTTGTGGGATCTCTGCTCTTTCTTTACTTTAGAGATACAGTGCAGAAACAGGCCCTTCGGCCCACAGAGTCAGCGTTGACCAATGATTTCCTTACACTAGCACTATCCTATATACTAGGGACAGTTTACAATTTTACCAAAGCCAATTAACTTACAAAGTGGTCCTTGGAGTGTGGGAGGAAACCAGAGCACCCAGTGAACACCCATGCAGTCACAGGGATAATGTGCAATCTCCATACAGACAGCACCTGTAGTCTGGCGGGTCTCTGGCGCTGTAAGGCAGCAACTCTACCGCTGCGCCACTGTGCTTTGTGATATCTCATTGATTTCTGTACTAAGTGCAGGGCGCAATTATAAAGCTTGCTGAATGTGTGAAATTTATTCACAGCAGAATGTATGAACAGTTGGAGGAGGCAAGGCTGGCAAACACTTGACAGATAAAACTTCAGAAAGGATTTAAAACAAGTGAAAGAAGAATATGTCTAAATGGGATACATTTTATTTTTTTATCTGCAGGAATAATAATCTGTGACGAAGTAGAATCGAGTTCAAATCCTTTGAAGATGACATAATTTGAGAAAGTGTTAAAATACCTTAAACTTGAGAGCCAACGGAAGAAAGTTTTGCTAAAGCTATATAGAGTCTAGTTTGAGCTTAGTTGGAGTATTATGTTCAATTCTGGAAAGATGTCAAAGCCTTGGTGAAGAGCTAAAACGTTTTTTGCTGGATTTATACAAGATTGAAGAAGTTTCAGGTTTTGTGATTAGAATAAAAAAGTCCATGATAAAATTTGATGGAGGCAGTTAAATTCCAAATTACTTCCTAGTGGCAGATTTCCAGGAGCAAATATAAACTAATTGGCCAAAAAAATGCAATGGACAGTTTTTTTACACAGCCCTTTGTTTTATCTGGAATGCATGACCCAAAGTGGTGATGAAAATAGAATGAGTAGTAATACATAAAGGAATTCGCAGAGTTACAGCACAGATGCCGGCCATTCAATCCATCAAGTGCATGGCATTAATCTAAAAGCACTTGAGCTAGTTGCACTCTCCCATCCTCTGTCGATAAACTTATCAACTTCTCTTTTAAGCAAGACAATCTGCCTCCACGACTGCACTTTACAGTGCATTGCAGACCCTTAAACACATGAGCAAAATGGCTTACTTGTAGATAGTGATGTGAATTGGATACGTACCTGAAAAGTCCGCGGAGAAGCTACAAAGCAAGGAAGCGGGTTAATTAAGTCTAAAGATTTGGCACTAATGCTCATCATTTTATGACAGCGATGTTTTGGTGTATCAGAATATTGTTAGTTGAATAATCAATGTTTAATCTAGTGTAAAGATATATGTGCAACTGCATCAATAGGTAGACCTTTTTGGAAGCAAGCCAGGTTAATATACTCTCCTGTTCAAAAATGTCTTCTTGATATTTTGAGATGGTTAAACCGCAGTTTAATATTGCCATCCTATTAAACTATTTTTAAAGAACTTTAATCAGAAGAATACTTATTCGCACTTTGTGATAAGTGCAATTGAATAATTATTATTAACTGTGCATGCATGGTAAAGCTTCTCACGTCCTACAGAAAGACTTGGGAGGTTAGACCCAAGGGTTTTTGTAAAGTGATACAAAATTAGCCATTAGGGAGAGGTTATTGTAATATGATAGTTAAAATATAGAAAGGCAATCTAGAATCCCAGGCTTTGTTCAAGTTGGATAGGCTAGGTTACTTCTTAATTGTAAGGTACCAAAGTATAGATTACATAATGGAAATATTTTATTGCTTCTTTTGCATGCCCAAATCTACCGTTTTCTTGACAATGCTTTCAGAAATATGCATTTGTTTCTCATCGTATCAGAACTACCCTTTCGGAAAAGGGCAGAAGATTTGAATGAAGCCAAAAGACTTTTTTAACATTTTTCATCCTCCGTAAAATTTTTGAAGTTTTTATTATTTTGAGCACAATAGTCCACATATTGTACCAAATCAACTAGCTAAAGCAATCTCATCTTCCCAGATTTCCTTGCATGAGATTTGGATGAAATACTTGTTAAATGAATGTGTTCAGACTTTTACACAGTATAAATCGGGAGGAATTACACAGTATAAAACAGGAGGAATTTCAGGCCAGTATGTTTAACTTCAGTGGTTTACATATTATTAGGAACCCTGAGAACCTGTCTGAAGAAGAGTTTTGACCCGAAATGTCACCCATCCTTTTTCTCTGGAGATGCTGCCTGACCCGCTGAGTTCTCCAACTTTGTGGTTATGTATGGTGTAAACCAGCATCTGCAGTTCCTTCCTACACATTAGGAACCCTTCGCGGGGATAGTATAAACATTCATTTTGTAAATAATGGATTAATCACAGTGTTGATTTGTTAAGGTAAGTGTCTGACCAATTGTGATTAAACGTTTTTGAGGAGGTAACGAGGATTGGTGAAGCTGTGCATTTAATGGAATCTACAAGGATTTTAGAAAGGTTTTCCCACATGGAGAAGCTAACGTTTACGCTGCAGAAAGATGGCGGTGATAGTTACATGGAGAAAATGTAAAATCAAATTCAATTTGAGAAAAAGTGGCGGGTCAACACAGCACGCGACTAACCATAAGTGGGAGGATGTGGAAACATGGAGAAATAGAAGGATCTTGGAATGTCTATCTATAAAAAAAAACGTTGAAGCAATGTTGTCCTTTATTACCCGAAGCATGGAATGCAAGGCTGAGATGCAGATTGTCCTCAACTGTATGCAACACTGGCTAGACCATGGGTAGAGTACTGTGTACGCTTCTGGTCATTGCAGAAAATATGTTATTTCACTGAGAAAAGTGCAGAGGAGATTTGAAGATGTTCTCAGGACTGGAGATTGTTTCTAGGACTGTTCAATAAACTGTGATTGCTTTATTTGAATAAGAGATGGAGGAGTGCGATAATTGAAACATATGAAATAAAAATGTACAAACTACTCACGGAGCCGATGCAGCAATGTGAACACAGTATATTTTTCTCTAGAATAGAAAATAGGATTTGCATCGCTTGTAAAACAACAGACTGCAGTCACTAAATCTGTCATTCCACAATTAAAACAACAGCAGCTGTAACAAACACACAAACATCTTGTTCATGTCAGAGATGCTCTTGGCGGCCTGCAGGGAGAGAGCCGGTCGCTGATTGGAGGACCTGGTGGACTGCGGCCTGCAGGGAGAGAGCCGGTCGCTGATTGGAGGACCTGGTGGACTGCGGCCTGCAGGGAGTGAGCCGGTCACTGGTTGGAGGACCTGGCGGACTGCGGCCTGCAGGGAGAGAGCTGGTCGCTGATTGGAGGACCTGGCGGACTGCGGCCTGCAGGGAGAGAGCTGGTCGCTGATTGGAGGACCTGGTGGACTGCGGCCTGCAGGGAGTGAGCCGGTCACTGGTTGGAGGACCTGGCGGACTGCGGCCTGCAGGGAGAGAGCTGGTCGCTGATTGGAGGACCTGGCGGACTGCGGCCTGCAGGGAGAGAGCCGCTGAGCTGGCCCATGCTTGTCCTCTGCGACCAAATGTAAGACCAGGAGGACCACAGCCTGCAAGGAGGAGGTCGACCAGCCAGCCCCTTTCCTCGAGGTGAGCTGTGGGAAGCAGCCCTGGGGCACAAAGATGGCTGGGCGAGGAAGGAACATCACGTCCAATTAAAGAGATGGCTGGAGACCCACAGAGGCCTGGGGGTGGTCTGGACCAGGCACTGCTCATGAGAACTAGATCGCGTACTGGACTTTGAAAATGGCACTAAAACATTCTGCCTCTTACATGTGGGCTCAGTAGACTATTTCTGTATACTCGCTAATTGAGGATGTGCTTGGGTATGGGACTAGGTTATTGGACTCTATGTAAGAAAATAATTTCACTGTGCGTTTGCACATGTGGCTATAAAACCAGCTTTGAACCATTAAAATGGTTCAGCTGAGGTAAAAAGGGATGATCTATTTCCCTCAAGATTGGGTCTTAGATTCGAAATTATTGGAAGAATTAGAGGAAAGATGGGGATAGAAATCTCACGTGAAATGTGGCAGGATCTGGAGCTCGCTTCCTCAAAAGATGAGAGAAACTATTCAAATAGGTTCTTGAAGAATCATACACTTTGTGTAGAGTGGGGAGAGGGGGGTTAAATTGGGTTGCTCATTTTTGGTCAACAAGAACCTGATGGGTCACATGGCCTCCTGTATTATAAATTCCCTGAGATTTATGATAAATCAATGGACCTGAAGTGATAAGATGCAAACCATATCTTTTAATATCTAAAAATTATTTAAAGCTCTATGTTTACACCATTTTCTTTAATGTATTCTTAAGCAGGTACTTCTAAAAATATTTTTTTCATTTTAAAAAATCATTTTAATTTGTTTATGTTGTTTATGTTGAAATGTTTATCAATTATGTTGAGGTCATTAACATTATTGGATATAGTTTGTTGGCAAACAAGTCTAAGTTACACCCATGTGCTAAACAGATGGAAATCAGCTGGCATTGGCACAGACTTGCCACAGCACCAGGGTGATGAGAAAAGCAAGCCTTTAAAAATAATTTTGTAATTTTGGTTCTTATGAGAGGATGTGGGCTTGTTTGATGTAAAAGTGAATGAGGTCATAATCGCAGAGTCTTAAACCAATGCAGCACGGAAACAGACACCTCAGCCCAACTTGTCCCTGCTGACCAAGTTGCCAAACTGCACTAGTCCCACTTGTCTGTGCGTTGCCCATATTCCTCCCAATCTTTCCTATCTTGCATTGTTTTTTTGCTAGAAAGTTTGTTTAGGGGAGGGAGACTTGATAGAAGTATATAAAATTATGAGAGGTGTAAAGGACTAGGGGACAAAGCTTTAAGATGAGAGGGGGCAAAGTTTAAAGGAGGTGTGGAGAGCAAGTTCTTTACACAAAATGGTGGGTGCCAGTTACATGCTGCGTGGGTGGTGGTGGAGGGAGATGTGATAGTGGTGTTTAAACTGCTTTTAAACAGATGCATAGATCTGCAGGGAATGGAGATTTACGGATCATGTGCAGGCAGAGGATATTAATTGAACTTGGCATCATGTTTGTCACTGATATTATGGGCTGAAAGGCCTGTTTCTGTGTTGTGCTCTACTGTTCTGTGTTCTATTGATGTACCTGTCAAAGTGTCCTTTAAATATCATAATTGTGCCCACCCCTACCATTTCTCTGGTAGCTTGTTCCATGTCTGCATCACTGTGTGCAAAAGCTGCCCCTCGGGTCCCTTTTTTCAAATTGCCCCTTTCGCGTTAAACCAATACCCTCTAGTTTTGGACTACCTTGTCCTGGGGAAAAGATCATCTTATCTATGCTCCTCACGATTTTGTATATCTCGAAGGTCACCGTGGCTACAGTTTGCTGCAAGAATTCATAGCGTGTTGTTAAATAACTGAATACCAGTGTTCCGGTGCCAATATTTTTAATGCTTGAAATCTGTTGTCAATGTGGACATTGAGACCAACTGTATGGAATCTTATAAAAATAATTATTGCATTCTTTCCATTAGTTACCAGTTTTGCTCCATACAGGCTCTTCCATTCTTCTAAGATGGCCCCTTAGGATCAAAAATGTCTTCCTACCACTCCTGGGTTATCAGAGGCTGTTGTAGCCAGCGTGAGAATTGGAGACTGTTGCAAGTGAGGCAGCCCAGTGCGTCACACAAACGAGCTTTGCCAGCATCAACTCCGATCTATACTTCACTCTGCCTCAGAAAGATAGCTAGCGTAATCAAGAACCACTTGCACCCTGATCTTACTCTCTTCTCCCCTCTCCCATCGCACAGAAGATGCAAATGTTTAAAAGCAAATTCAAGAATAGCTGCTTTCCTGCCTTAACTGCACCTCTCATATGCTACTGATGAATTCTTGTTCTTCCAATCTACCTCATTGTGAAATAGCAGTGAAGTACTGAGGATTGATTTAATTTGTCTTTGTTTCTACAGTTTGTTGTTTTCTTTACAAAAAACGGACATTTAACTTCGTCCACCATGATCTTGATTATGTAAGTTATTTTAAATAGACAAAAAAAAACACATACTCAGTCCAAATTAAAATCATCTCATCTGGACTGTGATGTACCGGGAAAAAATAACTTCATTAACACTGCTACCAAAAAGTAACGGGTAAATTGTGTCCAATAGCACTCAAAAGAACTAAGCGTTGCTTAAATTTATTAGTTTCACATTTTTTATTTCAAAATGAGACATGTATTAGCCTTTGTTTTTGTTAAGAATCCACATGTGGTAAACATTCCATCTAGATCATGTCATAATATAGAAATGGTATAAGCCAATATTACATTGTTTATTTCCAAGAATTCTGTCTGGAGTCTGTTATGTATGTCAAAAAAAAAGAAGTATGTGTAAATCATTTGGAAAAGGATGTTCAGGCTGTTGAATTTTATCTTGATTAAACTGTTTGTCATTTGCATAGGAAGTCCCAGCTGCACCTTCCACATAAGGCTAGAAATGTCTTCACACATTGTTATTGTCAGGTAATCATCCTTTGGGAAGTTAAACTACTGCTTTATGCAATATTTAAAGATTCACACCTGCTGCCATTACTGGAACTAATATCCTATACAATCACAAGAATCCTTATATTATCACCCTGACAGGCAAACCAGAATCTCACCTCTCTTAACTTTTAACATCGATCCCAGTCATGTCAGCAAGGTATATATGGTAAAACACTAAAGTGCTGGAGTAACTCGGCAAGCAGGCAATAGCTGTGGAGGGAAATGGATAGGCAACGTTTCAGGTCAGGACCGCTGAGTTACTCCAGCACTCAAGATTCCACAGTGTTCCCTGTGTCATCAGGTATATAGGGCAGGTAAGTTTGCACAATTAATAATGAATATCGATAAGGGGGCACTGTCCTGTATGGTATGGCTGCCCAGCCTGCAGCTGTTTGTTTTTCACTCTTTTTTATTTTTAGTGAGTTGTAGTGTTTTGCTTTTGGAGCTCTAGTCTTTTTTATGTGGGGGGTGGGGGGTGGGGGGAACTACTTTTCAGGGTCCCTACCTGGTCGGAGAGGCGGCCTTTCTCCAGGCTGCACTTTCGACCCATCCTCGCGGCCTACCAGCGGACCTGGAGCGGCGTTTCCTGAGGGGACCGCCCAGAACCTCTGCTTCGATGGTGGCACAGTGCTGGAGCGCTATCGCGGAGCGGGCGATGCCTTGCCCGGGTCGCCGCGCTGGAACTCCGGTGAGCTGAGACCGCCGAGAAAAACATCGCAGAGCTGCAGGTCTGTGGAGCGGGCGGCGGCGCTGACTTTAACATAGGGAGCCAGTGGGGGAGCTCTATCCAGCGCGGCCTTGTTGGCTTCAGAAGCCGCGGACTCCGGTAAGGAAGCGGCCGTTCCAGGTGTCCCAAGCCGCTGAGAGGATTCTCCCGACGCCGGAGCACCATCACCCGGCGAGAACGGCCTGAAACATCGGGCCTCCGTGAAGGCGACTGCGGAGACCTCAATAGGCCTGACTATGGGTGGACATGGGTGGGGACCGACATTGTGCCTTCCCTCATAATGGGAACCATTGTGGGGGGATGTTTTTTATGTTTAAATCTCTTTATTATTGTTATGTCAGTATTCTTTTTTTATGTGCTGCATTGGCAAGAAACATTTCACTACACCAATTGGTGTATGTGACCAATAAATAACCTTTGTAACCTAATGTGGAGATATCTCGTGCCACTTGCCTTTACTTGGAAAAGCATTGCTTGCTATTGGTAGGATGGAATGTGCAGGGGTAACTGGATTAGGGAGAGGGACAGCATTGCATTGCCTCGATCCTACAAAGACATAGCATACAGAGAATTTAAATATTTTCAATTTTATCTTCTAATTTCAAAAGGCTATTCAACTCGATTGATCCACATTCCTCCCACCGCAAGCTCCCTTATATTTTTTAATGAGATCCATGTAGAGGTTATTACATCTTGTCTAGTTCGGAGAAACATCATGGCCCCACGACCACCTATCCTCAAGTGACGTTGGCCATGTGAGAAGCCAGCAGATATTCCAATAGTTAACCAGACATATTGATAATTGAATGCATTGCCTTGATCTTTGCAGGAATGAGGAACTGCAGATGCTGGTTTACAAAATAAGACACGGTGCTGGAGTAGCTCAGAGGGTCAGGCAGCATCTTGAGAACACGGATAGGCAATTCACAACCAGATACGTCACCTATCCAAGTTCTCCTGAGGTGCTGCCATACCTGCTGGGCTATTTCAGCAACTGATGTTTGCAGATGAACTCCATTTGGGATATTTTGCAAAACTGGGTTAATCATTCACAGGCATTTGGGGCTGGTATATAAAAAGTCCATGTGTATGAGCAATATAATGTCATTTTATTCAGAATCATGGAACTAATGTACATGTAAATTCAATTATTTATGACTGAATTTTAATCTTCTGTGGTGACATTGATTTATGAAAATTCTTCCATCTTGTGCTTTTTCAAGCCCATCTGACAATGAACGGCACACTGAAAAACATTTTAATTAATGTATAAGTTGATGGTGATTCTAATCTTTTTTCAATCTCTAAGAAACACAGTTACTTTCTTGATCCTGAACTATTTGCTCCTCAATGTGGGCTGCGTTCCAAATTCAATTCTTAACCATCTGTTGCCTATAGCTCAGATGACTCTTGTATACATGTTTGCTTCCTAAGAGATATTAATTTTTGATTAGGAGGCTAAATGTTTAAACACAGGTTTATAGTGACTAAAATATTTATTTCAACATGGCAGGTGTAAAATCAGGTTTTGTAGCACGTGTGTCTGACTGAGATGTGTGGCATCCGCACACATTTGTGGTGTGAAATGCACCAGATGCCATGTTGCTGAAGGCGTGAGTGTGTGCACAGCTAATGCCCTTCAGAAGTTATGCAAAACAAGCAGGTCATGATGCAAGTCAGCCCATAACATGAATAGCACTGCTATTGTGGAACTCTTCTGAACACCTTTACTTATTAACCTCTCATAACTCTGCTGCATTTCCCCCACCAGTGCAATTTAAAATCATAGCTGGCTGCTTTCAGATTTGTTCCTGATTTGATTTCCGCTGACTTTTTCTATGACTTCAGAGTGCTTGAATAAGGGTTGGGCGTCTTGACTTTAAATCGTGGATTCATTTCTAGCCTCTCCTCTGAGCACAGCATGACTAGGAGAATGATCAGAGGATGCTCAAAGCACAGAGAGTTACAAGAAGGATCGAGGAGATTAGGTGGAGAAATATGATTATTCCACAAGAAGTGATGTGTCCAAGGTCGCAAGCAAGAATCCCTTCAGTATAATGATCAACTTCTCCACTCTCTCTGCAGTTTGAAAGTGGAGCTAGAGCTGCAATACCAGTAACTATTAAAGTAACTACAGCCATTTATTTCCATGTGTGGAGTTCCTTGCAGACTACATTTCAGTATGCCATCCATTTTTATTTAAAGTTCACTGTTTCATATACTTTCTTCTATGAGATTCAATACATTTCATTTTGTCTTGTTACTCTCAAGACAGATTGACATGTGACATTGGAAAGCTTGTTGATTTCCCTTTGCAGGACGCCATGGGCTCCAGATGTCATATGTCAGTTCAAAGGGACTTCACTCCAGCTCCGTGTAGTTGTTGTAGGATAATAGGCTGGAAAACCGGGCTGATTTGTGCCCAAGTTACCTACATAAATTATGCTGCCTTTATTTTGTAGCTGCTCACTCCAATATCTGCATCCGAGCTACCATGTGAAACCAAATGCTGTTAGCCAGATCCTGAGCCATCTTTTATTCTCTTTGTTGCTGGGGCTATAAAAAAAGTGCATTTAGGAAGTATTTAGACCCCTTCACTTTTTCCACATTTTGTTACGTTACAGCCTTATTCTAAAAATGAATTAAATTTGTTTTTATCATCAATCTGCACACAATACCCAATAATAAAAAGGCGAAAACAGGTGTTTAGAAATGTTTGCAAAGTAATTAAAAAGAAATAACTAATATCACATTTACAGATGTGTTCAGACCCTTTATTCAGTACCTTTGGCAGCGATTACAGCCTCAAGTCTTCTTGGGCATGATGCTACGAGCTTGGCACACCTGTATTTGGGTAATTTATCCTATTTTTCTCTGCAGATCCTCTCATGCTCTGTCAGGTTCGATGGGGAGCGTCGATGCACAACTATTTTCAGGTCTCTCCGGAGGTGATCGATTGGGTTCAAGTCCGGGCTCTGGCTGGGCCACTCAAGGACATTCCCAGACTTGTTATAAAGCCACTCCTGCGTTGTCTTGACTGTGTGCTGAGGGTCATTGTCCTGTTGTAAGGTGAACCTTCTCCCCAGTCTGAGGTCCAGAACTCTCTGGAGCAGGTTTTCATCAAGGATCTCTCTGTACTTTGCTCCGTTCATCTTTTCCTCCATTCATCTTTTCCTCGATCCCGACTAGTCTCCCAGTTCCCACCGCTGAAAAACATCCCCACAGCATGATGCTGCCACCCCCATGCTTCACCGTAGATATGGTATTAGCCAGGTGATGAGCGTTGCCTGGTTTCCTCCAGACATGATGCTTAGCATTCAGGCCAAAGAGTTCAATCTTGATTTCATCACACCAGATAATCCTGTTTCTCATGACTTTTGGCAAACTCCAAGTGGGTTGTCATGTACCTTTTACTGAGGGCTTCTGTCTGGCCACTCTACCATAAAGGCCTGATTGGTGGAGTGCTGCAGATATAGTTGTGCTTCTGGAGGGTTCTCCGCAGAGGAACTCTGGAGCTCTGTCAGAGTGACCCTCAGCTCAGTTTGGCCGGGCGGCCAGTTCGATGAAGAGTCCTGGTGCTTCCAAAGGTCTTCCATTTAAGAATGATGGAGGCCACTGTGCCCTTGGGGGCCTGCAATGCTGCAGAAATAGTTTATACCCTTCCCCAGATCTGTGTCTCGACACAATCCAGTCTCAGAGGTCTACGGACAATTCCTTTGTCTTCATGGCTTGGTTTTTGCTGTGACATGCACTGTCAACAGTGGAACCTTATAGTGTGCCTTTCCAAATCATGCCCAATCAATTTAATTTACCACTGGTGGACTCCAATCAAGTTGTAGAAACATCTCAAAGATAATCAATGGAAACAGGATGAACCTTAGCTCAATTTTGAGTGTTATAGCAAAGGGTTTGAATACTTATGTAAATTTCAGTTATGTGATATTTCAGTTATTTATTTTTAATTACTTTGCAAAACTTTCTAAACACCAGTTTTCGCTTCTTCATTCTGGGGTAATGTGTGTAGATTGGCGATAAAAAAAATAAATTTAATCCATTTAAAAATAAGGCTGTAACGTAACAAAATGTGGAAAATATGAAGGTCTGAATACTTTCTGAATACACTGAACGTGCCTCACTAAATAACTACATCAGACTAATTTCTCCCAGTTCCTACAGTTTATTGACAGGAGTCCCTTCCGGAGTAACGAATGTTTGAATGTTAATGGTAGTCATCAGCATGAATATTATTAATGTGCAGCAGTTGTTCCAAGAGAAGGTAACAATAATCACAACTTGGGTAAAATTATGTATTCATATTGTCAAATATTACAGTAAATGCCTCATTACTGAATAATGAAGCTTCATTGATATGCTGAACAAGCTTGCAAGTGTGTAAAAGCGCAGTGTAAAATCTACGACCAATACATGACCACAATAAAGAAGATAAATTTCACTTTATCTCCGATAGTCTCGCACATTCAGGACTTTGGCAACAAATTAACAGATTATTGAGTGTTAGTTCTATGAATATTCCAACATGCTTTTAATTCAATTGGGTGTTAGGAAGTATTATTTTTCAGTGAATCAGTTAAACTTAAAGGAACCTAGTCACTGATGAGTGGAAAAGGAGCATGGGAATCAGGGTCCCAGTAAGTAGGGGCCACAGCAAGTGGGAACGGTTGGCATACGTTAACTAATGAGCCAGATGCCAAAGCATCAGGATGTCTGAATAGTCAGAAAATGGATTATCATAATTTGACTCCATATAATAGGAGAAATATAGTAGGACAAGATTCTACAACTATCTAACTTTCAGAAAAAACATAAAGTGCTGGAGTATCTCAGTGGGCCAGGCAGCATACCTGGAGAACATTCATAGGCAACTTTTCAGGTCGGGACCCTTCTGTAGCGGGAAGAAAACTGGCAGGTGGCGATAGGACAAAGCCAAGCAGGTGATCGGTGGCTAAGTGAAGGGGGGGGGGGGGGGTTGATTGGCAGAAGGATGGACAAGACCAGAGATGAAAAGGAGACAAAAGGCCGTGAGCTAAGGAGAGAAGAGGCATGGATTGTGAGGCCAGAGGAAGGGATGCAGATGGAAGGGGAAAGAATGATAGTGGAAGTGGGAGGTATGTGAACTGGAAATATGTGGATGGAAGTGAGAGTTAAAATGGTTAACAGCCATGAAGAACCCTCCGCAACTCCTTGTTTCACTCATCCCTTCCCATTCAAACCACCCCCTTCACAGGTAAATTCCCCTGCAACTGCAGGTGCAACACCTGTTCCTACACCTCCTCCCTAAAATCCATCCAGACACCCCAGGAGCCGTTCCACGTGAGGCAGGGGATCACATATACCTTCTCCAACCTCACCTGCTGCACTCAGTGCTCATGATGTTGCCACTTTACATCGGCAAGATCAAGCATAGACTAGGTGATCATTTTGCTGAACACTTGCGCCCTGTCTGCCGAGGCCTGCTGGATCGCTGAATATGAGCCATTTTAACTCTCCTTCCCATACTGCCCTGGGCTGCCTCCACTGCCAAAGTGAAACCACATGCAAACTGAAGGAGCAACACCTCATATTTTGCATGGGTCGTTTACAACTCAACAGTAAGAACATTGAGTTCTCCAATTTTAGGTAACTAACCTACAAACTTCCACAGTTCCCCCCCCCCCCCCCCTTTTTCCCTGTGCCCCACCTGGATGCACACCCATTTCTCCCACTAGGGCACCACCCACCCTTTCCCCTTCCCCCTGATCCCTTCCTCTGGCATCACAATTCCCATCTCTTCTCTCCTTATCTCACAGCCTTTTGTCTTCTTTTCATCTCTGACCACCCATCTGCCTCTCAACCCCATTCAGTTGTATCCAACCATCATCTAAGATAGACACAAAATGCTGGAGTAACTCAGCGGGACAGACAGCATCTCTGGATAGAAAGAATGGGTGGCATTTCTGGTCAAGACCCTTCTTCAAACTGAGCATCAGGGGAGAGGGAGTGACAGAGATAAGGAAGTGGGACAAGGGGGCGGGCAGGGGGAGTGGAGATGTTCAGCGAAACGATCGCTGCTGAAGTGAGACCAAGTACAGGCTCGCTGATCGTTTCGCTAAACGCCTCCGCTCAGTTAGCCTAAACCTACCTGATTGCTAAACGCCCGGTTGCTAAACACTGACCTTTCTGTCCTGGGCCTCCATTGTCAGAGTGAGGCCCAGTGCAAATTGGAGGAACAACACCTCATACAGTGCATTCAGAAAGTATTCAGACCCCTTCATTTTTTCCACATTTTGTTATGTTACAGCCTTATTTTAAAATTGACTAAATTCTTTTTTTTTTGTCATCAATCTACACACAACACACCAGAATGAAGAAACGAAAACAGGTGTTTGGAAATTTTTGCAAAGTAATTAAAAATAACTGAAATATCACATTTACATAAGTATTCAGACCCTTTGCTGTTCACTCAAAATTGAGCGTAGGTTCATCCTGTTTCCATTGATTATCCTTGAGATGTTTCTACACTTTAATTGGAGTCTACCATTGGTAAATTAAATTGATAGGGCATGATTTGGAAAGGCACACACCTGTCTATACAAGTCCGACAGTTGACAGTGCATGTCAGAGCAAAAACCAAACCATGAAAAGGAAGGAATTTTCCGTAGAGCTCCGAGACAGGATTGTGTCGAGACACAGATCTGGGGAAGGGCATAAAACAATTTCTGCAGCATTTCAGGTCCAGAAGAGCACAGTGGCCTCTGTCATTCTTAAATGGAACAACTTTGGAACTACCAGGACTCTTCATCGAGCTGGCCGCCCGGCCAAACTGAGCAATCGGGGGAGAAGGGGCTTGGTCAGGGAGGTGACCAAGAACCCAATGGTCACTCCGACAAAGCTCCAGAGTTCCTCTGTGGAGATGGGAGAACCTTCCAGAAGCACAACTATATCTGCAGCACTCCACCAATCAGGCCTCTATGGTAGAGTGGCCGGACGGATGCCACTCCTCAGTAAAAGGCACATGACAGCCCGCTTGGAGTTTGCCTAAAGTCAAGAGAAACAAGATTCTCTGGTGTGATGAAACCAAGATTGAACTCTTTGGCCTGAATGCTAAGCATCACGCCTGGAAGAAACCAGGCACCGCTCATCACCTGGCAAATACCATACCTACAGTGAAGCATGATGGTAGCCGCATCATGCTGTGGGGATGTTTTTCAGTGGCGGGAACTGGGAGACTAGTCATGATCGAGGGAAAGATGAACGGAGCAAAGTACAGGGAGATCCTTGATGAAAACCTGCTCCAGAGTGTTCTGGACCTCAGACAGGGGAGGTTCACCTTCCACCAGGACAACGACCCTAAGCACACAGCCAAGATAACACAGGAGTGGCTTTGTGACAAGTTTGTGAATGTCCTTGAGTGGCCCAGCCAGAGTCCGGACTTGAACGCGATCGAACATCTCTGGAAAGACCTGAAAATAGCTGTGCATCGACGCTCCACATCCAACCTGACAGAGCCCGAGAGGATCTGCAGAGAAGAATGGGAGAAATTACCCAAATACAGGTGTGCCAAGCGTAGCGTCATACCCAAGAAGATTTGAGGCTGTACAGGGCTCTTGCTTAACTTTTTTTCCTTGTTGCCAGCCGGGCAACCTTGACAGCTTTTTAGGTTGCCGAATGACAGTTTAGGTGGTCATTGAAGACGGTTTGCATGACGCGTGCGATAATGTGCTCGGACGAAGTGCGTAGTTACCAGTCAGTATTATGCTCAATGAAGCATTCACATATTATGTTCAAGAAGGAACTGCAGATGCTGGAAAATCGAAGGTAGACAAAAATGCTGGAGAAGCTCAGCGGGTGCAGCAGCATCTATGGAGCGAAGGAAATAGGCAACGTTTACTGATCCTCCCCATTCCTGTGCTGATTTCCCCCCCCCCCCCCATCCATCCTGTACTGATAACCCCATTCAAGAAGAATGGGGGGAACAGTCTGAAGAAGGGTTTTGGCCCGAAGCGTTGTCCATTTCCTTCGCTCCATAGATGCTGCCGCATCCGCTGAGCTGCTGCCGCTGTTCGGGGCCCGTCATTCCCTCCGACCCTTCGTCACCCCGCTCCTAGTATCTTTGCCCCGCAATCAAAGATAATAGAAGAATACAGCCGCTGCCGACACGAAACGTCACATTCCTATTCGCCAGAGATGCTGCCTGACCCGCGGAGTTACTCCACATTTTGCATCTACCAGTATAAACCAGTATTTGGGTGCCAAGCCGGGCAAAATGAGTCGGCGTTTAGGTTGCCCGGCAGCACTTTCTATGGTCAATGGCACCCGGGCAACCACTAATTTTGAGCCCTGCTGTAATTGCTGCCAAAGGTGCCTCAACAAAGTACTGAGTAAAGGGTCTGAATACTTATATAAATGTGATACTACAGTTATTTATTTTTAATGACTTTGCAAACATTTCTAGACACCTGTTTTCGCTTTTTTATAATGGTGTATTATGTGTAGATTGATAGACAATGGACAACAGGTGCAGGAGTAGGCTATTGAGCCCTTTGTACCAGCACCGCCATTCACTGTGACCATCAGTACCCCATTCCTGCCTTCTCCACATATCCCTTGACTCCATTATCTTTAAGAGCTCTATCTAACTCTTGAAGGCATCCAGAGAATTGGCGGTAGAAGAAAATGCTGGAGAAACTCAGCAGCATATATGGAGCGAAGGAAATAGGCAACGTTTCGGGCCGAAACCCTTCTTCAGACTGAAGTGGGGGGGGGGGGGGGGGGGGGGGGGAAGAAGAAAGGAAGAGGTGGGCTGAGGGAGAGATGAGACGGGGAGGAGAAGGTAAGGACTACCTGAAATTAGAGGTCAATATTCATACCACTGGTGTGCAAACTGCCCAAGCTCAATATGGGGTGCTGCTCCTCCAATTTACGGTGGCCCTCACTCTGGCCATGGAGGAGACAGAGGACTGAAAGGTCAGATTCGGAATGGGAGGGGGAGTTGAAGTGCTGAGCCACCAGGAGATCAGGTTGGTTATTGCAAACAGAGCAGAGGTGTTCACTGCCTTCTGAGGCAGAGAATTCCACAGATTCAGAACTGGGCGAAAAAGGTTTTCCTCATCTCCGTTCTAAATGGCCTACCCCTTATTCTTAAACTGTGGCTCCTGGTTCTGGACTCCCCCAACATCGGGAACATGTTGTCCTGCCTCTAGCGCGTCCAATCCCTTAATAATCTTACGTTTCAATAAGATTTCCTCTCATCCTTCTAAATTCCAGTGTAGACAAGCCCAGTCGCTCCAGTCTTTCAACATATGACCGTCCCGCCATCCTGGGAATTAACCTTGTGAACATATCCGCTACACTCCCTCAATAGCAAGAATGCCTTCCTCAAATTTGGAGAGCTAAACTGCACATAATATTCCAGGTGTGGTCTCATTAGGGCCCTGTACAACTGTAAAAGGATCTCTTTACTCAACTCCTCTTGTTATGAAGGCCAACATGCCATTAGCTTTCTTCACTAATTAAAAAAAAAAAAAATTAATCCATTTTAGAATAAAGCTGTAACGTAACAAAAAGTGGAAAAAGTGAAGGGGCTTGAATACTTTCTGAATGCACTGTATTTTGCTTGGGCAGTGTACACCGCAGCGATATGACTACAAGTAACCCTTGCTTTTCCTCTCTCTCCATCCCTCCCCCTTACCAGTTCTCCAAGCAGTCTGACTGTCCCTCTGATTACATTGTACCTCTATTTGCTTTGTCACCTTCTCCTAGCTAACAATGGTCTAGACTGGGGAAACTCAGCGGGTGCAGCAGCATCTAAGGAGCGAAGGAGATAGGCGACGTTTCAGGTCGAGACCCTTCTTCAGACCATTTTAGAATAAAGCTGTAACGTAACAAAAAGTGGAAAAAGTGAAGGGGCTTGAATACTTTCTGAATGCACTGTATTTTGCTTGGGCAGTGTACACCGCAGCGATATGACTACAAGTAACCCTTGCTTTTCCTCTCTCTCCATCCCTCCCCCTTACCAGTTCTCCAAGCAGTCTCTCGACCCGAAACGTTGCCTATCTCCTTCGCTCCTTAGATGCTGCTGCACCCGCTGAGTTTCTCCAGCTTTTTGTGTACCCTCGATTCTCCAGCATCTGCAGTTCCTTCTTTAACACAATGGTCTAGACTACATTTTCCTTGATATGCGCTTCTTTTGATCTCTTCCCCCCCCCCCCCCCCCCCCCCCCGACACACTCTTCTAGCATCTGCATTTCCCTCGTAAACATTCCAACTCTTACGTGTCTAGCTTTGTCCTTCCTATTTATCCCCCCCCCCCTCCTGTCAGTCTGAAGAAGAGTCCTGACCAGAAATGTCTTTTTCCATGTTCTCCAGAAATACTGACTTACCTGCTGATTTACTCCAGCATGTTTTTTGTTCACTCAAGATTCCAGCATCTGCAGTTTCTTTCGTCTGACTTTAAGCAAATGTTAGCTTGATGACTTCTCACCCTTTGAATATGAGAATATGCTAGTCTCCACATTAGCTAAAGGCATAGCAAAGACAAAATTCAGACAACTCTTAATAATTCTAGCAGAGAAGAATATGTGCTCTCATATTCTCATCATCTACAGTTTGCAGTAATATCCTGCCTTAAATGATGTGGGATATGAAGAAGTTTAAGAAACTCTCATCCTTAATTGTATCATCCTGCAACAAATCAAGCTCTCATTAACAACCACTTATGGCCTCTGGTTGAAGATTCATGATGTTAGCTCCTCCTTGACCCACAGAACTAATTTCTGTCTATTTTCTCTTCATGGCAAGTCTTTTCCCACTTTCATATACCACCTTGGCAATTTTTTGGTTTTCCATTTTATAATTTAAAAAAAAAACATTCTTGACTCCTGCAAATGAGCATTTGACTGCAAGCTCTGGGGCATGATCTCCAAACAAAAAAAAAAAGTCTCAGAATGCAAACCATCACATCTTCTTTAGGTAGTACAGACTAGCCTTGGGTAGTCTTAGCTATCATTTAAATAGTCTTAAATGACTAAGTGGTGCTAGGCGAGGTGCATTACACACAGCTGTCACATAAATCAATAGATAGCACAAAGTTGCCTATAGCAACTCCCAGACCTGTTTTTAAGGGGTTTCCAATTTTATCCCCAGAATGATTATGTTGGAGGCAATTGCTTGTTGAAATTTGATGAGAAAATATGAGCAGCACATGGTGTTCCAGGTCTGTTGTTTGGGATTTCCTTATGAAGAGAATGCTGACATCCCAGATTAATACTAAAATTAGAACAGACCACTCGAGAAACATTTTGTGTGCAGTCGTGAAATTGCCTGACATCAAATGGATGCCATTCGCCTATTTTGTAAAAGAAAGTATGTTGATGATTGACTTTGTTCATGAATTTGCCTCTGCTAAGCGATTACCACAGACATTTATCTTATAATCTTTGTCCATGAGCACATTCCTAATCTTTCTGATCCTTTCACTGCTGTAGATAAATTCACGTTAAACATTAAAAGCAATCTGACTCCAATATACGTCTGACCTTGATTTAGGAGGAAGGACATTGCTGGATTTAAAAAAAAACAAAACAATTTAATGTAAAAGTGAAAAGATTGAGTAAAGAAATAAGGACCACTTTTTGGAGTATTTTGTTTGCCAATTTCACAGGGCGGTCACGAGTTGGTTGATTTCAGATTTTGATTACTGGCTGATGTAAATGGCAAAGATATTGCTAATCTGGTTGCTAAAGGAGGGGAAAAAAAAGATATTTCCTCAGGTACAGTAGGTTTGCGATTCCTTGATCCAGGACTGGAGATGAGGGGGAGTGAGAACTGTAATAAGATTGTTTACCAAAGTAAATTGGCAAAGCAGGAAGTTATCCTGTGAGCAATATTGTTGCCTTTGTCTAAGCTGATTAAAAACAGATTCTGTTAACATACATTTCTGTTGCAAGGAAATTTGCAGTAAGTTGAACATTAAATAACAAAACCATAATTGCATTTTGGGTTTTTACAGTAAAATTCAGTATCCTGTGCAAAGTGTTGTTCACAGCAGTATTTTAAACTTTTGCTCCTGGTGATCTCGTATACGGTACGACATTCATTCCGAATACATACAGTGGCTTGCAAAAGTATTCATACCCTTTGAACTTTTCCACATTTTGTCATGTTACAACCACAAACGTAAATGTATTTTATTGGTATTTTATATGATATACCAACACAAAGTGGCGCATAATTGTGAAGTGGAAGGAAAATGATACATGGTTTTCAATTTTTTTTTTACAAATTAAAAACTGAAAAGTGTGGCGTGCAAAAGTATTCAGCCCCCTTTACTCTGATACCCATAAATAAAATCCAGTGCAACCAATTGCCTTCAGAAGTCACCTAATTAGTAAATAGAGTCCACTTGTGTGTAATCTAATCTCAGTATAAATACAGCTGTTCTGTGAAGGCCTCAGAGGTTTGTTAGAGAACATTAGTGAACAAACAGCATCATGAAGCCCAAGGAACACTCCAGACAGGTCAGGGATAAAGTTGTGGAGATGTTTAAAGCAGGGTTAGGTTATAAAAAACTATCCCAAGCTTTGAACATCTCACAGAGCACTGTTCAATCCATCATCCGAAAATGGAAAGAGTATGGCACAACTGCAAACCTACCAAGACATGGCCGTCCCCCTAAACTGACAGGCTGGACAAGGAGAGCATTGATCAGAGAAGCAGCCAAGAGGCGTATGGTAACTCTGGAGGAGCTGCAGAGATCCACAGCTCAGGTGGGAGAATCTGTCCACAGGCCAACTATTAGTTGTGCACTCCACAAATCGGGCCTTTATGGAAGAGTGGCAAGATGAAAGCCATTGTTGAAACGAAGCGATAAGAAGTCTCATTTGCAGTTTGCCATAAGCCATGTGGGGGACACAGCAAACATGTGGAGGAAGGTGCTCTGGTCTGATGAGACCAAAATTGAAGTTTTTGGCCTAAATGCAAAACGCTATGTGTGGTGGAAAACTAACACTGCACATCACCCTGAACACACCATCCCCACTGTGAAACATGGTGGTGGCAGCATCATGCCGTGGGGATGCCTTTCTTCAGCAGGGACAGGGAAGCTGGTCAGAGTTGATGGGAAGATGGATGGAGCCAAATACAGGGCAATCTTGGAAGAAAACCTGTTAGAGTCTGCAAAAGACTTGAGACTGGGGCGGAAGTTCACCTTCCAGCAAGACAACGACCCTAAACATACAGCCAGAGCTACAGTGGAATTGTTTGGATCAAAGCATATTCATGTGTTAGAATGGCCCAGTCAAAGTCCAGACCTAAATCCAATTGAGAATCTCTGGCAAGACTTGAAAATTGCTGTTCACAGACGCTCTTCATCCAATCTGACTGAGCTTGAGCTATTTTGCAAAGAAGAATGGGCAAAAATGTCAGTCTCTAGATGTGCAAAGCTGGTAGAGACATACCCCAAAAGACTTGCAGCTGTAATTGCAGCGAAAGGTGGTTCTACAAAGTATTGACTCAGGGGGGCTGAATTCTTTTGCACGCCACAATTTTCAGTTTTTTATTTGTAATAAAATTTGGAAACCATGTATCATTTTCCTTCCACTTCACAATTATGCACCACTTTGTGTTGGTCTATCGCATAAAATCCCAATAAAATACATTTACGTTTGTGGTTGTAATGTGACAAAATGTGGAAAAGTTCTAGGGGTATGAATACTTTTGCAAGCCACTGTTTGTATATATGTGACGTATGTTCACAGAAGAATGTACTGTTAAAACACTGCCATATTATAAATGAGAATTCTGCATCTTGATAAATATAGAAGCTATATTCTGAGAATGGAATCCTGTAACTAGTGGTGTGCCACAGGGTTCGGTGCTGGGCTCGTTACTGTTTGTCATCTATATCAATGATTTGGATGAGAACATACAGGGGAAAATTATCAGGTTTGCTGATGATACAAAAATTAGTGGTTTTGCAGATAGTGAAGAAGGTTGTGAACGATTGCAGGAGGATCTGAATTGATTGGTTGGGTGGGCGGAGGAATGGTTGATGGAATTTAATACAGAGAAGTGTGAGGTGTTGCATTTTGGGATGTCGAAGAAGGGCAGGACCTACACAATAAATGGTAGGCCTCTGGGTAGCGTTGTAGAGCAGACAGATCTAGGAGTACAAGTGCATGGTTCCTTGAAGGTCGAGTCACAGGTAGATAAGGTGATCAAAAAGACTTTTGGCACTTTGGCCTTCATCAGTCAGAGTATTGAATATAGAAGTTGGGAGGTCATGTTGCAGTTGTATAAGACGTTGATGAGACCGCATTTAGAATATTGTGTTCAGTTCTGGGCACCATGTTACAGGAAAGATATTGTCACGCTTGAAAGGGTTCAGAAAAGATTTATGAGGATGTTGCCAGGATTAGAGGGTGTGACCTATAGGGAGAGGATAAGTAGGCTGGATCTCTATTCCATGAAGCGTAGAAGGATGAGGGGAGATCTTATAGAGGTATACAAAATAATGAGAGGAATAGATCGGGTAGATGCACAGTCTTTTACCCAGAATAGGATCAAGGTGAAAGGGAAAAGATTTAATAGGAATTCAAGAGGCAATTTTTTCACACCAAGGTGGTGGGTGTATAGAACAAGCTGCAAGAGCAGGTAGTTGAGGCTAGGACTATCCCATTGTTTAAGAAACAGTTGGAGGGGTACATGGATAGGACAGGTTTGGAGGGTTATGGACCAAGCGCAGGCAAGTGGGACTAGGGTAGCTGGGACATTGTTGGCTGGATTGGGCGTGTTGGCTCAAGGGCCTGTTTCCGCACTGTATCACTCTATGACTCTATATACTTCAAGATTATAGATGACTGATATATCCTGCTAAAACTATTACAGGATTTGCCCAAAAGTTTAAAAAATTTTTAAACTGCAAGCTTCATCTGTTAGTCTTACTTGGAAGATGTATTATTTGACCTAGTTTTATATTATTAATATTATTAAATTTCAAATTAATTGACTAAAATCCGTAAAGACAAATTTATGCTGCATTTAATTATTTTAAAAATAGATATATATTGGTATTATTAGTTTGATTTTGTGGCCACAGTCATCTTCAGTAGCTCAGCCAGCGCACTGTTTAATTTTTTACTTGGAGGGTCACTGAAAAATCCTTCAGATTTGATTGTTTCTCTGCTACACAGCTAATTAAACTGGGGATGATTAACCTGACTTGCGGTGTCGCTCTTGATTCAGTATTACGTGGACTGTGTGTAGATTACAGCATGGTACACTGATGTGCATTGTGTCTGGTTTTGAAATTGCAGACTGACCCAATACCTCTTGGGAGTATTGATAGACTAGAGCAGCACATGGGAAAAAAAGAGAAGGGGGATGGGGATCAATACCAGTCCCAAGGAGCACTGAAGCCATTTTTCAGGAATACTGTCTCAGAAGAAAGGGGGGAAATCAACAAAAGATCTACAGCTGGATTTGATGAATTTGAGGGAAATGGCCCTTGTCTCGGAAACCAACACTTGGCTTATTAATATGCACAGCAGGTAGACGCCAGCTAAACATGTGGTATGTCGCAACTAAATTTGAAATGGCTGTGGGGATGGTGTGTAATGTCTTTGTGATCAGACTATGAGTTTACCTGAGTGTGTCTAGCAGGTGGCTACGTTGAGAATAAAAGTATCCGCTTTTGTTGAAATGTAATAATTATGTTCTGCATATAAGCAGATGCTTAATTTTTGTAGCCTAGTACTGGGTAATGCGTGGATTGTTGCCAGGCTGGAAAGACAGAAGTATTTAACATTTGTTCCTGTGATCAGTGCAAAGCAGTGTATGGATCTGCTGCACAGCCATGATGTAAGCCGATAGCTGACTGTATTGAATTCTTTCTGTGGTGACCTGCGTACAACGTACATACATAAAAAGCTCTTTGACCAGAAGTACACTGGGTCTTTCATCTTAACCAAACTAGTTGGCTCTTGGCTCAGCTTCCTGCAGTATTGAATGTCATATGACTTTATAACTTGAGCTTGTTTGTACAGAAGTGCTTCATTTGTTTCAAAAGGATTTTGCTGAAGGGAAATGATGTACCTGGTAGTTGCTGGGAAGAAAGTATCGGCAACATTTTAAAAACTCAACATCTTTACCAATAATCTGAATAGATTGGATTTTGAAAATGTCCAGAAATAAATGCCATTGTTTTTACTGAGGCCAGCAAGGATTTAAGTAACCCTCAAACGTCCCTGCAGATGTGTTTATTGTAAGTGTATCTGAGAGGCACAAAGCATTTAAGTGTTAAACGAATCCAACTTTAGCTAGCTTCACACTTAAGCAAATGTAGAATCAGATTTTGCTAAAGTAAAATTATTGATACCCGTTTCATATTTTGTTAATAAAGGAAAGGTAATATATCTCCACCAAATTCATGATTTTATGATGCAATTAGCTTTGGGAATTGTTTATTATGGCAAAACAAGTTTGAAATGTCATCCTGAGCATAGCAGAACTGTTTGACTCATTATGACATGATTAATTTAGTAATCCTTTTTGAAAATGTTTAAACTAGAGTTAAAACAACTTTTCAATATGTTGTTTTCTGAAATATTTTCAAAATATATCACAGTACAATATACATTTTGGCAATTATATCAGGAGTGTACAAGTATAAACTGAAGTGACTCATTCAAAAAAGTATTCTAATTTGACTTTACTGTGGATGCGAGAGGTATAATTTTATGCTTCCACATATTTAAATTTATAAATATTTGCAAAGAATTCTTTAAATACTAAATCCGAGCAATGTTTACATAACTTCATGGCAGAAACATGAATAATATTTTTGTTTGTTCAGAGTTGCAGGTAAATTTTTACCAATGATAGGAAGATAAATTGGTGCTTTTTTTCCCCCTACTTTCTTGTTTTCCACAGTCTGGAAACAAAAAGGTTGAGGTTATGTTGAATGTTAAAAAATCCTATGTTTCAATTATATTTTTGTTAACCCAATTTTATAATTTTGCAGTTGTTGTAAGTTGAATCACTGGTTTGCTACCTAAGGAATTTCAAGATTAATTCCATATCACTCGCCTTTTGGGTATATATAAGAATTTAAATGCTTACATTTTGATCTAAATGAATTGAAAGGATCTGCTAAGTTTGTTGTCTTAAATACCGATAACTACAAAGTATGTCTAAGTCTTCAAATTCATGTTTTTTCTATTTATTTTGCTTGACACTTCAGCTCTAAATATAAAATTTTGATCCATATCCATGGTACACAACCTTTTTACACGGCGCAGGCCAGGTTGATAATCCAAAGCATTTGAAGGCTGCCATGTGTACATGTAAATCTTAATTTCCTTGCTCCTGTCATTTGAGCTACACTCTGACGATGGGCTAACAGAAAGCAATCGTGGCCCCAACTTTGGTGTTGTAATTTTACACATTTTGGTTTACACATTTTGATTTTAACTTTAACAGTTTAGTCGCATAGGTAATGTTTAATAGTTTTATTTTTGAATGTTTAAAACTGTTGTATGGTTACAGTTTTTACAGTAAGCCTGTGGCCTTGGCTTCACAACCTTTCTGGGGTTGTTGCTTGCTAGTTTCCCTTTGCTGCTCGAGGCCACAACGATCAGGAGCTGCCCTTGAAAACATATTAATGCGTAACAGTCAGACTGTCTATCCTGAAGTTATGTTGAAGATAGTTGTTCTGTACCATGTTTTCCATATGGTTGCTGCAACAAAAATCTTGTGGCTTTTTATTGTTGATTTTTATATGGGGAGTACAGATCAACTGGCCTGTCATCCCATGGGAAATGCAGAGCTGGGACCTCGCCACTCAAAACGAGGCAGGCTGGATAGATTTGTTCTGTGAGCGTGTGAGGATTTATTCTTGCTGTGTATCCTAGATCCATATAAAGTTGCACAATGATTTGGTCAATTACTCTCAGGTTGTTCTTTATCGAAATGTGACAAAATAGAAAATCAAAAGAGAATTTGTCTTCAAGTCAAATTCACAGATAAATTAACTCAAAAGATAAATAAAATAATTAAATTCCCATTAATCAATCCTTCAAGATTCCGTTTATTTTAAGTTTCGGTGTGATTTTGATGTGCTTTCCGTTTTTTCTCGGATATTTGTATTTTGTTTCTTAATTTAAAACTCTATTTTTTTCTGCTATTCCCCTTGGGATTAAGTGACCTAAAGGTCTTTTGCGAAAGTAGAGCCATTGTAGACCTTTTGAACTTGTCAACACTTGTGAAATTAGAATATTTTTAAACTAGATAACGTTTAATGCTTTTAGAGCCACAAACCAGCTTGCTTTGTTTGGCAGTGGGAGCTGTTGCCAAGTTGTCATTTGGCAGTCTCTTTCTGATGTGATGGATGTTTGTGCGTCAATGCAGTGAGCTTGTTCTGTCTGTGATGTCCATGTTGATTTTAGTTTGAATTTTCACCTGGCTGATACAAAATGCCTTTAATGAATTTAAGAATTGTTGGAAAATGTTCCCACCTTTGAGGCAGTGTTGAAAACCTGAAGATCTACAACATGACTTTAAATATAATTTGAAAGCATGGAAATGGGTTAAAACCAATAGAGAAAAATCAAATCAAAATAAATAACGATTTTAGATTTACTTCCTAAATGTTACAAAGGATTCTGATTAGGTTTCTTTGTAGGTTGATGCTAATATGTTAACATTTTAATTTTTTTTAAAACATTGATATTGTGAAGCTGAAAATGCCATTGTGGCAGAGCACAGCTTGAAATTATTTTTCAGCCATTGCTAGATGTAGAGTTAACATTACTTCAGTTTCTAACATGTTCAGTTATATTGTACAATAAAAGGAATTATATTGTCAGCTGAGCCATTGATTTAAAAAAAAAAAAAACAGTTTGGCCAAATAGTAACTTTAGATTTAGATTTGGAGAAGCAACATGGAAACGGGCCCTCTTCGGACCACTGAGTCCCCGTTGAACATCGATCACCCATATGCTAGTTTTAGTTATCCCACTTTCGCATTCTACACTTAACCTACAAACCTGCACGTCCATGGAATGTGGGAGGAAACCGGAGCACCCAGAGAAAACCCACATGGTCACAGGGTGAATGTGCAAACTCCACACAGACAGCACCTGTAGTCAGGATCGAATTCTGCTCTCTGACACTGTGAGGCTACAGCACTACTGCTGTGCACTGTTGGTCAAACGTTGAATCAATGTTCTCAAACCTTACTGAAGCCCAGGAGTATTTGCGATAACTATATAAAACTTCTACTGTTGCAAAATAAGTTTGCAATAACTGCGGGTGCCAATATAGAACAAGTGTTTTTGACCAAGAGGCCCAAGATTTCAGTAGCTTCCCATGATACTCATCCACCCGATGCCATTGGCACTTTAAAGTTAAGTGATAGGCCTGGAAGTTCACTCGGAGTGCCCCTCCCGTACTTGAGGTTTTAGCAGTCCACTAGGACAGTGAGTGCACTGCCAAAATAAGAATCTTATGCAAATTCAGATATGAGTGCACCACCCATCTTGTTGTTAAAGCAAAGGATACTGACAGCAGAAGGGCATGCTAGCAGCGTTTTAAGCTGCAAAAACTGTATGTTAAATTGGGATTCTTGCATTTTTTACAGGACCTGCTTTCCATCTCTGATCAACACATGCTGACATTGCACACCATAGTTTGGTTCTAACCCACGAAGACCCTTTTGCCAGCATTATTTCAAGAGGCCATGTACAGGTTAGTTTCAATTTTGATTATTTCTGACTGTTGCCTGACTTCAAGGTATTTTTGGTGCATCATATCACTTTTTGGAACATTTGTATGGAGAGCTTTACCTGCTGTTGCTGTTTGTATCAAATAGTATGGATAAGGCTGATTTTGTTGCTCTGTATTAAAGGATGAGGTTGATGGGAAGAAGTTAGCGCAGTCAACATGCTTTAACATTGATAACAGGTCACAACAACAGAGAGATTATGCGGCAGCTAACAGCGACACTGCCTTCAATCAAACCAGGTTCAATCCTGACCTTGGGTGCTACCTCTCTGAAATTTGGGTGTTCTCTCTGTGACCATATGGGTTGCCATGGGAGTTCTGGTTTCCTCACACATGAGTCAGACGTGAATATTGGTAGGTTAATTGGCTACTGTTAATTTCCCCTAGTAGGCAAGAGAGTGATTGACCTGGCCTTTGGGATTTTACAACTAGATTCTGGTCTTTGAGATTTTACCACTAGAACCCCTCCTTAGTGGTAGATTGGGAGGGGAAGAAATTAATGAGATTATGGGGAAAATAAAATGGGATTAACGTAGAACTAGTGTAAATGGTCTGCCCAAACTTGAACCTGTATCTGTGCTGTATCTTGTTATGACCCAATGACAAGCAGAGATCCTATAGCGGAGCAAGGTAGGCCACTCCTGCTAAAGGCTATGGGCTGACGTGTAGTACGCAACGGAACGGAACATGGGCCTTTTCTTCATCCATTTCCATAACTGGATCCGACCCGACCCGACTCGCAGTGGAATCAATGATGCGGGGGAACAGTTTGTGTTAATAAATTAAAATTCTGAAAATGAGGAGAAGACTTTTACCAAATAACTTTTATTTTTACGAGGATGTTTCCATAACCGGCTTCCGTCTCCGCACTAGTATCCTATGGGATCTTTGGTGCGGAGACGGAAGCCGGTTACGGAAATGGGGCCTTAAATTACCCATGAACCTGCCCATGGCCGTACTACATCTTTTTCATCAAGTGGACTATCTTGCTCGATATAGGATCTTTGATAACAAGTGCTATCAGTACGTCGGATGCACCAAATTTACATAAGTGCATCAGGAACTACATAGAGGCTCTTTCCTCCAAAGCAAAATGGTGCAATTGCGTCCTCCTGTAAAGATAAAACTGATGGAAGAAACATAGAAACATAGAAATTAGGTGCAGGAGCAGGCCATTCGGCCCTTCGAGCCTGCACCGCCATTCAATATGATCATGGCTGATCATCCAACTCAGTTTCCCGTACCTGCCTTCTCTCCATACCCCCTGATCCCTTCAGCCACAAGGGCCACATCCAACTCCCTCTTAAATATGGCCAACGAACTGGCCTCAACTACCTTCTGTGGCAGAGAATTCCACAGATTCACCACTCTCTGTGTGAAAAACGATTTTCTCATTTCGGTCCTAAAAGACTTCCCCCTTATCCTTAAACTGTGACCCCTTGTCCTGGATTTCCCCAACATCGGGAACAATCTTCCTGCATCTAGCCTGTCCAACCCTTTAAGAATTTTGTAAGTCTCTATGAGATCACCCCTCAATCTTCTAAATTCCAGCGAGTACAAGCCAAGTCTATCCAGTCTTTCTTCATATGGAAGTCGTGCCATCCCAGGAATCAGTCTGGTGAACCTTCTCTGTACTCCCTCTATGGCAAGAATGTCTTTCCTCAGATTAGGAGACCAAAAGGTTGCTAGTTACTGCATATAGCCATCATAGTGCAAAATGCCATGAACTGCACATGCAGTAAAACTCTATTAATCTGACACAAACAGGACTTTGCTGCCAGACTGGTAGATTTTACAGCAAATCCAATGTTCATGGGGAAACGGAGCCAGGTGAGTTTTGTGGAATCTCTGGAATCGGAGCCAGATGCTGAACCATCGGTATTTCCAAATGTTCCAATTGTGGTTTCTCAGTGTTTTACAGTACATTATCTTGCAGGTTTCCCTTTGAACAGACCAGCATCTTTACGAATGGGAAAAAAAAAATTCCTCCAAGTTTGCTTATATGGGCAGGGGTCTCGTAGTCAATCTGCACCAGTTAAAATATTGAATTCAATATCAAGTTGGTTAGAGAAAGCAAGCTAAAGCAGGAGAAAGTAGGGTTGGATTGGGAGGTAAGAGACACAAACTAGAAGATTTTTTTTTTATTTTAGCAACTGAAAGTTGACTTGTAAAAGTTAATATTCAATTCTGGAAAATCACAAAAAATTGAAGATGCTAGAAATCTGAAGCCAAACCAGTAAATGCAGCCATTAAACATAGAGTTAATACTTCGTCGAAGAACGTTATCGACATCAATCAGGGACCTGTGCCACACCAAGACCCATGTACTTGCAGGAAGGAGATCAAAATCCTAGCTCAGAGACTATTGGTTGGGAGGTGGAAGCCTGTTGAGCTTCTGTTCAGGGATATCAGATGGCCTTAGAAGATGGCTTGAAAGTGATTCTGAATACCTTGTTGGCAATTGCAGCACCCTAATCTGGGATGTGGTAATGCAGATGACTGGCTAAGTGATACCACACATGATGTATGATGGTGCAAACAGACTGGTGTCATCTGCAGAGGTTATCAGGTTCCTTTCTTGCAGAACAAAGCCCACTACATTAAAGCTCAGCTAGAGAATAGTTTCGGACAGGTGTCTGGAAGCCCCATTCCACTTTATGGACAATAATGCAATGATAGCCATCTAAGCTTTATTGGAAGTTGTGTGAACAGTCACTATGACTTCTGTTTCATTGAGGTTGCTGTAAGATACTCCCATCATGATGAGTTCCATTGCCACATTGGTGTCTACTTGGCCTCCATAATCTTGAGAGAAGCTGGCATTCATATACCCTATCTCTTCACACGACAATCTTGTGTTGAGAGCTTCCTGCCGTCTGCGAGGTGAAGGGTAGAGTCAAGAGTGTTTTATTGATATATGTCCCAGATAGATCAATAAAATTCTTACTTGCTGCAGTACAAATTTGCAAACATAGTATTAGGTAGGCCTCCTCTGCACCATTGTCTGAAAGTGCATGAACAAGCTGGCCTGATATTGCAGGTTTTTCTTGATTTTGGTGTGCATTTTTCATGTGAATTATTGATATAACAATCTGTTAATTTTTTTACCAGTTTGTGGGTTCAGAAAAGTGGGACAGATGTGTTGTATTTATCTGTCAACAACAAGTTATTGCCAGACAAACATCAGAAAAACTTTGTGCTTCCTTCAAAACCTCTGGGACAAGTATAAACAAGGCAGACAACTGTGGATCTCTTCCATCAACACATTAAAATATCCCTGATCATCAGTGCTAATCTGCACCAGTTAAAATATAGAACTCAATATCAAATTATTTGGAGGAAAAGCAAATGGAAACAAGAAAAATAGAGTTGGCTCAGTTGACAAAAAATATGAATTTTATTACTGGCAATTGAAATCTGAAGGACCTGTTTCCATACTGTACAGCACTACAACAATTTGGTCTGTCAAATTAGCAAGATCCACTGAGTAGAGGTGCACCATGAAAACAGGTCCTTCGGCCCACCAAGTGCACTTCGACCATCGATAGCAATGTACTGGTTTCTGCATTTGACTGCATGTATGATGATTAGCATTTAGTCGGGGCTCTCGCTTAACTTTTTTTTCCTGTTGCCAGCCGGGCAACCTTGACAGTTTTTTAGGTTGCCAAATGATAGTTTAGGTGGTCATTGAAGACGTTTTGCATGACGCGTGCGATAATGTACTCGGACGAAGTGCGTAGTTACCAGTCGGTGCGAAGTTACCAGTCGGAATTATGCTCAATGAAGCATTCACATATTATGTTCAAGATGTGAACTGCAGGTGCTGGAAAATCGAAGGTAGACAAAAGTGCTGGAGAAACTCAGCGGGTGCAGCAGCATCTATGGAGCGAAGGAAATAGGCAATGTTTCAGGCCGAAACCTATCAGTCTGAAGAAGGGTTTTGGCCCAAAACATTGCCTATTTCCTTTGCTCCATAGATGCTGCCGCATCCGCTGAGTTTCTCCAGCACTTTTGTCTACATTCACATATTATTTCAGCTTCAAATAACTCACAAACTAAACATATTCACCAATCAAGACATGATATATACCACAATGACATGCAGCAAAATTATAATACAATATCTCCACTCTTTTTACACATTGCAATTGATGCAATTTCTTTCCACTTCCAAAGAAACATGTGGTTGGATTATTCAGCATATGATCAACCTGTGTCAATAAATCCTGGACCATGATAACATATATGCTTAGCAATGCACACTACAGATTGATGCAAGCATGTTTTCTAAAATTACCATGACATGGCCAAAGCATGGGTCGTTATTGCTATTGGCACAGAAACACTCTGGCTTCCCACATAATTTATCCATAACAAAATATACAGGTTGCAAGGAAATTTCTGTAGGCATTTTATGATAATAGCTGTTAAAACCGACTATACCCATCTGACAGGTTAAACATTACACTAACTGACAAGAGATGGCCAAAGGACATAACTGCAGCAAATGTTCTTTTGGTAATATGTTTAAAGGTGTCAAAATAAATAATAACATTGGGAATTAAAACACATCTGATTACATTCCATTATCAAACATAATCAATGTTCGCTCTGAAGACCATGAAGCACCATAGGGTCGGGGTGTGTGAATCAGTGCGGGGTGGATAGATGGCGGGGCAATCGGTGCGGAATGGATGGATTGAGGCAGGTGAATTAGTACGTGTTGGTTGGAGTATGTAAAATTGTGAGTGGAGAGCACGGGGGATGTCAGTGGTGTTGAATGGGGGGGATCTGTACGGGATGGATGGGGGGGTCGATATAGGATAAACGGGGGTTCAGTACAGGATGAATGGGGGTAGACAAAAATTCTGGAGAAATTCAGCGGGTGAGGCAGCATCTATCGAGCTAAGGAAATAGGCAACGTTTCGGGTCGAGACCCTTCTTCAGACTGTTCCCCCCATTCTTCTTGAATGGGGGGATCAGTACAGGATGGATGGAGGGGGGGGATCACTACAGGATGAATGAGGGGATCAGTATAGGATGAATGGGGGATCAGTACTGGATGAATGAGGGGATCAGCACAGGATGCATGAGGGGATCAGTACAGGATGCATGAAGGGATCAGTACAGCATGAATGGGGGATCAGTAAAAGATGAATGGGAAGATCACTACAGGCTGGATGGGGGGGGGGATCAGTGCAGGGTAAATGGAGAGTGGGTCAGTCCGGGATGAATGGGTGGATCAGTGCAGTATGAATGGGGGGGTGAAGTGCAGGATGGATGGGAAGGGGGGTCAGTACAGGATGAATTGGGGGACCAATGTGGGATGGATGGGGGGGTGGCAAGAGAATCAATGCGAGGTGGGTAGGATAATTAATAGATTTGGGGGGGTAGATGGGGAGGGGAGCACAGGGGATGTCAGTGAGGACTGAATAGAGGAGGGAATGGGGATCAGTGCGGGATGGACAGGAGGAGTCCCAGGATAAGAGAGGTGGAGGGGGGCGTACAAGAGAGAGAGAGAGGGGGGGGGGGCAGAGGAGATGGGGAGGAAGGAAGGTCAGCGCTCCTCGGACAACATCGCCCCGCTGCCTTGGCCGTCCCTGTCCAACACCAAAGTGCCGCCACCTCCTCGCTACCGCCTCCCCTCCTCCGCCAGCCGACAGGAAGTTGCGGGGCCGAGTGGTGCAGCTCAAAGATCCTATAGCTGTAGGATCTTTGGTGCAGCTGCTTCAGACAGCGGAGGAAGACCTCCCCCTCCCTCCCACCTCCCCCTCCCTCCCACCTCCCGGCCTCGGCGTGCGAGAGGGGTTGTTTTGAAAGCGCTGTTAGCGGAGTTGCAAGCAGCGACCGTTAACTGGGCGATAGCGACTGCTGATGGCAAATCTGCAAAAGGCGCTTTCAAAACAACCCCTCTCGCATGCCGAGGCCTGGAGAGGGAGGCCTCCTTCCTCCGGGCGGGGTGCGGGAGGAGGAGGCAATGGAGTCGCTGCTGCCACGGCCGCTGCTGCCGCTGTTCGGGGCCCGTTATTTGCTCCGACCCTTCGTCACCCCGCTCCTAGTATCTTTGCCCCGCAATCAAAGATACTAGAGGAATACAGCCGCCGCCGCCAACACGAAACGTCTGTTCCTATTCGCCAGAGATGCTGTGAACAGCAATTGCTGTTCACAGACGTTCACAGAGCGTCTGTGAACAGCAATTGTCAAGTCTTGCCAGAGATTCTCAATTGGATTTAGGTCTGGACTTTGACTGGGCCATTCTAACACATGAATATGCTTTGATCTAAACCATTCAATTGTAGCTCTGGCTGTATGTTTAGGGTTGTTGTCCTGCTGGAAGTGAACCTCCGCCCCAGTCTCAAGTCTTTTGCAGACTCTAACAGGTTTTCTTCCAAGATTGCCCTGTATTTGGCTCCATCCATCTTCCCATCAAATCTCTGACCAGCTTCCCTGTCCCTGCTGAAGAAAAGCATCCCCACAGCATTATGCTGCCACCACCATGTTTCACAGTGGGGATGGTGTGTTCAGAGTGATGTGCAGTGTTAGTTTTCCACCACACATAGCGTTTTGCATTTATGCCAAAAACTTCAATTTTGGTCATCAGACCAGAGCACCTTCCTCCACATGTTTGCTGTGTCCCCCACATGGCTTGTGGCAAACTGCAAATGAGACTTCTTATAGCTTTGTTTCAACAATGGCTTTCTTCTTGCCACTCTTCCATAAAGACCCGATTTGTGGAGTGCACGACTGATAGTTGTCCTGTGGACAGAATCTCCCACCTGAGCTGTGGATCTGTGCAGCTCCTCCAGAGTTACCATGGGCCTCTTGGCTGCTTCTCTGATCAATGCTCTCCTTGCCCGGCCTGTCAGTTTAGGTGGACGGCCATGTCTTGGTAGGTTTGCAGTTGTGCCATACTCTTTCCATTTTCGGATGATGGATTGAACAGTGTTCCGTGAGATGTTCAAAGCTTGGGATATTTTTTTATAACCTAACCCTGCTTTAAACTGCTCCACAACTTTATCCCTGATCTGTCTGGTTTGTTCCTTGGGCTTCATGATGCCCAAGGAACATTGTTTGTTCACTAATGTTCTCTAACAAACCTCTGAGGCCCTCACAGAACAGCTGTATTTATACTGAGATTAGATTACACACAAGGGGACTCTATTTACTAATTAGGTGACTTCTGAAGGCAATTGGTTGCACTAGATTTTATTTAGGGGTATCAGAGTAAAGGGGGCTGAATACTTTTGCACGCCACACTTTTCAGTTTTTTATTTGTAAAAAAAATTTGAAAACCATGTATCATTTTCCTTTCACTTCACAATTATGCGCCACTTTGTGTTGGTCTATCACATAAAATCCCAATAAAATACATTTACGTTTGTGGTTGTAACGTGACAAAATGTGGAAAAGTTGAAGGGGTATGAATACTTTTGCAAGCCACTGTATTGGTAATATTTACACATTTTGTTCACTGGCTTGGCACAGGTATTGTTTATTCCAAAATTGCAGTCCTTCCCCACAAAGCCTTTGTGTTGACTCCGTCAAGCTTCAGTGCATCCCTCAGTGTATACTCCTGCAGTGTGGAATGCTCCCAAAATATTTTTCCATGAAGGATAGGTAGTTAGGCAATGTCCAATTGCCTGGGAACTTGCATGGCAACTGGGACAAGTCCATCTTTCGCTGCACCAGGGATAAATAGAACTTCAGCACATAGTGGCACCTGATACCTGCATAAATGTGTTTCGAGTGCAGCCACACAAAGTTGGTCAACAGGGTGAAGGCAATGGTGGGTATGCTTTTGTCCCGGCTGTCCAGGGACTTGTGCATTGGAAACTATCCCTTCTTGGATCCCCAGATGAGCCGGACGATGGCTGGGCAGATTGGCGGGGAATGGGCCACACCTGCACCGACTATTACAGTACAAAAGCATCATAAATCTGATGATCAGGTTCTTACCAGTTATTGAGAGAGAGCACCATCCTTGTTGAACCTTCGTGTCTGCTGTGCACTATAGAAAGAGGGAAATGATATAGAGAATCAGGGTGGTGTTCCACCGCGTTATATTTAAATATATTTTAAAGATATGAATGTACTTATCCACTTGTAACATTAGAGAGCTCGAACACAGTTTTTAAATCTAAACTTTAGTTCTGTGTGTTAACAAGGAGATTGAACTATATCTGTCAAAGAGACTTCTGGTTATGCAATATTTTGAAAGCTTTAATTCAACATGCAAGAAAAGTGAGTGCAGTTCTTGATGTCTTTGGCCGTGTTAATGTTCTGTTACCAATATCTTGGTACTGTGCAGGATTGTTCTGCATGAAATTCTTGTAAAACAAGCTTCCTTTCCAAAAGTTTTTCATTTGAACATTTTGAAATTTGAATATGGTGACAGTTAATATTTGAATAGTTATGCAAAAGGATTGGATTTTCTCTTGTGCATTAATAGCTAATGTTGCAATAACTGGTGATGAATACACATTTGGCTTTGGTCTGTTTGTTTCAATTAGCAAGTTTTTTTTAATACGATCCCTCCTGGAACACGCCTCTTATTATCGCAGTTTTTAAATGTCAGCTCCGTGTGGTATATTGCTAGATTTGTTTTTGTTTAATGGAGACTCACTGCCTAGTTCTACAAGTCGGTGAGTTATTTAAGATAATGAAAACCCAGAATATAAATCATATTGGTCTATGGAAGGCAATATTGTTCCTGTATCTAAAGTTTCAGACAATGAGAAAAAATAGTTAGGATTATAGTTCGAGATCATGTGAAGTGTATGCCTGTAATGTCAGGGAGTTAACATTAACATATAAACTGGAAATTGTTGCAAATTGCCAAAGTTTTCTCCGTTCACTATATTTATTGACTTAATCTATCAGGCTTTGCTTGAGTGAATCATATGAGGGATGATTTTACTCATTTTTAGATTTTATATTGTAAATATGCACCATTTTTTGCACCTTTGTCAATGATTGTAGCCAAACAAATTAATCACTGATTTTCTTTCAACTGTGATTTCCAAATGCTGAGATGAGATTCCTTACATTCAGGGTATAATTTTCTAAATATTTCTGGATTTTTGGTGTATTCATTGGCTGAAGTGGATTGTTTTTGTGGCCTTGTATAAATACATAGTATTTTCCACCAAGAATGCATCAGTACTTCTCTTACTGGCTGATGCTGTTGTGAAGAGATTAGGAGGTAATGTGAAATGCTACAGTATTTCCTAAGATCCCTGAAAGTGAAGCAGCATTTCCAGTCAACCACCATTTTAGTTAGGACATGCCTTTAGAATGAGAATTCTGACCCTACTGAATAGTTACAGAGAACAAATTCATGTCAACTACAATTTCCTTTTCATTTATCCATTTTGAGTCTACTCATGTGCCCTGATACCAATTCCTTAATAATGGACTCTAGCATTTTTCCTAATATTAGTAACTGATTAAATGACCATAATACCTCATTTTGTCTCATCCGCCACTTAAGTAATGGCGTTATCTGCAACCGTACAATCTCTGGGATACATTCAATAATCAATGGTAAGTTGAAAGATAAGAACCAATATCCCTATAATCAGGTTTCTTTTAAAACCGTGGTATACAGTTCTTCAGGTCCTGGGAAATTGTCAGATTTCTCTGTTTCTAGTAATTTCTCTGTTTTATTTTACTCATGCTGATTTCTTTTTGTACCATCATTTCCAAGCTGAATTTATTTTTGGAGCACTTATGCACAAATGCAAAACAAACAAATGAAGAATCCATACTGAAGACCTAAGAGATTGCAAAAGGAATAAACGAGATCAACAAATCATAATCCTTTAGTTAAGGAAACAGTTTAAGTAAATTGGGGTTATGGAATACTTTCGAAGTCTTGTTGCTGATTTATACAAAATGTCTACAGCAGCAATTGTTTAGTTGATTCTACTGCAGTTTACAAAGACACCTCATTTGCAATATGTTATCAAGAATTTCATTGATTAATGCATTTGACAAATAAAAACTCGTACTCTTTAATTTGCACTCCTGATACATACTATGTTCAGCCAATATAGCAGGGTAAAACCAGTAAATCCTTTTCTTCTGTTGTTTTTCCAAAATATATTAACATATTTTAGGTTGTTGAATGTAACTCGTACTATTATGATACTGTATGTAGCAATTCAGTTTTCATCACCATTTCAAGTATTAATTGTGCCTGTTAGAATATCTGAATTGGATATTCACAAAAATTATTTGTTTACGTTAACTTATCTACCTCAATCTTATCCCCATTTTAACCACCTCACCTCCAGGTAGAACAGATCAGCCTCTCCAGCCCCTCCTCCAAACAGAACTGTTCGATCCCATGCAATATCTTGGTGAATCTCCTCTGCAATCCCTCCAGCATTATCCCATCCTTCCCATAGAAGGATGATGGAACTGCATGCAGCATTCCACTTGATGTCAGTGACACACAGTGCTAGACTAACTCAGCGGGTCGAATGGCTCAGTTTGAATAAAGGTCCTGACCCAAAGGTCGACTATCCATGTTCTCCGAGATGCTGCTTAACGCCTTGAGTTACTCCAGTCTTTTGTCTTTTTTTGTAAACCAACATTTGCAGTTCCTTGTTTCTACAAAGTTGTATAAAGTTGGAAAATAACATCCCTTACTTGTGTATTTTATGCCCTGACTAATGAATATCAGTATTCTATATGTCTTCCTAACCACATTTTCTACCCGTGTTTGCACCTTCAGGGATTTGTGGATTTGTACTCCCGTCTGTTCATCTGAACTCCCTAAGGTCCCACTGTGGTCTATAACCCAGCCGCATTAGTATTCCCAAAGTATATCACCGCATTTGTCCTGATTAAATGTCATACACCATTTTTCAGCCTACTTCACCAACATAAGAATATCACTTTACAGCCTAAGAATTCCTTCTGTTAACATACTGTTAACAACTCCATCAATCTTCATGTTACCTGTCTCCACATCTTCTTTTGTCATTCATGTACATTACAGACAGCATGGGTTGGCAACACACTGCCAATCCTGATTTGGACCCAAAATAGACACAAAATGCTGGAATAACTCGGCGGGACAGGCAGTATCTCTGGATAGAATGAATGGGTGACGTTTTGGGTCGAGACCCTTCTTCAGACTGAGAGTCAGGGAGAGGGAGATGAAGTGTAGGTTAACAAACCCAGTTTGTTAACTTGTCTTGGATCCTGTTGGTCCTAACCTTTTGAAGCATAAAACCTTGTCAAAGGTCTTCCTAATATTTATGAAATCATATCTACTGCCATGCCCTTCTCAATACACTTTCTTACCTTTCAAATAATTCAGTCATATTAGTCAGACAGTATGTGCCCTTGACAAAGCCAGTTTGACTGATTGAATAGTCCTTGTCTTCACAACTAATTATTAATCCTTCCCCTCAATGTTTTTCCAATATTTTCCCTACCACTAATGTGAGGCTCATAAGTCTATAGTTACCAAGTTTTTTGCTGCCTTTCTTGAAAAGGGAAATTACTTTTGCTGTTCGCTCATCATCTGGAACCTCACTTGTGACCAGCAGGTGAATCTCTTCCATTGCCTTCTGTATGCCTGAAATAAATCCCACCTGGTCATGAAGATATATATCTTTTTAAGCCCACAGTCACTAAGTAATTCCTCTTTATTTATGAAGAAGACACAAATGCTATGCTTCCTTTGTGAAAAAGGATGAAAAGTATTTATTGAGTTCCTTGTCTCTACCTTCCGCCTCCACATGGATTGTCCTTTTTTTTAAAAATGGGCTCTTCTCTTTCTTGAATTATTATTTTGCCCTTAATATACTTATAGAGTGCATTCAGTTTTCCTTCTTCCTATCTGCAAGTAGTTTCTCGAGATCCCACGTAGCTTTCCTAATTTTCTTCATTGGCATTCATAAAGATGGACAGATTACATTTTGTGTCTTCTGCAAATGCTGCTTAATCTCCTGACTATTTTTTAATATTTTCTGTTTTTATTTCTGATTTCCAACACTGTTATTTTGCTGTAGGGAGAAGGGTCTAGACCCAAAATGTCATCTATTCCTTTTCTCCAGAATGCTGTCTGACCTACTGAGTTACTCCAGCTTTTTGTCTACTATTATTTCACTGTCGTTACAACTTACCAGCACTGTGTTGGCTTGTCTGCTGTAACAAGTTGTAGCCCTATTAGTGCTTCAGTAAAAATGCAAAACCATTAGGGTTAATAAAGTGTACCATGCATTATAAGTGAACCTGAATAGAAGATGGTATAAGTTGAAAAAAAAATTAATGAAAATTTTAATCTTTAAAAGGAAAAATAGTCTATTATTGCAGCTCTCTAAACATGTTCTGCTTGAACCGACCTTTGCTGAATGCCAATAACCCAATATACAATGAACTTTGAGTACTGACCTTATCTAATTTAACAGGAAATCTGAATCCCTGCAAACAATTGGAATGGAACCACAGTTTAATTCCTTGTTTTTAAAAACAAAACAGTCAAAACTCTGGCAATTGTATTTGCTATACATGTTCTCTGGCAATTGTATTTGCTATACATTTCAATCTAACCACATTCTATAAGATTAGTATATGATTAGATAATGGGCTAAATCTTAAGGGTTGAAATTAGCAATTCTAATGACAGAAATTATTACGACTTTATCTAGGTGACTTTACAGTAGACTTTAGAGATATAGCACAGAAACGGGCCCGTGAGTCCACCCCAACCAGCGATCACCCATACACTAGCACTCTCCTACACACTAGGGACAATTTTCAATTATACTGAAGCCAATTAACCTACAAACCTGTACATCTTTGGAGTGTGGGAGGAAACCAGAGCACATGAAGACAAACCCTGGATGTCACAGGGAGAAAGTGCAAACTTTGAACAGACAGATTCTGTAGTCAAGAATTCGAGGTTCTGGCATCGTAAGACAGCAACTCTACCATTGCGCCACTGTGCCGCCCCAGAGCTCGTATTAGACCTAGAGCCTGTCCTCTCAATCTCTCATTTACAACATCTTGAAAACTATTGATTTTCACCTTTGACATCACTTGACTCTGCCTCTCATGCCCACCTGCTGCTGAAATTCTCATTCCACATCTTTGTGCCCTCTAGACTTGATTATTTCAATGCTATTCCGAAAAACAAGTGCTTTCAGCAACGTGGCCGTCCAGCAACACAACATTGGAATGTCAGCCTAGATCCTTGTGCTAGAGTTCCTGGGATGGAAACTGACTGCACAGCTTTGTAAGTTGGGCGAGACCAAGACTGTTAAGAATGTTTCTTTGTCATGTACACTAGATATGAACTGGAACAATAAAAAAAAATATTGTTGCAGATTTACAGGCATAGTGGACGCAACAACAACAAAATATATAAACTGTCAGTTATTCTAAGTAAACTAGACCATGATGCCACAGGTGCTGCATAGAGTAACCATCGTAGTGTACAGTCTATAATAGTTCAGTGTTGAGGTAGGATTGTGTTAGGATTGTACAGTGGTTTAAGAACTTGATGGAGGAAACGTTTTTTGAACTTGGAGGTAACCGTTCTCGGGCTATTGCAGCCCCTTACTGATGGTAGTAGCGAGAGGAGAATGTAGCCAGGGTGCTGTGGGCCTTTGATAATATTTGCTGCCTTCCTTAGGTCACTTCAGTGGTGGGGAGATCACTATCTGTGAAAGTAAGCATGCAGGTACAGCAGGCAATGAAGAAAACCAATTCATTGCGAGAGGATTTGAGTTTAGGAGCAAGGAGGTCCTACTGGAGTTGTACAGGACCTTGGTGAAGCCGCACCTGGAGAATTGTGTGCAATTTTGGTCTCCTAATTTGAGGAAGGACATTATTGCATTGACATTATGTCTGGATACACTGTATTCGGGATAGAGTGAGCACTGGGACTGAATTCACAGGCCTGAGCTGCCCCTGTGCTGAAGGCTGTGAGGAAGAAGTGCTTTTGCCAATCTATAATGGTTGCGGTCTGCCGATGGGGAAAGTAGAGAATCCAGTTACTTATGGAGGAACAGTGTCCCAATTCCCTGAGTTTGGCAATGTTTGGAAGGGATGATGGTGCTGAGGTGTTGATGCACAAATGCCTGACGTACCTGTTCCTGTTGTCCAGGTGGTCCACACGGGTGTTAGTACACCATCAGGGCCAGATGCTTTTGGAAGATTCACACTCTAGAAGGATTTTCTGATGCGATTTGGGATTGTGATGTGCAAAATTGTACCTGTATAAATTCAGAAATTCTATGTTCTTTAGCCAAGTGATCTTTTTTCAATTATAAAATGTTATTTTTATATAAATTAAGAAAGCAATCTCACAGAATACTTTGGGAAAGACAACGTTTCTCTTTTGAGACTAACGGTAAAATTTGAGGTGTTGTTACAAATGTGCTTTTGTTATATATTTTGTTTTTAAGTGTGTGTGTGTGTGTATGTATATATATGCACACACATATAAAAACAGAAAAAACGGCTGGAAACAGAGAAAAAAGTTAAGTGAGAGCCGTGTGTGTGTTATTGAGGTTGCCAAATGACGGTTTAGGTGGTCATTTAAGATGGCTTGCATGACACGTGCGATAATGTGCTCGGACGAAGTGCGAAGTTACCAGTCGGAATTATGCTCAATGAAGCATTCACATATTATTTCTGCTTCAAATAAAGTCACAAACTAAACATATTCACCAATCAAGACATGATATATACCACAATGACATGCAGCAAAATTATAATACAGTATCTCAACTCTTTTCACACATTGCAATGAACGCATTTTATATTACTTCTTCCAGACAAAAATGTGGTTGGATTATTCAGTGTATGATCAACCTCGGTGAGACCAAGTGCAGGCTTGGCGATCGCTTTGCACAACAGCTCCACTCAGTTCGCAACAACTAACCTGATCTCCCGGTGGCTCAGCATTCAACTCCCCTTCCCAGGAACCTTTTTCAGACCCAACCCAAAACGTACTATTTTCCTTTTGTCCAGAGATTCCGTCTGACCTGTTGAGTTACTCCAGCTTTTTGTGTCTATCTTCAGTTTAAACCAGCGTCTGCAGTTCCTTCCTACAAGCACGATAATATACAATAGAACTTTATTAATATATAATATATATATATTTATATAGTTATTATATTATATATTCACATATGAATATACACTGTTTTGTTTTCTCGTTTATAACATTGTTTACAGAGTTCTATGTTTACATATTCTGTTGTGCTGCTGCAAGTAACAATTTCATTGTTCTAACTGGGACGTCAGAGAATAAAACACTCTTGACACGTCGCTAATGTGTGGGATAGAACTAGTGTACGGGTGATCGGTGGTCGGCGTGGACTCAGAAGGGCCTGTTTCCACCATGTATCTTTAAATTAAACTAAAACCAGAGGGAGTCTAAATAAGGGTCTCTACCCAGAAACGTCACAACAGAATATGTAAACATTATACAGAACAGGAGATAAAGGTCAGTGTGTCTATGTACCATAGACCATATATATACACAATGAATAAACAGATGAAGTGCAATAGGCTGTTATTGTTCAGAGTTTGGAAATTGGTGGTCCACCACCTCCAGTTTAAATTCCATTTTGAATATTTTTGGAGGACCAGGAAACCAAGAAGCAAGATTACTCCAGGGAGTTACTCCAGCTCTAGGGAGTGATTCTGCGTTGGTTTTCAGCGGTCGCGGCAAGGCGGCAACCATACAGTAATGGCGGCCAGATCTCCCACAATGCAAAGGGAGGGAGAAAGTGCTGGCGCTGACCAGTTGCCGTGGCAGTGCGCACGTGCAGGGCAGCCGGTGATGAGCAGTCCGTGGTTGTGCATGTGCAGGGGGAGGATGTGCAGGCCGTGGCAGTGCGCATGTGCAAGGCGGCCGACCGTGCCGGCGGATGAGGAGCGGGCAGAGACCCGGACACGGATGGCAGGTGGAGACGGAGAGTGACAGAGAGAGAGAGATAGAGAGGGTGGCCCGCTTAGAGTTGACGGCAGGTGTCCCGGGTGCTTGCCAAGCCGGGCAAAATGGCATGGCTTTTAGGTTACCCGGGTGGACTTTAGGTGGCCAGTGGTCTTTTCTTAAAAGGCTACTGAAGCAAAAGGGCTACTGCAAACAGCAGTAAAACATACATGGTCGAAGCCAGTCTTCAACATAGTCGAAGGAGGTCTTCTTCATAGTCGTGGGAGGTCTTCAACATAGTCGTAGGAGGTCGTAGACATAGTCATGGAAAGTCGTAGGAGGCCGTACATATGGTCAGGGAAGGTCGTAGGTTACCGCGACCTTGATTTTTTTTCCAGGTCGTTTAAGGTCGTCAGAGGTCGCGAATTAGGTCGTGAAAGTGGGACAGGGGCTTTAGTCTGCCAAAATAAACCATAAGAAATTGAAGTGTTTCTACTGCAAAATAAGTATACAGATGTTTCCTGTTGTATCCTACAGTTGAGTCTAGCGTGCAAATGTAGAAACCAGTGTGTATGAATTTTAACTTCTTAATAATAGGTGTAAATTTTATGGTTCACTCCTTCCAGATCTCTCATTATCTTGGTTTTCAGCCAATTGATTTACTCCTTTTGATATCAAGATTTTCTCGGACTGTCTTATGTACGACTCCAGACCACAGAGGGATGGTTAACCCCAAGCAACCTATAAAGGATATGTCAGGATGTTCAATAAATTCTCTATGCCTGCAATGTCCACAAACAATATATGTAGTTTGACAAATCCCATCAAATGCGAATAGATATTGTATGGTTAAGAGACTGGGTTAAGAGACGTAATTGCTTATTAGAATCAGGCTACTGCAGAATTTGAATTCCTGGCAGGAGCATTTTTACTTTTTCTTCTGGAAAGGTTGTCTAATGTTCATCAATAAATACTTGAATTCCATACATATTAACAAAATCTTCTCTTTCATCAGTGTACACCAATAGAAGTGCCCAGTATAATTTGAGTTTGGACGAACATGCATAAAGGATAAAGTTCATCAAGAATTATTTGCTGTAAGTTACTCCGCTGTTATGCTTTGGAAATTGATTTAAAGAATACACGGTAACATGACTTAATTAGTTTTAGCTAATATGTCTGAAAGTAAATGAAAGAACGTTACCTTTATTTTTTTTTAATTGTATATCGTGTATTTGAAGATAAAGATGTACTTTTAGACAAAATAGTCCGCAAAATGCTGATCACTCTAACTGAGTCAACACCCAGAGATTAAAGTACTAGATTTCAAAATTATTGACCGGTGAGGGAATTTGTCAAGATTTGAAACACAATCTAAAAACAGGGTTAAAACTAATGCCCAACATCAGTTTGAAAGAAGTTACAATAAAGTGATTAATCTGGCACGCTTGGGAATTAGATGGTGTACTATGGATGTTATTTCCTATTAATTGCCCAATGTGGTTTAGATTCAATAATGTAATAAAACCTCCACTAAGTTTAAAAAGAATGTGGAAAATTGGGTCCCAGTAGTTTACAAAGATACGCAGGAAAACAAGGCTTGGTGCGTTTCAAGGGTAGATGTGGGAAAAGAGGCCCCACCTGGTAGGTGTGAAAGGGACACGGTAAATGGGAATCCAATTGATATTCAACGAAGCATGGGAAATAGGATCCCAGTGAGTTTTAAGTATGCGAGGCAAGCAGGACCCTGTTGAGTGTCTTGGGCATGTGGGAAATGGGGTCCTGGTGAATTTCAAGAATAACATCATGCACCCTGCAATCCAGGTGCCAAATAATCAGAATTCCCAAATAATCAGATAGTGGGATATCAGTTTTCTTGGAAACGGATACTGGAAATGAAGGAAATCAGAGAGTAAACTAAACACAGCTGCTTTTTAAGACGCAAAATCTAAATAGCCACGTTTTTATGCTGTGACATTCTGTGACGCTTTCTAATGTGGTACCAAAAGACCGCATCATTACCGAAATCAAGGTCAGAGTAAAATCCTAGTTCACATGAATCCACTTTACCCAAAATGATAATATTTAATTTCTTCTAAAAGTTTTTTAAAACCAAAATAGTATAACATGTTCAGCAAGTTTCAATTAGCATATATGCATGGAAATTCCTTATTTGCAAAAAGTAGTGGGTACCTGGAATGCACTACCAGGGGAGGCCGTTGGCGTAGATTTGATAGCAACGTTGGAGGGTAATTTGCGCACAACTGAGCTCAAATATGACAGCTAAAGGCTCCATTTGCAGAGAATTGTGTGATTTATTTTGTTTTTGGCATCCGAAACAAAGAATCCCAGTCAGACAAATTTGAGGTATTTGGTGGAGGTCATCTGTTCCCCCCCCCACTCTATCTGTCAGTCTGAAGTAAGGTTCCGCCCCAAAATCTCGCCGATTTATTTTCTCCAGCGATGATGCCAGACCCGGTGAGTTTCACCAGCATTTTGTGTCTATCTTTACATCAGCCTCTGCAGTTCCTTCCTACACAGTTATTTGGTAGAGTTGCCCCCGAAGAAGAGTGGAACTTGCAAATAGAGCAATTGAGTTGTTGAAGGTAGTTTAACCCTCTAATTAGCTTCCAGGAACAGTGAGACCACCAGTTTAAAATAATTTAATTTCCCCAAACCTATTGTGGTAATAATTGGGTGCATGCAGAAGGCATTCTTTGGAACAATGATTAAATGCCATGAATGCCATGCAGCACAGAAACAGGCTATATTTGGCCCATATCTCTCTAATCATTTCCTATCCATGTAGCTGTCCAAATAACTTTTAAATGTTGTTATAGTACCTGCCTCAGCTACCTTCTCTGCCACTCGTTCCATACACCCACAGTGTGAAAAAGTAGTTTCTTGGGTTCCTATTAAATAACCATATAACCATATAACAATTACAGCACGGAAACAGGCCCTCTCGGCCCTTCCAGTCCGTGCCGACCATTTGTTTTTCCCTAGTCCCATCTACCTGCACTCAGACCATACCCCTCCATTCCCTTCACGTCCATATACCTATCCACTTTACTCTTAAATGTTAAAATCGATCCTGCCTCCACCACTTCTGCTGGAAGCTGATTCCACACACATAGTATCATCTGCATACTTACTTATCCAATTTTCCACCCCATCATCCAGATCATTGATGTACATGACAAACAACAGTGTACCCAACACAGATCCCTGAGGCACCCCACTGGTCACCGGCTTCCAACCTGATAAACAGCCATCCACCATTACTCTCTGACATCTCCCATTCAGCCACTGTTGAATCCATCTTGCTACTCCGCCATTAACACCCAAAGATTGAACCTTCTTAACCAACCTTCCATGGGGAACCTTGTCAAAGGCCTTACTGAAATCCATATAGACAACATCCACTGCTTTACCCTCATCAATTTCCCTAGTTACCGCTTCAAAAAATTCCAGAAGGTTTGTCAAACATGACCTTCCAGGCACAAATCCATGTTGACTGTTCCTGATCAGACCCTGTTTATCCAGATGCTTATATATATTATCTCTAAGTATCCTTTCCATTAATTTTGCCCACCACTGACGTCAAACTAATAGGTCTATAATTGCTAGGTTTATTCTTTGAACCCTTTTTAAACAATCGAACAACATGCACAGTACGCCAATCCTCCGGCACTATTCCCGTTTCTAATGACATTTGAAATATTTCTGTCATAGCTCCTGCTATTTCTACACTAACTTCCCTCAATGTCCTAGGGAATATCCTGTCAGGACCTGGAGACTTATCCACTTTTATATTTTTCAAAAGTGTCAGTACTTCCTCCTCTTTGAATCTCATAGTTTCCATAGCTACTCTACTTTTTCCCCTTAACTCACCGAGTTCAATATCCTTCTCCTTGGTGAATACCGAAGAAAAGAAATTGTTCAATATCTCCCCCATCTCTTTTGGCTCTGCAGATAGCTGTCCATTCTGGTTCTCTAATGGTCCAATTTTATCCCTCGTTATCCTTTTGCTATTAATATAGCTGTAGAACCCCTTTGGGTTTACTTTCACCTTTCTTGCCAAAGCAACCTCATATCTTCTTTTAGCCTTCCTAATTTCTTTCTTAAGATTCTTTTTACATTCTTTATACTCCTCTAGCACCTCATTTATTCCATGCCTCCTATAATTATTGTAGATATCTCTCTTTTTTCGAAACAAGTGTCCAATTTTCCTTGAAAACCATGGCTCTTTCCAATTTTTACTATTTCCTTTCAACCTAACAGGGACATAAAGATTCTGTACTCTTACAATTTCCCCTTTAAATGTCCTCCATTTCTCTTCTACATCCTTCCCATGAAACAAAGTGTCCCAATTCACTCCTTTAAAATCCTTACGCATTCCCTCAAAGTTAGCCTTTCTCCAATCAAAAATCTCCACCCTAGGTCCAGTTCTGACTCTCTCCATAATTATATTGAAACTAATGGTATTGTGATCACTGGTCTCGAAGTGCTCACCAACGCATACCTCCGTCACCTGACCTGCCTCATTTCCTAACAGGAGGTCCAGCACTGCCCCTTCTCTGGTCGACACCTCTATGTACTGCTGCAAAAAACTATCCTGCACACATTTTACAAACTCCAAACTATCCAGCCCATTTACAGAATGTGTTTCCCAGTCTATTTTTGGAAAATTGAAATCTCCCACAATCACTACCTTGTGCTTACTACTAATATCTGCTATCTCCTTACATATTTGCTCTTCCAATTCACGCTCCCCATTTGGCTGTCTATAATACACCCCTAAAAGTGTTGCTACACCGTTCCCACTTCTCAGTTCCACCCAAATAGCCTCCCTAGACGAGCCCTCTAATCTATCCAGCCAAAGCACTGCTGTAATATCTTCTCTGACAAGCAATGCAACACCTCCCCCTCTGGTCCCTCCAATTCTATCACACCTGAAGCAACGAAATCCTGGAATATTTAGTTTCCAATCACAGCCCTCCTGCAACCATGTTTCACTGATTGCCACAACATCATATTTCCAGGTGTCAATCCAGGCTCTAAGTTCGTCCACCTTACTTACAATGCTCCTCGCATTAAAATATACACATTTTAGAAACCCACCATCCCTTATTCTCTGTCTATTATCTTTTTCATCTTTCTCGCCTACATTTTGGATCCGAGTGCTTCCCTTCTCTGCCTCTTGCCCCACACCCTGACCCCTAGCCCCCTCTACCCGAGTCCCTCCCCCCAGCCTTTCTAGTTTAAAGTCTCCCCAGCAGCCTTTGCACATCTCCCTGCCAGGATATTGGTCCCCCTCGGGCTCAAGTGCAACCCGTCCTTTATGTACAGATCATGCCTTCCCCAAAAGAGGTCCCAGTGATCAACAAACTTGAATCCCTGCCCACTGCACCAGTCCCTCAGCCACGCATTTATCCTCCACCTCATTTCATTCCTACTCTCACTGTCACGCGGCACAGGCAGTAATCCTGAAATCGTTACCCTTTTGGTCCTTGTCCTTAACTTTCCCCCCAACTCCCTAAATTCTCCCTTCAGGACCTCGTCACTTTTTCTGCCTATGTCATTGGTACCTATGTGTACCACAACATCAGGCTCCTCTCCCTCCCTTATCAGAATCTTTTGTACACATTCTGACACATGCGAGACCCTGGCACCAGGGAGGCAAACTACCATCCGGGTCTCCCGACTGCGTCTACAGAATCGCCTATCCGACCCCCTAACTATAGAGTCCCCTATTCCAATTGCCCTCCTCTTTTTGCTACCCTTCTGAGCATCAGGGCCGGTCTCTGTGCCGGAGGCCCGGCCGCTGTTGGTGCCCCCAGCTAGGCTGTCCCCTCCAATCGTACTCAAACCTGAGTACCTATTTTCCAGGTGTACGGTCACAGGGGTACTCTCTAGCCCCTGCCTCTGCCCCTTGCCCTTCCTAACCGTGACCCACTTGTCTGCCTCCTGTGGTTTGGGAGTGACTACCTCCCTGTAGCTCCTCTCTATTACCTCCTCACTCTCCCTGAGGAGACGGAGGTCATCGAGCTGCTGCTCCAGGTTCCTAACACAGTCCTTTAGGAGCCCCATCTCAACACACCTGGCGCAGATGTGGACGTCTGGAGGGCTATCAGATTCCCTGACCTCCCACATCTGACATCCAGAACAGTACACTGCCCTGGCCTTCATACTGCCCCCCTGACACAGGATACAATATAAAGTACACAACAACTGCTGGGATCTGACTGCCAATCAGCTGCTTACCCTGGTCCACTTCCCACCAATCAGAGGCTTCCTCAAAAAAAACCCACTTCTCCAAATGGAATGTTATGGATTTGGGTAAAAACAAGCCCCGCGCTGGATTTTAAACCTTACCGGTCGGGTGTCGCTCCTCCCCCTCCTTCTCTTCTTCCAATGGCTCCTGTGGGCCTCTGAAAAAAACAAGCCCCGCGCTTGATTTTAAACCTTACCGGTCGGGTGTCGCTCCTCCCCCTCCTTCTCTTCTTCCAACGGCTCCTGTGGGCCTCTGAAAAAAACAAGCCCCGCGCTGGATTTTAAACCTTACCGGTCGGGTGTCGCTCCTCCCCCTCCTTCTCTTCTTCCAACGGCTCCTGTGGGCCCCTGAAAAAACAAGCCCCGCGCTTGATTTTAAACCTTACCGGTCGGGTGTCGCTCCTCCCCCTCCTTCTCTTCTTCCAACGGCTCCTGTGGGCCTCTGAAAAAACAAGCCCCGCGCTGGATTTTAAAGCTTACCGGTCGGGTGTCGCTCCTCCCCCTCCTTCTCTTCTTCCAACGGCTCCTGTGGGCCTCTCTTTTTCCCTCTCGCATTAGACCTATGTCCTCTTGTTCTTGTTTCCCCTACTCTGGATAAAACACTTGATGCATTCACCCTACCTATTCCCATCATGATTTTATACACCTCTATAAGATCACCCTTCAGTCTCCTGCACCTCAAGGAATAATGTCCTAGCCTGCCCAAATTCTCCTGAAAGCTCAGGCCCCCAAGTCTTGGCAATATCCTCACAAATTTTCAATGCACTCTTTTTAGCTTAACAATGCTTCTAGATAGAAGCTGTTTCCAGTGAAAAGAACTAGATCAAATTTAAATACAAATTATAATGCAACCTTTAGGAACCATCATGAAGCGATATGATTTGCTGCTGGTTTCTATGGAATGTCTTCATTAATGGTGCATTCTTGTATTCTACTTCCTGAATACTTTGAATAATTATACTTGGCAAATGTATTAAGCAAAATACTTATTTGTGGTTAAAGAAATGGTTAGCACAGTTAACAGATGTAAAATATTGTTTGTTCAGTAGGTGTAATTATGCTCCTACAACTTACCCCTTAGTCTAGTTCAGTAAAACACCGAGTCAAGGACTGGATCAACTATTCTTTATTCTTCCCAAATACAAACAAACTTCCTATACGTTACCTAACCAACCGCGGGTCCAATCCTTGTCTCTACTCGTCCAAGCCCTTCAGCCTCTTGCAAGTAGACACCTCCAGCAGGTCACACAGTCCCAAGTGCACTTCCAGAAGATCGACTTCGATCCATGTGGTGTCCCCTCTTTTATACTATATCGGACCGGTGGCACAAAACTATATGGGGGGGGGGGGCAACCCCTACAAACCAATTACAAATATTGATTATATTATACAGTTATTGATAGTTCCCTAACCCAATCACAAGATACACCATTACATTGTTTCCACAGAAGCTTCTAGATGGAAGACAGTTATCCAAAGGTTGTATAAACAATTTGAACAAGGCCTCACACTTTAACCAATCATCAGGTAACCGCAGAAACACTCTGCAACATAGTTAACAATACCTTTATACACCTCTCTCTATAACCAATCCTAATCATGCATTTGCAGACCTGCTCAGCTCTTCTGCAAAACCCTCATACATATTAACAAAAGGAAGGACATCTGGACCTCACCTTATCATCAACTTCCATCTAGGGTCCAGACTCCTTAGAGCCGTGACTCTCAGCTTGCAATTTTCACAGAAAGAGGCCAAGCAAGCCCTGCAAATACAGAGATCCTCCATTTTGTGACCTCTTTTATTTGGCCAATATTAACATAGATGATGTATGAGACAATAATTCTTCAAAACTTTGTTATTGAATCACTGTACAGTTTATAGAATTATAATTCTGTTGTTAACTTAAATGTAGTCCGTATATTTGGTAACATATGTGATTGATTTTGAGTTGATTCCAATTCTAGCCAAGTACCCAACAGCATCTGTCGATAGAGACAACATGACCACAATTTCATGTCAGTGACAGTGTATTTGAACGTTTCAAATTCTTGAAGCATTGAGTTGGTTTATACTTATCCAAGGCTTCTTTCTGTGGCTCTCACATATCTGAACTTTATTCAGCCAGATTTAAAGGGCTCGTCATGCTGGCCTCTAGTAGTGAGATGAGGTCTAGTTGGTGAATAACCCAGTGATGATGTGAGGCCCCATTCCTAGCTTACATCTGGGCGCAGCCTTGATATTTGTCCAAGTTATCAAAGATTTTAGGTTTTTAAATGCCTACAGTCACCATTGCAATCAGTGACAACGTCTAGAGATTTGTTACTCAGTCATTTGGACTTTTGCATTCAACACCTCAGGTATGGCAGGTGGAGACTTACTGAAGCTTAAACAGCTCAGTACTTAAAACCTACCAATTTTAGCCAGCACCATTTATCTCCAACAATACTCTTTGTCCACAGTTGCTACCTAATTTATATATTTCCAGGATAACCTGATACAATTTCAGACTTCCAGCATTATTTTGTATCCAGCTGATATCCTCCAAATAAAAACATCTGAACGTTGCATTAAGCCTTCTAAAACCTTGATGACAACCTTCTGCAATTTTTTTGTGGTTGCTCCATTTTGCAGGTGGGCATCATGTTTTAATCAGAGAGTATGAAGTATATACTTTATTTTGCCTACATCACCTAAAAGTAGTTGAAGGAGAACGATTGAGCAAGTCATTAATTCTTCTCTGTTTTAGGTTAAAGCCTCAGGTGGGTAATTGGAAATATTGTTTAGCTGGAAGTATTTCTAGGTTCTTTGCAGAATCCCTTTGCAAATTAAATTAAAGCATTGTATTAGCAAATGATTGTTATATTTGTTCCCAAAAAATAACTTAGTTGACAAGTAATGTCCAGATATTTTTTAATTCAAGAAGAAACATAACCTGTAATTAAAAACTGCTGAAATCACATTTGTTAATGGTCTCTTGGTCCACATTACAATAATGATCAATATACAGGGCTCTCGCTTAACTTTTTTTCCCTGTTGCCAGCCGGGCAAGCTTGACAGCTTTTTAGGTGGTCAACTGACAATTTAGGTGGTCATTTAAGACGGTTTGCATGACGCGTGCGATAATGTGCTCGGACGAAGTGCGTAGTTACCTGTCGGAATTATGCTCAATGAAGCATTCAAATATATTGTTTAAGAAGGAACTGCAGATGCTAGAAAATCGAAGGTAGAAAAAAGTGCCGGAGAAACTCAGCTATGGAGCGAAGGAAATAGGCAACGTTTCAGGCCGAAACCCATCAGTCTGAAGAAGGGTTTTGGCCCAAAATGTTGCCTATTTTCTTCGCTCCATAGATGCTGCCGCATCCGCTGAGTTTCTCCAGCACTTTTGTCTACATTCACATATTATTTCAGCTTCAAATAACTCACAAACTAAACATATTCACCAATCAAGACATGATATATACCACAATGACATGCAGCAAAATAATAATACAATATCTCAACTCTTTTTACACATTGCAATTAATGCAATTTCTATTAGTTCTTTCCGCTTCCAAACAAAAATGTGGTTTGATTATTCAGCATATGATCAACCTGTGTCAATAAATCTTGGACCATGGTAACATATATGCTTAACCATGCACACTACAGATTGATGCAAGCATGTTTTCTTTGAGGGACCGAAAATTACCATGACATGGCCATAGCATGGGTCGTTATTGCTATTGGTACAGAAACACTCTGGCTTCCCACATAATTTATCCATAACAAAATATACAGGCTGCAAGGAAATTTTTGTAGGCATTTTATGATAATAGCTGTTAAAACCGACTATACCCATCTGACAGGTTAAACATTACACTAACTGACAAGAGATGGCTAAAGGACATAACTGCAGCAAATGTTCTTTTGGTAATATGTTTAAAGTTGTCAAAACAAATAATAACATTGGGAATTAAAACACATTTGATTGCATCCCGTTATCCCATAGTCAATGTTCGCTCTGAAGACCATGAAGCACAATAGGGTCAGGGGGTGTGTGAATCAGTGCGGGGTGGATAGATGGCGGGGGGGGGGGGGGGGCGGTTGAGAAGGCAATCGGCGCGGAATGGATGGATTGAGGCAGGTGAATTAGTACGTGTTGGTTGGCGTATGTAAAATTGTGAGGGGAGGGCACGGAGGATGTCAGTGGTATTGAATGGGGGATAGGTACGGGATGGATGGGGGGGGATCAGTACAGGATGAATGGGGGTAGACAAAAATTCTGGAGAAATTCAGCGGGTGAGGCAGCATCTATGGAGCTAAGGAAATAGGCAAAGTTTCGGGTCGAGACCTTTCTTCAAATTGTTCCCCCCATTCTTGTTGAATGGGGGATCAGTACAGGATGGATGGGGGGGGATCAGCACGGGATGAATGGGGGGGGGGGAGGACCATGTGGATCGGAGGGTCTGTGTAGGATGAATGGAGGATCACAACAGGATGAATGAGGGGATCAGTATAGGATGAATGGAAGATCAGTACGGGATGAATGAGGGGATCAGTACAGGATGCATGAGGGGATCAGTACGGGATGCATGAGGGAATCAGTACAGGATGAATGGGGAATCAGTAAAAGATGAATGGGGAGATCACTAGAGGATGGATGGGGGGATTGCTGCAGGGTAAATGGAGGGTGTGTCAGTACGGGATGAATGGGAGGATCAATGCCGTATGAATGGGGGGAGAAGTGCAGAATGGATGGGAAGGGGGGTCAGTACAGGATGAATTCGGGGGCTTTCAAAAGCGCGGCGCTTTCAAAACAACCCCTCTCGCACGCCGAGGCCAGGAGGAGAGAGGGAGGGAGGTCTCCTTCCGCCGGGCGGGGTGCGGGAGGAGGAGGCGGTGGAGCTGCTGTGCGGGGCCCGTCATTCGCCCCGACCCTTCGTCACCCCGCTCCTAGTATCTTTGCCCCGCACTACAGCTGTTGCCGCCACCGACACGAAACGCCACGTTCCTATTCGCCAGAGATGCTGCCTGACCCGTTGAGTTACTCCAGTTTTTTGTGTCTTTCTGTATAAACCAGTATTTGCATGCCAAGCCGGGCAAAATGACTCAGCGTTTAAGTTGCCCGGCGCCACTTTGAGTGGTCATTGGCACCAGGGCAACCGCTAATTTCGATCCCTGTTATATGTGAAATGAGGTCCTTGCTGTTCATAAAACACAGACTAGATAGTTTGATTTTTTGTTATATTTGGATGGTCTTGCAACTTTTTAGCATTATGACTTGGATCTCAGTAAGAATAGATTTTTCAAGTTAAAGGTTTCTGCACTCTGGCTCCAGCTGTTTGTTTTGTGCAGTGTGAATGGATAATACTAGTTATTTGGGGAGGGTTTCAATTACATCAAACACTCATATCTCTAGCCTTCTTTCTGACTTTTGTTTGTTGAATGATTGCATTATTTATTAATGAGATTGTTACTATAAATAAATATGCAGAGCCTCGTATAAATGCTGACAAATCTTCCAAATGTTTGCAGCATTTTTGCATGTCTTTCATATTATGATACGTTTAAAAACAACTATTTGCACTCCCTGGTAAACTGCACATCCACACCATTGATGGGTAGAGGGGACAGGGGTGTTCCTCTCCTCCTAAAGTCCACCACTAACTAACTCCTTAGTCTAGTCGGTGTAATCATTTGTCGGTTAGTTAGTTTATGCAACCTCTAATCAACTGGCAGCTCAGTTAAGGAATTTCTATTGTCCCTTTTTTAACCTTCATTTTTTTGGTGGCGTGGGCATCTCAGACATATAGAATTTTGTTGCCTATCCCTAATTGTCCTCAACAGTACATATTTCTGGGCTGTTTCAAAGGACTCTTCAAGATTCAACCTCGTATTAAGAGTCTGAAGTCACACACAGGCTGGAGCAGTTAAGGACAGCAAATTTATTTCCCTGAAGGACATAAATGTCCACATTTGCAGTGGACTGCAAAAGTTGTGTACAGGCCACCTAACAGTAGTACTGGAGTTGGGTTGGCATCAAACAGGAAATTAGAAATGCATGTAACAAGGGTAACACAGTTATAATGGGTGACTTCAATCTGCATATAGATTGGGTGAATCAAATTGGCAGGGGTGCCGAGGAAGACGATTTCTTGGAATGTATGCGGGATAGTTTTCTAAACCAACATGTAGAGGAACCAACGAGAGAGCAGGCTATTCTACACTGGGTGTTGAGTAATGAGGAAGGGTTAGTTAGCAGTTTTATTGTGCGTGCCCCCTTGGCCAAGAGTAATATGATTGAGTTCTTCATTAGGATGGAGAGTGGCATAATTATGTCAGAAATAAGGGTTCTGAACTTAAACAAAGGTAACTTTGAAGGTATGAGCCGTGAATTGGCCAAGATAGACTGGCAGGTGAGTCTTAAAGGGTTGACAGTGGATGTGCAATGGAAGGTATTTAAAGACTGCATGGATGAAGTACAAAAATTGTTCATACCAGTTTGGCAAAAGAATAAATCAGGGAAGGTGGTGCATCCGTGGATAACGAGGGAAATCAGGGATAGTATAAAAACTAAAGATGAGGCATACAAATTGGCCAAAAAAGCAGTCTACCAGAGGACTGGGAGAAATTCAGAATCCAGCAGAGGAGGACAAAGGGCTTAATTAGGAAAGAGAAATAGATTACGAAAGGAAACTGGCAGGGAACATAAAAACTGACTGCAAAAGTTTTTATAGATATGTGAAGAGAAAGAGACTAGTTAGAACAAATGTTGGTCACTTGCAGTCAGAAGCAGGTGAATTGATCATGGGGAACAAGGACATGGCAGACCAATTGAATAACTACTTTGGTTCTGTCTTCACTAAGGAAGACATAAATAGCAGTGGACCGGAGGTCAAATAAGATGGGGGAACTGAGTGAAATCCAGGTTAGCCGGGAAGTGGTGTTGGGTAAATTGAATGGTTTAAAGGCCGATAAATCCCCAGGGCCAGATGGCCAGAGTGCTCAAGGAGGTAGCCACGGAAATAGTGGATGCATTAGTGATAATTTTTCAAAACTCCTTAGATTCTGGAGTAGTTCCTGAGGATTGGAAGATAGCTAATGTAACCCCACTTTTTAAAAAAGGAGGGAGAGAGAAAGCGGGGAATTACAGACCAGTTAGTCTTACATCGGTAGTGGGGAACTGCTAGAGTCAGTTATTAAAGATGGGATAGTAGCGCATTTGGAAAGTAGTGAAATCACTGGACAAAGTCAGCATGGATTTACAAAAGGTAAATCATATCTGACTAATCTTATAGACTTTTTCGAGGATGTAACTAGTAGAATGGATAAGGGAGAACCAGTGGATGTGTTATATCTGGACTTTCAGAAGGCTTTTGACAAGGTCCCACATAAGAGATTAGTATATAAACTTAAAGCACACGGTATTGGTGGTTCAATGTTGAAGTGGATAGAGAACTGGCTGGCAGACAGGAAGCAAAGGGTAGGAGTAAACGGGTCCTTTTCAGAATGGCAGGCAGTGAGTAGTGGGGTACCGCAAGGCTCAGTGCTGGGACCCCAGCTATTTACAATATACATTAATGATTTGGACGAGGGAATTGAATGCAACATCTCCAAATTTGCAGATGACACCAAGCTGGGGGGTATAGTTAGGTGGGAGGAGGATGCTAGGAGGCTGCAGGGTGATTTGGATAGGCCGAGTGAATGGGCAGATGCATGGCAGATGCAGTATAATGTAGATGAATGTGAAGTTATCCACTTTGGTGGCAAAAACATGAGGACAGACTATTATCTGAATTGTGGCAGATTAGGAAAAGGGGAGATGCAACGAGACCTGGGTGTCATGGTGCACCAGTCATTGAAAGTAGGCATGCAGGTGCAGCAGGCAGTGAAGAAAGCATATTGTATGTTAGCATTCATAGCAAAAGGATTTGAGAATAGGAGCAGGGAGGTTCTACTGCAGTTGCACAGGGTTTTGGTGAGACCGCATCTGGAGTATTGCGTATAGTTTTGGTCTCCAAATCTGAGGAAAGACATTCTTGCCATAGAAGGGGTTCAGAGAAGGTTCACCAGACTGATTCCTGGGATGTCGGGGCTTTCATATGAAGAAAGACTGGATAGACTCGGCTTGTACTCACTGGAATTTAGAAGATTGAGGGGGGAATCTTATAGAAACGTACAAAATTCTTAAGGGGTTGGACAAGCTAGATGCAGGAAGATTGTTCCCGATGTTGGGGGAGTCCAGAACAAGGGGTAGCAGTCTAAGGATAAGGGGGAATTCCTTTAGGACCGAGATGAGGAAAACATTCTTTACACAGATAGTGGTGGGTCTCTGGAATTCTCTGCCATAGAAGGTTGTTGAGGCCAGTTCATTGGCTATATTCAAGAGGGAGCTGGATGTGGCTCCTGTGGCTAAAGGGATCAGGTGGTTTGGAGAGAAGGCAGGTACGGGATACTCAGTTGGATGATCAGCCATGATCATATTGAATGGCGGTGCATTTTTCCGCAGCAAGGATAATATATGTGTCATATGAAACTCTCTCCGCGGCTCCCGAATCGGCCTCTTACCAGAGACTTCACAATGTTAAAGTCCACAGGCCCCGCAGCTGGAGCTTCGATCCCCGGCAAAGGGTGAATCCCCGACTGGTGAATAGCCTTTTGTTAATATTCCAGATCATCAACTAAATTGAAATTCTACAGCTCGCATGGTGACAATTGAACTCTGGTTCTGGATTATTAGTGCAGGATTCTGGGTTACTTAACAATTGTTTCACCACAAAATGTGTAATGTTTCTTCCTTTCTGGGCATCATAATTGCTCCTGCAAGCTCTTCAGAAAATGCTATTTTCTCTGACCAGCCATTTCGATCCCACTACAATTTCCGAGATCTTTTGTTCCATACCTCCAACTCGCCCCAATTCCTAGACACATGATTGTAATCACAGCCTTCCCAGGTCTGAATCCTGATTAATCCCAACTTTTGTTGACATTTTCTGAGATTGAGACTACTTTTTGGCTGTTTGTGTTGGCATTGGACACCAAGCAAGAGGAGTGGTACTGGGTACTGATTTTGTGTTGGAAATTTAAAATGTAAAGATCTCCTCAGTTGCTAGCAGCAGAGGTTCTTCCAGACTGTCAAGGGAACCCTACCTGCTTTTGGCTTTAAGGAAGTGAGAAGGACTACTGATGGATAGTATGGTATTTTTCACTGATCAAAATGGTATTTTTCGTTGAAAAAGGGACGCCTTGTTTGAGTAACTCCGTGGGTCAGGCAGCATATCTGGAGAACATGGATAGGTGATGTTTCAGCTTGGGGCAACCCTTCTTCACACTGCTTGCTTATTATTGGGGGGGGGGGGTGGAAGAGGAGAGAAAACTGGAAGAGAGGAGGGGCAGGATGAAGCCTGTTAGGTGATAGATAGTTACAGGTGAGGGGAGTTTTTTGACAGGCTGATGGTTGGACAAAGGCCTGAACTTCAAAGACAAATGTAAATTAAGTAAATTGTGAAGCCAGGAGAGGAAGGGGAGAAATGGGATGTTACTTTTAAAATGAGTTTTGAGGTCGTAATCTGCCCAATTGCTGAGTGGTGAGTGGCATACTATGCTAGACCTCCAATTAAACTGCACCTTCCTCTCTATATTTGGTTTTTTTAAACCATTTTTTAAATTAAGGTGTGTTACTCTTTCAAAGCTAAAATCTCTCCAGGTATATTTATATGAGAATTCTATTCTCATTGATTTAAAAAGTTTCAAAGAGATGCAGTTCTCTGAAAGAAAAAAGATTCTGCTTAATCTGTTTTAAATGAGTGACGCCTACTTATTTTTTAAACTATGACCCTTAGTTTTTGATTATTTTATAAAGGGAAACATCCTCGTCGCATCTACCCTGTCAAGCCCATCAGGATTTTGTTTTATCAAGTCATCTCTTGCTCTTCTAAACTCTAGCGGATAGGAACCTAACCACTCATTAGGTAGACACAAAATGCTGGAGTAACTCAGCAGGACCGGCAGCATCTCTGGAGTGAAGGAATGGGCGACGTTTTGGGTCAAGAACCTTCTTCCAATTTAAAAGAAGGGTTTCGACCCGAAATGTCGTCCATTCTTTCTCCAGCCTGTCCTGCTGAGGTACTCCAGCTATTTGTGTCTTATCTTCCTTTGTTATTTCTTTTGGCCAAAATTACCAATTTCACATTTTCCTGTAGTATATTGCTTGTTGGATATTTGTTATCCCATCTGTATCCCCTTTGAATCCTCCTTATGCCCTCTTCACAACTTACTTTTTATTTATGTGTAGGAAAGAACTGCAAATGCTGTTTTAAATCGAAGGTAGACACAAAATTCTGGAGTAACTCAGCATCTCTGGAGAGAAGGAATGGGCCACATTTCGAGTCGAGTTTGAAGAAGGGGCTCTTCCCGAAACGTCGCCCATTCCTTCTCTCCAGAGATGCTGCCTGACCTGCTGAGTTACTCCAGCATTTTGTGTCTACCTTACTTTTTATTTATGTTTGTTTAATTGCAAATTAAGCAACCATACATACTCTTGGTGTCTTCAACAGTGTCATTTATATAAATTGTACCAGGTTGAAGTTCCAGCTCACATCCATGTGATACACCACTTGTTATGTTTGCCAGTAAGAAAAAATATATGCCTATTGTCTTTCCCGTTGGTCAATCTTTTCTTGAAATCAGATTTGTAGTGTCCAAATAGAACTTGAAGCGTATTGGTAATTTTCATATCACGGATTTGTTTTTCTCCAATAACATTGGATTTATTTTCTCATTATCCAATTTAAAAGAAATCATCTGAGCTGTATGTTTGAGGAATTGTTGCCTAATTTATGTATATTTATCTTACTTTATGTATTTCTCATTCATCCATTCACATTTCTCGTGTACATCTATTTTAGGAGAAAAGTTTTTTTTTAAAATTCATCTCCTTCCCAATGCTTCTAAATTTTAACGGCCCATGTATCATTTTCTGTCCATTTTGCATTTTCTCTGCAGTTGTTTTCAATTACACTGATGTGTAATAGGGCAACCTTTCATCAGAGCACATATTGATAGTGAGGTTTGTCTTATTTAATTCTTGCACTTTAGCAGTGCTGCATCCTACTAAAGGTAGGATCAGTACTTCAGTCATGGCAAGCGGAAATGGGTGATTTCCATTTCCAATGTGGATATCAGCAATTATAAATAGTTCATAAAAATAAAGACAAGCTGGAGACAGAATTATATCTCCTATCCATGTACAATTATCCTCCATTTCATACTTGCTTTGTTCACTTAGAGACATTGCTACAACGCCCATTCAGTCCAGCAGGTCCATGCCAAACAACGATCACCTATTCGCACTAGTGCTATGTTCTTCCACTTTCACATATACTGTCCACCCACTAGTGGCGAATTACAGTGACCAATTGACCTATAAACCCAAACGTCTTTGGGATGTGGGAGGAAGCCGGAACACCCTGAGGAAACCCACGCAGTTACAGGGAGATTATGCAAACTCCACACTCCACAGCACCCGAGGTCAGGATGGAACCCGGATCTCTGGCATTGTGAGACAGCAGTTCTACCAGCTGTGTCTCTGTGCCACCCCTTAACCCCCTCTTGCACATGCTTAAAATCCAGATATTTGACTCAATTCATTACTTGCCTGTATTACAATAAAAATGTTCATTAAGTCCTCTTGAATTGAGATGTTCAACCAAGGGTGTTAAAATACACAAAGGCAGTTAACTGAACATATTTTATCATGTTGTTAATAAGTCTTATAAAATCTTTCTCCAAACTCTTTAGGTTACCGTGTAATTCAATGGCAACTGAAAGCTACTTTTGGACAGTATGAGACAAATGTTTGGACCCGGTGACCTGATTGTGCAATACAGGGGCAACTTTGCGAAATCTGAAGGTACATTATCTTGCATATATTTAAATCTGGGCAGTGGTTATATTGGTTCTCATTATGTGATGCTTGTATCTGGTTTTCCTGTAGGTGGTGCTGTGATAGTCATATTCAATGTTAAAAAGGTGTTAACCTGTTACCCAGAGACTCACAGTAGTTGTAACTTCCTGATGAGAGAATGACATAACAGTTTGCAGCTAGATCATAGCTCAATGCTTACCGAAAATAAGTTAGACAAGCAGGTAAGCTGATAAAGAGATTAAATGCAATGATGGTTTTATGTATTCTTCCATATATAAGAGATCAGATAATTAATTAGCCACTTGCGTTAGTCTATATCACATTGCAACATAGAAACATAGAAATTAGGTGCAGGAGTAGGCCATTCAGCCCTTCGAGCCTGCACCGCCATTCAATATGATCATGGCTGATCATCCAACTCAGTATCCCGTACCTGCCTTCTCTCCATACCCTCTGATCCCCTTAGCCACAAGGGCCACATCCAACTCACTCTTAAATATAGCCAATGAACTGGCCTCAACTACCCTCTGTGGCAGAGAGTTCCAGAGACTCACCACTCTCTGTGTGAAGAAAGTCTTTCTCATCTCGGTCTTAAAGGATTTCCCCCTTACCCTTGTCCTGGACTTCCCCAACATCGGGAACAATCTTCCTGCATCTAGCCTGTCCAACCCCTTAAGAATTTTGTAAGTTTCTATAAGATCCCCTCTTAATCTCCTAAATTCCAGAGAGTATAAACCGAGTCTATCCAGTCTTTCTTCATAAGACAGTCCTGACATCCCAGGAATCAGTCTGGTGAACCTTCTCTGCACTCCCTCTATGGCAATAATGTCCTTCCTCAGATTTGGAGACCAAAACTGCACGCAATACTCCAGGTGTGGTCTCACCAAGACCCTGTACAACTGAAGTAGAACCTCCCTGCTCCTGTACTCAAATCCTTTTGCTATGAAAGCTAACATACCATTCGCTTTTTTCACTGCCTGCTGCACCTGCATGCCTATTTCAATGACTGGTGTACCATGACACCCAGGTCTCGCTGCATCTCCCCTTTTCCCAATCGGCCACCATTTAAATAGAATAGAATAGAATAGAATCCTTTATTGTCATTGTACAATATACAACGAAATTTCGTTTGGCAGCATCTCCTTCTGTAGCAGCACCAAGCATAAATCGTAAAAAGAGATAGAATAAATAAATAAATAAAAAGTACAGTAAAAACAGTAAAGTGCAAGTACAGTTAGATAAATGAATGAAAAAGATTGTGTTTTTAAGTGCAGAAGTTATTGTCCGTTGGCTGGAAGGTGGTAGTGTGTGTGTGTGTATGTATGTGTGTGTGTGTGTGTGTGTGTGTGGGGGGGGGGGGGGGGTGTCATAGTTTACTGTAGCAGACTCTTCACAGCCATGGGGAAGAAACTGTTCTTCAGTCTGTTGGTACGTGCTCTCATGACTCTGAGTCTGCCAGAGGGGAGGATGGAGAATAGAGAGTGCCCTGGGTGGGTGGGGTCATCCTGGATCTTTTGGCCCGATGGAGGAGACGGCTTGAGTAGATCTCCTCCAAGCGTGGAAGTGGGGAGCCGATGATCCATGAGCAGTCTTGATGACCCGCTGCAGTTGTTTCTTCTCGGATGCGGTGCAGCTGGCATACCACACCGTGCATCCGTAGGTCAGGACACTCTCTATTGTGCAATGGTAAAAGTTTTCCAGCAGAGGTGGAGGGAGTCTGTTTCTCTTCAGCGTTCTCAGGAAGAACAGACGCTGCTGGGCCTTTTTAATAATGTGGGTGGTGTTCACAGTCCAGCCCAGGTCCTCTGAGATGTGCAGTCCGAGAAATTTGAAGTTTTTGACCCGCTCCACCTCTTCTCCGTTGATGTTCAGGCCTGAGTGTAGTGTAGTCCTTGTCCTCCGGAAGTCAATGATGACTTCTTTTGTCTTCTTGGTGTTAAGGTTGAGGTGGTTGTCGCTGCACCAGGCCGTCAGTGCTCGGACCTCCTCCCTGTATGGTGCCTCATCCTCTTTGTTAATCAGTCCAACAATGGTTGTATCATCTGCAAATTTGATGAGGGTGTTGGAGCCATGGGTGGCAACGCAGTCGTGGGTGTACAGTGTGTACAAGACAGGACTCAGAACACAACCCTGGGGAACACCGGTGTTGAGGACAATGGTGGAGGACGTGGTGGTGCCCATTCTGACATACTGGGGTCTGTTAGTCAGGAAGTCTTTTATCCACAGACAGAGGGAGGTTCCAAGTTGCAGTGTCTGCAGTTTGTTGATCAGCCGGCTGGGGCTGATGGAGTTGAATGCTGAACTAAAGTCAACAAATAGCATCCACTTTCAATATGGGTGAGAGCGGAGTGGAGGGCAATGGAGATGGATCTGTTGGACTTGTAGGCGAACTGATGTTGGTCAAAGCCAGGTGGGATATGGGCCTTGACATGTTGTAACACCAGCCTCCATGCATTTCATGATCACCGGTGTCAGGGCCACAGGCCGGTAATCATTCAGTCCATGATGGCAGAGGTTTTGGGCACAGGGATTATGGTGGCAGTTTTCAGGCAGGTGGGACTGTGGCTTGCTGCAGCGAACGGTTAAAGATGTTAGTGAATACTGCAGCAAGCTGATGGGCACATGATTTCAGCAACCGGTCCCTGGTGCTTTGCTGGTGTTGATGCCTTGCAGGACTCGCAGTACCTGGTGTTGTTGGATGGTGGGGGCTGGTCATGGTCTGATGTGTCAGCTGTGTGTCCTCTGCCTGTCTGCTGTCCTCTTAGGTGCTTCTCTTGTGTCATAATAATAGTCGCTTTCCTGTTTTTGCCACCAAAGTGGATAACCTCACATTTATCCACATTATACTGCATCTGCCAAACATTTGCCCACTCACCCAGCCTATCCAAGTCACCCTGCAGTCTCCTAGCATCCTCCTCACAGCGAACACTGCCCCCCAGCTTAGTGTCATCCGCAAACTTGGAGATATTGCCCATCTTTAACATTTGGATATGTACATGGTTTATTCCTTCTGGGATTAAGTCTTTTATTTCAAAAAAAGGTTCTATTAGTCTTCCACATTGGTTGCATCTTCATGAAATTGAAGTAATCAGTTTTGACTGATTTAAATTTTCAATCATTTTACTGAAACTATTTATAAAACTCTAGGATTAACTATAGCTTCTTGAGTATATAGTTTCACAAGCTAACTAAAATGTGCTTCCTAACATGATATCAGATACATACAAGAGACTAGCTTTAATATAAAACCAAAGATTGACACAAAAAGCTGCAATAACTCAGTGGGACAGGGAGCATCTCTGGAGAGAAGGAATGGGTGATGTTTCGGGTCGAGACCCTTCTTCAGACTATATAAAAACCTACAATATTAGCAAGCTGAGCATTTCTTTGTATGCTTCTAGGTCCAACATTTAGAACTTGAGGAACCTGGGAGGAAGTTAAAAAGCACATCCTCAGAGGAAATGATCCCTTGATTATTCCCAGTGCTAGTGAGTATAGGAGTAGCAGGATAATATATGTGTCATATGAAGCTGAAGAAATGATGCACAAGAGAAGCACCTGGAATATTGGGATAATTCTATTCTATTTATCCAAATTATCAAATTAATCCTCAACAGGTCTCGGACTGGTGCTCTCAGATGAAAACCTAATCTAAGAGAAGGTTTAAGCTAATTTTGTGAGTATTCACCAGGATAGAGAAGAGTAGAGAAACATAAGGAAGCACGAGAAGCAAATAGAGTTATACAGATGGAATTAAATGGTGGAAGTGCAAAGCAGTCTAAAATGAGATGTGTGTGTACATAAAGGTACGGAGCGTAGGAAGAGTTTTCTGAGCTAAAATATAGCGATAAGGGGATACCAAGTAAAAGTCTGCGCACAAATCTTTTGAAGATGTCGGGAAAAATTGGGTCTTTTTATTGTAGCCAGAACAGTGCATATTAAATTTAATATTATTGGATTCGTCCAACCATGTGTCTGTAGAAGGGTCTCGACCTGAAACGCCCAATGGGCCGCGCCTGTGGACTGGGAAAGCAACCAGAGGCCTTTATCGAGGAGCCATGGTCTCGATGCCTCCCGGTTCGCTGTGTAGAAACTCAGGTTGGGGCGTGGCGGGGGCTTGTGGGTAGAAGCCTGGGTCGGGCGAAGCGGCCGGCAGAGCCCGCGGCTGGAGCCCAGGCCGGCATCATGGAGACATGAAGTGGGGCGTCGACAGGGGTGAGGCCTCGGCGGCGGCAGCGGTGGGGCCTCGCAACGATAGGGCCTCGCCGGTGGTGAAGCCTCGAGGTGGCGGCTGTGGGACCCACGGTCGATGGTCAGTGAGTGCGTGGAGGACCACCGTGAGGGGAGAAGAGAAGAACAATGGAGGACCACCGTGAGGGGAGAAGGGAAGAACAATGGACAATGGCGGGGGGAAAAGGACAATGGGGACCCGGCGTGGGGGAACTGCTGTGGCGGACGGGAGGGAGGACAAAAGGGGGGGCCGGCGTGCTTTGTAACTTTGTCAGCGCTGTAGGTGGTTGCTATTTGTATATATTGTGTATGCAAGCAAAGAATCTCACTGTGCTTAGTCACATGTAACAATAAAGTATTCCTATTCCTTTTCTCCAGAGATGCTGTCTGACCCGCTGAATTACTCCAGCTTTTTGTGTCTATGTTGTGTCAAATTTCTTGGATATTCGGAAACGCCTTTAGTTAGCTTCCATAGGTCAAGAATGGATTGCAAATTCCAGATTCAGAGAGGTTTTAAAAACATAATTCACCATTTAACTTAGATAATAATGAATAAAACTGATTAGCTTAGATGCAACTTACCGAAGACCAATTTTCATTTTATAACTAGCTTATTACAGGGGGAATAAACAGAAAGGATGTGAAAACCTGACAGAGATTGTAACAATGATTTACTAGAATAGTACCAGGGAATTGGTTTATTTGAAGCTGCTATGGAAAAAGAAGCTTGTTCATGCAGAGAATATTAAAATTAATTGATAGGCCTGGTAAAATCATCTTCAGTGTTCCAAATCATGAATAGTTTACGAGTAAATTAAGGAGAAACTATTTCCAGTGGTAAAGGGTTGATAATCAGAGGACGTGGGCTTAAGGAGACTGGCAGAAGCATCATGAAGCTCTTTAACTTTTTTTTTACTTTTAAAATTCTAACTAACAAGGCAGGTTGAAGTTTCGGCAAATAGATGAGAAGACTTAATTTGATAGCTGTTTCAAGCATTGTGGGTTGAGTGGCCACCATTCTGTTTCAACCTCCTTAGATGCTGCTGCACCCGCTGAGTTTCTCCAGCCTTTTGTGTACCCTCAATTCTCCAGCATCTGCAGTTCCTTCTTTAACATTCTGTTTCAGTTCATGACTCTGTTGGTCAAGAAATGTATGTCGTTAATTGTCTTATGTCTCGACACAAAACAATGAAATTCTTACTTGTAGCAGCATCACAGCCCTGTGAACACAATATAGATAATGTATAATAAACAAATTCAATAAATTAACAACCCCTGTAAGAGTGTAAAATGTTAATCTCCCAATAGATATTGTAATTATGGACCCTCATTACCTTCTTCCCTCTCCCCTTCTTTTTGTCTTTTAATTTTTTTTCAGTCTCTCTTTCACCCCTTTCCCAGGCACAACATTTTCAATCCCCTGTTTCCCCCTGCTTTCTCCTCCTCTACTGCACCAATTCCTTTCCCTTTCTTCCCACAATTTCTTGTTAGCAGCATGACTAATCAAAAAATATTGCATGTTAACTTAGTTACCATTATTACAATTGTTTATCCACTTCATACCTATCATTAAATCTGATTTAACATGAGCCCCATGCATTGTCTTGAATCTCTGTCTGCAAGCCTACAGAAGATTGAACAGCATTTGAATATGTTGGTATGTTTCCTCGTGTATAGTAAGCAGGTAATTCTCTAGTTTGATTTAGTACTGTCATACCCTAATTCCATTCTTTGGTATTCACCCCACTAAACAACTGTAATATGCTTTCTCTTCACTTTCTTCCTTTGCCTGATATGTCTCTTTGTGAAGCAGTCCATCCTCTATCTGATTTGGTCTTGCCTTCCACAAATACCCGTTTTGGTCTTAATTCCAATTTTTAAGTACCTTGGGCAATTATTTTATCTAACTGTTTATACACTATGAAAATGGAAACCATATTTAAAACGGTCAACTTCTCCAAGATATGCAATAGAATGTATATCCAACAGGCTTTTTTTACCAAAATATTGTTCATGTTAGCTATATATTACTATGGCCTCAGGGGATTAACAACATGGAATTTGTTATTAAAATTCAACTTAATCTAGGATTTTCATGACCTCTAACACTAATTAAATCTTTTTGTAATTGAATATTTAGAAAAATAACACTTGGAAAGATTAGGTTTACATACATGACGTATGTACTTGTTTAGTTATAATCTCTGAATTTTCAAGTTGAAGCTGCCATGTTCATTGTTGTATTGTAGCAATAGTATTTCAAGTAGCATCTTTTTTTTAACGTGTGACCTAATCACGGTATTTTTTTAAATTTTATATATAATCAGTCACTTTCAGTGGTTTTGCAAAAGTTCCTTCATGAAATAGTAAAATTAAACAGATAGATAATAGTTTTTAATGGCTACCTTTCCTTATTGTTTATATGTTGAGAACTGAATACAAATCTTGTTAAATTGATCCCATTCCAACATTGTAAAAACACAAAATAAAAGAGGCAGGTGAGGTAGCATATAAGGCACGGTTAATGTTTCAACACATTGACCTTCTGTCAGAACTGGGAGATGTTATAAATGAGCAGCTTCTAAGGAGAAACAAAGCCAGGGAAAAAGGGTGGGGAGAAAAGAATAGAATGTTGTTGAACAGAAGATGATTAGATGACAGAAGTGATATTAGCGTGACAAAAGCAGGTGGTAAAGAGATAAATAATGATCTATCCAAGAAACAGAGGGTTGTGATGTGGGAAATAACAGAGTGGGAAGGTAAGGAAAAGAACCATTTTGGTTCTGAAAAAGAGGAATAGGGGTGAATTGCTGGAATTGGGGGTTGTTCCCTAAGGAGTGGGAAGTGCCTGGCTGAGGTGGAAGCTGTTAGGTCCACATCCAGCTCCATAAAATGACTATGATCCTTCTCCCATTTCCTTCCCACATGCCCCCAATACCAGGTTTGGCTGCATGACCACTGCCTTTTCTCCTGCTGGTTCTGACTGTAGTTTTCCCATTGTAGATGATAAGCATTGTTGTTTACATTGAATTGCAAAATGGGCAGGGGGGAACTAAAGCATATATTTATGCCTTTCGAACATCTCAAAGGATCTTAGGTAGATAAAATGCTAGAAAAACTCAGCAGGTGAGGCAGCATCTATGAAGCGAAGGAATGGGTGATGTTTCGGGTGGAGACCCTTCTTCACTGATGAGTGGATGGGGGGGGGGGGGGACGGGAAAAATAAAGGAAGATGCAGAGACAGTGGGCTGTGGGAGAGCTGGGAAGGGGAGGGGAAAGAGGGAGAAAGCAAGGACTACCTGAAATTGGAGGTCAATGTTCAAATGATCTTAAGTACTTTGATATGTACAATGTCCAAAATAATTAAATGACTAATGTCACAGCTTCCTGCCATTGATGAGTAAAAGATGCTTGACTTGTACAATACCATTGGTACCATATGTATGTAAAGAGGGAACTGTATTGAATGATTAGTAGTGCCATCCAATGTGTGAGCAAAGTTGGCCATAGTGTAAAACAGTGCCATCTGCTGGATAATATAAATATTGTTTTTATTATTGGCTATTTATTTAAGATCACAATGTACAATGCCAGCCATCTTATAGCATTGGCAGCTTCAACATGTGCAGGTCACCTGATAATTTAATAATGATGACTAAAAAAAAAGGCATGGTTTGGATTTGAACATAAGGGCATATGTCATCCTCACAAAGGTTATGCAAGTGTGAATTTGAGGAGGGTCTGTTGGATCATTATGGAAACAGTAAAAAGCATGACCCGTCGTATCCTGATTGTCTTTTAGTAGGATGAGAGAGAGTGATATCTCATTAGTCTTGTTTCCTCAAAGTGTTCTGATATTTGCTATGACATGATGTATAATGAGGTCAATGACAACTTAATTATTGATCATTTTGAATTTGTTTGAAAATAGGGTAAGGTACTTATGCTAAGATATTCTATTAAGATATGCCTCTTTCATATCAAGTCAATTCACAGAAAAACTGGTAGCTGTGAGATTGCTTTTACATGATTGGATGGTAGGAAGCAATCACGATGATGAAAACTGTGGAGATGATTATAGGACTTTTATTGCCATCAGCATTTTGGGAAGTCTATTATAGTTCAGAAGCTCACACAAAGTTCATCATATCATCTGCAGCAGGCAAATCACAGGCACCAAATAGGATTCTGTGGAATTCAAATCTTGGATTCATAGTTATGATGAGATTGTTGTAAATACCTCACATTTTGCAGCTCAGTTAATGATGAGGAAAAGCCTGGAATTTGCAAGTAAATACTGGCATTTTGCTGAGAATCTCCAGGCACAGTTATTGATGTAATGCAAGGAAACAAAAATAGTAAGGTAACGTTTTTCAATACATTTATATTTTACTTCATATTTTTAACATGAAATGTTTATCCTTAATGTTTTTTAACATTCAGTACTTTATTTAATTTTCATAATTGTTATAATTTTCTGAATGGCAGTCTTTTAAATCATTTTCTTTATCTGGGCATTGCTGCGAACATAAACATTTATTACCAATCCCTAAATATCTAAGATAAGTTAGGGATGTTCTGCTACCTTGAACGGCTGTAGTCTTTCTGGTAAAAGTTCTCCCACGATGTTGTTGGGAGAAAGTTCCACTGTTTAGACCCAATGGCAATGACGGACCAGCAAAACATTTCCAAGTCAGGATGGTGAACTGAAGAGGACATTGCAGATTGTGGTGCCTGCTGCCTTTCCCCTTGGGAGCAGAGGTCTCTGGTTTGGAAGATGCTGTTGGAATTGGCTAAATAAGTAACTGAATTGCATTTTGTAGACAGTACATTCTGTCCATGTGGTGGATTCAGAAACATTTAAAACTCCTGAGCATGCAGAGGAAAGGCTTTCCCAACTGTCAGGGAATTTGGGGTGCACGCTTTCTCCTTTGCACTGTTTGAGATGCTACCCATTTTCCTTTCCTGCATGAATTTTCCATTATAGTTGATATCAATTTGGAGGAATCCAGTAGATCGTTTAAGCAAATCCCGTTTAAAGCTGGACATGCTCTGTGGTTTCGTTTCAGATATTTGAATGTCAGAATATTTTAACTGCTTGTTGGTTAATATTCATAAGCAATAAATTAGATCATCTTTTTCCTAACCATGGAATCTATGGTAATATGCCCAGAACCACTTTTCTGAGATCATTTCTTCCAGAATAGGCTCTGAAATCCAAAGTGATTGTTTTTCTCAGTGACCCATGTAGTTAAATTGCTCAAATGAGCCATTACTGAAATTCCTCAACAATAGGTTTATAAAACTGATGGATATTGGGATAAAATGTATTAGATACTTGTGGGCGCAAGCATCATTCCATCTAAGTAAGATGAAGAATATTTTATGAATGGGTATTCTAAGTAGGCAGTAGAAGCATACAAAGTAGACAAAAATGCTGGAGCAACTCAACGGGTGAGGCAGCATCTATGGAGCGAAGGATTAGGTGACGTTTCGGGTTGAGACCCTTCATCACCTATTCCTTCGCTCCATAGATGCTGCCTCACCCGCTGAGTTTCTCCCGCATTTTTGGCCACCATTGATTTTTCCAGCATCTGCAGTTCTTTCTTAAACAACACGAAGTATACAAAGTGATGAGTTTAGCCTAGGTGAATGGGGAGAAGCTATATTCATTTGTGGATAATTTGCAGACTAGGAGCATTGTTTGAAAATTATGAGTAAACTAAATGGGGAGGGTGTGGGAAATGAAGAACTGATGGGAAGGGGGTATGGGAAATGAGAAAAAAATATTAAATATTGAGTGTCTCTGGAATTAATATATGTGATGGAAGCAGGGATGATGAGAGCTTTCAAAGGGGAATTGGATAGGGATTTGACGGACAATAATTTGTAGTGCCACGGGAGGAAAGTGCGAAGGGACGAAACAAGCAATTCTTCTTCTTCTTCTTGCATATGGAGTGCACAGCCTAAAATTGTAAGACAACTTGTTCTGTTTGATCATCTGTTTTGTGCACGCCAGGTTGATTGCATTTGTCGAAACAGGGTGGACCACGTGAAGTTTGCAATCTCCCACCCCGGCAATTCTTCAAAGAGTCAACATAGTTATTAATTTTTCAAAATTTATTTTGATGAAAACTGCAGGTTTTAACCATAGTTTTAACCAAACTGCAGCAATTGGTTAGATTTTTTTCAGGGAATGAGCTATGTTCCAATTGATCATTCCATTTCTTATTCCATGAAATTGCGTAGCTTGACCTGAACACCCCAAGGTGCAGTCCACACGGAGCAGTCAGTGCTCCAGTACAGCAGTGTCGGCACAAAACATTTAGAACTAGTTCTTGTTTTGGTTTTTATTTAGAAACCTAGCATCAAAGGATGGGTAAGTTGATGGTGTTTTAGGAGAAATTATGTGTTGAATAAGATTTGACTTTCATCTCAATTTATTTTGTTCTTTCAGCAAAAACAAGGATCAACTGAGTAATGAAAGAACTGGAGTAATTGTGGTCCTTGAAGAATGAGAGTGGTGCAAAGGGTCTCGACCCGAAACGTCGCCTATCTCCTTCGCTCCTTAGATGCTGCTGCACTCGCTGAGTTTCTCCAGCCTTTTGTGTACCCGTGTTGCAAACAGACACTGCTTCAGGACTAGTCTTCCCTGACAGAAGCCTGTCGTCCTCCAGGTGAAAGTTCAGAGAGACAGATACTTTACCACCTTCTGCTCTGACAGTATGTATTTTTTAAGTCATTGTATATTTTTGCCATGAACTTTTTTAAGTACTTCTGGTTTCATTTAAGGACTGGTCAATATTTAATAGCTGAAAAAACAATAATAGAGGAGAGGAAATGGTGGGAAATAATAGATTTCATTGAGTCGCAGACTTTCATTGATCAAGGCATACTTATTGGTTTTGGAGAAAAAAAAATTTTGAAGAGTGAGCTAATATAGTTTTGCATTGTCACACACCATGATCATGTTTAAACTTGACATGAGCCTTCTTCTCCCATAATCCACAAATGCCATTAATTTATTTGTCCCTCGTGTTCCCCTTTAAATGCATTGGTGCTAGTCACTCCTGTATCGCTTTCTGTTTCCCAGTGGATGTAGTTCTAAAATTGTTAATGAAAGGAAGGATACCGTGAACCTTTACCATTTTTGTGCCTTTATTTAAGAACATCCGTTTCCACAAGTGAATCATTTATATTTGTACACTCTTCAAAGATTCCCAAGAATGTATTATGCAGGAAGTAATGAAAATGTAAAAACTTAAAAATGTACAGTAAAACTAGGATAATCTGCAATCCAGTTGTTCTGAAATTTGGATGGCTGCGTGTCTGGCTCACAGGTGATGTTGCCTCTACTCCTGTTAAAAGTCATTAGAGCACCATTCCCATTGAAATTGTCCTGGGTCTTGTTCTCATGCTTTTAAACTCACTGAGCCCGTTCCCATCTTCATTTAAAATTGAGCCGGGCCCTCATCCCATCCTCCTTTTATACTCGCCTGGTTCTCTGAAAGATATATTATGACACTAGATAACTTCATAAAAAGAGAGAATTAAAACTGTCTATAGTTATCAATAGGATTAATATAGAATCTACCAGAAAATGTTGCCGTCCAACATAATTAAAGTCCCGTGATGCCGGATTTTCTGAGTTTGATTTTACCATTTTTCCCCTTTTTTGATACTTTGACCACACAAGATTTAAACTGAAAGAAATGTATGAACGCAACTTTGCCACTTTATGTTTTATTAGGATATCCTTGCAAATAACATGCACGCGTGCATTTAAAAAAAAAAATTCTACTATCATTAACAATTTCTAATATCCACCTCCAGATTGGGGCATGGACAATAGGATTCATTTTTGAACAAAAGCACTCATAACTTGAATTAGAGATTTATGTTTAGTTGGCCTGAAGAACGCTGCTTAAACAAAAATTGTCACGCTGCTCTGAGATGTAAAATCCAAAATAGGCGTGAAATGTTGTCTTTGTGATAGCGCATGCAGTTGGCATGAAGGTTGACTTTCATGTAGATTCCTCCAAACCACATAATTTATGATTAATTATTTCTACATGATTATTGCAATTTTAATAACCATTGGCAGTCTGTCACATAACTGCATTTGTATAGCATCTTTAATGTATTTGCCCAAAAATGTCATGCACAATTGCAGTCATTTTTATACTTATAGTACCTTTGAGTCTCTTCTGACACATAATTTGATCATGGCTGTTCAGTACTTTAAATCAAGTCTCTATCCCTTTATAACACTTAAGAATATAGTTCAATTCAGTTATGAGTTTTGAGCTCTGGTCCTCTTGCCATTTTGTAATAAGGAAACCTCATCGGTGCTGGCAGTTGCATGACTAATTGGAAGATTTGGCATACAATTGGTTTTCCCGTGGTTACATGCATTTTAGCTTGTTTACTACATTCCAAGTTATGTCTAGAGCTAAATATGTTGCAACTTGTCCTCTGATTAACTGGTGAATCCCCATTCACTAGTTACTGCCATTGTTACACAATGGCACATCTCCACCTTTAAATCAGAAAGTTATGAGAATGAAAGTATTTCAGCATATAATGCAGGCTGATGACTCTTTTATTACTGATGAAAACTTCACTGCTGGGTACTCCACAATGGTTGAAGTGTTAAATTATTCCATATCTCGTTGGCCCAATTAGTATGCAATAGAGAGTCTCACTGTTTCATCCAATAGTACTCTCTTATTCAATTATCCACATCATTGATACATGTGGAGAACAATCTGTTAACAGTGCAATTAGTGCTAATTAGGAATGGTCTTGTTACACTATGTTCACTAGTGTGCCCCTTTTTAAAGTCAATTAGTGTACTACTTGAGCCTAAAGTTAGAATTGTGGTTTATTGGAATTGTGTTTTTTTTCTCTCTCAGTGAGATGAATGAAATATCAAAGTTGACAATGAAAATTTGACAACTCCCTGTACTAAATTATGATCAGAACTTCAGGTTAATGATTTGTGAAGCTGTTCTTTTTTTCTGATCTTGAAAAACAGGGACAGTAAATATTGCAAGTTGTTTACACCAGTCACTATTACAGAATCAGAACTTATTAAAAGTATCATCAGTTAAATAGAACTATAGAACCTAATCAATGATTAGCTCAGAACCTCATGTGTCATAAAATAGCAGCATCTATGAAGGCACTGACTTTCATTTTTGCTCCATCAGTTTTACTCAGATTGGCATTTAACATATTCTGATTTTTGACCACCATTTTAAGAATCTCCATTGTGGCAGTAAAAAATAAAATTCCTGAGCTACTTAACTGAACATGTTCCTTGCTAGCTATAATAAAGTTTCTTGCTCTGTAACTTTTTGTAAGGCGTTGTTTCAGAATATAAGATATGCAATAACATCTGTCATGGCTGTTGTACAGAATTGTACCATGAAAAGTAGATCTGTAGATTATATTAACTTTTTTTTGTTCTTGTATACAGCCAAACATCTTAGCTCGATGAATCATTCCAGTAATATGTTCAATTACACGAGACAAGATGGCCCATGAATTTCTTTCTTCACACAAGGAGATTTTCAAGATGGTGGCTACTTACATCTGCAGTGGTGAGAATTCTGCCCTTGCAATACTTTTCATTCTATAAAGAGTTTTATTTAGAAACTACCACACTGGACTGTTAATTCCAGCAGTCAGCCATAAATTAAATTTTAGCCGTTTTGCAATTGCATAATGTGTTAATACAATGGGACGGCTTGAATATTAATGCTCCATGTACAGGGGAGAGGGAATTTTTAAATTTCTTCAATAATATTTAAAGTTATGAAGGAAAATAAATCCCACTGTTGAGCAAATGTTCATTGCCAGAGAGATGGATCAACTGTAATCTAGATTTGTTTTGCTGTTTAAAAAGTTAACTTATTTTTGAATGATCTGTAACATAATTTAGTGAGTGGAAAAGGAAAAAAAGATTTCTAAATGAATGTTCAACTCTAAAGTCTGTATGTACTTTGTAGGCGGGAAATATTGATATAGACACAAAGAACTATAGATGCTGGCTTACAACTAAGACAAAGTGCTGATGTAACCCAGTGGATCAGGAGCATCTCTGGAGAACATGGATAGGTGACGTTTTGGGTTGGGACCCTTCTTCATACTGATTGAGGTGAAGTCGGTCTAAAAGCATTACCTATCCATGTTCTCCATAGATGCTGCCTGGCCCACTGAGTTACATCAGCGCTTTCTACCCACTGAGTATTTCCAACACTTACCTATTTAAAAAAATGAAATATCCGGGAACAGTTTAATCCTAATTGACCATTCTCACTTTTTGCTAGCACAAATGCTCACAGTTCCCTCTTACTGTGATCGAGATACAGACCTATCTCACTGCCTTGAAGAATTATGGGTCCCAGTAGCATTGCAGTGCCTCCCTGTAGTTCCGTGTGTAGTTCCCATCTCAGATATACTCCTGCAAGTCTCGATAACTGGCAGAGTTCATCCCCCAGCACTGTGATCTATCAGATATGCAGGGATCTGTAAATACTCAGAAACATTTAAGGACTAGTAAATAAATGTGAAGTAAATAAATGTAAAGTAGCATTGATTATTTTTTTTTATCTAGAAGTTCCTCAAAACATAGAATTTGTAAGTTAAACCACAACTTGACTTTTTTTCCATCTGTAACCTTGCAATCTCCATTGAAATCAAGGGTGATCACAGATTCTGCATTAGGCTAAACTAGAGCAGGATTGATCAATGATTTCCCTATTTTAAATGCTGGGGAATCATACAATTATGAATGTTTGCATTATAACCCATGTAGATTTAAGTGTTGAAAATACATGCAGAAATCCTGGAATTGTTTCCTCTTAACAGGTAAATTATGTTGGCTCCAGTCATATCTACCAGCATTTCCCAGCAAGAAATAGGACATCATTTTAAGATACTGATTAATGCTGTCTGGAAGTATTGGAAAATATCACATAATTTCTGCAGTTATCTGCTCCTTGCTTGACTCTTGCAGCTTGATTTTAAATATCAAATATTTTCAATTTATAGTGCTTTTGTATTTACTCTGAAGCATGCATTTTCCATATTATTACCAAACTTGAATGACAAATTATTATAAATGTGTTTTAATAATTAATTTTGATACAGCCATGTCAATTTCCTGTGTGCTTTTTACAATTGTGGTACTGATCCACCACCGATTTTCTGGCACCCTTGGTTCTAGAGCCTTACCGTATCATCCATTTTGCCAGATTAACAGAGGTCACGTAATAATGATACAACACTACACCTCTGACCTGTTAGTTACATCTCTCCCGTGTCTCTAAAGCACCATGGACTGCTAGAAACTTAAATAAAACAAATATTAAACGTAAGTTAAATTTACAGCAAAACTTGTATTTCTTGCACGGGTGGCCTGGGCGGAAGTTGCCAAATCTGCCAAACATGGGGTAGGCCAGGTGCACCCGCTGCCCCCTCCATCCGATTCCGGAATCCGAGAGGAGTTCAACAGTACCCGGAGCAGTCCGCCTAGGCCGCTGTGCAGACAAGAAAATGGCCTGCATAGTCAGACTCTGTCCTGGCCAGAGCTGGCAGATCCATTCCACTAGCCAACATCAGAGTCTGACTATGCAGGCCGTTTTCTAGGCGGACTGCTCCGGTACTGTTGAACTCCTCTCGGAGCCCGGCTGCAAGGGTCCAATTCGACCCGCCGATCAGCTGGGCCACCGCACCCAGCCTAGGCACCACATTTCCGGGGGGACTTCCGTGGGGGATATCAAGTGAGCGCTCGTAATTGTAGCATGTTCTCTCTTGTGATCTTGAAATTCATCAGCTAATCCTTCTGAAAATTGAAACGGCATGTATTTTCTCTTCGTAATGTAGGTAACATCAGTGGGAAGGGAATGACAGAGCGCATTCACAGTCTCAACCTTCACAACTTCAGCAACTCTGTGCTCGAGACACTAAATGAGCAGCGAAACCGGGGACATTTCTGCGATGTGACCGTCCGAATCCATGGAAGTATGCTCAGAGCTCACCGCTGTGTATTGGCCGCTGGCAGCCCCTTCTTCCAAGACAAGCTGCTTTTGGGATACAGTGACATTGAGATTCCATCTGTGGTCTCAGTGCAGTCTGTTCAGAAGTTGATTGATTTCATGTACAGTGGGGTGCTTCGGGTATCCCAGAGTGAGGCCTTACAAATCCTTACTGCAGCCAGCATATTGCAGATCAAAACCGTCATTGATGAATGCACTCGTATTGTCTCTCAAACAGTTGCAAGCACCGGTTACCCAACGACAAGAGACTTGAACCAAGTAACACCACGAGGAACACCAGAATCTGGTTCATCGGGGCAGAGTAGTGATACTGAAACTGGGTATGTACAAGCTCACTCTCAGCGTAATGTTGAGCGAATCTATTCCTCCCTTTATGCCTGCTCTGGAATACCAGTACAAAATGGCACTGGAGAGAGATCGCTCTATGGTGCACCGGTCGTCAGCCATCACAGCACGCAACTGGTCCTGCAGAGGGAAGAGAATGTAAATAATCCTGCCTGGATAACCAGAATCCAAGAGCGAACACAGCAGATGGAGAGGTACCTTTCCACCCCAGAAACCACACACTGTCGCAAGCAACCACGCCCAGTTCGCATCCAGACCATTGTGGGCAAAGTTCATATCAAGCAGGAGGCTGAAGATGAATATGATTATGATTATTATGGAAAACAGAAAATAAATAGCTCAGAGCAAAATGAATCGGAAGAGTGCAATGAAGATACTGACCAAGCTGAAGGTACTGAGAGTGAACCAAAAGGAGAAAGTTTTGACTCTGGTGTTAGCTCTTCCAATGGGACTGAAACTGATACAATTGACCAACAGTTCATTGCTGGCATGAGCAGAGGAGGACAATCAGATTTCAGACCATCTGAGCAGAATGAGCTTCCCACTGAAGACGGCCAACAGCTCGGCAACTTGAATGCTCCTTCTCCAGAAAGGACTTATAGCACAGAAATGGATACCACAGGTCCCCAAAACAGTGATGGAAATACTGCAAGTGAAAAAGAATTTCAGCAAGCTCCAATGAGCTCTGTGATTTCAATCTCTCAAAACAATCAGTCGCTGGCAACAACTCAGCTTTATCTGAGGCAATCAGATACCCAGGCCACCAACGTGAGAATGCCACTGACCTTAACGAGCACTACTCCTGTCATTGGCACCGCTGGGAGTACGTATATACCCACACTTTTCACCACTCAGAACACTACCAGTGGCAAACTGTTTCAGTTCACTCTGCCACAACCACTCTCAAGCCAACAGACACAATTTATAACGGTTCCGCATCCCAATGTTCCAACCTTTACTACACAGTTGCATCCACAACAATCTCAGTCAACAATGCAGAGTACAAGTGGACAGACTGAAAAAAAACCCTATGAATGCACTCTTTGTAGTAAAACCTTCACTGCAAAGCAGAACTATGTGAAACATATGTTTGTCCATACAGGTAAGAGATCACATTTATGGGCAGCATTACTTGGTTTTAAAAACAAAACATTTTCCTCATGTTTTTTTATAGCTAAAGTTTTATTACAAGGCATATCATTATTTAGAATTTTCATTCATTGCCAATGTTTCATAATCAAAATATTAAACAGAACTTGGTGGATTAGCTATCAGCACTCTTTGAGATTCACTCTCAGCTCAGTGGTGCTGCTGGTAAAGCTGCTGCCTCACAGTGCCAGACACCAGGGTTCAATCCTGACCTTGGGTGTTGTCAGCGTGGAGTTTGCATGATCTCGTTGGGAGCACATGGGTTTCCTCCAGGTGCTCTGAATTCTTCCAACATTCCCAAAGGCATGTGGGTTTGGAGGTTAATTGGGCTTGATGAATTACCACCCTTCATACTAGTTTTATGTTATCCCTCTTTTTCATCTAATATGTAGAGAGTAGATGAAAAAGAGGGATAACATAAAACTAGTATGAAGGGCAGATCAATGATCTGTGTAGACTCGGTAGGCCAAAGGGCTACATTCATGCTGTATATATTAAACTAAAACGGAAAAAACTATCAATACTGTGGCTGTGAAATGTGGGAAAAGGTTGGTACAACTACATAATGCATCAAAATATATCTATTCTCAAAAAGGTTTATTAAGCGTGTGATGGGATACCTTTTACCTTGCTGAATCAGTGCAACAGTAACTATAATCAAGGACCAGAGAATTATAATGGCACAGAAAATAACAGTTTAGTTCATTGAGTCCATGTTGGTTCTTTGTCAGTAATCCTGGCAGACCCATTCTACCATAGTTTCTCCATAGCCTGGCCAGTCAGTTTCTCTTAGTTTTGTGAATCAGTTTCTCCTAGTCTTGAGGAGGTTCAAAATCAGCAGATTAGCAAAGTTCACTTGATCAAAGACCCCACTGACAGACTTGACGGTCAAGAACCAATGCCAGAGATGAGGCACATTCCAGTGCATATGATCAACATGCAGCATTGCAGCAGCTCATTGAGTTTATTTCAATTACATTTCCTCTAACACCAGATGAAGTTGATTTTGGCAGGGGAAACAAATCATATAAATTTAACTTTGGTTGATAGTTAATCTTGAAGAATCTTGAAGAGTTGGCCCCGTATCTCTCATTAATTAGATATCTAACAGACATTAAGACCCTAATTTAGATTTTTCACAGTCAATTAGTTGATCAGGAATAATTGGTTCTCTCTGCAAGCTTCAGTAATGTACATTGCCATCTGTGTTGAAAAAGGATCTGAGGTAATGATTTAAAAATTGGATCTTGCAAGCTGGAAGTATACAGACCACCATATGGAAGAGGGGCCCCATTGCCTGAATCACCTATTATGTTCTTTGCATATTCAAATATGTCCTTAAGGATAATTCACAGACCACAACTAACATGCTTCAAAGCTTGAATGTGGAAAAGTGATGTTTCCCCTCCCCCCATTCATACATTAAAACCTAAAGAGCTGCTGAATCCCCTTCATTCACGGTGAATATGACCACTCACTAACATTGTGCCTCACTAAATTGTAAGTAGTCCTGTTTATTTGCCTTTTTTTCTGATTTAAATTGAGATAACATCTGATAAAACATATTCATTTGCCAAGCAAAGATTGTGTTTTATTTCAGTTAATCAAAATGCTGTGAATAGATTCTGCATTCATCCCTCTGATTTTGTTACATCTCATTAGACATTGGCTTGATAACAAAATCTGGTCTTTGCGTGTGCATTACGTCATTGACACTGAACCAAAATAACAAATCTAATGTGTAAATTCAATAACATAACAGCAGGCTCCTATACTGGAAGTACAATGTTCGCCAGTGTGGCTAAGCCTTTGTTCAGTTGGTGAATACCAAGTTGAAAACCTACAGGATGCAGACCGATAAAATACATTCTTAAAATCATTTAATTTGGCTGTAACAACAATCTTGTAACATTAACTATTGAACTGCTGGCAAAAAAAATGCAGTTAATTATTACGAGCCTAGGATCACTGCGAGGAATTTGTCTGTGTGGACTTTGTCACACTTCTTCCTATAACTGCATGGATTCCCTTGGGTACTCTGATTCCATTTCACATTTCAAATTAATCTAGTTTGTGGGTTAATTGGCGACTGTAAATTACCCGTAGTGGAGGGTCTGGAGTAACAGGGTAGGGGAGTGGAGAATTGACGGGCATGCAAGAAAGAACAGGTTACATGGAAACAAGTGACCAATTGCGACTGATGTAATGCTCTGAGAGTCATCACAGAAGAAATAATCCAAATGGTTGTTCTCTGTATCATAAAAAAAGAGAAATATGAAATTTGAGTAGAAGTGTTAAAGAATCGACTCAAATACCACAAAATTCAAGCTGCCTCTAGTTGTGCACATGACAAGCTCTTTCATGAAAATGTTTATATAGCATAACCCATTCAAATTTATGACTCCAAATCTATTGCTCGCTACCTCTGCTCCCTATTGCCAGCATAGAACATTTGAAAGTGCCTAATCACAATTCCATCTGCTTAATTTGTTGAGTTGTAAAGAGCACATTCAGAATGTTAATATGGACACAAGATGCTGGAGTAACTCAGTAGCATCAGGCTGCATCTATGGAGAACATGGATAGGTGACATTTTGGACCGAGGCCCTTCTTCAGATAACTTTCCCTCATCTCTTTGAGTTCTGTGAGAGCTTCTCTCACTGCTCTCCTTCTGTGACTTTTGCTGCTCTCCTGCTCTACGCCCATGTTCTGACCCAGACTCGCTACCAAAGCCATGTGTGTTTCTTCAACACTTGCCTTAGTCCCCCTCTCTCCAGAATGCTAGTGTTTAAGATTAATAAACGGCAGATTGCATGTGCACTCCTGATCAAGTAAAATAACACAACTAAATCTCCTACTGTTATAGGGTCACGTTATAATAAATACTCCATGATGTAGTTCTATAAGCATACTCTAAATTTGCGAATGTTTACCGAAAGAGACCAGATGGTATGGGTTGCCTAAAACTAAGGTAGATACACCAGGTAGTGTGAATCAGCTGTATAATATTGATATTCAGACCTCTAAAATGCTGCTTATAAATGGAGAATTCTGTCTAAGAAACAGTTGACTAGATTACTGTAGATGACTGATAAAGTATATTGCAGTGCCCAGGTAACTCACTACTTTAGCATGTCTACTCTGTGCTGACGTGTTTGAAGTGTCTCCGAAGTGTTTGAGAGCATCCACTTTTGATTGTTGTGCAGAGCTTTGGCACTATGGTAGCATCCCATATTGCTGCTGTGGAAGGCATTAGAGGTTCTTGACCGCTTTAAGAATGGTAAACTATTCGACTCTCAGATGAAAGAGTTCTGAAAGGAATCCCCCTACATTTCATTATCAGGGATCAGCATTGAACAATGTGTAAGGCATGAAGAACTGCTTGAACAAACTAGGTTTGCATACTCTGGAGTTTAGAAAGATAGCATGGATTTAATTGAAATGTAAAAGATCCTGAAGGGTGTTGAAAAGATGGATGTGGAGACAACAATTTACTTTTTGGTGAAATCCAAATCTGGAGATCTGTGTTTAAAATTGATGAGTCTTCCATTTTAATCCGATATAAGCTTTGTGAGTCTTTGGAACTTTCTCATGGGGCAGTGGGAGCAGAGTCTTTGAATCTGTTGAAGGAATAGATGCATGGATATTTGGTGAGCAAGGGACTAAGAGGTTATTGCAGGAGATGGGAATGCAGCATTGAGATTATAATCAGGTCAGCCATGATTTTATTAAATAGTGAAGCAGGCTTAGGTACCAAGTGACCTGCCAGTCCTAAATAATAGGTTGGTGCAGATTCCTTCAGCTTTTTTATTATTGCCAGCATAAATGCAGTTTATTTTCAAAGGTGTAATGGTTTGAAATATCTTGGAATATCAATGGTGCTTTAATGTTGTTTTTTAAAGCCACAGTCCTATTTCGAAGTTAGTTAAAATGTTGCAGGAAAGGCACTTTGAAAATGTCACTGTATTTTGACAAATTAGAGATTGCAACTGACAGACCCGTTTCATAACCATAGTATTTATGGATTGCTGGTTGACAAATTTATACAGTCTTTCTTCCCTCTAACCCAGCATGGCAGCTTGTAAAATTATAGCAGGGCTGACAGTAGCTAATGTATAAATACTATTTTGCTACTCTACACTGAAAATGTTGTCAATTTATCTGACTGAAATAGAATAGTCCTCTATTTCTTAGTGCTGCAAATCAAATTGAGAAACTGTAGTATTTAAAAGTCTTTGAAAATGATTAACTTTTCTTGTTTTTAATTGTTAAATGCCTTATAGGGGAAAAGCCACATCAGTGCAGCATTTGTTGGCGATCATTTTCTCTGAAGGATTATCTGATTAAACACATGGTGACGCACACTGGTGTAAGAGCCTACCAGTGTAGTATCTGCAACAAGCGTTTTACCCAAAAGAGCTCCCTCAACGTCCACATGCGGCTTCACCGTGGTGAGAAGTCCTACGAGTGCTACGTCTGCAAAAAGAAGTTCTCCCACAAGACCCTACTGGAGAGGCACATGGCACTCCATGGCACTGGCTGCTCTGAGGTGACTACATATGTCTGCTCTGTTTGCCCGGCCAAGTTCGACCAAATCGAGCAATTCAATGATCATATGAGAATGCACGTTTCCGATGGTTAAGAAACTTCTTTGAGAACAAATTTGGAATTAATTTTTAAAAATAACATTTTTAAAACAAAAAGCGCTGGCATATTATTATCAGCAGCAAGATGTTCAAGAATTCTTCAGGATGGTGGCCTTAATGCCTGTTATTGTGTGTGCTCCACTGGCTGGATGACCACTACAGGCCTCAAGATTTTTTCCTCTCATTCAGCTCTTGTTTATTGCTAGCGTGTTGAACACTTCAAAGGCCTACTATCTCTACAGATCTAAATCAGTGTTGCATTATCTAAGGTGGAATTTTCTTTGAAATGATTACACAGCACGAGGTCCGGTAAACTGTGGTATGCAACATCTTTTCAAGTACAAGTAGTACAAGACTTGGTATGTATTGACATTTCTGTGTTCTGATGGTCACAAAATTTGCCTTTTACCGAAGATGACATTGTATGTATAGTGGTTGTAATGACACTGGCAGTTATTTATTATTTACCTGCTATGGGCAGGTCACTTACACAGATGGGTTTCATTTTGAAAATCAAAAGGTTTAATATATAATGCAGCATCCGTGCAACTGCAGTTAGGTACAAGAATTTATTTCACAAATGTGCAAACAACTCAATGTTATTTCAATGAGAAAAAGCGCAGTGAGTTTTATTTCCAATTGCAGATGGTTCCAGTAAACGTTTACTACATGGATGTGCATTTTTTTCACAACAGTATTTGAACAGAGGCAAGGCTTTTTGGAACTTTTGCATATACTGCCACTAATATTCAGAAGACCGTTAAGGTTGCAAGATGAGCTGAATTGAAGGAAGTTTTTTTTCCCCACAATGTGTGGTTGATAACATTCAAAATTAACATATAATCAATGTGGTCTGTTTGACATGCTGTCATTTTGATTGCTGCTCCTATTTTGTCTCTTATTTTATCTTCAGACTGTCAATGATGATTATTCCGATCAATTTTAAAATATTTTGATTAATTTGCTGTTGCCATAAGATTAATTAGAGTTCCATGGTGCACCATTAACAGTGCACCCAAATCAGTCAGTCAGTCATTATAATGAATAGGAAATTGAAAATAGCTGCAATTTGTGCAATATGTACAAAGTTTGAGGGAAGTGTGTCTTGATGAGATGATATATTTCATTGGATATCTTGGTCATATCCCTTGTCCTTAAACTTAGAAACAAACATTGTGAGGAAATAATGCAGTTTAAAAGTCTTGTGTATCTTTACAAAATGAATTTTAGCTGGAAGTACGCAATTTACTACATGTATTAGTTTTGAAGTAATTCCCATGTGAGCGACATTTTTTAGGGCCCATTAACCAAGATGTACACCATGGATGATTCTCAGCTTATTTTGTTTTAAAATCCTGCAGTTCACCTCTTTGGGTTTTATTTCGTTTTGGATATTTTGGAATCATAATTGTAAACAACTCACATTTATCTCTAACCACAGATTTTCATTATTTTGACTACAGATGATCACTCTTAATATAAAATAGCCTCTTTGCACCAGTTTATTTGATTCCAGTGAGTTCAATAAATATGCACTACATTATGGTTATTAGCTAATTTTTACCTGTGGGTACATACTAGAGTATCTCATTTTCACAGTGGAATTGATTATCATACTAACTTGCGCTTAAATACTATCCTATTCTCTATATGCTTCTGTGTTGCAGATCTAATTTAATGTCTGTAATACAGTCTGTTTAACAAATACTAAACCACGTATCTAGTTTAATTTTCATTTATAGAAATTACTTCTTCACAATTGGGGTTATCATTTATCAAGCTTTTTTTACATGTCAGTCAGGTTTTTCTGTGATTTGGTTTCAATGTTTAACATGTTCTAATAATCTCACACAGTACGTTTGTTTGTGGAGGTGGAGAGTTATTAATTTGTGCAGATCTGAATTAAGTGATAGCTAATAAATAATTAATGGTGCTTCCTAGGTTGATGACTGCCCTACTAAATCAGTTTAGTTCCATGTCCTTGTGGGGTTAACTATTTCTGCAGGCAGTTGCACCAACTTTTGAAAATAATATCGTTAGGCTGATTTATCTAATCATGTTGAGAATAAAGTAGGGCTAATGACTGCCAGACTTGAACTTTAAGTATCACATCTTTCATGCATGTGTAAATGTGTAACATGTAATGCATATTTCATAGTCTTTCAGTGATCAATGTTAAACTTTTTCACAGTCTCACCAAGATAGTTTAGCTATTTAGTAGAGTAAAAGTTTTAAATGTTATTGATGTTTCATTTGAATCTGGTAAAACGTGTCTACAGGTGGCTACAGTATTACGGCAAAAGTAACATGCTTTCATCGTTAAAATAAGAGCTGATGTTAAGCTTGAATAACTAACCAGAGAAGTTTAAAAACAAATACATTCTGTAGGTATTAATTGATTTTTTTTCCCTTCTCACTATTTTGACTGACTGACAATTGAGCTCTGAAAAAAATATGGCAACAATAATTTTAATCTTTGAGAGGCAAATGGGTCCGAGAGGTTTTGTTGGTTTAACATTATGGAATACTGGTTTAGATCTTGAGATTTTAAAGTGCAAACATGAAAGTAAGGGTGGCTTTAAGCTAGGCATTAGCTACAACAAGTGGAAGCCTCTTTTATGATATTAGCTGTTTTACTGGAATAGTGTCCTGTAGAAGGAGTATTTAACCAAGCTTAACTTTGCAATGCAGTATTTGTTTATACAATAGTACACATTTACATTTTATTACAGGATAGATCTGCCTTGCAATATTTAATACAATCACGTTGAATCACTTGCATATCACCAGCCCACTGCATTCACAGTGACTCTTGGTTTCCTCAACATTTGTCCTTTATATTCAATGAACCCATCAGTCAGACATAGGAATGTGTACTAACAAGACAGTATTAGATTACTGAAGTTTAACAGTTCAGAAATTGTGAAACATAGAAATGAATTTTCTAAATGTACAACCCACTATGCATGTACAGCGCAGTCTAAAGTACATTGAGTATTTTATTTTGCATTTTTGGAGACAATATTCTGAATCATGGAGGTAATCAGAAGATTTTAAAAGTATGCATTTTAATATACAAAACTAACTAGCTATTCTGTCCATAGTCTTACTGCATATGTGATATTTATGCATTAATTCATTGTTTGATGCAAAATATTTCTTTATGGTTCTGGGTTGTACATATAACTTGCATTGTTTACTCTTGAAGCTAACCTGAAAGTTTACGAACTCAGTGTAGAATTTTACCTTTTTTTAAAATCATTCGTTTTCTTTAAAACAAGTGTTACTAATGCAATGTGTCACGTTGGTAGTGTAGATCAGTGCCTTTAAATAGTATATATAAACATGGCATTTTAAATAAATGCAAAAACCTTTATAAACCTATTTTCTGCAGGACACTATGCATTTTGTATGAGAAATTTCACCAATGATAGCAGAATAAAAACAAATCATCAGGCTGGATGTTTTTGAAGAATGCATAATTGATATGGGAACAATTGGAGTTACAGTAAGCCCTGCTGAGGAACAATAGTATTCAGAATTACATCTATAGTATTCTTGGAACTCTGAAAGTATCAGCAAATATTGCGCCAAAACAGAGCAACTTCCTTTAAACAAAATAATTAAAATAATGCCCAAATGCAATTTTAAAGAATAACTTTCAGATTGCCCCATTGGTTTGCATTAATCCTGGCCCCATTTTCCTTTGTCTGAATGAGATGACTAAAAAAAATCCAGCAGAAACTCCCTATTTCAAATATCATTTATATTGTATTAATGATTTAAGATTTAACTTCAAGAGATTCTGTCTATGGATAAACTAGGATTTGAGTCACACTGAGTAATTCTGTTGGGAATTTTCTATTTTATTTTGATTATATAAACGTAATTATGCACACTTAATATGACTATTAAAACCAAAGAAAAACTTGCAAGGTGAATTGCAAACCTTATTTTGGAACTAATATTTCAGCCCTAATATTAAAGAAAAAGTGAGGAACTAAATATTGTTTTAATGTTGCAGTAGGTTTTTCATTTTATTTTTCTTTCCCAAGTAAATAAGAATGTAGTATTATATAGCATTGTATAATGTTAGAGTAAAAAGTAGCATTATGTAATTAATGGATAAAATCATGGATTTATAAACATATAACGTTTTCTTTTAATTTGGTACATTTCTGGGATATAATGAACAGGCTTACTCTCTTGGAGAATCAATCAGTTGGCTATACTTGACATAGCTAATTTACCTGATTGGTTATTATGTTCAGACCACAGATTAGAAATGAGCAGCTTCCAGGATCATTTTTTTTTCTTACAAATGAAATTAATGAACTTTCCACCAGATATTGAGTGGTTGTGATTTTCTAATTAATGTTATCTAGAAACATGATTTTAACCTAAATAATCAAGTCTTAGCTGCCATCAAAAACGAATAAAACTGGTAAGTTCTTCAATGTTGATCAATAGCATGAGGAGTTAGCAATTTTCATTCAAAAGTAAACAACTACCCCATCCCTGCCCCCACCCACCCAATTGCAAAATATGTTATCTTTTTTGATACTGGTTTGCTTTTGAAGCCATTGATTAGTCTGATCAACTGTTTGAAGATGTGGTTGGAGAGTGGGTTAATAGATTCATGAGTTTTACACTGCTGTGTTCAAAATTCTAACAGTAATCAATGACAAGTTATGGTACAACACATGCTCATCTGATAAATTGAACCAATGAAAATGTTACACGGGGTATTTGCACCTTATTATACATTTGCATTATAATTTTCCTACTTGAAATTAGATGGAGTATACAATTGATAGATTCATATAACTGTAAAGGCCATTATTCCTGTAACAAATCTGTGTTAACATATTCAAATAATCTTTGGGTTTATCTATTCGGTTAGATAGAAATGTGAGCTTGCACAATCCGATGAGAATCTAGAAGCATTAATTGTACTTAGCTCAACAATATATGCATAATTATAAATCTGCCAGCATCTGTCAAATGCAGCATTAATAAAGTGATTTACTAAATATCCTCTTGTTGAAGTTTCAGAGCAGAGAACAGATTAAGAAGGAAGTATGTAATTTAAGGGTTAAAGAAACCACCATTCATCTTTACTTCTAAGAAATAACATTTAATAAACAAGTTCCCCAAAAAAACAGTACCATTTGTGCTCTGAGCCAAAAGGTTTTCAAGTAACACTTCAAAAATAAGTTTAAGATAATTCATGAGAAATGCATCCAGATATCAGTCACCCCTTTAGAATGTGCACTTTTTCTTGAATAATATACTGTATGTGATCGAGCAATAATATTTAAATAGAGTTTTATTTTAAAATAGTTTTAATGTAGAATTGTTTTCCATTTAAGAAGTGTGCAAATGGTGACTTCAGAATTGCTTCCATCTGCATCTCGCTATTCTGAAATAGGAAAAGGTGAAAATATAGATGGGCTATCGCTGCCTCAGAATAGAAAGGTGATGATTTAATGTGTATTGTTGACAACTTTCTAGCATATTTAAACAGGATATTCAGTTATTCTGGAGTATAGTGATAACCTCCATTTGTCAAGAATGCAAGGCAAAAAAAAAAAATTTGTGCTGATGCAAATGCTGAAAGTAAAGCTGAAAGGTAAGACCAATTGGTGATCACCATTGAGCTCTGTTTTCCAAGGTCATGGCAACAAATATAGATTTAATTTTATTTCCTGAATTTCAGATTAAATCTTTTAAAAATCATCTTTCTGTAGAAAGCAAAAAAACAATAGGTTATAGCATTATCACCTTTATGCCCAGTAACAAAATGTCAGTATTGCCAGTGATCAATTCACAGATGTCAATACAGCCAGTGTGACCACTTACTGCTTCTTCGTCATGTAACTAAAATATTTTAATTACACATTAACATGAATAATTGCAGGAATAAAAAAAGGCCTATACAGCATTAATTTTATTTAAAGAATTGATAGAATTGCCTCTTTCCAATGCTCATCAGCAAGTGGGTTGCATACAGAAGATGAAACAGCTTAAGGTGTGCAGTCAGACTGTACCAGTGGAGCAGTCCATTGATGCTGGATTTAGTCAACTAGCCACTGTTTTTTCTCAATATGTAAATAAAAGATATGGGTCAGTATAAAACAAGTTTGGTAAGGATCCAGTACTTTGTATTTTTAAGGGTTTTCATTTAACCTGTGCACCTATGCGGTTGTGCATTCTTTCAGCTTTTAAATCATGTTTCCATTGTGAATCGTGCTTCTTTTGGAATTTTTTAGTATGATTTTCTAGGGTACAGTTCTTTATTAGCAGGAGCAGGAAACAAAGCTTTTTTCCAGCCTTTTTACTATTACTGATATATTTACAATTTCAGTTGAAACTTTAATACTTTTTCATCAAAACTAGTGTGCACTGAATGAATTTCAAGATTGGATTGCGAAGACTCAAACCAAGGAAATCAATCAGTCTCTATTTCTCAGTTTATCCCAGAATAACGGTTTGTCTTTTTAAATAAAATGTAATATCTGGAACCTGAAGTAGCTGGAAAAGCATAAGACTATCAGGTTAACTGTAGTGTTACAACATAGATTTATGAATCTCTTCTGGTTTAAAGATTCATACTATAGAAAGACAAATATAACCCAGTCAGCATAGGCTATAATACACTCCTGTTGTATTTCACAATTCTACACCTTGAGTTGCAAAATTAATAATGACCTGACTCTCTGGATGCCATTATAATTTTTTTAGAAAGTGTCCAAGTGATAAGACTATGTCTTACTATTCAAATACACTATCTTGTTGCTGTCTTGTAAAGTCAGCACAACCCTAGTGTGCAAGTTAATGGTGGTGTTATGCACTGAAATAACTGAATTGCATGTAAGATTTCCACTACTGACCAGCATTCACACTCAAAACATTTGCACACGTAAGGGCTAAAATGAACCTTTTTTTGAGGTGGGATGGGATTTATTGCATGTGAATAGAACCAAACCAGTGTTAGTGTCACATCCAGTCAATGCCTAATGTAGTCACCAAATGTAAAGTTGAACCCACAGGTGGGAACACTAGTACAGGACACTAGCTGGTAACACATTTGACACGACACTAATTCAGCACTTTGCTTTCCCTGTAAATGAACACTAACCCAAAAAATTTGAATCGGTTAACATTTGTGACAAATCTACTGAATTTATTATGCCTTGACATCTGCATTTTTGGTTTTATTATTGTTTCCGTCAATTAATTGGATTTAGATAAAGAGAATTAGAAGGTAAACAAATTGTATCTTTCTTCTACCCAAATATAGCATTTTTATCCAAAATGCCTTTTCCACATATTTTCTAAGGCTTTGTACCATGACCTCACACATGGGAAAAGAGTGAAAAGCTTTTGGTGCATGGGCTGACAAAGGCGTACTCTAATGTTATCATATACAAAGCCTCCCCATGGATTTCACTTTAGTTAAATTATTAGTCACGGAATTGACTGTTGAAGTAGCCAGTAACATGATTGAATCTTTGGACCATTAAAGTAAGTTCCTAATGAATGGGATGAGCTATCAATTCAATTTGGAACCCTTCGCCCAGGACCAAGTAATCTTCAGCTAATAGCATTTGTTGCACTCTTGGTGCAGTCTCAATTGGAAAAATAATTCATGGAGAAATCATAGTTTTGGAATAAATTGACTCAGAAACTCAGTTTGTCACTTATACAATAATGTTTTATTGGTCTTATCATTTATCATTGTCCAATAATTTAGCAAATTTCAGCAGTATCTTACCCGACCCTACATTCAGCCATGGGTTTATTGAAATGGGAGGCATCAGTTCATCTAAAAAAATAGTTGCACTCTTAATTTAGCATGTAAATGGTTGTATCTCCAATTCACAAAAACCGAAGTAATGATGACATAATGACTGAAAATGCAGATGTCTTTTCCAGCCTTTGCCAAAATCTGATTTGTTTCAAAAGTAGAATCTGATTGCCTTAAGACACTTAAGTGACAGCCAACAATTATGTTGTAAGAACAGGCCGTTGGGCGTTTTTCCTAGGTACAAAATATCAGATTCATTCACTTTACTGTTGTGCACCTTTTCTACTTTATTAGCCCAACACTGTTGCGATGATAATTATTTTATATTTGTTTTAATGTGACTACTGTAGACCAAAAATAAGACTTTAATTTTACAATATTTACCCAATCATATTCCATTTAATTTATTTTAAAACTCATGATGGGAAAAGCATTTAGTAACTTTAAAAGATGTCCTGAGAGCATCATAAGTTAAAAAAAAAAGTTTTAAAAAAAAAATGAGACTGCAGTTGCAAAAATATGAAGGAAGATGAAGTTTGGTTGCTCACAGATTCTTATAGATTAGTGGGTAAAACCATTTCTTGACTTTTATCTTATATTCTTATTCTTTTTCTTGCAGCTAATGTTTCTTTTTTATAATCTGCTATTTTTATTTTTGTAAGCAGTTTATCTCCATTTAAGATGAAAATTTATCACAGATTGTGTATAGATTTTGTTTTGTTTATGGAAAGCACTGGACAAGTTTGACATCCCCTTTAATATAAGGTGATGTACAATGATTTTGATTGCTTGCTGAATGTTTTTTTATTCCTAATTATAAAACACTAGGATGGTTTTGCATCTTCCATATTTTATGCAAAAACATGTATGTGCCCTATACTTAAAAAAAGAAGCTCTAGGCGGCATTTTTCTATGTTTTGTGGAAAATAATCCTTTTGAATGGTAGGAAAATATTTTTTGTTGTTGTACTATTTTATATTTTTAAAATGATACATTTATTGGTATAAGACTGTTTTGGTGAAGGAATTAAATGAAAAACAAAGTCTGCCCTTAAGAATGCTGCAGTAGCCTGTTTTGAAACTAATTATTGATGTGTGTTCAATTGGTTTTGTCTGTTTATTGTTACAACAGTTTGGATGACTAATTAGGGGTTTTTAAGGGCGTTTTTGATTTGTCAAACACACTGGATTGTGAGTCTTTTGTAATGTGTGGGACTATTTTTTGTGATACAAACAGCAGCACTCTTCTCAAGCGGTCCTTTTTCACTGCCTTTGTCCTTGAAATTAAAGTAATGGATTTGAGAACAGGGCAGACAAATGAAAGGCAAACTGGAGATATTTAATGAACACCTATATAGGAAGACTAAATCTCTTGTTAGTGGCAATGTTCTATTTCTGCTTTTTACAAGTTTCTGCTCAGAACAGTTTTAGGGATTTTGCTTGTCTGAAAGATAAACAGGCTATGAGAGAAATCCTTAAAGTGTATTGCTAATCATGTGTGTGATTGCACATCTAATAAGTATTAAACAATTCTATAAACTATTTAATCTTGTAATAAAATGCACATTATAGTACACCATTATGAATAGAGCATCTCCTATTCTGGCTGGTTTTGTTCTCTGAGTAACAAAGCAGGTGCCTATATTTCTGTAGAAGTTCTGGTGCAAGCTTATTGTTCTTCCCTGAGTATTCAGTGTTGCACATATGCCTTTCCACTTCTAAAACATTAAGTCTATGTGCCTTCTGTTTTTGTTTCTATTATATTGACATTTGAATGGTGAAAATCAGAAGAAGCATTTTAAACCATTCCAAATAAGGTTTGTCTTGTTCTAGAGCCCAGCCTTCTTCAAACAAACAGCATTATTCAGACTAGTGAAAATATCCGTATAAGCACTGAATTGTAGATTTTTGTTGCATTTGCAACTTTATAAAATAATGTCTATATGAATTTAGATTCCACTGTGATTTCAATGTCCAAAGTTATAGTTTATACTTTTTTCACATTAGTATACTTTTTAATAAATACAAATATTACCTTGTTTGATAGTGTGATATAACAGGCTGAACCTATTTTGTTGACATTCTATTGAATGAATTAAAGTGCATTTTACTTCTGAATTTCTATGGTAGAACATCCATGTTGCCTTTGGTAAACACTTGCTGCTATTAACTCCGAACACTCAACTCCATTTAAAAGCGTGGTTCTGCAAGTGTATTTGGGAGCTATCTGGGCTAATAGATTTCTAAAATGACATCGGCATCATAAAAAGTAATATTCTTAGGTCTTCATTGGTGTGCCTGCTCTACACCCATTGTCATATTGCTCTTCTTAATAAACACATGTCTGTAGAAATTAACTAGCACAAAATTTTACAGGCATTGCGCTTTATGCACTAGTCGGTCTACTTACTTGGCCAAAAGTACAGTACTACAGAAAGTTGTAATTTTCACATTCTTTGCTCGGATTTCTCGTTCACAGGTTGAATATGTACCTGATTAAATTGGCCATTTTAGATTAATACCTGAAATAACACAGCTTTGGTTTGAATCTTAGCACTTTAATTTTGAAGTCTCATCGGAATGTGTCCCTTTCAAGCCATCTTCTCGCTTTTTACATTTATAACTTTTGCAGACAATGGAAAAGATACAGAATTTGGTTTAAAAATGCATATCCCAATGTTGTTCAATGCTGGATATATTACTGATAAAGTATTAAGTAGATGCACGATTGCATACACTCAATACATTATTCAGTGCTTCACAAACCCATAATATCTATTTCATCGGAGCATATTTTTGCACCAGTTCAATTTTGCGCTCTGATGGAAGTACAGATGGTCAAAATGGGAACTGTGTACTGTATAGGAATGGTGTTTCTTATTTTTATATCGTAATTTTGAAAAAATGTTGTGAGAAATGCAAACATTCCTTATGCATACAGTATCTACCATTTGTACTTTGGTCTTTCACTGCTCTGTTAAATAAGATGTTAAACACCTTAAATATTTTATTGCTAATCTACATGCCGCTTTTGGGCTGGCTTGATGCTACTTAGTGCTAATAATTGATCCAAAGAGGTCCACTTTCACCACTGTCAGTTATTAGCTTAATGGACAATGCTAAATTTGAGATAAAACTTCAGGTTTAACTCAAAGCTGTGTTTCACACGGTCGGCCTACTCTTTTCAAAGATCTCCTGTCAAGGTTGTTATTAAATATTTCCAGTATAAGTGCTGCTACTATGTATTAGAAATGAGACTCTTTTTGTCAGTACAAATGTGCAGTGGTCTGTGCTGAAGGAGATTAGTTAAACTGGCAATGTTCATTTTCTTGTTCACTTGCCATGGTTGAGCCATCTTGGTACAACAGGTGAAAACTAGCGTTTTGGGTTTTTCAAACAGTTGAATAATCTTGTCTTGGTGTAAGGGATCACTTTAGAAATGTTGGCTTGTTATATTTCCAAAAATGTAGATTGTGAAGCACCTTATGCTTGTTGACCAATTTTGTAGAGGTCAGCAGTTTACTGTTTCTGTTCTGCACCTTACCTGTTATATGGAACACGTACCCTTTTTTCCCTTGTATAACGTCCTGCCTTTTTTGCCTTGTGTATGAGCCCTTTATCTGATATTAAGGGTTTTATTAATTTGTATTAAAGGTCAATTGAGAAAGTTACGAATCTACCCCAGTTATTGAGATAGTTGAATGACTGCTTTTCTTCCCCATGGCAAATGTGTGTAATAAAACATAAGGGGGAGCCGAGTATATACAACAAAGGAAAACGATCTCTTATTGAAAATAAATTTAAAAATTAAACTTTGAGAAGAGACCTTCACTGATGAGAGGATAATTTTTTAACTTCTGACATTTCTTAGTTTTATTCAGAAAATGTAATATTATCCGCGGCAGTGAAGCATCCTCTGGTCTCAATGTTTGAAATTAAGTGTCAGTTTATCAAAGTACCCCAAAGCAAAGGGGGTTCAAAAACAGGTACCATTAAATTGTGATGTTATACTTACAGGGTAGATTTCTGGCCTTTTCAGTTGACCGTCCAAGAAACAGGCTAGCATTTTTGAAGTGATCTCCAACTTTACCCCCATTTACTATAGTACAGTATGTTGGTATAAATTCAAGTACAATTTTCAAGTGCTTTAAATCCTGCCAGATTTATTAAAGCAACAGTATCCTAACTTGCCATTTATTAGATTGTATTTCTCATGTATTACCTGTGACATGTGTATTGTTAACTAGCTGTATGCTTCATTATGTTATTGTGACATTTGAATACTGTGAAGTTTTATCTGCATACTTACTTTATACTGAAGTATTAAGCCTTAAATTTGTTCGTGTGAAAGAATAATTGACATTCTGGGGATGAAGATTTCTTTTTTTAATGTTACCAGCACTTTTTTGTAAGTTTCACTTTCCAAGTTATTGTAAAGTTCACGCTGTAGTGAAGTTTGAACATGAAGGAATAAAAACTCTAGTACTTTCCCGTATTGAAAAGTTGTACTTACTGTATTCTTTTAATTTTCTCGGCATTGTACTGAAATAATGATCATAAATGTGTTTTAATAATCCTATTCACCATTCCCTTTTACAGCTACAAAAAAGATTTTTATTTCCTTAAAGTGCAAATTACTTTACCATCCCATGGCTCAGGTTAAATGACCGTATTCTAGGGGGCTACCTAGTTTGTGAAGCAGGCACAGGATTAATATACATTTGTCCCAACCACATTCAGCCCAGTGTAAGGTCAACATCGAACTCATGCTACCTGTTCATTATAATGATTATAAGCATGAAGCAAATTATTTATATTCATGTACTTTCATGGTACATGAATGTGACTAAGTAATATATGTGACTAAATGTGACTAAAATAATACCTATAAAGGTATTATTTTGCTATTATTTTTATGTTATATTTAATATTCATTTTTGTGATTTAGGCATTGCCAGCAAGGCCACTATTTATTGCCTATCCTTAATTGCCATAGAGAATGCAGTGGTGGGTTGCCGCATTGAACTTCAGCAGTCTTTCCAGTGCAGGTACTCCCACAGTGCTTTTGGGATGGCAGTTCCAAGATTTTGATGCAGTTAAGGTGACAGAGCATTGATATATTTATATATCGGGTTGTTGTGTGACTTTGTAGGATAACTGCAGGTGCTGTTGTTTACAGGTGAAAGGTTTACTTCTTAATAAACTGACAACTTACAAAAACATTAGGTAAACCAACACAAGCTTTACTGATCATCAGCAGGCGGAAGTGACGGGGATACTCTAGTCAAGTAAGCAACAAACGCCTGACTTCCCTGTGCTACATGTCAGTGAACAGAGATTTGCACAGTATTTTAATACTGTTTGTGTCACTTAGTCACATTCCAAAGATATTAGTCATAGTCAAGATGCAGTCAATAAACATCACTACAGAACGAGTCTGAGCTTGTCTCTTATCAATTAGTAGACATATTTCAAAGGCATCTTATCAGATGATACTTTCAGGACAAGACATTTCAAAGGCATCTTATCAGTTGGTACTTCCAAGACAAGACATTTCAAAGGCATCGGCCATTGTCTCAATATACATCAACCTGAGACAAGCCTGGGCTTGTCTCTCTCTCTCTTGGAATACAAGCTACAACCTGGTCAAGTAGTCCACCATGTATCTTTTTATGTATTTAAAAGCATTCCCTCCTCTTTATCATTTTAATGATAACAATTACAGTCCTCACCGAGTACATAAGAAAGGCCATAATCATTGCAACAGACAAATTAAGAGTATAATTAGTAATATAATCAATCTGTAGTGGACAATAATTCCCCAAGTCCTTCCAAACATATTAAATGGCCACCAATTCCTCCTTCATCATTATATGGGATGTGCGTGCGCACCCAGCATGCACTTATATTATCACGGCAGGCAAATTCAAAACTCATAGACAGAAACAAATTATTTCCCCAAGTCCAGTCCATCTGGGTCAATAACCCCATTGTCCTTTCTTGGTTCTCTGAACCGTTTACAGTCAATCAGATGTATCCAACGGGGGTGATCTTCAATCTTCACGGCGGTTGATGTTGTTGGTAGCACTTGGTACAGTTCCTTTCAACACAGTCTCAATTTCTTCCGGACCCAGTACCTTATCAGTCTGACAGTATGGACTCATCCCTGTGTTCAACTGGTAGTGGCTTCTGTGCCTCTCGTACCTGTGAACGTGTTCCCTGATCAGAGTCTATCTGAAGAGGGACCCCCACCTAAATATTATCTCTTCAATTGTCCAAATATGTTTCTCCTCCCCAATCTACTTTATCTTTCACTTTTTATCTCCCATAGTGAGTTCCCCCAAACGCCCTTTTGTAAGCTGCGGTCTGATGTAATCAACTAGCACAATATTGCATGGACCTTCATTTGTTCTTTACACAGCACATGCTTCAAGCCTCCACACATTTACTTGTCTGGAGACAGGAAACCTGGCTGCTCATTTGCATTCTAAAAGGCAAACACTGTGATCACATCAAAACAAGCTTTCCCAAAAGAACTAAAAAAATCAAAATCAGTAATCCATAACTTCGCCAATATCGTTAAACCCTTTAAAAAATAGATCATTATAAAGAAAAAATAAATAAAAATTATTCCCAATTGTTCCAATCTATCTCCCCAAATTCACAATTTCAAATTCCTACTATAAATATATACTAATCACAATTTTCCCAAATCAACATTTTTTTTCCTGCGATATTGGCATCTCCAATCTCACTTTAACCAGGATGCCAAAAGCATCCAGATCTCTTTTTGATCTCAGTTCAAAAGATTAGAAAGGGGGGAAAAAAACTTAAAACATCGATAAGACAAAACCAACTGCATATTTGCATCTTTAAGAGTTAAAAGAAAACAAAGAATAAATTTAATTTTCACATAAATAGATAAGCATATCCAAAGAACAAAGGAAAATAAAATAATTGTGTGCTTCCTCCCCCACACAACTTCTTAAAGAGACACTACCTCTTAAAACACATGAGATTGTACAAATATTTATTACGTAGATGCCTATTTTATCTGAATTATAAGATTATTTCAACATTCATCCAGAAGCGGTTCTGCCAACATGTAGCAATCTTTAGACTTTGGTTTTCTGTGACATTCACACACGTTGCCACACCTCATGCAATATGATAAATCTCATCGATATTCACACACTATAAAACAATAAAATTCTCATTCAAAAGGAACACAATTATACATACGTCAAGGAAATCATTCAAACTCTTCAAACTTTGATACACCCAAATATGCTCATAAGCTTGCCCACCATTCCACTCGTGATGTACTGAATTAACAAAATTAATTTTCACAAAGGAAAATGGGCATCACAATTAGGTTTTGAAAATGTATGGTGTATATCCATTGTTTCCCCTCCTTGCCAGCATGCGTAAAGCAGTGTATATAATATAAAAGAACGGGCAGTAAAACATCAGTTACATAAACTTGTCCGAGAGGGGTGAGCCAGAGCCCTTCAAAGATTCAGTGGCGCAGTCCTCCCGTTTCCAAAAATCACGTTGCACGTTAGAGTTGTCCCTCTGATTAACTTTACATCACCCATGTCTTGTCAAGGCCGTTCTGTCTACTAGAATCCTTGGTTTTGTGGGGACCAATGTGCAAAATTTGCAAGCTTGGGCATTCCCCTGGGAGACTTTGTCGTGGCCACTCGTATAGGCATTGCACTTATTAATGGCCAGGTGGACTGTGAGGGCTGAGGCTTGCACTGTGGCTAGTGCAGTAGCTAGCATTGTCTTTAAGTTGTGAAAGTCTTGTTGGAATGAGAGGGTTAAAATGAAAAATAATTAACCAAGCCCAAAACAGAAAACCCTCATTTGCTAGGAATGGGTGGGCGGTGATGATTCATAATTGGATCGTCCAATTCCCTGTCAGTCAGGATTTTGGGCGCTGTGATTGGACAGTGATCCAGATTGTGATTGGTCAGACTCCCTGTCATTCAGGATCATGCCACACCCCACAACCGTTGTGCCACTCACAAACTCCTCTCTGTCTCTCTCCTCTCAGCAGCGGTGAGCTCTGTGCCAAAAGTTCGAGGGCAAGTTTGTTTTAGAGGCTGATGGCTGCGATTTAAGGTTCTTGTGCAGCCTCGATTCTCATGCTTTTTTTTTCTTTTCCAATCTTCTTTAATTTATCTGCTGTTTTTCTCTCTGGTCATCTGCGTTGTTTAACTCTCTCACTGCTGGATTCAATACTACTCCTTCTGCCTCTGCCTCAGCCTTTTCCCTTCTTGCTCATCTTCCTTTTCAGTCCCCGAGTCTCTTTCAGTATCATTTTCATCTGGGGGTGCCCTTCCCCGAGGCTTGTGCCCCCCCCTACAGGATCTTCATGGGGTAGCCCCTGCCGCCAGGGCATATAGGGGAGGTGGTCTACACTATTCCCGACTTTGCTCCTCATTCCTCCCCCCCCCCCGAATTTGTTCCTTATCCCCCCTCTTCCATAGACAGGGTCGCCATGCCAGACAAGGTGTTCCCGGGGTTATTCCGTTATGGCGCCTTTTTTCTTCTTTTTACCAATTGTCGCTTAATTTGTGACTCAATCAGGCCTTTTCTTTTTTGGCCTTTTCCTGTGTTTTATCATGCCAATTACATTCTGTTTGTAACACATCCCAATTTTTAGGTATACCATCCTTTTTCATCTTTTCTGCCTTTTTAACAGTTTCGACATTCCATGTTCATCCGACGGGTCAACATTTCCCTACCATTCCTTGACCTCACCATCTCTATTGCAGGTGATACGCTCCTGACCGACATCCACTACAAACCAACTGACTCCCACAGCTACCTGGACTACTCCCACCCTGCTTCCTGTAAGGACTCCATCCCCTATTCCCAATTCCTCCGTCTACGCCGCATCTGCTCCCAGGATGAGGTGTTCCACACCAGGTCATCACAAATGGCCTCATTCTTCTGAGAACGGGGATTCCCCTCCCCCACTATTGATGAGGCTCGCACCACGGTCTCCTCCATACCCCGCAACACTGCCCTCGCTCCCCATTCCCCCACTCGCAAACAGGGCAGAGTCCCCCTGGTCCTCACTTTTCACCCCACCAGCCGGCAAATACAACATATAGTCCTCCGCCAGTTTCGCCACCTAAATTAATAAAAACAAAATAAAAGGGTCTGAAGAAGGGTCTCGACCCGAAACGCCGCCTATCTCCTTCGCTCCTTAGATGCTGCTGCACCCGCTGAGTTTCTCCAGCTTTTTGTGTACCCCCTTATCTTCCAAATGTTTGGTCAGCTTATAACTTTTTAATCTATACTCTTTGTTACTTTTAGGATTCAAATAACTCATATGTTGGACGGGCGTTCCCCCGTCACTTTTATCCAGATTATTCCCCATAGCCGCCTGCGAGTTTCTTCTCAGCTGGCTACTTTGTGAATGACAAACTTTTTTAGTTTGCGGAGCCAATTGCCAACTACTTTCCCAGTAGCAAAATCTCTTACCAACTACTTACCTTGTAGCAAAAATACATTAATTTACGACAAACATTTTTAGTTTGCTCTATCCAATTGCCGACTACTCTCTTGGTAGCAAAATACATACACAATTGGTCTTACCATTGTCTGTATTAAGAACCTCGGCAGGGAACCAGATCAACCTCTGATGAAGGACTACAGAAGTTCCCGAGAGCTTCTACAGGAGTTGGTCTCAAAGGGTCCGATTAGAGCTCAGTTTTCTCCCTGTCCGATCCGGGTCACTCTGTGGCCTCTTACACAGATATCTGTTGACGGTCCCAGCGAGGTCCTGCCTTCTATGCCAATGATAAGGTTCACTTCTTAATAAACAGACAACTCACAAAAAAGTTAGGTAAATCAATTCAAGCTTTACTGATCATCAGCCGGCACAAGTGATGGGGATACACCAGTCAAGTAAGCAACAGACACCCGACTTCCCTGTGCTACCACTTCAATGAACAAAGATTTGCAGGATTTTTTATATTGTGTGTCACTTAGTCACATTCCAAAGATATTAGACACGGTCAAGATGCAGCCAATATACATCACTGCAGAATGAGTCTGAGCTTGTCTTATCAATTAGTAGACACATTTCAAATGCATTTTATTAGTTGGTACTTCAGGACAAGACATTTCAAAGGCATCTGTCTCTTATCAGATGATACTTTTAGGACAAGACATTTCAAAGGCATCTTATCAGTTGGTACTTCCAAGACAAGACATTTCAAAGGCATCGGTCATTGTCTCAATATACATCAACCTGAGACAAGCTTGGGCTTGCCTCTCTTAGAATACAAGCTACAACCTTGTCAAGTATTCCACCATGTATCTTTTATATATTTAAAAGCATATAACCTTTTCACAGGCACCCGCTGCTCTTGTCCATCTAGGTGGTAGAGGTTTTGTGGTAGGAAGGAACTGCAGATGCTGGTTTAAACCAAAGATAGACACAAAATGCTGGAGTAACTCAGAGGTACAGGCAGACGTTTCGGGTCAAGACCCTACTTCAGACCGTGCATTTTGTGTCTATCTATGGTTGTAGAGGTTGCAGGTTTGGGAGGTGCCATTGGAATAGTCTGGGTGAATAACTGCAGTGCATTTTGTACATGGTGCACATGGTACACAGAGACCTTCCACTAACAAGCAACAGGCATGATTTGTAATGTGTTTAATCTATAATTTTACTTCGGAGTCACGTGAGTGACTACGTGAAGAACCCGCCTGGCGCTGGCAAACGGCATTACGTCGACGCTGACGGCAGAAGCAGGAGCTGCACAGACAGCTCCTCGACAGCGGTAGGTTCGGACCGGCAGGTAAGTGCAGTGAAAAAATATTAGGACGGGGAAAAACTCCGTGCCTGGTGGAAACCAGGGTTTTAAAGGTTTAAATAACAAAATAAAGTTTAAACTGAATTGAAATACTCTGTTTAAACAACGGAGTTTTGAATAGAACGTCCCGGGGAAAGAATACCCAGTGATCGGGCCGAGAGATTAATTACGGGGCCGGTTCCGATACTGGTACCGTTTAAAATACGGTAGAAAGGTTTAAATGCTTCACAATTTTGGCAGGATATTTAAAAAGTCAGAAAGACTGTATTTAAAAAAAAAAAAAAAATTAATAAAATTCGCGATATGGAGAAAGTACTCCATAATATAAAAAGAGACTAGGGTCACAGTACCCAAACAGTTCCCCAAAAAAGACCCTGAGGGGCTTGAATGTACTAAAGACTAGGGTCACAGTACCCAAACAGTTCCCCAAAAAAAAGACCCTGAGGGGCTTGAATATACAAAATATGGCTATGTGCCAAATTGAGAGATAAAAACTCTGACCCTGGATAGGGTAGAGGAAGTCTCTTTGGATATAATTCCAAGTGGATCAGGGCTGCAAAAGACAGACCCTGCAAGTGGTGATGTGAATTATGAATGCACACCACAAATAAAATAAAAATAAAAGTGAGGCCAGGTGTGCCTGAGATAGCAAAAGATTTTGCTATATCTAAAGGAAGTGGTGAGGCTATGGAAAAACCTAGCTGCCTACATTAATTATATGGTATCTCACCAACTTCAAGAATACGATAAAACTTTATGTTTTATTTAAATATCAATGGTTAATCCATTTATAAATATCCATGTCTCAAATATATGAGATATAAGAAATACAATTTCAAAGTTTCAAAATGGTGCAAATATGTAATACTTTCAATATAAAATGAATTGCCATTAGTTGTGGAGCTTAATAGTAAGAAATATATATAATTTACTGAATCTGCATCATAGGGTTGCAGATTAATACAAATCCGGATATATTAAACTCATTATTATAGAATACCTGCCTTATGATAAATCAAAGATATTAATTACAAAAGAACAGACCACTGATCTTTAAACTTTGGGAAGGAAAACTATGATCCAATAAAAATTTTGATTATGGATCAAAACAAAGACAAAGATCTTTTATCTTACGGTGAAAAAACTATGATCCAATGAAAAATTTGATGATGGATCAAAATAAAGGCAGAAGTGGTATTATCCAAACATAGCCTTATCTTAACCTATATAATTGGGGAAAAGAAGGCTTGATGTACGTTGAAGAGGTGCAAACATCTGGTTACAAAAAAAAGTCATGAAATCTCCAATTATGGGGGATTACAGGTGTATTATGGTGGTTAAAACTTAATATAACTAAGGAGGATTGGTTCACCTGTATAAGGGAAAAACTGATTTCAGGTTTGCACTCAAAAGTAAATTTTAAAAAGAAGGGGAACGTACATGTATATTATAAAATTACCTTAGTGTAAAGATTCATGGTATAAACCATACAATAATATCATTATTTACACTTTCACAGTGTAAGAAAATAGAAACATTTAGAACATGGAAAACTGTTGTGATTAACAAAATGTTAATCAATATTACAGGTGCTTGAAATTAATTAAAGTGGGTCAAGCTGTGCAAGTTAAAACTTGTCCAAACAATCAATCAGTTCAAGTTGTTAAACTGAACACTGAAGGAACAATATACTGATAAAAGATCAGCACTTGCACTAATGAGGTACATGGTATGGGTTATCTCGATTACATTTAAATTAGAAGAGATAAAGAGCAGCTGCAAATTAATGCCTGCCATTACAAACCTGGTGGTAGGTAGGACTTGACCCATTACATAAAGCATATGCTCAGGCATTAATAAAACATATTTAAATTACTATTCTGAATTCAGAAGTAATTTAAGCACCATAAGAGTGGGGAAAATTGTTCCATGATACAAATATGTATTATTGTTGTTGACATACTTTGTTCCTCCATTAGGTTAGGGGAAAATATAAATAAAGTTCCAAAAGAAGGAATACAGAAGCTTATAGAATATGTATGCCTTGTGAAGAGGCTTATGCAAAATATCAAATGATACGTTATCATTATTAGTAATGTAAAAAAGGTTCATAAGCTGCTTCAACTATAAAATTACAATTGAAGCAAGTGTTACAGATGATGTACAGCTTCTGTGAATGTTTGGGAATATAAGAATATTATCTATTCTTATAACAATAATTGATATGTTTTTTGTTAAGCGAATTGCAGACAATTATACCAGGCAAACATAAATGGTTTGTCCTAAGAATTTTCCAAACATTCGTATTAATTGTTGAAGTATAAGGAGTTATGGATAAAAAAGATCGATTGTTTTATTATGGAACTGTCCATGTCGTATCAAGATGAACAATACCACGGCTGTGGCATATGTTAACTATGGTCAAATTTGGGAGGAAAATATATTGTCATTATTTTGCATACTTACGATTAATCTGGTTGTATACAGATTAAATCACTGATTTTAAATATTTCTTGTGGGTCACAAGATAAGTCAAACAACAATTATGGGATTATCTAAGTAAACAGATGTTTTAAAGTTTAGTCCACCTGTTTATCTCTAAGGAAGAAACAATGGTATCGGAAGATAACAAATTTGGGAAGAAAAACATATTGTCATTAATATGGATTACTTACGATTAATCTGATTGCATACAGATTAAATCACCGATCTTTCAAATATTCTTGTGGGTAATCTAAGAACAGTGAAGGTGGATGCTTTTCTCCCAATTACATGAGGAAAAGATTCTTTGTGTTCCTCATTTTTGTTTAATAGGGCAGTGTCTGATGAATATGTAGCAAGACACTGCCAGAGGCATTTTGGTGGCCCAATATGGGTCCTTTATGGTTCATTTATATTGTGTGATTTTGAACTGCTAGTGATGATTCATAATGGCAGCAATTTATTGAAGTCAAAAAAGGGGTCTCGACCTAGGTCGTTGCCTGTCTCCCTTTGTTTCTTTGGATGCTGCTGCACCCACTGGGATCTCCAGGTTGAGAAACCCTGCAGTAATTTATTGTTGTACAAAAACCTCCATAAGTGAAAATATGAATTTGACTATCTACAGGTTGACTAGACCATCTCAACAGCTGATGGTCAAAGAAGTCTATGAATGTAAACCAATATTACGATATATAAATAAAATAATTATGTATAAAGAAGTGTTATACCTGCAATTTGCGGAAATAAGTCTAAATAACTATATTTTGTTATAAGAAATTGGAGGTCTGTATATACAGTAAAGTTATTTTGTCATTTAGATATATGTGAATTCCTTGTGGATTGCATTTTCTAAGTATCTAATTGATAGAGCCAATTATAGGGCTCAGGGTGTTACCGTCTTATAAACGGACAATATATTAACCAAGAAGTTATCAGATGCATTCATAATATCCCAATATGGAAAGGGATATATATGTAAATGTTAATAAAATATATATATGTGTGTGTATATATATATATATTATATATATATATATATATAGATATAGATATAGATATAGATATGTGTATATGTATATATAATCTGTCCAAAATTGTAAAAAATATAAAGGCAGGAGATAAAAAATCTTGAAATGCCTTAAGAAATGGACTTTAACAAAAAACTTAAACATTGAAAATAATAATTCTGATAACTTTAGTATCAATATAAGAGTGAAAACATTGCAAATGTTACGTTATAATGGCATGTGGATACAAATTGCATTATCATATATGTTTATGAATCTACCAAACAAAGCACGCCAAGAAGACCTGAAAACAAAACCAAGGTAAACCTATAAGCACATCCTGCTGGCTTTAAGTTGTGTGTGTGTGTGTGAACATTGATGAAAATGTTGCAGTAGGTAAGAGTCTGTGGCAATGAGACTGCTTATTACACACAAAAACCACATTGGGTTCAGTAAAACTGATGGTTATAGAGGAATGTATTTCTAGATGGTTAATAATTGGATACATTCAGTAGGAACTAGACACTGAAAGGTGGAAAATCACTCTGTTAATGAGGAAAATACATTCACAGGAATGGCACAGGATGAGCCACTCGAGCAAAGATGCAAGGCCGCAGGAGGCTGTAGATTACTGTTAAAATAAAGGAACCAGTCATGGTGTCAGATTTAGACACGCAATGTTCGGTTCGCTATAATTGTTGCTTTGTCATGCCATAAAAAATATATATCGATTGGTATTTGTGATAAATTTGCTTTTCAATAGAAAGGGCATTATTTTCATTTTTTTATAATGTGAAAATTATTTATCACATAACTTGAGGCAATGTTTGGGGAAAATGTGTTATTCGCTCGTTATTGTGTTAATGAGCCGTACTGTCGTATGGAATAAATTCTACGACACGAAAAACACAGAAAGCTTTAAACTCTTCACGTAGTCACTCACGTGACTCCGAAGTAAATTAGTAAGATTAAACGAGAACTTACCAGTTCGAAGTTTGATCGTTATTTTATGAGGAATTACGATGAGGGATTACGTGCCCTCCACTCCCCACCCTCATAAAATAAATGATCATCTGGTAGTTCTAAGTCTATTATGAGCCTTACTATGTTACTTCGGCTATTTTGTGTTCTGTGTTTTTCATGCCGCTGCTTTGAAGTATGCCGTTTGCCAGCGCCAGGCGGGTTCTTCACGTAATCCCTCATCGTAACTCCTCATAAAATAACGATCAAACTTCGAACTGGTAAGTTCTCGTTTAATCTTACTATTTTAGTTAAGAACGTTATGCCTTTATTTTTAAATCGTGGGCAAGTAGAATATGATGAGCAGTAGCTAAGAAAATCAAACATGGATTTATGAAATAAAAATCATAGAATCATAGAGTCATACAGTGTGGAAACGGGTCACTCGGCCCAACTTGCCCACACTGGCCAACATCTACACTAATCCCACCTGCCTCTGTTTGGCCCATATCCCTATAAACCTGTCCTAGCCATGTACCTGTCTAAATGTTTCTTAAACTTTGCAATAGTACCTGCCTGAACTACCTCCTCTGGCAGCTCATTCCATACATCTACCACTCTTTGCATGAAAAGGTTACCCCTCAGGTTTCTGAAATATCTTTCCCCCCCTCACCTTAAACCTATGTCCTCTGGTTCTGTTTCCCCCAACTATGGGCAAGGGACTCTGTGCGTCTACCCGATCTATATATCTCATGATTTTATACAACTATATAAGATCACCCCTCATCCTGCTGTGCTCCAAGGAATACAGTCCTAGCATGCTCAAACTTTCCCTATAGCTCAGGCCCTCGAGTCAAGGCAACATCCTCATAAATCTTCTCTGCACTCTTTCCAGCTTCAGACAATATCTTTCCTATAACATGGTGCCTAAAACTGAACACATTGTTGATATTTCTTTTGGAACACAGTATATTAAGATGTCATGAAGCAGACCAGAGAGAGGCAATATAGTAAAGATGAGGGAGTGGGAGGCTGATTTTATAAATGAGGTAGTGGAAGGTCTGAAGAAAGATCTCAACCCAAAATGTCAACCATTCCTTCTCTCCAGAGATGCTGCCAGTCCTGCTGAGTCCAAGTGAAAGGCAAACCAGCTGATAGGTTATTTATTGTGCCGAAAACCTTTAATGAGATTAATGTCATTAAATTCAACTTGATTTGGGCACGTTATTTTGCTACTATATCGGCATCATTTGGGGATTGCTAAATGGAGAAAAAACATAGTATTTATAAATGAATAAATAGGAATGTATATTTATTTGTTGTGTTAGTGTGAAAGCTGCAACATGTAACATTTTGTTCTGTTCCCGGTGCATATGAAAATTAAACACTTTTTACTCTTGAAAATGATATTTTCAAACTGGAAGTTGGTGGCAGTATGATGCCATTAAAGTTCAGTGCTTGGGGCTCTAAGTGTTCATTCAAGGGAATAGGGTGTATATTCAAGTTTAATGTGTCGCAATAATGCCCACAAGAATGATAAAGAGGTTCAAGGAGACAAAACCCAGGCTAAGATAATGGGGCAAGGAGATGGTCGATGAAAAGCAGCATGGAAAACATATGTCATCCACTGTGGTTGAAAAAGGAACGATTTAAATGATGACAGATTGACTCATGTTGGTGTTCAGAGAGATCAAAGTTTCCTTAACATGAATAACTGATAGTTAATATCCAAGTTCAGCAAGCAATGAGGCAGGTAAGTGAGATGTTGATTTTTTTTTTTGCAAGTGGATTTGAGAATAAGAGGGCTCAAGCTCTGGTGAGAGTGTGCCTGAAATATAGAGCACAGTGAAAGTTCATCAAAATGATTCCAGGGATGGTGGATTTGCCAGTAGGACAAGGAATCTATTCCACGCCATCCATCTCGGGCCGTGTCAAAGCAAAATGCACCTTGCATTTGGGAAGTCTGCAATCCTTAAAACTCTGCATGGCAGTTCCAAATGCTGCTCTCGCATAAGTGAATATTAAAGACACCGTATCTAGCCTTACAACCCAGCGGTAGGAACATTGAATTCTCCAAATTTAGGTAACTTCTACGAACAAGCCCCCCTCTTCTCCCACCTGAAACGTGACCTATCTATTTTCTCCAGAGATGCTGCCTGATCTGCTGAGTTACTCCAGGATGTTGTGTCTATCTTTGGAATAAACCAGTATCTGCCGTTCCTTTTTATTACATTAAAGACACTCAATTCCATGTAATAAAGGAGCTTGTCAACTTTCCCGATGCAACAGTGGGCAGCAAAATGTTATATTGCAAATACATCCAGGTCTAGCTTAAAGGAGCCATTGGATAAACATTAATGATCATCTCTTAAGGTGTCCCTCTCTAAAGTTCATGAAGACTTTGAGAATGTCTTTCTAGTGACATCTTCCTTCACTCCTTCTCCACCTTATCCTGCTTTTTTAGCCATCTGTTCATTCTGAATATCATGCTCTGCTCTAGGGAATGCCTACATTACACACATATCTGAGAGCAATTATTTTATTCACATGTTTTTAGCATCTGGCGTATTGAATATAAATAACTGGAAATCAGCAATCCCTTTGCAACTTCAGAAAAAAAAGATAATTGGAATCGATCACTAGCTAAGTTGCAAACAGTTGAAAGCTAGATAGCGTTGGTGAGATATGCTAAATGTTAAATTATTATTAAATTATTGAGTCTGAAGAAGGGTTTCAGCCCGAAACGTCGCCTATTTCCTTCGCTCCATAGATGCTGCTGCACCCGCTGAGTTTCTCCAGCACTTCAGTCACCTTTGCAAAATAGATCTCCAAATATCATCCTAACATTCCTCTAACTATTCATTTGCATGCTTACTTACAAACCAGGCAGCTTCCTTCTATTTTAATTATTCATTTATTCTCACTATTTTAATAATTGGTGATCCTTTATCAATGTACGTCATTCCTTTGCATTCGGCCTCTTTTTCCATTACACTTCCCGACTGAACATTTGATGTAACATAACCCACCCCTAGAATTCGATTCAAATCTCTAGAATTCGATTCAAAAATGCCTCCACAAATAACCACAATCTCGTAAACACTTCTGTTATCCAGTATCTGAATTTGCCTCCAATTTGGCAAGAAGATGTTATTTTAGTTTACATGGGTGCATATTGGATGTTGTAATTTTGTACATGTCTTTGTGCACGTTTTCCATCTTCCTGGATGGTGGATTTATGAAGAACCTAATGGCAAGTTTACTCCATTTTTATTTATTAAAAGATACAGAACATGATCCTTGACAAAATTCAAGCAATCATCTCTCAGTAACACCTAAAGTACCAAATTAGATAAACATAATAGTACAAGTTAATTGTCACAGGGAATTGACAGTTCAGACATAGAAAGAATAAACTTTACCATGTCGAGTGGTCTTCATGCAATATCACCGTCTGTTAGAAGGTAAAGAATATTTTTTATTTTGTCACTGGCCACAGACTAGCCACTTCAGCTGCCAGTTCATCTGGCAATGCCTTAAGAGAAAAGATTTCTGCCCATTAATGAGATTTCATGAATTTTAGATATTTCTAATTATGCGTGAGACAGTTTTAACAAATCGCCATTGTTAAATGGTTGTAGGAATAGTGATTGTTCAGCCAATTCTTCCGATGTCTAATCTACATTCATGGAAGCAGAATGTGTGTTTAGATTTCATGTATTGTGAGTAGAATGTAATTTAAATTATGCTGGAATTTCCTATGCTTAATGGTCACAAATTTTGTAAACTTAACAAGGAGTCGATATAATATGCACATTAATTAACATTGCACATCCTGCCAATTCTTCCTCTCCATTAACATAAAATATGTCAACACACAAGCTTTACTTAGATATTTCATTATACTAGCACAAACAATCATGAAACTAAGCAAATAAAATAGGGACTTGGTAGCCTATCCAAAGATTCCAGTAGGACAAAAACCAGCCTGAACCATCTTAATCTTATTGTTGGCCAATTCATATTCAAGGACCATGGAGAATGAAGAGGTTTAGTTAGAAACTTGAACCTTGCTCAAATGTCTTTAAAAGCAGCAAATATGCATCCTGATTAAACTTGTAGTCTTGCGTCCTGGAGCAAGAGCCAGCTAAGAGTGGTCTTTAATAACATGCTTTTTGGGTTTTTTTTTAACTGATCAGCAAAGCGACAACAAGCTAGGGATGGAATAAATGATACAAAGCAAGAGAATGTGTGCAGCAGTATTAGCAGTGTAGCAATTTCTGATCCACCAAACAGAGCTGAAGTAATTAAATAGCAACACAGAAGTTGTCACTGAGCTGACACAGTTCCCCATGGCAGCAATTTGCTGGAAAAAACCTGGCACAGTAACCAGCTTGCTATGCCCGCTGCCAGCTTGAAAATTGGATGCTCCAAAATAGTCAAAATTAAAAGATCAGATTAGGGCAGCACAGTGGTGCAGCTGGAGAGTTGCTGCCTTGCAGCACCAGAGACCAGGTTCGATCCTGACTACAGGTGCTGACTACGGAGTTTGTACGTTCCCTGGGATCTCCAGTTTACTCCCAGGCTCCAAAGACATGCAGGTTTGTAGATTAATTGGCTTGGTAAAATTGTAAATTGTCCCTAGTGTGTGTAGGCCAGTGATAGCCCAAAGTCCTGTTTCTGTGCTGTATCTCTAAACCAGGGGTCAGCAACCTTCGGCCGCCGGGCCGAATGCGGCCCATAGCCCGAAATCATCCGGCCTGCAGGTGGATCTTTTTTCCCGTAATCATCCGGCCCGCCGAGCTCCAGCTGTACCGCATCCTGCACAAAGCCGCTGGCACGGCTGCGCACCTTCTGTGAACATGTTTAAGAAAGAACTGCAAATGCTGGAAAAATCGAAGGGAGACCAACATGTTGGAGAAACACAGTGGGTGAGACGTGCAAAGATTGTATGAGGCTGCCTCACCTGCTGAGTTTCTCCAGCATTTTTGTCTACCTTCTGTGAACACGTGATTTGATGCCTGCCATCCGGGGCGGGATCCATGTGTACACGTGATAGATGTGGCTCGCCATCCGCTCACAGACATGCGTCCCAGCCCCAATGCAGAACAAGGTTGCCGACCCCTGCTCTAAACTAAACTAGTGAAAGATATTCAAAGACTCTAAACCATTGAAATAAACTGCAACAATTACAATCATCAAAATGTCCTAACACCTTATGGGTCTGTCCCACTTGCGTGAATTCTTTGGCGACTGCCGGCACTTGTCATGGGTTGCTGAAAATTTTGTTGAAAATCCAGCGGTGACCAGAACAAGGTACAACTCTTTGGGCGACTACTCACAACCATACAGGCTTCACCCCATGACATGTCGCCTGGGTGTTGCCTGTATGGTCGTGAGTAGTCTCCTCAGTTCCCCAAAGAGTCGTAGCGTCTTTCTGGTTGCCGCTGAATTTTCAGCATGTTGAAAATTTTCGATGATTTGCAACGACCTATGACGGGTGCCGGCAGTCACCGAAAAAGTTGTGTAAGTGGGACAGGCCCATTAGTTTGGTGTGGTCGGTCTTTGCTGCAAGTTATTCAGGCGACATCCCCTCAAAAGGTGATGGATAATCTCCACAAATTTGAATTCACAGTTCGGACTCTTTCTTTAAAATGTCCAGTTTGAGTAGTTCGAGAAATGCAGGGAAACAGCTGTCAGCAAGTTAAGTACTTCAGTTTTAACACGTGCATGTGTACAAGTAGGTGACTTGCTGGTTCTTGCGTGGAGGATTACTGGTAGTTTTGCTCTGAGTTAACGGAATTTAGCAGATCCACGCTAGGAAATGAGGAAAATAGTAAACTAAACTAAATATATTTACTCAGCAAATACCAAAATTGATTCAGAACCTTTTTAAAAAGAGTAATTATGTCAATCTAAAGAATTTCTGCTAATGCATGATGATTTCTCCAGCAAAAGGCAGTGAGTGGAGGATAGCATCATTGTTATGTAAAGCATTTGTCCAACAATTGTGGATGTGAATGATGGGGATTTCAGCTGGAAATGTGCGGAATAATTCTCCCATTGTTAATAGAGCCATGCCAAACTATATATTTCAAAATGTCTGACTATAAACGAATGCCACATTTTTCATGGAAGGTTGGTAGTTGGAGGTGTGTTGGAAATGGAAAACATTGACCATCTTGTACTGTCTGTCGATTTTCGTATTTATCATTTTGTTTACAAGGAAATCATGTGCAATTAAACAAAGCGAACAAAGGCAATAACACTAAGAAGGAGAGGCATAGATTAAAAATTTGCACTTGTAATGAAAATATATGGCTGCATAACCCTGCACTGACCCAAGTACATGATATAGAAGCTGTTGCAGCAACACAGGCCAGTAAGTCCTCTGAAGTATCTGTAAACAGCTTCAAAACTGCAGCATGCCACAAATATCTGTCTATAACAGAACCAATGGTATGGTTTATAAGTGTGTTTCAGTTGTCAGGTTGTGAGCTAAATGAGTTGAAATGTACTTAAGGAACAAGCCTTCACGAATATTCTCCAGGTTCTTTTTGCTGTAGTCATTGAGGGGAAGATTGGGATGTTTAAATAACGACTGCGGGATAATTGCATTCTTGGGGAGATCTCTGGAACAAAGTAATGCTATACTGAAGGAGTAGCTTGAAGAGAAATATTTCAAATGTCCTTTTTCTTAAATGGATAAATTATGTAAGAGAGGAGATGGTTCAATTATACTTTCTGGTTTAAAAGTACATTGAACCATGAAATTTTCCTCTCCTACTAACTAACAAACACATCAGGAGAGTTTTTCGATCAGAAAGGAGAGAATTTAAAAAAAAAACTTGAAACAAAGCATGTGGTTTAGCTAAAATGGTGAGGAGATGGTGACATGGTGGAAAAGCAGCAGCTATGAGAAAAGTGCCATCGAACAATTACAGGTTAACGACATTAAAAATGAGGATGCCACTGGCACGAAACACTTGCATTGTACCTATAAATACTTTGGAATGGCTCCACACATTAAAGGTGGTAACTGGAGATGATGGAAATCTGGAATTAGAACACAAAATACAGGAAAAACACAGCAGGTCAGGCAGCATCTGTGGAGAAACAAACGGGTGACATTTCAAAATGTTAAACTGTGTCTGATATTTCCTGCACATGTACTTGCCATATCACCTCTTGGTCATTGCAAGCATAGAGCTCCCTATGTCCTCATCTTTCCTCTCAGCAGCTTCCACTGTAGAACAATTGTAGGTTAATTATAGTAAAAATGAGGTAATACTGGCACATAACACAAATAAATAACCCTCTGTAATTTCAGTATGATTCCACACATCTTCCCCTCTCAGTAAATTGAAGGGTGACCTTATAGAGGTAGATACAATCAAATCATGAGGGGCTAAGATTAGATGAATGATCACAGTCTTTCTCCTGGGGTAAGGGAAGCTAAAACTAGAGGCCAGATTTAAAGGGGACTTGAGGGGCAACTTTTTCAAGCAGTGAGTGGTAGGTAGATGGAACAAGCTGCCAGATGAAGTGGCAGAGGCTGGTGCAATTACAATGTGTAAAAGACATTTGGTCAAGTACATGGATAGAAATAATTCAGTGGAATATGGGTCAAAATCAGACAAATTGGACAATTCAGTCAGCATGGACAGGTTGGGATGAAGGTCCTGTTTCCATGCTATATGACTCCATGACCATTCTTGAAGGATACATTGTTCTGAAGAAGGGTCTCGACCCGAAACGTCACTCATTCCTTCTTTCCAGAGATGCTGCCTGTCCCGCTGAGTTACTCCAGCTTTTTATGTCTTTCTTCATAACTCTGGTTCTCTGTTCCATCTCCATCAGCCATTGCTCAACTCATTGCACTTTCCAGAGCAACCACAGTAATTGCCCTTTTCTCGCTTTTCGGCCCACGACCCACAAACCCAAACAGTCCTTCCAGGTGAAGCAGCGGTTTACTTAAACAACTTCCAATTTAATGTGTGGCATTTAATTCTCATTATGTAATATGACCTGTACATTGAAATAAACCAAACACTGAACGAGTGACTTCTTTGGAGAACACCTCTGATCGACTTGTGAGTGTAATCCCAAGCTTCCAGTTGCTTGACCATTTCATTTCCTACGCTGACAGTCTCTGTCTTTGGCTTTCTACACTTCTCAAAGCCCAAAGCAAACTCTTATCGAGACTTCTCATCTTCCACTGGGTGCATTGCAGCCACTGATTATGAACTGGTAAATTCTGATGTAAGGCTATCCACCAGCAAGATTAAGTCAATTGTTCCTCTCTCCATTGCTGTCACTTAATGTGTTGAGTATTTCCAGTATTCTCATTTATTTCTGCTTTCCAACAACCACTGCGTACTGCATTCCACAATTCTTTTCTTTTTTTAATATATTTTTATTAGAAGCAAACACATATTATGGTAAAAACATTTCATGTGTATCAATCATACATTATTAATATTATCAATTGAGGATTCGTTCTGCTTCTAATTTTTTTTTAATATAGATAGAAAGTAAGAAAGAGAGAAAGAAAAAAAAACATAAATCTCAAGATAAAAAAAAAGAATGGAATGATTAGTCAAAAGTATCAAGGAGTAAACCTCTAACATTTTTATTAATAAATAACCTTAATCACACATTACTTATAATTCATCCTTTTAGCTAATTCTAAGTTGATCCAGTTAACAATAATTAGTAATATTTAGTAATCATGATTAGTAGTAATTAGTAATAAGTAGTACTAAAAAAATAAAATATTATATATCAATAGCAAGATAACTGCTCAATTCTCATTCTAAATTCTAGACAGTCCTTAAGTATAGCAATTTAAAGTTCCATTTCTTCTCTGTGGGGTAACAATATCCTGTATCGTCAGGTGTATGTTGAGTGTTGAATGTTGTTCAACCCTCAGTCTCACCCTCGCTCTCGATGTTCACAGTGCTCTTGATGTTCTGGGCAAATTCAAGGGCCTCTGTGTGTTTGGTGAAGAAATATTCCTGCTTGTCGTAGGTAATTCTCAGTGTTGTGGGGTACATCAGTCCCTATCTCAGGTTTTTTTATGTTCTTAAGTATTCTTCTTATGTCTGTAAACAATGCTCTTTTCTTGGCGACCTCCGCAGGGTAATCTCGAAATATACTGATCTTATCTCCTTCAAATTCAAGATTTCTGCAACTAATGATTTTCTTCATCATATCATCCAAAATATGATCATATTGCACCTTCACTATCAGTTGTCTTGGGGGGGGGGGGGCGTCCGCCCTTGGATGGCGTCTCCATGCTTTGTGTGCCTGAGCAAGTAAAGGTACTTGATCCAGATTTAAAACTTTCTTCAATAGATCTGCGGCAAATTCACGGGGGTCACGGTTCCCCTCTCTGCCTTCCCGAACGCCCATAATTCTTAGATTCTGGCGTCTCTGACGTCCCTCCAAGTCAATACAATTTTCAGTTATTTTATGCAATATCTGATAAACGCTTGTTCTCGGAGAGAAGCTTGCTTGTAGTTTTAGAGCTTGTTTCAGCGATTACCTCTAATTCAATTACAGTTTTAAGTTGTTGATCTAGTGCCTAGGAAATGGGGTCCAACTTTGAATTAAATCTGGATTCCATCAAATTCAGTTTAGCATTTACCTCTTCAATCTTTTGATTAAGATTTTCTTCCATGTTTAACTTCCAGGCGTCCAGTACATCATGTACAGAAGCTATAACATCTTCTTGAATTTCTTTTTTATACATTTTCAATTCTTCCTTGAAGTTCTGTTTGAGTTTTTTCAAATCTTCTATTATATTTGCGATTTCTTGTGCGAGGAAACTTCTTAGTTCTTCCACATCTGTTTTTTTCTTCTTTGAGATCTCTTCTTGGGACGTTGTTAAAACTGAGCCCGAGGCTTCAGTCGGGCCTACTTCTTTGCCCTTACACGTTTTTCTTGTCTTGGGGGGTGTGTTGTGCAGACATACCGCCGGCGTCGTCGCGCGATTGATGAAGTCACACGCTTACTGCAAGCAACCGGTGCCGTTGTACTGCAGGTAAGTCCCGATCTTTCCCCCGATCAATCAATTTTTAGCGGAGCTAATCGGCGCAAGTCTCCCTTACTCCATAGCGCCGCCGAAAATCTGCATTCCACAATTCTAGCAGCTATTTTTTTTAATTTCCTCTAAAATCACTCATCTTCCAATTACACATCTTTCAGACAAATTAGCTTTACCTATTAACCTTGCCCACCCTCTTCAACTGCACCAACAGCCTGCAACAGTAACTTTGTTTCCCTCTCCACAGATGGTGCCGAGCCTGATTACTATCTCCAGCATATTCAGTGATTTTCAATTGTATATTGGAATCAGAAATGGCTATAATTGGGAGAAGGGAGGGTTGAGAGGGCCAGTTTAATTCTTTGGACACTGCCATTGGTAACAGATACAGCATTCTACGGGTTTTCTGTATGCACAATTTCATAAATGTTTACATGGTTTAGGGTATCTGTCATTTGTAGTGATTTGCCTTCATTTGATCTGCTCTGTGCATGGGTAGAACTGTATGCTCGTATTGGGATCATAAAACATAGGAGTAGAATTAGGCCATAGGGCCAATTGATAATACTCCACCATTCGATGACTGATATATTTTTCTCCTCTCTAGCCCATTCTCCTGCCTTCTCCCCGTAACCTTTGACGCCCTTCCTAATCAATCTCCACTTTTAAAATGCCCAATTAAAATTTCAATAAATCTAATTCAATTGCAATTAATATTCTGATGACAAAGCTGTAGGCCACTGTATGTCATCGTTGAAGATGGCCAAACAGCATCGGAAGCAAAACACTTGCCTTCCAGCAGAGGGCCAAATTTAGATTGAGAGTCTAGAAACAAAGAACTGCAGATGCTGTTTTATACCAAAGATAAACATACAGTGCTGGAGTAACTCAGTGGGTCAGGCAGCATTTCTGGAAGAATGCTCTCCAGCGATGCTGCCTGCCCCACTGAGTTACTCCTGCACTTTATTGTATCTTAGATTGAGAGTCTACCTGCATTGTCAGTGTAAGTGTGCGTGGATAGAAGGGAGATGATAAACCCATTCAACCACACATTAATTTGTTGTTCTGTTGATCAACTCTAGTGAAGTGCTCTTCAGCCAAGACAATTAACTTGTTTTCATGATCATTGTTTTCAAGAGAGAGTTAAATTGAGCTCTTGGGGCTAACTGAATCAAGGGATATGGGGAATAAGCAGGAATGGGGTACTGAATTTGGATAATCGGCCATGATCATATTGAATGGAGCTGGCTAGAAGGGCCGAATGGCCTACCCCAGCACCTATCTTCTATGTTTCTTCATGTTCAAAAAGCAATATGTTGACCAAATTTTAATGAGCAAAGGGATTTGAAATGAAGCAAAGAAGCTCTTGCTGCTTTATTTTTATCATGCGCCAGAGTGCTCTTTAAAAAGCTCATTGCATTGTGCAGTGCATACGTTATCCCTTCTTTACAAGGGACATGGCAGTCATGCTTTCTGTTAATGGATGATCAGTGATACCTGTTGGGATGGGAGTGTGAAAATAAGGTAAGGATCGTTGCATCATAACATGCCAAAATAAAGTGAGGGCTTACATTCATCCTTCAAAGTATTTATGTATGTTCTTCAAGCCTACTGGGTGCACATGCCTGCAAACACAGACAGCCTTCAGAGAGAACCATTTACCTGATTTCCTGACCACTGCCGATCTCTCCACAGATTAAATGCAAATGCTGCTTGTGGGATTTTACTAAATCAAATGAACTATTCTGTTAAAGATAAAGATCAAAACAACAATGCAAGTCAAACCCCCAAAGCAACAATGTCGGTTGCTTTGGAGGAGAACAACATTAGTGAATAAATATAAATTATTTGTTTTGGCTGTTCATGCAAGTAACCTGCTATTGTGCAGTATTGAGACATATGCAGGAAATAACAAGTTCAAATTGATCCAACAAATCAGCAGAAATCAAATGGACAGGGTAAAGCATCTCAATGGATTCCATGAATGTATTTGATCTCTGTTCACGACATTAGAAATAGCATCGTATCACAAGACATTCAGCAGAAATTTCTATCTGGAAGTAATGTTTTTATTTCTCTCCAGCATAATTTTTTTAATGGCCTCTGTTTCTTCATCAATTGACTTAAAGCTAGCTTCCTATAAGTGAGGTATTACCACCACAGTATGTTGTATGTTTGTAGGTCTCTGCGCAACATGAGAAAATCAAACTTCTCTGCTCACCTTGTGCAGGAAGAAAATATATTTTTTTAAAGGTTAATTGAATCTTTTCATAAGGTCATGGGTCACAAGTGTTAGGCGCAGAATTAGGCTATTTGGCCCATCAAGTTTACACCATTCAATCATGGCTGATCTATCTCTCCCTCCTAACCCCATTCACCTGCCTTCTCCCCATAACCTCAACTACCTCCTCCAGCAGCTCATTCCATGCACCCACCACCCTTTGTGTGAAATAGTTACCCCCCCCCGGTTCGTATTGAATAATCTGCTCTTGGGCAAATAATCAATCCAAAGAAAAGTCCTGAACTGAAAAGTCTTCTGTCCTTTTCTATACAGATGCAGCCTGACCTGCTAAGTTCCATCAACGATTTGCTATTTTCTGGGTAGCCAAATGAAAAATCAGTTTCCTTATTTTCTTTGCTGTAAATACTACTTCCTGATTACAACCAAAGCTACTCTTAATTGAGTTTGAGTTTAGTTTATTGTCATGTGCACCGATGTATAGTGAAAAGCTTTTGTTGCGTGCTAACCAGTCAGCGGAAAGACAATACATGATCACAATTGAGCCGTCCACAGTGTACAGATACATGATAATGGGAATAACGGTTAGTGCAAGACAAAGTGCGATCAAAGATGGTCCGTCTCCTATGTGGAGGATGATAGCTTAGGGCTACTCTCTACTTGTTGATAAATTGCTGATATGTACTATTCCTCAAAAAAAATATGACCCATTAATGTTTTTTTGTTTACAACTTTGAGAGAAGCTTCTGCATTTCCTCATGTACTTGGACATGTGTGGATCCTGGAGGTGGCTCCCGGTTTTACACTATAATGACACCAATAATAGTTTTGCCCAAGATTACAACTGCAAGTTCTGGATAAATGAGAATCTCCCTGTGAGTTGGTGATTACACTGGCCTGGCATTTGTAGAGTGTGTAATGCTGCCCCCCCCCCCCCCCCCCCCCCCCCCCCCCCCCATGCTTACTGAGTCTTGCACATCGACATGAGATGAGCAGGGAGCAGAATGGCAAGTGGCAGGGCCTCACGCCACATAACTGAAACCTGTAGGCAGGCCAAACCTCCTCTGGAAATCTTTTAGACAGTCAGCAAAACCACACTATCAGACATCGAGAAAATCTAAAAGCTACAAGTAAGCAATTAAAAAAACAGGAAATTAATCAACAACTAAAGATAGTATTCGAACGCAAAGAATTAAGTTCATCCTTGGCTTTCTGTCTCACAACTTCATTATCTCCATTGAAATGCATGGGCTTGTCGAGATCGGAGTGCAGATTGGCAGATTCAACACATTTGGATTTCTAATTCTAAAAGCAGACTGCAACTGGAAAATCGCTGGCCAAGCTTGTCCAGCAAATGTAGGACTCGTGCATCTTTTACAAATTCTCCTTGGGCATTTTTGGCTCAGTGGTAGAAATCTTATCTCTGAGGCAACAGATAGCAAGTTTATAGCTCAGTCTAGAGACTTCAAGATAATCTGGTTGACACATCATCGGGTTACCGATGAAGAGCTGCACTGTCAGTGATGCATCATTGATTTTCATTGTTCCAACAGACAATAGGTGCAGGAGCAGGCCATTTGACCCTTCGAGCCAGCACCGCCATTGAATGTGATCAAGGCTGATCATCCCCAATCAGTACCCCATTCCTGCCTTCTCCCCATATCCCCTGACTCCGCTATTTTTAAGAGCCCTATCTAGCTCTCTCTTGAAAGCATTCAGAGAACCTGCCTCCACTGCCCTCTGAGGCAGAGAATTCCACAGACTCACCACTCTCTGTGAGAAAAAATGTTTCCTCATCTCCGTTCTAAATGGCTTACTCCTTATTCTTAAACTGTGGCCCCTGGTTCTGGACTCCCCCAACATCGGGAACATGTTTCCTGCCTCTAGTGTGTCCAAGCCCTTAACAATCTTATATGTTTCAATGAGATATCCTCTCATCCTTCGAAACTCCAGAGTGTACAAGCCCAGCTGCTCCATTCTCTCAGCATATGACAGTTCCGCCATCCCGTTAATTAACCTTGTATTGTATTGTATATCTTTATTATCATTTTTCCTGAGTACTTACATACCCAGAGGAAACAAAAAAATGTTGCTCAACCAGTGCCCATTAAGTGTGCAGTAAAAAATAAATAGAAATAAAAATAAAAATACATATATCATGAGTTCCAATCGGCAGCGGCACGACAATGGCTCTGCCTTAGTGTGTCCAGGTTGGTGCGCGATACTTTGGCAGGGGGCAAAGTCCGTTTATCAGTCTTATAGCCTGCAGGAAGAAGCTGAGGAGCATCCTGCTGGTTTTGCAGCTGATGCTCCTGTACCTCTTCCCAGATGGCAGGATGGAGAATATGTGATGCGATGGGTGGTAGGGGTCTTTGATGATGGAGATGGCTCTGCTAATACATCTCTTCCTGTATATGTCCAGCAGGAAAGGGAGTGGAGCACCAATAATCCTGCTGGCGGTCTTCACAATCCTGTCCAGTTGGTGCCGTTCGTACGCCTTGCAGCTCCCGAACCAGGAAGTGATGGCATAGGTTAATTTGCTGTCGATTGTCCCCCTATAAAAAGTTTGTAGGTGTACAGTCGGGAGACCTGCTTTCCGTAGTCTACGGAGAGGGTGTAGTCGCTGCTGGGCCAGTGCTGTGGTGTGGTCATGGACGTCAGGTCATCTGACAGGTGGAGTCCTAGGAACTTCACACTGCTGACCCTTTCCACATCAGCTCCATCGATGTGCAGAGGTGTATGGCGTTGTTTTCCCGCCCTCCTGAAGTGAACCACCATCTCCTTCGTTTTTCCCACGTTGAGAATGAGGTTGTGGGATTTGCACCATCCTGTGAGCAGCTTCTTGTAAACGTACATTGCACTCCCTCAATAACAAGAATGTCCTTCCTCAAATTAGGGGACCAAAACTGCACACAATACTCCAGGTGTGGTCTCACTAGGGCTCTGTACAACTGCAGATTCATCTTGTTATAAAGGCCAACATGCCATTTGCTTTCTTCACTGCCTGCTGTACCTGCATGCTTACTTTCATAGACTGATGTACAAGGACCCCCAGATCCCGTTGTACTTCCCCTTTTCCCAACTTGATGCCATTTAGATAATAATCTGCCTTCCTGTTTTTGTTACCAAAGTGGATGACCTCACATTTATCTGCATTAAACTTCATCTGCCATGCATCTGCGCACTCCCCCAACCTGTCCAAGTCACCCTGCATTCGCATAGCATCCCCCTCACAGTTCACACTGCCACCCAGCTTTGTGTCATTTGCAAATTTGCTAATGTTACTTTGAGTCCCATCATCCAAATCATTGATGTATATTGTAAATAGCTGCGGTCCCAGCACCGAGCCTTGCGGTACCCCACTAGTCACTGCCTGCCATTCTGAAAGGGACCCGTTAATCCCTACTCTTTGTTTCCTGTCTGCCAACCACTTCTCTATCCATGTCAGCACTCTACCCCCAATACCATATGCCCTAATTTTGCCCACTAATCTCCTATGTGGGATCTTATCAAATGTTTTCTGGAAGTCCAGGTACACTACATCCACTGGTTCTCCATTGTCCATTTTCCGAGTTACATCTTCAAAAAATTCCAGAAGATTAGTCAAGCATGATTTCCCCTTTGTAAATCCATGCTGACTCGGACCGTTCCTGTTACTTCTATCCAAATGTGCGGCTATCTCATATTTTATAATTGACTCCAGCATCTTCCCCACCACCGATGTCAGGCTAACTGGTCTATAATTCCTCGTTTTCTCTCTCCCGCCTTTCTTTAAAAAGTGGGATAACATTAGCTACCCTCCAATCCACAGGAACTGATCCTGAATCTATCGAACATTGGAAAATTATCACCAATACATCTACGATTTCTAGAGCAACTTCCTTAAGTGTCCTGGGATGCAGACCATCAGGCCCTGGGGATTTATCAGCCTTCAGTCCGATCAGTCTACCCAAACCCATTTCCTGCCTAATAAGGATTTCCTTCAGTTCCTCTGTCACCCCAGGCCCTCTGGCCACTACTATATCAAGAAGATTGTTTGTGTCCTCCTTAGTGAAGACAGATCCAAAGTAGCTGTTCAACTCATCTACCATTTCCTTGTTCCCCATCATAAATTCACCTTTTTCAGTCTTCAAGAGTCCAACTTTGGTCTTAACTAATTTTTTCCTCTTCACATACCGAAAGAAGCTTTTACTATCCTGCTTTATATTCTTGGCTAGCTTACCTTATCCTGCTTTATATTCTTGGCTAGCTTTCCGGCCCCAGTATATATGACAATTAAACATTTGACTTGATTTGCTTTGAATGTGGATATAAATAAACCCATGGCATGATTCAATGAAGCCCATGAGTTGATCTCAATCAATATTTAACTCTCAATCATATTTAATAAAACATTTAATCTGGCACCATTGCAATGTTTAGAATCTTCAATGATTCAATGATACTTTATTGTCACATGCACCCAAATATGTTGAAGTGCTTTGTTTTGCATCCAACCTGGTAAAGTCATATAACAGACCTCACCTTGTCAGTACATAGGTGTTGGCACATTTCTGGCCCGACAAAGTTTCAAGAGCTTATAATGCTCAAATGAACTGCTCCATTTTGTACAGTAGTTTGAGAATACATAGTTGACTAAAAATGTGTCTTGCTATGTTCTGAGGTTGTGACGGCATTTGTCTCCAAAACGCGAGTGTGGCTCAGCACTCATGGCAGCAAAATCAACTCCCTAGCAATGTAGACTTTAGACTGCGGGTTTGTAAATTCACTGAAAAGGAATTTGAAGATAGGGACTTCAGATCAATAATCTCAATTACTACTGAAACCGAGATGGACCTGGAAATTTCCTTTATTATGTATCCGTACACTGCTTGGCTCGATTGTAAACATGTCTTTCCGCTAACAGGTTAGCGCGCAACAAAAGCTTTTCAGTGTACCTTGGTACACGTGCAAAAACGAAACTAAATTCCCTTTATCATGTGTCTGTATGATGCAGATGACTCGATCATAATCATGTATTGTCTTTCCACTGATTGTTCAGGACGCAACAAAAACCTTTCACTGTACTTTGGTACACGTGACAATAAACTATAACTAAACTAAATTCAAGTATTAAATCCATGCGTACATGTTTATTTCCAACTGATTCTCCAACCAGAATCCACTTAGACATTTGGGTGGTAAAAGCTTGCAGAGCAGTGATGTGGTTCACAGGCTGTCAGTTTAATGATTGTAAAGAGTATTGATGGAGCATGGATTGAAAGCAAGATTGAAAAGTCCACGGGAAGGACAGTGTGTGATGAGATGGGGAAATGAAAGATATCTATGGAATGAAAATGGGGTTGGACAGTAGACAATAGGTGCATGAGTAGGCCATTTGGCCCTTCAAGCCAGCACTGCAATTCAATGTGATCATGGCTGATCATTCCCAATCAGTACCCCGTTCCTGCCTTCTCCCCATATCCTCTGACGCCGCTATTTTTAAGAGCCCTATCTAGCTCTCTCTTGAAAGCATCCAGAGAACCTGCCTCCACCGCCCTCTGAGGGAGAGAATTCCACAGACTCACCACTCTCTGTGAGAAAAAATGTTTCCTCGTCTCCGTTCTAAATTTACAACCAGGGCAACACTGTGGTGCAGTGGCAGAGTTGCTGCCTTACAGTGCCAGAGACCCGGGTTCGATCCTGACTATGGATGCCTTCTGTACGGAGTTAGCACGTTCTCCCTCTGACAGTGTGGGTTTTTCCCAAATTGTAAATTGTCCCGAGTGGGTAGTCTGTTGGAATCGCTGGTCAGCGCAGACTCGGTTGTCCATAGGGGCTGTTTCTGCGCTGTATCTCTAAATTAAATGAAACTAAACTACCAGAATGGACCAGCCCTCTGCTAACTGCATCACAGTTTGTGGCAGTGGAGGAGTACACCGATAATTAAATGCAAAATCTAGTCCATTATTGAATCCCCAGCTGAACCCATCAATGATCTAGGTACTGCACGCTCCAGCAAAGATGCAGTTGAGGTCACTAATAAAACGGCATGCTTCCTTCTGAAGATAGATACTACAAGCTGTAGTAACTCAGCGGGACTGGCAGCATCTCTGGAGAGAAGGAATGGGTGATGTTTCGGGGCGAGACCCTTCTTCAGACTGGTTAGGGAAAAGGGAAATGAGAGATGTAGACGATGATGTGGAGAGATAAAGACCAATGTAAAGATATGCAAAAAGGTAAAGGGCCTGTCCTACCAGCATCCGACTCCATGCGGTGAGCGCAATCGAACCGGCAGCGGGGGCCGCGCGGAGGTCGGGTGATCCCTGTACAGGGCCGTTCCCACCAGCATGTGCCTGCATGCGAAGAGCGCGACCAAACCGGCAGCGGGGGCCGCGCGGAGGTGGGGTGAGTGGCGCAACACAGTGCAAAGTGAGGCAAACATGGAGCGAAGTCTTAAAGGTAAGTTCGCCAGGACAGAGAGAGACACACAGAGAGGGGCACAGAGGCACACACAGAGAGGGTCACGGAGGCACCTACAGAGAGGGTCACGGAGGCACGACGTCGAGGCGGTGTGTAATGTGTCGAGGCGACTGCGAGCCGACAAGCCGTTGCCGCTCGGAAGTTTTGAACATGGTCAGTTTTTCGGAGCCCCGCGCGATGTCGGGACGAACTCCGCACAATTCCGCACGGCTCCGGCGATCGAAGTGGGACTGACCCCATGACGCCGGACGGCTTAAGCGACCACGTTAGGTCGCGCTCATCGCATGGAGTTGCATGCTGCTGGGACAGGCCCTTAACGATGATAAAGGAAATGGGCCATTAGCTGTTTGTAGGGTGAAAACGAGAAGCTAGTGCGACTTGGGTGGGGAGAGATAGAGAGAGGGAATGCCGGGTCTACATGAAGTGAGATAAATCAAATTCATACCATTGGGCTGTAAGCTGCCCAAGCGAAATATGAGTTGTTGTTCCACAAATTTGCGTTTAGCCTCACTCTGACAATGGAGGAGATCTAGGACAGAAAAGTCTGTGTGGAAATGGGAAGGATACTTAAAGTGTCCGGCAACCGAGACATCAGGTAGGTTCAGAAGGGCTGAGCTTCCTTCTGTGAGGACTTTTTATTGTTGGTTTCAGTGTTGCATTTCTGTGGTCCATTGTGGCAGTAAAAGGGCTGTCCCACTGTGGTGACCTAATCTGCGAGTTCAGAAGTATGCCTTCTACCGTCAAGCTCGAGGGCGCTCGCCTGGAAAACCTCGAGCTGGATCGCACTCACGCACGTACACACACACACACACACACACACACACACACACACACACACACACACAGCAAAGGCGGGGCAGGGAAAGCGGGGCAGCACTGTCTGAAATTCACACCTGCGATGAAGAGGAAGGTAAAAGATGGCTGGCACAGTTATAGTAAGTCCTTTAGAGGGGTGAGGGGAGAGAAGAGGAGGGTAGACACTTTTAATAAGTCAGACAACTTGAGATTGCCTACGGCTGCCATCGACTGCCTGTAATTACACAACTAACTACGCGACCCCACTTCACTGCACTATGAGTTAAAAAGAACCATGCCGACCAAATTTTACTTGCGGAAAATGTTTCAACATGCTGAAAATTTTTCCGTGACCTAGCTGAGGCCGCGATTATGCAGGAACTTCCCTCGACTTTGAAGGAGAGTACCAGTGACCTCATAGGACCTCCTAGGACCACGTGTCGACCACGCTGCGAGTTTGAGACGAGGGCAAACTCTTCTAAACTGGCAGATTAGGTCGCCGCAGTGGGACAGCCCCTTAGCAGCGTCATCAAGCATGCCTTGCACACCACTGTAGCTAGTGTACTTGTGTATAGGTACATCACCTACATGCAGGTACTCGATCCAAAGTGCATTACAAAGTCCTGGGTTTTGGGGTTCACCAATTAATTTTACCCAACAATTCCCAAAATCCACTAGCTTTACAATGAAATGTCAGAGCTTGTTTTCTTCATCCACTAACATTGTATAAATAAAGTGAATGCAAACACAAAGTGTGTCCCCTACTTATTATACATATCTAGTTTTAAAAAACTAGCAAGCTGAACAAAAAATCTTCAATTTATACAAAGTAAGCATTGAATAGATGACATAGATGCCATGGAACAAACTTCTATCAATGTGTTATGCTCCACTGGTTTTTTTTCATTAAAATTCTAGTTATTTAGAAGCCTTAGCCTAACTGAAAGCAGTCATGCCTGACCTTTGCAGAAGCATGCATTTGAGGACTTCTGCAACCAATAGATGGGTACTTCATAAAACATGGTAATTTACTCTGACTCCTACATTTTTCATGGGTTAAAACAATTAAGAATTCATAGTTGGCTATCTAAAGGACAGAATCAAAGAAAATACATTTTAGCTGAACTGCATCTCATTTGTGTGAATCTTCAATATTTAATAATCTTTGCAGACTTTGTCAAATACGTGCAGATGAACACGTTCAGAAACATTGTTCGACATTTTCAAATAAATACCAATTTTTTTAGTGTAGCTTAGAGATGCGTTGTGGAAACAGGCCCTTCGGCCCACCAAATCCGTGCCGACCAGCGATCCCCGTGCACTAGCGCTATTCTACACACTAGAGACAATTTATAATTTATACCAAAGCCAATAAACCTACAAACCTGTACGTCTTTGGAATGTGGGAAGAAACCGGAGCTCCGGGAGAAATCCCATGCAGTAACGGGGCGAACAAACAAACTCTGTACCAGCAGCATCCGTAGTCGGGATCGAACCCGGGTCTCTGGCGCTGTAAGGCAACGACTCTACCATTACACCACTGTGCCATTGAACCAGAGTTGTGTGGATGGACTAACTTCCCAGTGTAGGTTGGAGTGACGGCACTTGACAATGTGTATGCTATAGTTACCAGATGTAATATGTTTGCAATTCCACAGAAAGAGAAAATGTTGGTTTATTTGGGATTGAAATAGGTGAAAAGAGGAAATTCTACCCCTTCTGGACCTAAGAATTGTGCTCTCGCATTTCACCCTTTTGAAAGAAGCATTTGATAAGAAGCGTCGTTCAGACTTGCTGTAAAGTGTCTTAGATTTTATTGATTTTTCTGCTGTCTGTTGCTGATTTTCTGTATCATAAATCACATTTTCTGTACCTTGAAATCCAGTTCTTTATCAGTTCTCAATCCAATCCCCCCAAAACTAGTAATAGTGTTAAATGAGTCTTCGTTACCCCCAAAACCTCTATGTCTGATGTGGGCACCACCAGTATTTTGCACTATAATAGCAGTGCACTTGGCTTTATTAGCCTGAAGTTCAACAAGGCATCAAACAGGCCTATAAATCCATGTTGCTCCTGAATAACACTCTTGTCATTCATTAGATGAAATGCAGATTACATCAGGAGAAAACATCATCTCTCTCCCCTGAGAACCTGTTCCCTTGTGTGTAAGATCTTTTCAGGAACAAATCTAGTCATCAACAAGAATTAATGATTCTTTCATTCCGTCATTGTGCGCATGGTTTGATTTTGGGAAGGGTGACAAAATCATCCATTGCATCTCTGGCTTCATACATTTTTATGGTGAAATGCCCCTGGTGGGTGACATTACACAGGGAAGGAGCTGTAACTAAAACTCTGAGGGTATGGAGACAAAAGAAACTGCAGATGCTAGAATCTGGAACAAAGAGAGAAGTGCTGAATAAACTTGGCGGTTCAGGCAGCGTTTGTGGATGGAAATAGAGGGACCATTGAATTCTCCAATTTCAGGTAACTTGCATCACTATTCCTGTTATTGTAACTATTACTAATTTATAGATCTTCCATAGATTACATCAGGTTTAATCTAAGTGCTGATAATATGCAAGCCACATCACTTCCTGTCCCATGTAGAATTCACTTTGTAAGAGAAGCAAATTCTCTTTTCAGGCTTTACGTTTGTTAACTTCAAGGGCCTGTCCCACTTTGGTGACTTTTTAGGCGAGTGCAGGAGACTCTGCACTTGCCACATGGTCAGCACATGTTCGCTGGTGGTCCCTGGAGAGTCTCCTTCATGGTCGCGAGGAATTCCCGCATTCTGGGAACTAGTCGCGGCCTCAGTATGTTTGCCGCAAATTTTTCAACATATTCAAAAAATTTCTGCAAGCAAAAATTAGTTACTATGGAGAAAATCGATAATCCTGTAGTGGTAGATGCAGTTTTAGTGGGGTCACCATGTAGTTATAGGTGGTCGTAGGTAGTTTTAGTTAATCGCCTTTGTTGAGCGGGCATTTTCATTGGCTCATTGGGGGAAAAAAAACGTAAGCAAGGAAAACCGACCGGTAATGTTAAATGCCCGCAAAACTTCACAGCTGTGTATCTCTGGCTTATTAAAAGTTGTCTGGCTTCTTAAAAGAGACTCCACCCTTTTTCCCCCCTTCTCCCTCTTCTCTCCCCGTCTCCCCCCCCCCCCCCTTATAAAGAACATGCCGTACACTGTGCTAGCCGTCTTAACCTTCCTGTTCATCGCGGTGTGTGTCTATCTTGGCTTTACACCATGTGAATTTCAGACAGCGCTCCCCCTGCTTTCCCTGGCCCCCGCCTTTGCGATGTGTTTGTGTGGGTATTTGCGTGTGTTCCACTCTGACAGTCGCCGTTCCAGTTCCCGTTTTTTCAGGCGACTGCCGGCGAATTAACAGTCGCCGGCAGTCCGCTGAAAAATCGCCTAAGTGGGACAGGCCCTTAAGGCCTTTACTCTTTGTAGAAAGCAGAAAAAAAAAACAATTAATCATCCAAAGTCGTTTAATAGAAAGCTTCCGTTTGGCAGAAGACCACAAGTGTTGACTATTGGTTTCGGGTTGAAGCAGGTTAACATTTTGACAATAGGTTTGGAAAATATATGGGATTCAGGCAAAGAGAACCAAGGCATCAATAAACTGAAGTGTGATCTGACCGCTTTCAAGAGACTCATCCGGGAAACAAAGCTGAAAGGTAAATCAAATGGAAAACTGAATCGATAAACAACACAACCACTGATGCTAAGAGCAGGTGAGTACTTTATTTAAGAAGTGACTTCACTTCCAATGGGCAGATTATCCATAAACCCTCAGAGAGTTAGCTAGTGTTGACTCATTTCAATGTTAGCTCAGGAAGGTGACACAGAACAAGCTGTTGTGTTTTACAAGATTTCATTTTCTGGTTGTGGAACTGATTATTTAATCGCATGTCCCTGTTTAAGTTGCAGATTTAGTATAATTTAAGTTTGTCTCTGGAAATTGTCTTTCAGTCCTCAAATATGTTTTGTGTCTCAAAGCGGATTTTTTTTCCATGCTGTTTTAATGATGATTTATTACATCTAGAAGGCTGTGCGCTGAAATCAATTTTTAATTTTTCTCAGGGATGAAATGTGAGGATCACAACAGTTTAAAACTATTAATCCGTGTAGATAATGCTAAATGTAGATCACTCAGCCTGCTTAGTTTGAAATTGTACAGCATTCATATGGTTTATTTTGCATGGAATAATTGCTGAATACAATGCTTAACTTGTTTAGCTATTAAAAAGCAATCACTGCATCATGGCACTTGATTCCTATGTTTATCATCCAAGCACACACCTAAAATTCTTAAAATTGATCATTGGAAGACATGCCAATTAAAAAACGAAGTAAATATTCAGCACATGCAGAGATTGACAGATTCTTGATTAGTATGGGTGTCAAGGGTTATGGGGAGAAGGCAGGAGAATGGGGTTAGGAGGGAGAAATAAATCAGCCATGATTGAATGGTGGAGTAGACTTGATGGGCTGAAAGGCCTAATTCTGCTCCTATCACTTGTGACCTTAGGATCATTAGGGATAAAAATGACATAATGTGACTTTAGATATCTTTGCGCATGGTTCTGAGTGCGTGTATTGTCAATTGTTAACACTGTGTAGGCATTTTAGTTCAAGATCTTCTTGTCTTCTCAAGAATTTATTTTCCAGTTCACAGGTTGCTCAAAGAATATCATTAACAATGCAAAGTCCAAGATTTAACGTCAGCAAACTTTTCAACCATGCAAAGAAAAATAAACCGCAGGACGAACTCTGCAGATCAGGCAGCATCTGTGGACGGAATGGACAGATGGCGTTTCAAATCGGCATCCTTCTTCAGACCCTTCTCGTGTCTCGACATTTCAACCATGCTGATCTGAAATCCAAATATTGTAGTGTGCTTTCACAACCACTGTTACTGCTGCCACAGGCTCAACAAAACACTACTCAAATGGTGGATAACACTAAGCATGCAGTCATGTCCACTGCAGTACTCACTATGTACATTGCCCGTTGGTCTTACAGAAACCTAACTATATCTAGCCAGATCAAACACATTGTACCATTCCAAACTCTCTTCCAGTACCCTTTTACATCGACTCAGCACTCTTTCAGAGCTGATATGAAAATACGTCCAACATATATTACAACATTTAAAAGACGTTTGGACAAGTACGTGGATAGGAAAGGTTTAGAGGGATATGGGCCAAATGCAGGTTGGTGTGACTAGCGTAGTTTGGTTTAGTTTAGAGATACAGTGCCCTTCATAATGTTTGCGACAAAGACCCACCATTTATTTATTTGCCTCTGTACTCCACAATTTGAGATTTGTAATAGAAAAAAAATCACATGTAGTTAAAGTGCTCATTGTCAGATTTTATTAAAGGCCATTTTTATACATTTCAGTTTCACCATGTAGAAATTACAACTGTTTTTATACATAATCCCCACATTTCAGGGCACCATAATGTTTGGGACGCAGCAATGTTGTGTAAATGAAAGTAGTCATGTTTAGCATTTTGTTGCATATCCTTTGTATGCAATGACTGCTTGAAGTCTGCGATTCATGGACATCACCAGTTGCTGGGTGTCTTCTCTGGTGATGCTCTGGCAGGCCTGTATTGCAGCCATCTTTAACTTATGCTTGTTTTGGAAATAGGTGCAGGAGGAGCTATTTGGCCATTCGAAGGGGGTTAGTCCCCTTCAGTTTTCTATTTCAGCATGCTCAATTGGGTTCAGATCAGGTGATTGACTTGGCCACTCAAGAATTGACCATTTTTTTAGCTTTAAAAAACACCTTTGTTGCTTTAGCAGTATGTTTGTGATCATTGTATTGCTGTAGAATGAACCGCCGGACAATGTTTTAAGACATTTGTTTGAACTTGAGCAGAGAGGATGTGCCTATACACTTCAGAATTAATTATGCTACTACCATCATCAATGAAGTACTGTGCACGTTAACCGTATACTGTTGTCAGAGGGACAATATTCAGACAACATGTGCTCCCTTAAAACTGTCCTCATCCTGACTGCAGCCACAGAGGATCTCTGTCAGGCTAGACAATTGTTCTGTTTGAGAAGGTTCATCTTGTTCATAAGTATAGGAGCAGAATTAGGCCATTCGGCCCTTCGAGTCTACTCTACCATTCAATCATGAACAATCTATTTTTCCCTCTCAACCCCATTCTCCTGCTTTCTCCCCATAACTTTGACACCCGTACTAATCAAGAACCGGTCACTCTCTACTTTAAAATTGGCTCGGCCTCCATGGTCATTCATGGCAATGAATTCTACAGATTCACCACACTGACTAAAGAAATTATTTAGAAAAATATATCTATATAGAAAACTATATCTATAATCATAGAAACATAGAAAATAGGTGCAGGAGGAGGCCATTCGGCCCTTCGAGCCAGCACCGCCATTCATTGTGATCATGGCTGATCGTCCCCTATCAATAACCCCGTGCCTGCCTTCTCCCCATATCCCTTGATTCCTCTAGCCCCTAGAGCTCTATCTAATGCCCCGTCCCACTTAGGAAACCTAAACAGAAACCTCTGGAGACTTTGCGCCCCACCCAAGGTTTCCGTGCGGTTCCCAGAGGTTCCCGGAGGTTTTTGTCAGTCTCCCTAATGGTCAAAAGTGGTTTCCGCTTCTTCTATGTTCCGGCGATTATTTTAAAAAATTCAAAACTGGCTGTGACTAAGAATAGGTTGGCGTTTTTAAAATCGGTAATTTTTTAATCGAAGCCGGTTGCGATGCTAGTTGAACGTGGTTAATTGAAAAAGGTCTGACCTTCCACCACCTGCAACCTGCGGAAATCACTTTCGACTATTAGGGAGACCTCCAGGAACCGCACGGAAACCTTGGATGGGCCGCAAAGTCTCCAGAGGTTTCCATTCAGGTTTCCTAAGTGGGACAGGGGCATAACTCTCTCCTAAATTCATCCAGTGATTTGGCCTCCACTGTCCTCTGTGGCAGGGAATTCCATAAATTCACAACTCTCTGGGTGAAAAAGTTTTTTCTCACCTCAGTCTTAAATGACCTCTTTATTCTAAGACTGTGGCCCCTGGTTCTGGACTCGCCCAACATTGGGAACATTTTTCCTGCATCTAGGTTGTCCAGTCCTTTTATAATTTTATATGTTTCTATAAGATCCCCCCCTCATCCTTCTAAACGCCAGTGAATACAAGCCTAGTCTTTTCAATCTTTCCTCATATGACAGTCCCGCCATCCCAGGGATCAATCTCGTGAACCTACGCTGCACTGCCTCAATCACAAGGATCAAATATAACTATTTAAAAAATAGTTTACAAAACTATACTGCTTCTTGATGGGATTAAAAACCATTCATGTTCCAGGAAATCAATTAATACAACAGTACAGCACGGCCACATCCTCTGCACCACGATATCTGCTCCAACCATGATGCCAATTTAAAGTGCATGCATGCCTGTACATCCTTTCCTGCTCTGCCTCTTCCCATGTCTGTCTCTTAAACATCGCTATCATATCTGTTTTCCTCCACTTTCCATGGCAGCATGTTTAAGGCACCTACCTCTCTGTGCAATAAAAAAAATACCTCGTAAGTCTCCCTTAAATCTGCTCTCATCTTAAAGCTATGTCCTCCAGTATACGACATTTTTGCCCACTGGTATATAACATTTTTGCCGTCTAGTATAGGACATTAATGCCCCCTATTATGTAGCATATATGCCCTCTAGTACAAGGCATTTAGCCCCTCTAATGTATGAAATTATTGACGCCCTCTAATGTATGAAATTATTGACGCCCTCTAATATATGGCATTTACGCCCTCTGCCAGAAAGAGGACATTTACTCAAACAACACAATAAAAATCAAGTTTATTCTTTAATAATTTTGCTTACTTTTTTCAGTACAGATTAATTTATTACAAACATTCCCTGCTAATTCAACATTCATTGGATAATTCTAGAATTTACATAGCAATATCTCCATGGTTGGGGAAACATTTTTACAACCAATTTATTTTCATCTGTAAAGATGCTGCAGTTAGCTCATCAGGAATAACATTGCAGAATCATAAAACCTTTTGAAACATAATTAGAAAGTATATCTGTTGACAGTTTTAACACAAAAGCATTTATGCAAATCTAACTACTGAAATCTTAAAGTGATGTTCTTAATGCAACACTAAAGTATTCGGTGTCTGGGACCTCACCATCAGAGTTGGGTGGAATTGGGTTGCTTAGTCGTCTAGCAGTGTCTTGGTTATTGGCGTCTGATGTATTATGCAGTAGAACATTGATCTGGTTTGGTGTGTGGATTCTTTTATTCCTCTGGTACAAAAAAGGTTTCACAGGATTATGGGAATATATTTATAAAATGCATTACCCGACACCCATTCTCCCCATAACCCCTGACACCCATACTAATCAATAAACTATCTATCTCTGCTTTAAAAATATCAATTGACGGCCTCCACAGCCTTCTGTGGCAAAGAATTCCACAAATTCACCACTCTCTGACTAAATACATTCCTTCTCATCTCCTTCCTAAAGGAACATCCTTTAATTCTGCATTCTGAACATCAGATTTCTAAGAAAATGAAAGGATTTGATGGGGTGGACGTTGAGACAACATTTACACTTGTAAGGGACCCCAGGACCCTAGTTTGGAAACTTGTCACTAATAATAATATTATTAGTAATAATAATAATAATAATAATAATAATAATAATAATAATAATAATAATAATGAATACTGACAAGGCTGGGTAGAATGTGGAACTCTCAACGACAAGGAGAAGGTGATTCTATTAACAAAGATGCATTTCAGGGAGTGCTGAATAAAGCAATGGATGTGAAAGAATTAGAAGAAGATGCTGCAAAGGTTGAAATAGATGGAAGGAAAGTACCATATATTGCCAACAGCTATTTGGACCATTGGGGTTGTTTCACTACAGTGGGTATCGAGGAGAAGAATTAACTCCAAACACGCAGGTAAGCGTGGATCATATGAAAGGTTAAACCAATACAAAGCTGAAACTAGTACCCGATCCAACTCAAACACACCCCATAAAGGTGTTAACAGAGCTGAGATGCCAGGTGGTTGACTTATTCAGCTCTTGGGAATCCAGCCAATCACTGAAACCTTTCAAGGAAACTGAGTGGTTCAATCATCTTCCTAACGCATGATGGCAATGTTTCCCATCCCTTGCTAAATCCAGCAGGTTATAGGAATTTGGTAGATCTTCCATTTGTTAATACCCTGCAAAGCCAAGGCCCTCTATCAATTCCTCACCTCAAGGTCTTTGACCATGACCTCCTGCCACATCACCTTAGCCTCCCCATCATCGTGCAACATATGGTTACGCCAGACCAATCCCCTGTCTTACTGACTGTTCCTCCTCCCTCCCCCCCCCCCCCCCCCCCCCCCCCCCCCCCCATAATGCTCTGATTACTATCGTCCCACCTCCCACAATTTCCCGTCTCTTCTATGCTGTTTTGAGGGATCTAATTTTTGGAGCCTATATTTAATATACCTATTTACGATAGACATTAATAGTTCAAGTAATTATTGAACTGTACTGAAAAAAACCCAAACCTAATTTGTTTGTCAACAAAATACAACTTGTGTTGTTTGTTTTATCGAAACCCAATTGTGGGCAGCACAGTGGTGCAGCTGGTAGAACTGCTGCCTCACAGTTCCAGAGACCTAGGTTCGATCCTGACCTCGGATGCTGTCTTTGTGGCGTGTCCACATTCTCCCTGTGACTGCGTGGGTTTTCTCCAGTCGCTCCGGCTTCCTCCCACATCCCAAAGATATGTGGGCTCGCCGGTTAATTTGCCTTTGTAAATTGCCCCTAGTGTGTAGGGAGTGGATCAGAAAGTAGGATAAGACGGAACTGATAGGAACGGGTGATCGATGGTCGGCATGGACTCAGCGGGCCGAAGGTCCTGTTTCCACGCTGCATTTCTAAAATAAATGGCTGTGAACAATCTGAATGGATAATTTTCTGCCATTAATTTTTAAAGCATTCTTTGAATCACAAACTGTGTCATGTAGTTGAAACCTTGCAGATGCCTGTAAGTTACGGGGGAACGGGTAGGAGAAAAAAGCCTCCAGAACCAATCATAAGGATATGATTGCTGGTGCTATTCTGGCAGAGAAAACTCAGCAGCAAGGCAAGAAGAATCTAAGAATCAGCCTGGATTTTGAAGGGTGAGGCGAGCAATTGGAGAATGTTTTAGGATCATTGCCTTGCTCGAATGTCTCTGGACTAGTCTCTGGCAATGTCTCTGGACTTCCAGGCACTTACTGAGGTTCTGCAAAATTGATTATTAATCAGACAGAGCATACACGATGGAGACGATCAGACAGCATGAAATTTGATTGGTAAACTGGAACAGAGTAAAGAATCATAAGTGTATTCTCTTTAGTTTAGTTTAGAGATATAATGCAGAAACAGGCCCTTCGCCCCACCGAGTCGCACTGACCAGCGCACATCCCCGCACATTAACACTATCCGACACACACTAGGGACCATTTACACTTATACCAAGCCAATTAACCTTCAAACCTGTATGTCTTTGGAGTGTGGGAGGGAACCGAAGATCTCGGAGATTACGGGTTACGTGTAGAATGTACAAATTCCGTACAGACAGCACCCGTAGTCGGGATCGAACCCGGGTCTCTGGCGCTGCAAGCGCTGTAACACAGCAACTACTGCTGCACCATTGTGCCGCTTATGAGCAGGTTTTAACAAATGATGGTCCCTGGGATATGCTGTAGGGCCTCAGTTCCTTCCTGAAGAATGATTCATTTATCACGGTTTGCAGATGAATTTGGAGATTCAATAACTAGTGTAGATGGAAGCTAAAAAAATATATATAATGAGATATAGATTTAGAAGAGGGTGTGACTGAAACATGAGGTTAAGGATCTTTATTTCAAGGGAAGTAGAATACAAAAGTGATGAAGTTATTCCCTTGTTATATAATGTTTTGGTGAAACCCCATCTGGATTTTTAAATGGGCATGCAAAAAACAGTATGAAAATAATTGGAAGCAAATAAAACCCACGGCTGAATGGTTATAATTTAGAGAGGGCAAGGAGTAAAAGATCTGTGTAGCAATTACAAAATGTTTATTACATTTCTGATTCAGTGTAACTTTTGTCCTCAATTATACATGTAAATTTGTATTACTTACATGTCCAAAGTATAGCAGTAAAAACAGGATTCCAATGGCAATTACTACAGGAACCACACTTGCAATAATATTTGTAGCCAGATTAGAAGTTGGTTTCTTACCTGAAAGAAGATAACGCAGTTTTTTGAGCATTAGAAATACGCATCAAATTAACTGAATTTAGAACGTATACGGCGTTGTGACTTTTGTTTGCATTTAGATATAAACAGCTTTTTTTTCTGAAAATCCAAGCATTATCGGGTCATACAATGTTGAAACAGGCCCTTCGTCCCAACTTGCCTACACATTACGCTGTCCCAACATGTCCCATCTACACTAGTCCCACCTGCCTGCATCTGGCCCATATCCCTCGAAACCTGCCCTATCCATGTACCTGTCTAATTATTTCTTAAACGTTGTTATAGTCCCTGCCTCAACTACCTCCTCTGGTAGCTCATTCCATACACCCACCACCCTTTGCGTGATAAAGTTACCCCTCAGATTCCTATTAAATCTTTTCCCCTTCACTTTAAACCTGTGTCCTCTGGTTCTCGATTCCCCTACTCTGGGCAAGAGACTCTGTGCGTCTATTCAAAAGTTATACGGGATTTGCAGAATTATGATTGTCATAGTTAAACCTAGTATGGTAGTGCATATTCTTTTTTTTATATTGGCACAAAACTCACATGTAATGTATTCATCACCTTGAATGTGTTACAAATGAAAAATGTGACACATTTACAAGTGGTTCTAACATCACATTTATAATGCAGTAACAAATTACAGCTGAACTAGTGTAAAATTTACCAATGAAGAACTAACTTTATTTAAAATGCACATTTAAGAAAGTAAACCAAACTGATTAATTCATAAACCGATACAACTGAGGATTTAAAAACAGCTGTCAATGTACAACCAAATATCTCCCCAGATGAACACATAGCTATTGCATACTTACCACAATATACAGTGGCTTGCAAAAGTTTTCATACCCCTTGAACTTTTCCACATTTTGGTCACGTTACAACCACAAACGTAAATGTATTTTATTGGGATTTTATGTGATAGACCAACACAAAGTGGCGCATAATTGTGAAGTGGAAGGAAAATGATACATGGTTTTCAAATTACAAAAACTGAAAAGTGTGGAGTGCAAAAGTATTCAGCCCCCTTTACTCTGATATCCCTAAATAAAAACCAGTGCAACCAATTGCCTTCAGAAGTCACCTAATTAGTAAATAGAGTCCACGTGTGTAATCTAATCTCAGTATAAATACAGCTGTTCTGTGAAGGCCTCAGAGGTTTGTTAGAGAACATTAGTGAACAAACAGCATCATGAAGCCCAATGAACACACCAGACAGGTCAGGGATAAAGTTGTGGAGAAGTTTAAAGCAGGGTTAGGTTATAACAAAATATCCAAAGCTTTGAACATCTCACGGAGCACTGTTCAATCCATCATCTGAAAATAGAAAGAGTATGGCACAACTGCAAACCTACCAAGACATGGCCATCCAACTAAACTGACAGGCCAGGCAAGGAGAGCATTGATCAGAGAAGCAGCCAAGAGGCCCATGGTAACTCTGGAAGAGCTGCAGAGATCCACAGCTCAGGTGGGAGAATCTGTCCACAGGACAACTATTAGTCGTGCACTCCACAAATCGGGCCTTTATGGAAGAGTGGCAAGAAGAAAGCCATTGTTGAAACAAAGCCATAAGAAGTCCCGTTTGCAGTTTGCCACAAGCCATGTGGGGGACACAGCAAACATGTGGAGGAAGGTGCTCTGGTCTGATGAGACCAAAATTGAAGTTGTTGGCCTAAATGCAAAATGCTATGTGTGGCGGAAAACTAACACTGCACATCACCCTGAACACACCATCCCCACTGTGAAACATGGTGGTGGCAGCATCATGCTGTCAGGATGCTTTTCTTCAGCAGGGACAGGGAAGCTGGTCAGAGTTGATGGAGCCAAATACAGGGCAATCTTGGAAGAAAACCTGTTAGAGTCTGCAAAAGACTTGAGACTGGGGTGGAGGTTCACCTTCCAGCAGTACAACGACCCTAAACATACAGCCAGAGATACAATGGAATGGTATAGATCAAAGCATATTCATGTGTTAGAATGGCCCAGTCAAAGTCCAGACCTAAATCCAATTGAGAATCTCTGGCAAGACATGAAAATTGCTGTTGACAGACGCTCTCCATCCAATCTGACTGAGCTTGAACTATTTTGCAAAGAAGAATGGGCAAAAATTTCAGTCTCTAGATGTGCAAAGCTGGTAGAGACATACCCCAAAAGACTTGCAGCTGTAATTGCAGCGGAAGGTGGTTCTACAAAGTATTGACTCAGGAGGGTTGAATACTTTTGCACGCTACACTTTTCAGTTTTTTATTTGTAATAAAATTTGGAAACCATGTATCATTTTCCTTTCCACTTCACAATTATGCACCACTTTGTGTTGGTCAACGTGACAAAATGTGGAAAAGTTCAAGGGGTATGAAAACTTTTGCAAGCCACTGTAAAAACAGGGATGTAGAATAGAATACAAAAACAGGGATGTAATGCAGAGGCTTTATGTGACACCGGTCAGACCGCATTTGGAGTATTGTGAGTAGCTTTAGGCCCCATACCATGAGGAGGCTTATGAAAATGATCCCAGGAATTAGTGGGTTAGCATATTACAAGGATGGAGGGTCGACTCATATAAACTTACCAAATAGTGAAAGGCCTGGGTAGAGTGGATGTGGAGAGGATGTTTCCACTAGGGGGAGAGTCTAGGACCAGAGGCCATAGCCTCAGAAGAATAGGATGTAGCTTTAGAAAGGAGATGAGGAGTAAAAGGATGGTGAATCTGTGGAATTCATTGCCACAATCAGGTATGGAGTGCAAGTCAATGGATATTTTTAAGACAGAGATCGACAGATTCTTTATTAGTAAGGGTATCAGAGGCTATGGGGAGAAGGCAGGAGAATGGGGGTGAGAGGGAAAGATAGGTCAAATGACCATTGATCACCCGTTCATACCAGTTCTATGTTACCCAGTTTCTCATCGACTCCCTACACACCAGGAACAATTTACAGAGGCCAATTAACCTACAAACCTGCCCGTCTTTGGGATGTGGGAGAAAATCAGAGGAAACCCATGCGGTCACAGGGAGAACGTGCAAACTCCTCACAGATAGCACCCGAGGTCAGGATTGAACTTGGGTCTTTGGGCAGCAGTTCCACCAGCTGCACCATTCTGTGGCAAACCAACATCTACAAATTCTTGTGTCAACATGAAAGGCTGTGTCAGAAGTGAAAGACACTTTAGCATAAAACTATAGAATTTAGATTATTACAAATAAAGAATGGGTGCTCCAGAAGGAATGTTGGTTTTGGGATTTAAATTGTACTTCTGTCCTTAAGGAAGAACTGAGTACGATCCCTGACCCCCAACAGTCATGTTAACTCTCCTTGTTAACTACAGAATAGATGACATAGAACAAGTTAACGAGTGCCCCATTTTTACAGCACTGCAAGTAATTATCTGCAAAGGATACCTATCTATGGGCGGCACATTGGTGCTTTGGTAGAGTTGCTGACGAGAGTAGAGACCCGGGTTTGATCCTTCCTATGGATGCTGTCTGTATGGAATTTGTACGTTCTCCCTGTGACCATGTGGGTTTTCCCCGGGTGCTCCGGTTTCCTCCCACGCTTCAAAGACGTGCCGGTTAGTAGGTTAATTGGCTTTGGTAAAATTGTAAACTGTCCCTAGTGTGTTGGATAGTATTAGTGTACCGGAGTGATCGCTGGTCAGCGCAGACTTGGTGGGCTGAAGGGCTTATTACCGCACTGTATCTCTAAAGTCTAAAGTCAGAAGAAGGGTTGTTCGCTGATGATTCTGTGATGTTTGGTACCATTTGCACCTCGTGTGATAATAACAAAGCCCACAACCTAACTGGAGTAGCCGTAGATGAATTTCAATGCAAGTACTTCTAGTGGGCACAAGAAGATTTAGGGCCCCATGTAGATAGATCATTGTAATGCCATGACAGATTAAGTATGTTTAGTTTAGAGATACAATGTGTAAACAGGCACTTTAGCTCAACAAGTCCATGTCGACCATCGATCACCCGTACACTAGTTTTATCCCACACACGAGGAGCAATTTAAAGAAGCCAATTAACCTAAAAACCTGCACATCTTTGGGATGTGAGAGGAAACCAGAGCACGTGCAAGCTCCACACAGACAGCAGCCGAGGTCAGGATCGAACCCGGCAGCATCTCTACCACTGTGCCTCCCAATATTTATATAAAATAACTAACTCTAATTGACTGCTGGTCTTTGCTAAGGCTTAGAAGTCATGTTCCTGATATACAACGTCTTGTTAGACCAAATCTCAAGACCTGGAACGACAGTATTGTATGCAAGGAAGATGCATTGGGATTGGTCAAAGTACACTGTAGATTTACCAGAATGATATCTGCACTCCAAGGATTAAACTACAGCAAATAAGTCTCCAGTATTTAGAAGATTGGGAGATAAATGAATTCAACTTTTTTAAATTGGTTTAGAGAATCAACGTGGAAACAGGCCTTTAAGGGCCTGTCCCACTTAGGCAATTTTTTTGGTGACTACAGGCGACTAGGCTGTCGCCATATGGTCATGGGGTGGCGCATGTATTGTCATGAGTAGTCTCCTCTAGTCGCCTAAAGTGTCGTAACTTTTTTCATGTCGCCGCTGGATTTGGAAATGTTCAAAACCTCTCGGTGACTGTGGGCTTGACGTAGCTTGTCTTCTCCTGTCGTAGGTGCTGCCGTAGGTTGTCGCCAGAATTACGCAGTTTGTCTCCAGGTGACGTAGGTTGTCGCCGGGTGATGACCGGCGAATTCCATTGGCGACTACCTACGTCAACCAGCGACAGGTACCGGCGACTGAATTGTCTTCAGTTGTCGCCGATAGGGCGTAGCTTGTCGTAGCTTGTCACGGGTGGACATACGTTGACTTCGGTTGTCGTAGATTGTCACCTGTGTTGTCGTATATGTCGTCGTAGGTGAACGTCCTAATGGGTCGCTGGTGGCCGTAGCTTGACATAGACGAGGTGGTAGGTTATTATGGACATTGCCGTAGGGGGGTTCCAGTCGCCGGCAGTCGGCAAATAAATTGCCTAAGTGGGACAGGCCCTTTAGGCTCACTGAGCTCATGCTGACCAACGATCACCTGTACACTAGTTCTATTCCACGCACTAGGAACAACTTACAGAAACCAATTAACCTACAAACCTGCACGTCTTTGGAATGTGGGAGGAAATTGGAGCTCCCGAAGAAAACCCATGCGATTGTAGGGAGAAAGTGGAAACTCCGTACAGAGAACATCCTTGGGTCAGGATCAAACCTGGGTCTCTGGTGCTGTAAGGCAGCAACTCTACCGCTGTGCCACTGTGCCGCCCTTATAATATTGAGAACTAATTGGGAAATGCCTCAACAATTATTATTGGTCACTAGCAATGAAGATAGTCATGCATGTCTTGGAAATTAATTTTTGAAAGGGGCAAATTTCTAGGCAAAAAGTATTTTTGCTACTTATTAACTCTAGGATTAGGGCACAAAAATCCAAGATGAAATTGAGATTCAACCCATACTTTTGTAAATTGCATAAAAATTAAAATATTTTGGGTGGATATTTTTTAAATTATTTCCGTAGTGGTTAATATTCAACTGGATCCCGATCCTAAATTAATAATATTGGGCATATCTGAACAATACCTAAAACTAACAATAAACCAAAGAAATTTCCTGGATTATAGTATAATAACTGGGAAAAAACTAATATTAAAATTTTGGAAAAACCCTGCATTCCCTACAACTAAAATGTGGATTATGGCGATGTCGGAGACCTTAAATCTGGAAAAAATTAGATTTGGTTTAATCGACAAACCTGAATTATTTATTAGAATATGGTCCCCGTTCATAGATTATTTGAAGGGGTAGAATGGGCCAGCGCTGAGGCTCGACGGAAGCTTGAACCCAGGACTAGACGAACAGTTTTGTTTTCTGTACCTACGGACCTATCTCCTAAGTTGTATTATAAAATTTAAAAATAAAAATAATTAAAAAAAAAAAAAGAAATTGAGATTCACAACTTTTAGTTAACATAAAATATTAAGGGATGCTGGATAGAGGCCCATTTTATTTAGAGTCTGGAGAGACTGTTTTCTGAATTAGATTTATGTTCATATGAGGAAATATTTTAGTTTGTTTACAGACTGTAAACAACTGTATTTTCTCTTTCTGGTTTTTTAAACAGGAACATAATTAATTGAATCATCTCTTTGAAAAATGAACCAAGGACCTGCCCAATCATATTTTGTTGGTTTGAACAAGTTATGCATTGATTTGTTTTTCCATTTTAATCATTTTCCAAAAGTTGTTGACAACACAATAGTTCTTGTTGACAAAGTGTTAGGGTGGGAGAAGCATAGTGGCCCTCGTGCTTCAATGAAAAGCCTAGAGATTGTGAATTCAAGAACCACTGTTTACCCCCGGAGGTAAATGGTGAAACTGAATTCAATGAACAATTCAGAAAACTGCTAGCTTGTTAGAAAAAAAAATCATTAACATCTTTAACATAAGAGGAACAGATTAGGTAGAGGCACAAAATCTCTTACCCAGAGTAGGGGAATCGAGAACCAGAGGGCATAGGTTTACTGGTGAATGGGGAAAGATTTAATATGAATCTTAGGGATAACTTTCTCACACAAAGGGTGGTGGATGCATGGAATGAGCTGCTGGAGGAAGTAGTTGATGCAGGGACGATCTAAATGTGAAGCAATTAGACAGGTACAAGGATTTGATAGGTTTAGAGGGATATGGGCCAAATGCAGACAAGTAGATGGGACATAGAAACATAGAAACATAGAAATTAGGTGCAGGAGTAGGCCATTCAGCCCTTCGAGCCTGCACCGCCATTCAATATGATCATGGCTGATCATCCAACTCAGTATCCCGTACCTGCCTTCTCTCCATACCCTCTGATCCCCTTAGCCACAAGGGCCACATCCAACTCACTCTTAAATATAGCCAATGAACTGGCCTCAACTACCCTCTGTGGCAGAGAGTTCCAGAGACTCACCACTCTCTGTGTGAAAAAAGTCTTTCTCATCTCGGTCTTAAAGGATTTCCCCCTTATCCTTAAGCTGTGACCCCTTGTCCTGGACTTCCCCAACATCGGGAACAATCTTCCTGCATCTAGCCTGTCCAACCCCTTAAGAATTTTGTAAGTTTCTATAAGATCCCCTCTCAATCTCCTAAATTCCAGAGAGTATAAACCGAGTCTATCCAGTCTTTCTTCATAAGACAGTCCTGACATCCCAGGAATCAGTCTGGTGAACCTTCTCTGCACTCCCTCTATGGCAATAATGTCCTTCCTCAGATTTGGAGACCAAAACTGTACGCAATATGTTGGTTGGTGTGGGAAGGTTGGGCTGAAGGACCTGTTTCCATGACCATAACTATCACTAGTTCATATGTGACTTCAATCTCACATGAGTAAGACAAGAAATTCCAAACAGCAAGGACTTGGCTGTGGCACAGTCACCCACATCCTGGGAGTGAATAAAAAGCTAAACCACTGCACTGCAATTAGTCAAGCAAAGAACTGGCAAAGACACAATGAAGCCCTTAGTAAACATCTATGGATAAACATTTTAACAATGCTTGTAGTTAAGAAGAATTTAGTTAAGCTACATTTATAGAAGTGACTTCCTATAGTTACCTCCCACTGAACCAACCACAAAGTCCAAATTTAAATGCCAAGGGAATCAGCAGCCACATTCACATAGAATAACATAGTCAGAATACATTTTCCAGTAGAAGTTATCTTGAAAACCGAAATACATGATGAAGTGAAGAAGTGACCTCTTTCTCCCATTTTTCTTCCAATTCCAGACTGCAGTCCATAAAGGATGAAAGATGAAGATGAAGGGTCTCGACCCGAAATGTCACGCATCCATGTTCCCCAAGGATGCTGCCTGACCCACTGAGTTACTCCAGCATCAGCTGTCCTTTTGTGTGAAGCAGCAGTTCCTAGTTTCTGCAATCCATGAATCATCCAATGAGGATCCTGCACTGGGAGCAATGGAGCATCGTCCACAGAATGATGCATCCCACCATTCCTGAGAGTAGCGGCAGTGTGGGTGTCGGGTGGAGGCGAAAATGGGGGAAAGGTTTTATCTTGTAAGGATTCTACCTAATTACTGAGTGAAGGGTCCCGACCCAAAATGACAACTGCCCATCTCCCTCCCCAGACACTGCCTGACCTGCTGAGTTCCTTCAGCAGTCTGTTGTTCACAACTTTATATTTATTTAAATTAAAAAAAGGATAGACACAAAATGCTGGAGTAATTCAGCGGATCAGGCAGCATCTTTCGAGAAAAGGAATAGGCGGCGAAGGGTTCCAACCCGAAACGTCGCCTATTGCTTTGAGTCTGAAGAAATGTTCTGACCCGAAACCTCACCTATTTCTTTTCTCCAGAGATGCTGCCTGACCTGCTGAATTACTCCAACATTTTGTTTCTATCTTCGGTATAAACCAGCATCTGTAGTTCCCTCCTGCACACAAATTAGGTAAGAATACTAATTTGATGTACATGTGTCATAATTGACCTTTTCGGACCGCTGATTAAGAAAAGTACGCCTCTTGATGTATACAAAGGATGTGGCTTGCAGTCTTAGCACTGAAGATGGTATCTGTTGGAAAATGTATTGACAGCCAACAATGCCAATTATGTTATTCGGCATCAGTTACACATTAGACCATTGAACAGTACAGCAAAGGAACAGGTCCTTTGGCCCACAATGTCTGTACTGTACATGATGCCAAGATAAACAAATCTCATCTGCATTCTCATATCCCTCCAAACACTGCATATCCATTTGCCTATCTAAAGTGCCACTATCGTATATGCCTCCACCACCACCACCCCTGCCAATGTATTCCAGTCATTCACCATAGAGCCATAGAGTGATACAGTGTGGAAACAGGGTCTTTGGCCCAACTTGCCCACACCCACCAACATGTCATATCTACAACGTCCCATCTGCCTGCATTTTGCCCATATCCCTCTGAATCTGTCCTATCCACTCTTTGTGGGGAAAAGCACATCATTTTAAACTTTGCAGCCAGACTTTGTTCTTCCCCCAACTCTTTTCCAGCTCCCCCCCCCCCCCCCCCCCCACCCACCACTTGCCAATATAATCAGTCAGTAGAAGAGTTCCGACCCGAAGTATCACCTATCCAATCATCAGCTGGGTTGAGCGAATAAAAAGGCATCAGAAGCTCGGAACTCTCCTTCAGATTGATCTTGTCCCTATTTTGTATTTCCTGTCAGTGGAAGAGCATTGGTAAAGGAATAACTGCACAAAGATATGAGACTTTGTGCGTCTTTGCATTGATGTCACTTTGAGTGATGCAAGCCGGCAGCCCAGTGCTTTGGAGAGGCTTTGATCCTCCTTGCAGTCTACAATAACGGTAAACCTGGCTACGTTAATTAAAAAAAACGTTGCCTGTCCATTCCCTCTAACGCTGCCCGGTCCACTGAGTTCCTCCAGCAATTAGTGTTTTGCCTAGGTTTGCAGCATCTGCAGTTCCCTGTGTCTCTGTAATTTGACTTTGCTGCAGCCCTTTATTAGCCTGGAATAGTTCAGTGACCACAGGCTGTACAGTACATGGGCTGGCAGGTTCCGGTTGTAGCTGCAGCTGATGAACTCTCCGGTGCAGAGAATGTGCCGCACACTTTGCTCCTCATCAAAGCTTGCCGCATGAGAAGCACTGCCTGAGGACCGGCTCTGGGGTCGGCTTCCTGCGCAGTGTCTCCCTCCTCCCCTCTTCCCCAACAACAATCCCTCTTCTCTCCTCTACAACCAGGCAAGAGGTACACGTTTGAAAACGCACACCTCCAGATCCAGGGACAGTTTCTTCCCAGCTGTAATCGGACAACTGAAACATCCCATCACCAACTAGAGAGCTGGCCTGACCTACCATGTATTTCATGGAAGACTCTATTTGGACTTTGCTGGACTTTATCTTGCACTAAGCATTATTCATTTTATCCTGCATCTGTGCGTTATGGATGGCTAGGTTGTAATTATGTATAGTGTTTCTGCTGGTTAGGTAGCACGCAACAAAAAAGCTGTTCTATGTATCCTGGTACTCGTTACACTAAACTAACTTAAAGTAAACTAAACAAACCTTTGGGCAGAGTTTTAAAGAAGGAACTGCAGATGCTGGAGAATCGAGGGTACACAAAAAGCTGGAGAAACTCAGCGGGTGCAGCAGCATCTAAGGAGCGAAGGAGATAGGCGACGTTTCGGGTCGAGACCCTTCTTCAGACTGGTCAGGGATCAGGGAAACGAGAGATATAGATGGTGATGTGGAGAGATAAGGAACAATGAGTGAAAGATATGCAAAAAAGTATCGGTGATAAAGGGAACAAGCCATTGTAAGCTGTTTGTGGTGTGAAAATGAGAAGCTAACCTTTGGGCAGCACGGTGGCATAGCAGTAGAGTTGCTACCTTACAGTGCCAGGTTTGAACCTGACTGCTGCTGCTGTCTGTATGGAGTTTGTACGTTCCCCCTGTTCTCCGGGTCCTCCGGTTTCCACCCACATTCCAAAGACCTACAGGTTTGTAGGTCAATTGGTTTTGGTAAGAATTTAAAACATTTCCCTAGTGTGTAGAATAGTGTTAGTACCCAGGGGAGCGTTGGTCGATACAAACTCGGTGGGCCAAAGGGTTTGTTTCCATGCTGTTTCTCTAAACGAAACGAAACTTAACCATCCTATCACCAACTAGAGAGTGCCTCTTACCTAGCATCTACTTTATTGGAGACCCTCGGACAATTTTTAATCGGACTTTACTTTAATCTTGCACTGAACGTTATTCCCTTTATCCTGTATCTGTACACTGTGGACGGCTAGATTGTAATCATGTATAGTATTTCCACTGACTGGATAGCATGCAACAAAAAAGCTTTTCACTGTACCTCGGTACACATGACAATAAATTAAACTAAACTAAACTAGTCCCATTCTCCCAGTCTACCTGCTATGATCAATCTGAAGAAAGGTCCCAACATGAAACGTCGCCTGTCCATTCCCTCCACAGATGCTGCCTGGCCTGATGACTGCAATTCCTTGTGTCTCCCAGTCCCACAACCTCTTGCCCATTGTTACCCTTAGAAAGCAAGTTCATAAGTCATAGGAGCAGAATTAGGACATTCGGCTCATCGAGTCTACTCTGCCACGCAATCATGTCTGATCCAATTTCTCCTGCCATCTCCCCATAACTCCTGACACCTTTACTAACTTGTCAATCTCTGCCTAAAAATACCCAATGACCTGACATCCACGACAGTCAAAGTGATGAGTTGCTAGTTGTCATTCAGATGTATTTAAAAACTCGATGTTTACCGTTAACATCCAAGTGTACTTTGCCCTCTATTTTGCCGTCTGGAAAGGTATGAAATATGCAGGTGTACTCGCCGCTGTCTGCTGGCTGAACTCCTGTGATTGTGATCGTGGAGCGATGTCCATTAACTTCCAGTTTTATTCGTTCACTGTGGAGAGTTGTTGCGTTTGTGGCCACGTGGAACACAACGAGTCTTGTTCTGTTTTCAGTCTTCTCCCATTCAACTAATACCAGTTTGAGATATTTGTTTGGAGAGGCACAATGTAATGCTGCTGAACTGCCTTCCACAGCAGTTACAGACTCACTACTTTCAAGCCCTTTTGTATGAATACCTGGGCGCAGGAAGAGAGAGTATTAAGATATTATAAATTAGCAATATAATCACATTTAGAATGAAAAAGCAGGCAGTCACATGTACATTGTGTACTAATATAGTATAAATAAAGATTTGAATTTTGCTAAAAATATTATTGCAGGAATTTTTTATTATTTAATACACTGAAATTCTTTCTTGCTGTTTATAATGGTGTTTACAGAGTACTATGTTTACATATCTGTTATGCTGCTGCACGTAAGAATTTCATTGTTCTGTTTTGGGACATATGTCAATATATACTCTTGACGTGACTTCCCTTTGTGAATTTCAAGAACTATCTTTTTTATAATAGGGCAGCACAGTGGTGCAGTGGCAGAGTGGCTGCCTTACAGCGCCACAGGCCCAGGTTCAATCCTGACTATGGATGCTGTCTGTGTGTCGTTTGCACTTTCTCCCTGTGACCGCGTGGATATTCTACGGGTGCTCTGGTTCCCTCCCGCATACCAAAGACACATGTAGGATAGAACTAGCGTACAGGTTATTGATGGTTGGCACGGATTTGGTGGACCGAATGGCCTATTTCCGCGCCGTATCTCTAATTTAATCTAATCTAAACTAGTGTATGGCTGATCGATGGAATTGCTGGGCTGAAGGGCCTGTTTCCATGCTGTATCCCTAAATTTAAACAAAGCTAAACTGGCGTAAGGGTGATCCATGGTCGGTGAGGACTCAGTGGGCTGAAGCACCTGTTCTCACGCTGTATCTCTAAACTAAACTAAACTAGTGTACGGATGATCACAGGTCTGCACGGACTCGGTGGATGAAGGGCTATGTCCACGTCGCATCTCTAAACTCTAAACTCTAACTCCGCACTTCTGCAAGTATGGAAAGGCTGAATGTCCTGCGAGGTGCCTGCTAGGCTGTGTCCACTGAGGAGGACGGAGCTCACACTTGCTGCCATTCTCCACGGTGCCCGCTGAGAAATCGCAGCCCACAGTCGTGCCAAGTTATTCCTGGAAATGAACAGTGACCCAGTTCATTTTATTGGAGAGGAATGATGGCAAGAACTTTGCTAAGTGTTATACCGTTTACATTTGTAATTGTTTACGGAATTGCTTGAAGTTTGTCTGGCTAGCTTTGACGGGATGGGCGTGTTGCTGGATTGCTTTCAGTTCTGTTCAGTAACAAGACTGTTAATGCTGTTTATTTATGTACTGCGGTTTTTCCTTAATACTGAGCTTTATGCTCTTCTCCAGGGCTGGAGGAAATTCTGGGCATGATGCAAGGCTACTGGAAAGCTGCTTGCTGCCTGTGGATTATAATGGCCACTTTTGAAACATGGCGGCTCTTGTGTACAGCCTTTGTGTAATCTACCATTCCTACACTCTTACATTTGTGTCTATGTACAGTGGGATTATTACTGAAAAGTATGCAAAAAAGAAATGTCACTGTCCTTAGGTACATGTGACAACAAAGTACCATTGACCCTGCTGGAGTTTGTAGTGTCTGTGTGTGACCTGTCTGTGACTGACAGGGAACTAGTTCAAGGGCATCTTTAGATATGGCTCAGATTCCATCTGGCCTGTGTTACCTCAACTTGTACTTTTATGCCTTATGTATTTTGTCTGTACATAAGCTGCAACAAAGCTGAGAACTATATTCTGCAGTTTGTATCTTCCCCTCTACTCCACCTATTTTCCAGGTCTGCCACCTGATTTTCCGACATCCTTGGTTCCATTGCCTTTCTGGATTATCCATTTTTCCGGAACAACAGTGGTCACAGCAGGAGTCCAACGGTCTCTCAACCGTAACGGTCCGCCTAGGCTACTGAAGAGCCGAGAGTACAAAGTTGGCCTCGGAGGTCGGCTATGGGAACAGATCTGCCGGCTCCGAGCGGGCCGGAGTTACGGAGGCCCGACTGCAGGAGGTAAATTCAACCCACCGATCGGCCGCGGAAGTCCTGATGAGATCGGGATCAGCCGCCTAACCAGGCCTAGGTGCCAGAGTTTTGGGAGAATTTCTGGAGAAGATTTTCAAGTACGCGCTTGGAAATTTGTCCAGATTAAAGGAGGTGCCGGACCACCAGTTGCCGGAAAATTGGTGATGGACCTGTATTTGATTTGTATTTCTGTATCGTATTATCTGATCTGAAAGCAAAGGACAGTTCAATGGAGAAAAATAGCTGTGAGGGAGGCAAGCTACAAGATGCCAATTGACTTAATTTATATTTGTTTAATTTTTTTCAACATGCCTGAATTTAAATGTTTAAAATGTTTGATATGATGGTGACAGTTTTAATAGTGGATTTAATATTTAATAGTTGTCAAATATATTTAACTGTGAATTTCACAGACGTCACAAGCATTCATGTCTTTCACAACATCTGACAGGCATTTTAAACTGAGCGAGTGAATCGGTTGTCACAGAACCTGTGAGACCGTAAATTTAGAGACATAGCATGGAAACAGGCCCTTCGGCTCACCGAGTTCGTGTCGACCAACAATCCCCCCCATACACTAGCTCTATCCTGCACACAAGGGACAATTTACAGAAGCCAATTAACCTACAAACCTGTCTGTCTTTGGAATGTGGGAGGAAACTGGAGTACTCAGGGAAAACCCACGTGGTCACAGGGAGAACGTGCAAACACCGTACAGACAGCGCCCGAGGTCAGGATGGGACGTAGGTCTGTGGTGCTATAAGGCGGCAACTCTACCGCTGCACCACTGTGCTGCCCTGAATTGGTAAGGCACAGTGCAGTATCAGTATCTTGCTGATCAGGTTGGAGTTGGCTTCCTTGTGGCTTGTGGTGGGAGAGATCTCATCAGGTGTGAGTAGGTGTAAGGTGCAGGCAACCAGTCAACACATGCAGCAAACATTTAGGTTGAAATTTCCATCATGCGCAGTTGCTAGAAATTCATTCCACATGCAGTGCGCGTTTTCAAGCTTCACGGTGCTTCATCGCAAATCTTACAAACTCAATTTTTACAGTAACTCAGCTGGTCAGGCGGCACAGTGGTACAGCTGGTAGAGTTGCTGCCTCACAGCCCTCGAGACCCGGATTCGATCCTGAGCGTGGGTGTCGTCTGTGTAGAATTTGCGCATGCACCCCGTGACTGCATGGGTTCCTCTGGGTACTCTGATTTCCTCTGACATTCCCAAAGACGTGTAGGTTTGTAGGTTTATTGGCCTCTGTAAATTTATCCTAATGTGTAGGGAGTGGATGTGAAATTGGGATAATATGGAATGAGTGTGAACGGGGGATCATTGGTCAGTGTGGACTCAGTGGGCCGAAGGGCCTGTTGCCATGCTGATTCTTTCTTTCAATAAATCAATAAATCAATTTCAATGCTTCTCTGGAGAGAAGAGGATACAAAGTGCTGGAGTAACTCAGCGTGTCAGGCAGCATCTCTGAAGAACATGGATAGGTTCAGGTCGAGACCTTCTTCAGACTGAAGAAAGGTCTTGCCTCGAAATGCCACCTATCCATGTTCTCCAGAGACGCTGCCTAACACACTGAGTTTACAGTCCCCATTTTGACTTGTATGGTTATTTAGCTTCATGTGGAGGTTTTTTACTGTGGCCACTGCAAGCCATGCTTGTTGTAATGACAGAATAGTAAGGGACATGGAGAGCCAGCAGAGTTTTATTGTTGCTTTGTGGCAGCTGTGTGATGCCAGTATGTTTAGTCTGTGATGTTGGTGCTGTGCAAAGCTCACAGACTGTCGATAGGTGTGAGTTGCTATGGTTACAGCTAGCACTTGCAAATGATGAATGCCAGTGTGTCCTGCTAAGATTATATTTTAACTGCCATCAGTGCAGTTGTTTTGTTTGCTCATTATTTCATGTTCATTGAACATTTGTGAATACCATTGGTTGTGCCATGTTATAATATGCTTTCATTATCTGGATATTTTTACAAAACAGGTATTACAAAACTACAAATAGTAGGCGGCACGGTGGCACAGCGGTAGAGTTGCTGCTTATGCGGCAGAGACCCGGATTCGATTGTGACTACGGGTGCTGTCTGTACAGAGTTTGTACATTCTCTCTGTAACTGCGTAGGTTTTCTCCAGGTATTTTGGTTTCCTCCTGCACTCCTAAGACCTACAAGTTTGTAGGCTAATTGGCTTGGTATACTGTCATTGTAAATTGTCCCTCGTGTGTAGGATAGCGCTAGTGTGCCCGGATCGGAGGTCGACGCAGACTTGGTGGACCAAAGGGCCTGTTTCCACATGTATCTCTAAACTAGACTAAATTAAAAATGAAAATATACCGAGGGTAGACAGTTTATTAAAATATTAACAATATATTAACTTCCAATGTTGAAAATTGGCTAGATATCTAAACATATTAAATCCATGTTTTTTGAGAATTTATTGCAATATAAATGATGTACATACATAGCAATGATGTTTTCAAGAGAGAGTTAGATATAACTCTTAGGGCTAATGGAATCAAGGGATATGGGGGAGAAAGCAGGAACTGGATACTGATTTTGGATGATCTGCCATGATCATATTGAATGGCGATGCTGGCTCAAAGGGCCGAATGGCCTACGTCTGCACCTATTTTCTATGTTTCTAATATCACCTCAACTTTAAAAACCACAATAATATCTGTTATTATAAGCCAACTGTCTTTGAAGGATAAATGCAATTCCTACTTTTTTTTCTGATTGTACTTCCTTGGGCAGGAAAGAGTTCTTTGGAAGAAGCAAACTAGCCTTATGCTGCAAATAAAAGAGTCTTTGACTGGAAACATTCATTCTGTTTCTCTTTCAACAGATGCTGCCTGAGTGATTTCAGCATCTTCAGATTTTATTTTTGAACCCTTCACAATTCACTTTCTTTCCACTCTGAAGGTTTGCCATTGCTCATTTCCTAGTCTGAGACAGAGTCTCTTGCTTTATCATCAACTTCACAATAATTACACTATCCGACTCCTCACGTGGGAAAATGTGATAATTTAGATCAAACTCAGTCTGCTTTTGGGCCGTAATACCTATGTTTTTATATTTGTTACCCAACTGAAACATCTGGACAGACAATTCTATAGATTATAGTCATAGAGTCCACACCGACCAACATACCCCATCTACATTAGTCCCTCCTGCCTGTGTTTGACCCATATGCCTCTAAACCCGTCCTATTTCTTAAACGTTGAGATAGTACCTGCCTCAACTACCTCCATACAACTACCTCCATGCAGCTCGTTCCATACAACCACCACCTTTTTTGTGAAAAGTTACCCCTCAGGTTTCTATTCTGAAGAAGGGACCCGATCCAAAACTCCCCTATCCATTCACCCTGTCTATTCCCCTCATGATTTTATACACCTCTATGAGATCACCTCCTGCACTCCAAGGAATATAGTGCTTGCCTGCCAAACCTCTGCCTATAGCTCAAGAGGACTTGAAAGGTCTGTTTCTGTGCTGTACGATTCTATGACTCTTTCAGATTTCTTACATCATATAATCTCTGATTTTGACTGGATCCTCAAAGGATGACAAGGATACTTGACACACTTTTCAGTAGTCCTAAATCTGAGTATTGACTTCTCTTGAAATGGAACATATAAAAACAAATGTGGATAAATGAACCACAAAGGCAGTCATGTACATATAACAGACGTATTACATGATCCGTCGGCTTCTTTTAACAATTAACCTTTGAGGATCCAATTAAAATGAGAATTTATGTGATAAAAGAAATTTGATAGATTCATAAGAGTTATAGAGTCAGAGTCATACAACACAGAAACAGACCTTTCGACCCAACTCCTCCTGTGTTAAAGGCAGAGGTTGGGCAGGCTAGGACTATATTCCTTGGAGTGCAGGAGAATGAGGGGTGATCTCATTGAGGTGTGTTTAATTATGAGGGGAATAGATAGGGTGAATGTACTGAGTCTTTTACCGAGAGTAGGAGATTCAAGAACATAGGTTTAAGATGAGAGGGGAAAAATGTAATCGGAACCTGACCTGAAGGGTAACTTTTTCACAGAGGGTGGTTGTTATATGGGAGGACCTGCTGGAGGAGGTAGTTGAGGCAGGTACTATAACAACACTTAAAAGACATTTGGACAGGTACATGGATGGGAGATTTTTGGAGGGATATGGGCCAATCGCAGGCAGGTGGGATTAGTGTAGGTGGGGAATGATGGTTGGCCTGGGCAAGTTAAGATGAAGGGGCTGTTTCCATGCTGTATGACTCTATGACACCTCATTATCCCATTTGCCCACGTTTGGCCCATATCCATCTCATCTTTTCCTATCCATGTACCTGGCTGTGTCTTTTAAATGATGTTATTGCACCCGTCTCAACTATTTCCTCTGGCAGCTTGTTCCATATATGTACTACCATCTGTAAGAAAAAGCTGCCCCTCAGGTTCCTACTGCATCTTTCCCTTCTCACAAACGTATGCCCTCTTGATTCCCCCACTCCTGGGGGAAAGAGCCTGTGTATTCCCCTCATGATTTTATACACCTCTATAAGATCATCCTTCAGCCTCCTGCACTCCAAGGAATACAATCCTAGACTGTTCAACCACTCTCTATAGCTCAGGCCCTCGAGTCCTGGCTAAATCCTTATAATTCTTATCTGCACTCCTTCTAGCAAAGGTATTTACAATGTTTTTCTTCCTTGTACTGAGACAGACAAATTTAAGCCATAAATTCCCCATTCCCTTATAAGGATGTGTTTATTTATTTTCTGGCACAAGGTGAATTATGAATCACGCAGAATTGAGAATTGGCAGTTTACATCTACAAGGGGAACGTAGCAGACCACACACAGCACTAGACACAAAATAGAACTGGTTGTTCAATAAGCGGAACATTGAACACCTATATGTGCACATGACACAGATGTATGCAGCATCTCTTGAGAACTTGGTTAGATGAGGTTTCGAGTTGGGATCCTCATCATACTGATTGAGGGGGGGGAGGGGGGTGACGGGTAGAATGCTGGAAGAGAGGAGGGGCAGGACAAAGTGTGGCAGGTGAAGGGTGATAAAGATGAGAGGGGTTTGTTAGGCAGAAGATGGTCCATCACCTCTTCTCTTCCAGCTTCCTTCCTCCTCACCTCCAATCAGTCTGAAGAAGGGTCCCAACCCGAAATGTCACCTGTCCCTGTTCTCCAAGATGCTGCCTGATCCTTTTTTAATTCACATGATCTATTGGTTACCGGGGGTTCCTGCATACTGATAAATTATGTATAGATCCACATGTAGTTCACACCACTAGGTTGGGAAGAAGATGGAAGAGGGAAAGCTGCCATGTTACAACATTGGGTCACTGAGCCTCAATGTTTGCCCACAAACACATGAAAGAAGATGTTATTGTTTTCCTGGTTTGTTTTTTGTGGTTTTAAAGGCTACAGTCCTCTTCAGAAAAGCTAGTTTAAAACAAAATCTGTAATTTACGGATTTTCTGAAAACTTGTTTGACTTCCCAAAAATTCCAAACAAGTTCAGCAAATTGCAACGATTTAAACTTTAGAATTCTATGACTCATGCTATGCCAATAGTAATCCGCACAATACAATGTTAATTAGTTGGCAAAATTAGTACTTTTTTGCAGATGGTTGTATCATGGCTCGGGCTGTTGCAAACTTGCCTATTTGCAGTATATTCAAATTATATTTCCAGGAAATTGTGGAGTAGGTTCCATATGGGAAAATTGGGACAGGAAACAAACAGACTGTGCTATGGATCACTATTCAGGTTATTCTGGACAGAGCACAACACCATGGAAATAGAGGAGCAGGATTACCATCGTGAAAAATTAAGGTGTTTGGATTTAGAGCATTGTGTTCGTTATTGTGTTCAGTTTTGGGCAACTTGTTATTGGAAACATGTTTTCAAGCTGGAAAGAGTGCAGAGAAGATTTATGACAATGTTGCCAGGACTCGAGGGCCTGAGCTATAGGGAGAGGTTGAGCAGGCTTGGAGTGCAGGAGGATGAGATGTGATCTTTCAGAGGTGTACAAAATCATGAGAGGAATACATTGGGGAAACTCACAGAGTCTCGCCCAGAGTAGGGGAATTGAGAACCAGAGGACACAGGTTTAAGGTGAAGGGAGATATGAACTTGAGGGGTAACTTTAATGGGCGTAAGGAATGAGCTGCTGGACAAGGTAGTTGAGGCAGGTACTATCACATTTAAGAAACATTTAGTCAGGTACATGGACAGGACAGGTTTAGAGGGATATGGGCCAAACGCAGGCAGGTGGGACTAGTGTAGATGGAACATATTTGTTGGCGTGGGCAAGTTGGGGTGAAGGGCCTGTTTCCACACTGTATGACTCTATGATTAATTACAGGGATATATTATACCCCTAAATCAGTGATGGCAAGCGTAAATTCACAGCAATTGACGTTGTGGTTAGAAAAGTAACACCTTCTTCACCCATAAATAAAACTGAGCATTTGCTGACAGTTATCTTAATTTATCATCTCTGTTAAATGTGGTGCGAGGAAGGGAGCAGCAAGGCTCATTCAGTCTCTGTAATCAGACTTTTTCTTGCCTTGGTGCTACCTTTCGAAAGTCAATCCTTGTTTTCAAATGCTTCATTCATACATAGCATCAGTAAATTTGCTTTCCAGCATTTTCAAATGCAATTAACTATGCAAAAAAAAAAAACTACTTCAGTTATATTAATTGCTGAAGATTCTCTAACTTACAGTGATATCCTAGCTAATTTCTTGATCTTTCATTTATAGGTGGGCGTCTGGGAGAACGTAGGAAATTATATTTGCGGCAAAGAAATAATTGAGAAATTTCCAGCTGTATAAAACAAGCTCAGGGAGAAGCAACAATCCATATTCTACAAAAGTCCAATTGATTCTTCTGTGGCAAGTAATATCAGAGATGGCGCAAAAGAGCTGCTGATTCACTTGCAGCCTATTGTGTACCGCTGCCAATGAACCATTCCTTCTCCGCAAACACAAAGAGAAGTGGAAGGGAATGAAAGCACAGATTTATCCTCAATTCAGAAGGTAATGTTATTAATCTGAGCAGCAATATAATCACAAATGGCGTACAAACGAGATGCTGTATGTGCATAATCACATACCACTGAGATTTCCACCATTCCACTGTTTTATTCTTTCCATTTACAGATAATGTGATCTTTCTGTTGTTTAAAGACAGAACATGATTTCATGAAATGCTAATCCAGAAGGCCTACTTAGAATTTTATATCAAGCCAACTGCCTATAATATAAATGAACAGATGAGATTAAATAGGGATCAATACATGATTTTGAAACAATAAATAAAAGTACATAATTTATGTAATCTTTTTCCATATAATATCTGTTCTAATCAAGGGATTGAGATTTTATTTGAATAGGATCCATTGATTTATGGATAAATATATAATATTGACACACCGACTAAAATGTGGCATTTGTCATTTCACCAACATTTCTGCTTCTTTTCCTTATGTTTGCTATGGTTTACATAATTCTTTCATTCCTTCCAGATTGATTAATTTATTCATATTTCAGTTGCATACAAGGTGTTAATACACCTGGTAATTCACAATTGTACCTTTATCTTTCCTATGGTATATTTGTACCTTTCTTGTAATCCCATATTAAGAATTAACAGATGTTCCCTGCATTTGTGTTAAATCACGACAAACTTCTACAAAACCTCTTTCTTTACAATGTTTTCAGTTGTGGGAATGCACAATTTAAGGAGTCGCGTTAATAATTTAATGATCAGAAAATGGACACTTTGCAAGTATAATAGTTATCTATGTCATATATATACCTATTTTGTTCATATGGCCTGTAAATTAATATGATGTGAGCAGCATATCAGTCAGTGACTGAGCCAAGAGGTTGTATTCTTGAGTCCCATTCCCTGGATATACAGTGGCTTGCAAAAGTATTCATACCCCTTAAACTTTTCCACATTTTGTCACGTTTCAACCACAAACGTAAATGTATTTTATTGGGATTTTATGTGATAGACCAACACAAAGTGGTGCATAATTGTGAAGTGGAAGGAAAATGATACATGGTTTCCAAATTTTATTACAAATAAAAAACTGAAAAGTGTGGCGTGCAAAAGTATTCAGCCCCCCTTAGTCAATACTTTGTAGAACCACCTTTCGCTGCAATTACAGCTGCAAGTCTTTTGGGGTATGTCTGTGCCAGCTTTGCACATCTAGAGACTGACATTTTTGCCCATTCTTCTTTGCAAAATAGCTCAAGCTCAGTCGGATTGGATGGAGAGCGTCTGTGAACAGCAATTTTCAAGTCTTGCCAGAGATTCTCAATTGGATTTAGGTCTGGACTTTGACTGGGCCATTCTAACACATGAATATGCTTTGATCTAAACCATTCCATTGTAGCTCTGGCTGTATGTTTAGGGTTGTTGTCCTGCTGGACGGTGAACCTCCGCCCCAGTCTCAAGTCTTTTGCAGACTCTAACGGGTTTTCTTCCAAGATTGCCCTGTATTTAGCTCCATCCATCTTCCCATCAACTCTGACCAGCTTCCCTGTCCCTGCTGAAGAAAAGCATCCCCACAGCATGATGCTGCCACCACCATGTTTCACAGTGGGGATGGTGTGTTCAGAGTGATGTGCAGTGTTAGTTTTCCACCACACATAGCGTTTTGCATTTAAGCCAAAAACTTCAATTTTGGTCTCATCAGACCAGAGCACCTTCCTCCACATGTTTGCTGTGTCCCCCACATGGCTTGTGGCAAACTGCAAACGGGACTTCTTATGGCTGTGTTTCAACAATGGTTTTCTTCTTGCCACTCTTCCATAAAGACCCGATTTGTGGAGTGCACGACTAATAGTTGTCCTGTGGACAGAATCTCCCACCTCAGCTGTGGATCTCTGCAGCTCCTCCAGAGTTACCATGGGCCTCTTGGCTGCTTCTCTGATCAATGCTCTCCTTGCCCGGCCCGTCAGTTTAGGTGGATGGCCATGTCTTGGTAGATTTACAATTGTGCCATACTCTTTCCATTTTCGGATGATGGATTGAACAGTGCTCCGTGAGATGTTCAAAGCTTGGGATATTTTTTTATAACCTAACCCTGCTTTAAACTTCTCCACAACTTTATCCCGGACCTGTCTGGTGTGTTCCTTGGGCTTCATGGTGCCCAAGGAACATTGTTTGTACACTAATGTTCTCTAACAAACCTCTGAGGCCTTCACAGAACAGCTGTATTTATACTGAAATTAGATTACACACAAGTGGACTCTATTTACTAATTAGGTGACTTCTGAAGGCAATTGTTTGCACTGGATTTTATTTAGGGGTATCAGAGTAAAGGGGGCTGAATACTTTTGCACGCCACACTTTTCAGTTATTTTATTTGTAAAAAGATTTGAAAACAATGTATCATTTTCCTTCCACTTCACAATTATGCACCACTTTGTGTTGGTCTATCACATAAAATCCTAATAAAATACATTTATGTTTGTGGTTGTAACGTAACCAAATGTGGAAAAGTTCAAGGGGTATGAATACTTTTGCAAGCCACTGTATACTAAAATCTAGAGGGAAGTCCTTCAGGAACGCAGAGAATCCTACACTACACTAGATCTGCTTTTTTTTCAAGGAGTTGTTTAACTGGCATAAACTCTGTTCTCTCAGTGACTTTAGAGATACAGCTTGGAAACAGGCCCTTCAGCCCACTGAGTCCATGCCGACCAACGATCACCCCTTTCACTAGCACCATCCTACACTTCAGGGACAATTTACAATTTTACGAAAGCCAATTAAGCTACAAACCTGTACGTCTTTGGAGTGTGGGAATGAACCAGAGCACCTGGACACCACCCACCTGGTCATAGTGAGAACTTACAAACTCCATACCGACAGCACCCGTAGTCAGGATCAAACACAGGTCTCTGGTGCCATAAGGCAGCAACTCTACTGCTGCACCACTGAGCTGGCCCAAGTGGTCAATAGACATCCAATGCCATTCTTTCTACAAGGTCCATCCAACTTAATTGTTAGGCTCTTGTGAGACAAAATGCACTTTATGTTGCACTATTCATTATTCCCTTTAGCTTGTATCTGTACACTGTGGGCAGCTAGATTGTAGTCATGTATTGTCTGACTGCATAGCACACAACAAAAAAGCTTTCCACTGGGTACCTTTGTACAATTGACAACAAACTAAACTAAACAACTAAATTTGATCCACTTCTTCTTGGCCCGTGTAGATCTGGGATAGGCTGGGACACTGAAGCATTGGCTAAGGATTTCACTTTGAAAATGGGTTGTAATGGAAGAGCAAAAGGTAGTGTAATATTAATTAGGACACACATATGTGTGGCTTTGTAGGTTAATTGGACTCTATAAATTGCCCCTAGCATGTGGGGAGTGGAAAAGTGGGATAACATAGAACTAATGTGAACGGGTGATCAGTGGTCGGCGTGGATTCGGTAGGCCGAATGGCACTTTGTGTCTTTCTCTGGTAGAAACCAGCATTTGCGGTTCTTTACATCGGCACAAAGTGCTGGGGAAACTCAGCGGGTCAGAAAGCATCTCTGGAGAAAAAGGTTGGGTGATGTTTCAGGCCGGAACCCTTCTGCAGCTTCTTGTTAAGGCATACTCTGATTGTCTGCTCATCTTGTATAATCATGCGATGTCAGAAAGATGGACCAGTGGGTGTCAGGTTTGGCAATGTGCCTGTCCTGGCTCAAAAGGTGGGTGCATACGCAAGCTGTAAGATGTGAGACCTGTAGTGTGTGCCAGTGAGGTGAAGCATTTGTATGGCCTTGTGTGTATATGTGTGTGTGTGGATATATATATTCTATGGTATATGGACACACTGATCTGTTCTGTATTTATGCCTACAATATTATGTTGTGCTGCAGCAAGCAAGAATGTCATTGTCCTATCTGGGACACATGACAATAAACTCTCTTGACTTGCCTTGACTTGACTTCTTGTAGTCAGGTGAGCATTTGGGTTGTAATATATTGACCAGTGTGTGAAGCTAATGTTGAATTTGGAGCAGTAGATACCACATGGTATGATGAGTGATGAGAATGTGGGTCTGACGGGCCCACACGCCCACACCCTACTGCAGGTCTCATACACAGCTTTCACATGCTCTCAGCCTTTGAATCAAAACAGGCACATTACCCAACCTGATGCCCACTGATTTCTCTACCTCACATCGCACTTCCACCTTATCACACAATTAGTTTAACATGATAGTTTAGTTTTTTTTTAGTTTAGTTTAGTTTATTGTCACATGTACCAAGGTACAATGAAAACCTTTTCTGTTGCATGCAATCCAGTCAGCGGAAAGACTATACATGATTACAATCAAGTCACACTGTGTACAGATACGGCATATGGGAATCATGGTTAGTGCAAGATACCCTCCAGCGAAGTTCAATTAAAGGTGTTTGCATACGCTTGCGGTGATAGAACATTTTGCAACGCCACATCCAGATCTTGAGAGTAAAGGCCATGCCTGGTCCCTTTTCGCTTTCCTTTATGTTTGTGTGCATCTGGAGAATTTCACTAGACTGGAGGCTTTACAGAAGACGGGCAAACGGGAGAATTGTCCTATATCCATAGAGGGACCAGTGAGGCAGCACTGAGGCACAGCCGTAGAGTTGCTGCCTTACAGCACCAGAGACCTGGCTTCAATCCTGCTGTTGTCACTTTCACTACATCATTTTCGCGTCACGCGTGTGTCGGGACGCGTGCATGGCGTGCATTATGCGCGCATGGCACGTGGTGGCATAGGCAGTGAAGCGCGGTCGCACGCGGCGCCCCAGGAATTTGAGATTCACAAAATCTTTGCGCGCCACCTGCGTGACATGCAAATTACGCCCAAGTGGGACAGGCCCTTAAACGTCTAAACTGGATTTCACCGGCTCTCATTAACATATGACATAGGATCTGGAAGTGCAAAATTTAACTTTAAGCAAGATGATACATAGGAGAAGTGAGGAGAAACAAATTTACTGAGAGAGTACATGGATCACAAATCATAAACATGGAACTGTACAGCACAGGAACAGGCCCTTCAGCCCACAGTGTCTGTACTGAACATGATGCTAAGATAAACTAATCTCATATACTTGCACATGATTCATATCTCTCAATTTCCTGTGTATTCATGTGCCTGTCTAAAAACTTCTTAAACACCACTATTGTATCTGCCTCCACCTCCACCTCAGGCACCCACCACTCTCGGTGCAAGAAATTCTGTCCTCATCTCATCTCTATACTTATAAAACTCTGATCTTGGATGTGTATTTATTTGTGTGATGTTCGTGTGCGTTTCACATCTCCTCGAAAACACAACGCGCTAACGGTGAAATGTTTACATATTCCGATAGAGATTTACGCCATGACGTCAGAAATCGTCTTATATGAAAATTTTGTGCATTATTTCTAGAGTTCTTTATGAAAATGTTCACAATTCTCAAATAATTTAGAAAATAAACGACATGGTCTCGCTGATGATGACGTCACAATGGATTTGACTGCCTGCCTCTGTTCGTGCTGTGAGTGATGTCACCCCTGTTATGTCTTCTGTACTTTTTGGCTTTTTAACATAATTTCTTTAAATTTGTCACTTAGCATTTTTAAACTGCTGCTCAGGTGGTGCTGCGCGCTCCGCTGGGCTCCTTGAAGTTCTAGAACATGGTGGCGGTCATTATCTCCACGTGGGTGCGGGGCAGCGCAATGGAAAGGTGATCGTGGTGGCCATTAATTCCTCTGGGAGAGGCCGTCTATGGAGACCTGCGATTCCTCCATCGATTGCAGGGACTCGGGGAATCGTGACGCCTTTTCCTCGCTGTGATCCCGATCCCACCTGGCGATCTCTGGCCTTCACAGGGGACGACCTCCTCTCCATCTCACCCGCCCAATCGTCTGTCAAGCGGGTGGATAGGTTTCCCCTCCCGCCCGCCCGCGGCCTCGCTCGGGCCCGGCGCCTGGTGGGGTGGCTGCTGCTCTACCCCCTCACACTCCCTCTCTAACCCCTCCCCCTCTACCCCCTCCCACTCTCTCTACTCCCTCCCCTCGCACTCCCTCTCTACCCTCTCCCTGTCTACCCCCTCCCTCTCCATCTCCTGCTCCCTCTCTACCCCCTCCATCTCTGCCCCCTCCCTTTCTTCCCCCCTCCCTTTCTCCCCCCTCCCTTTCTGACCCCCCTCCCTCTCTGACCGGCCTCCCTCTCTGCTTCCCCTCCCTCTCTTCTGCCCTCCTCCCTTTCTACCCCCCTCCCTTTCTCCCCCCCTCCTTTCCTGGCCCCCTTCCTCTCTGCCCCCCTCCCTCTCTGCGCCCCCCCCCCCTCTGGTGGAGTATTACGTTTGGGAACCAGCCCTCCCCCTCAATCACCACCCCCTCCCGCTCCCTCTCTACCCCCCTCTCTAGCTGCACCTGTGCAGTTGGGGGTTATGCATGAGTAGATAGGGCGGGGAATGGGGTAAAAGGAGTTAATTAGTAATATTAATATAATATGACGGTTAGTGTGTGTGTGTGCGTGGATGTGGTTAGCGTGTGTGTGACACCAAAGGCCGCCCCCCCCGCAACTGCCCGTTGAGGGGACGGGCCAAACGGGTCCCACTTGGTCTAGTCTCCTCTAAATTTTACCCCTCTCATGTTAAATGATGCCCTCTAGTCTTTGACATTTCCACCTTGAGGAAAGGTACTATCTCCCCTACCTATGCTTCTCAATTTTACATATGCTAACATATCTCCCTTCAACCTCTGGTTGACCTGATCTGAGAGCAGTTAGGATCCAGAGTCCATCGTCAGTTAGGATGATGGAAGCAGAATCAACCAGTCTTTAAAAAGGGAGATTCATTGGGTGTGGAAAAAAGAAAGTTTGAGGCAACTTTAACATCCAGAGTGTGGTGGGCATTTGGAACGAGCTGTCAGAGGAGGTAGTTGAGACTGGTAAAATCACAACATTTAAAAGTCATTTGGACAGGTACTTGGATAGGAAATGTTTAGAGGGATATGGGCGAAATGTGGGTAAATTGAACTAGCTTAGATCAGGCATCTTGATCGGTATAGATGAGCTGAGTTGAAGGGTCTAGTTCTGTGCTGTATGACTATGTAATTCTAAATGAAGTATGGACTCGTAGTTTAGTGAAGCACTGACTGCTAAGATTTATCTGATGTTGTGTGCATGTACATAATGTATTTAGACATACCTGTCTGAATGCTTTATATTAAATTCAATATAGACAACGAGATGCTGATGTTGAAGGTTAATGTAAACCAAGTAATACATCAAACTCAGCCACAGTCATTTCTCTTAAACTTTCAATTCTATTGAAAACCGCAGATATTTCTAATAATTTATATTTATATATACCTTGGAGATTATTTCCATTTAGTAATAAAATACTCTCTATAGTGGTGCTGGCATGTTGCCATATGTCTCTGAAATTCACTCCATGGGCAGATATTACCTGCACTTTACAGATGCTTCAATACAAATCTCTTCCAATGAACATCTCATAATTCATTGGGCTTATATATTGTAGTAGTGCACTTTAGCCCTAGCAAGTTGAAATTTAAGAGGTTGAGGAGATCATTTGTTATCTTGTGTAGGAGATATCCACAACTCCCTGGTAAACAGCTCATAATCCTCCGGCATTTTTGCCACCTCCAACGGGATCCCACTACTAGCCACATCTTCCCGTCTTCACCCCTTGCTACTTTATGCAGAGATCGTTCCCTCCTGGTCAACTCATCCCTTCCCACACAAACCATGCACTCCCCAGGTACTTTCCTCTGCAACCGCAGGAGATGCAAGACCTGTCCCTTTACCTCCCCCCTTGACACCGTCCAAGGACTCTGACAGTCTTTTTAGGTGAGGCAGAGGTTCACTTGCACCTCCTCCAACCTCATCTACTGTATCCGCTGTTCCAGGTGACCACTCCTGTATATCGGCGAGATCAAGCGGAGGCTCAGCGATCATTTCACTGCACACCTCCACTCACTCTGCCTAAACCTACCTGATCTCCCGGTTGCTCAGCACTTTAACTCCCCCTCCCATTCCCAATCTGACCGTTCTGTCCTATGCCTCCTCCATTGTCAGAGTGGGGCCCAGCACAAATTGGAGGAACAGCACCTCATATTTCGCTTGGGTAGCTTACACTACAGTGGTTTGAACATTGACTTCAAGTAGCTTTTGCTTTTCCTCTCTCTCCATCCCCTCCCCCTTCCCAGTTCTCCTACCAGTCTTACTGTATCCAACTACATTCTATCTCTGTCCCACCCACTCCCCTGACATGCCTGAAGAAGGGTCTCGACCCGAAACGTCACCCATTCCTTCTCTCCTGAGATGCTGCCTGTCCTGCTGAGTTACTCCAACATTTTGCGTCTATCTTTAGAGTAAACCAGCATCAGCAGCTCCTTCCTACACAAATGGTGGACACCATGGCATGTGTTCTACTAATTGCAAAGTTAGACTTTCCTTAATCTCACCTTAAACCTGCCGCTCGGTCTAACTAAACCCGTCGCTCGGTTTAAGAACATTTTGATATTCTGGTAGCGAGGTTTAGTTAGACTAAAGTCGAAGGCAAGGCTAACTTTAGACTTTGGTTTTTGCTGAGTCTAAAGTTAGGCCGCGTTTTAGTTGCCATGGTGACGATGTCTGCTTGTCCTGCACATGTGAAATGCAATAGCAGAAGCACGAGCAGACGACAACTTCAACATGGCTGACAAAAAGAAACAGCGGAAAGGAAACTGGGACGCCAGCGAGAAAGAATTTCTCCTGAAGTTACTAGCCAATAAAATTGCAATTATCGAGAAAAAAAGGTGCTATGACACATTTATTTTGTTTTGGACAACTACATTTTCTCATGTAAAACAATGAATTCAGAAATATTTGAAAGGATTTCATTCAATATTTCTCAGAAATAAAATTATTTCAACATTTACATTTACCTGTACATTCACAGAATATCTGCCCTTCCGATTGACAAACATCTGAGCGAGGTCCCCACCTGAACTTCTGATTGGGACATGTGTGCAACCAATTGCCCCTATCACGCCAGGAAAGCGGCAATACTGGCAGAAAGCATTTGTGTGTCATGAACTTGCTGGGGAGTTGATGGGAAGGAGATATAGCTTCTTCTCCATTGGGCTCTGTGGGATGACACCTCCTGGACTATACGTGACATAGATGGCTGTGATAAACCTGCATCATCACCATGCATTAGTTGGAAAGTTCCTACATAGACAATGAAAGAATTTCTCTTTAAAATAAATCCTATCCCTTCTTCTGTTTAACTGACATTAAAAGTAATTTATTTCTGAGAAAATGTTGATTACCATATATCACTATATAATAAAAAAAAATAAAAAAGGGACTGCTGCTGCATGCAAATCTATTTTACCTTTTGTCTCTTGTGTTCTTTTACCAATTAATTTAAATCTTTGTTAAGATTTTAATCTATTTTCCATAAAACCAGATTGACCTTCCATCTCCTATTTAGACTCGTAATAAATCTGAATGCCTAAATAAGGTTTCCTCTCAACCTTCTTTGGCTTAAAGGGAACAACCCCATTTTCTCTAAACTATCCACATAACTGTAATCTCTCATATCCAGTCCTTCCTTTGTGGCAATGTGCACCCTAAAAAGTTAAACATTAAATTGATATACAGCAGTCAGCTTGAACCATTATATGCAAGACCTTCTTGTCTTAAAAGAAAGTGCTGCTCATTTCTAATAAATCTTCAGTGTGTCCTCCTCAAGATTTCACAACTGTCCTGTTGTGCCATGCTCAGAATTTGACATATTTTTCCAGTTAGGTATAGCCAGTATTTTATAATGGGTTCAAACATTACTAGATCAGAGACTGATCTGATTCTATAATACTCCAGTACTTTTTTAAAAACTGCATTTAAACAACATCCACAGAACTAATCTCTCATATCCAGTCCTTCCTTTGTGACGGTACGCACCCCAAAAAAGTTAAAAACTAAATTAAAAGAGTCCAAGATTCTCAGAACATGGAAACAGACCCTTTGGCCTAACTTACTAACACCCACCACCCTTTGTGTGAAAATGTTACCTCTCAGATTCCTATTAAATATTTCCCCCTTCACCTTAAACCCATGTCCTCTGGTTCTTGATTCACCTACTCTGAGCACGAGACTCCGTGCATTTACTCGATCTATTTCTCTCACAAACAGCAGTTAATAGCGCAGCTTGAACTATTATGTGCGTACAATATCTGTGCTTTAAAATACATCTGCTTTTAAATGTTATGGTCTTTCTTTCTGTGCAGAAGATACATGTTACCATGAAGTGAAGGGGAAACAAAATTAAGCAATTTGATTTATCAAACTAAGTTAAATGTTCTCCTCGTCTGCACCATGACCAGGCCTATTTTATCCATTGTACTGGACGATTCAATCACCTTTTTACTAGTGCGTTGCGCTACACTGGACTGTTTACACCTCCGACCATCTAAAAAAAATCTTTGCACTGCAAACCAACTTACCTCGGTACTTGTGACAATAATAGACTTAAATCTAATCCTAAACCTGAGCTCACGTTTCCCTATTAGTTTCAGTCCAGGACACTTTTATTTTGGTCCTGTTTACACACATTGTCTCCCTATTTGTATGAAGTGACTCCATTGTCGAGTTAAATAAAAGTTCCAGAATAATAAAGATGGACCTACCAGACACAATCAGCAGGCAGACAAATGCTGCTCTTATCATGATGTTTCGTGGGATAACTGTCTCAGAATTCCACTGACAGAAAATAGCCGACTTAGACGGCTAAATGATTAAATCAATGGCAGTAACAGGAAGCACCTGTTGAAAAGGAAACCACAGTCTTGCATATTCTGACTGGTTAATGTATCCCAAACATAGCATTTGCATTGGTTCATTCTAAAATCTTTGATTATTAACTCAACTCACATGTTGATGCCAAGCTTACTATTTGTTCTAAATCATAAGTAATGGTAATTGATCTCATTTGATATTACTCAATTAATAATATATATATATATATATATATATATATATATATATATATATATATATATATTTTAACTCTTCTTTAAATATCTTAAAGTACTTCTGCTCTTGAGAGTTTTGATCTTGATCACTAACCTGCCACAAAGTGAATAAAAGTGAAAATTGGAAAATGTGATATGAGGACTTTTTTTTTCACCCAGAGAGTTGTGAATCTGTTGATTTCTCTGCCACAGAAGGCAGCGGAAGCCAATTCACTGGATGTTTTCATGAAAGAGTTTGATTTAGCTCTTGGGGCTAAGGGAATCAAGGGATATGGGGAAAAAGCCGGAACGGGGTACTGAATTTAGATGATCAGCCATGATCATATTGAATGGCGGTGCTGGCTCGAATGGCCTTCTCTTGCACCTATTTTCTATGTATGTGCTTGGATGGTATGGGATCACTGGTCCATGGGGACTTGGTGGGCCGAAGGGCCTGCTTCTGTGCTGTATCTCTAAATTAAGAAATTATAGCACATCCAGGACATCGAGATATGCTGCCTGATGCATTGAGTTTCACCAACACTTTGTGGGTTATTTTGAATAAAATAACTGCTACGTAACCTTTATCGAACAAACCTGGAGGATACAAAAACAATAATTTTCCAAATGCCATTCTATTAGGATTCAATGCTGTGAACAGCCCATTCATGCACATTTATGGTATTCAGACTTTAAAGTAGAGTAGGGCCTCTCAAACTATGGATGAATGAATATGTTTATTGGCCAAGTATGTTCACATACAAGGAAAGTCTATTGTAAACAGTTTTGTGCCCCATATATGAGGATGGATGTGCTGGCATTAGAGAGGGTCCAGAGGAGGTTTACGAGAATGTTCCCAGGAATGATTGGGTGAACATATGATGAGTGACGGTGGTACACAAAATGCTGAAGAAACTCAGCGGGTGCAGCAGCATCTATGGAGCGAAGGAGATAGGCAACGTTTCGGACCGAAACCCTTCTTCAGACTGAGTGACGGCAATGGGCGTGTACTCTCTAGAGATTGGAAAAATGAGAGGGGATCTCATGTAAACTTACCGAATAGTGAAAAGCCTGGATAGAGTCAATCTGGAGAGGATGATTCCACCAGTGGGAGTCTAGGACCAGAGACCATAGCCTCAGAAAAAAAAGGATGTACCTTTAGAAAGGAGATCAGGAGCATTTTTGTTTTGTCAGAGGGTGGTGGTGAATCTGTGGAGTTCATTGTCACAGTGTGCTGTAGATATTTTTAAGGCAAAAATTGACAGATTCTTGATTAGTATTGGTGTCAGGCGTTCTGGGGAGAAGGCAGGAGAATGGGGTTGAGAGGGAAAGACAAGTCAGTCATGATTGAATGGCGGAGTAGACTTTATGGGCCGAATGGCGTGGCAAGAGACCAACTTTACCAATGATTGGTCAACCAGAAAATTGGCACATCAGCAGTAATCAAGCCATGGTTTAAGGTGAGGGGGGAAAAACTTAATAGGAACCCGAGGGGTGACCTTTTCACACAAAGGGTGGTGGGCCAATGGAACGATTTGCTGGAGGAGGTAGATGAGGCAGATACTATCACAACGTTTTAAGAATCATTTAGACAGGTACATGGATAGGATAGGTTTAGAGGGATATGGGCCAAACGCAAGCTGGTGGGACTAGTGCAGATGGTACATGTTAGCCGGTGTGGGCAGGTTGGTCCAAACGACCTGTTTTCATGCTGTAAGACTATGATGCTTTATGAATCTATAACTGCTAGCTAACAGTCAGATCATCTGGGCCCAATAGTAAATTAATTATTTTATTAATTTCCATTTGAGTGGGCTTTCAGAGTAATCAGACTCATGAGTTTCTGCAGAGAAAGGTTTGGCACAATCTTTGCCATCAACAAAACGCCCCCACAAATGAAATGCTTTAGCGATCAATCAATTACAACAGAACGTTAAACATTGGTCAGTAGAATACAACTTTGTGGCAAAAATTGCAACGTGCTCTCCAGTCTAAGTCAGGAAATGAGGCATAAAATTCTAAGAGATACCAGACCTACATAGGTCTATCAACACAAATGTTGCCGGCCACAGGAAATTACCAAACTGCTGAAGGAAACTTTAACCAAAGGCTGAATGAAAATAATCTATCCCGTTCATAAGCTTTATTAAGCAACTTACTAGGGTAACCTACGCACCTTCCAAAGCCCTTCTAAATAAACGTGGCCATGTGCAACTTTTGTTCAAAAACATTGGGAAACGTTCGTCTGGAGTTTACCTAACCAGTTTCAGAAAGAGCTTCTCATATTCCTGGGTCAAATTTTGGTGGGAATTCTGGAAAATTTTGTTGCAAACTGCCACCATTTGACCATGTAAAATGCCAGCGAGCTCGAGACTCTGCGCACAGGTCAACAGGGAGCTGAACAGATTCTTGACTACACTCCACCAACGCAGTCTGTCATTGGACTCCAAGGCTGCTCAGTACAAAAGACCTGGTGCAGTAACTAGGAACCCTTTTACTTCACTGGAGACTTGACATGACAAAGAAGGAATGTTTACAAATACACAGGACAAGATGTTAAAAGTCCACAGTGCCAAATATCAATTTACTCCCGATGGTGATGGAAGCCTTCTGCACTCACCTATGCTCCTCCTATGTTGAGAAAGGCTAGGCAGACACGTCATTGGGGTTATCAAGTGGGCACCTACTTTCATCGATGTTTCGCTGATTAAACCCACGACATCTCCAGTAGGCTCAGCGGTGCATTCTGGCGTCCCAGAACCACCCCCCTCTGCATCTGTCTAATCAGTTATTTGGGAGACCAAATGGGGTCTTTCCTCTTCAGCCAGAAAAAGAGAACAAGGCAAGTTCCAATTCCAACTTTTTTCTGCTCTTCTGCACATTCTCCATCATACAGCACCTTCACATGCAAATACAAGAAGTGCAGTACCTGCCCTTTAACCTGATCCTTTCCCGTCACCCTGTGACCCAATGTTATTTCCAGGTAAAGCAATGATTCACTAGCAGTTCTTCCAATTCAGGAGGTGTTCATAATGTTGCCTCCCTTACACAGAAGAAACCAAATACAGATTCTTCAAGCTGCTTCAGGAAAGCAACAACATATTGAAGGTTTATTTACACCCTGGTCAGTCTCTCTTTTCCACACTCCTAACGGGAAGAAGATACCTAACCTTCAATGAACACACCATCAAATTTAGGAACAGTTTCTTCCCCGCTATTGTCAGACCACTGAATAGTCCTCCCATAAGCTAAGGTGTAGTCTCAATCTTCGAACCTACGTTATTGCCAATCTCGCACTTTTTTTAATATTAGCATTTTCTTCCTAACTGTAATGTTATAATATTCTCCATTATATTCTCCACTCTGATTTTTTTCTCTTTGCACCACTTGTTCTTCCTGTGTTGGGCTTGATTGTACTCATGTATAGTATGTTTCATGTGGATGCAAACAAAGTTTTTCACAGTATGTCGGTACATGTGACAATAATAAACCAAAAACAATACTATTAACCTTCCTTACTTATCAAATCATAAGATCATAAGATATAGGAGCAGAAATGCCAATCCGGACCAGCAGTCAGGAACAGGAAAGGCCGATGCAGTGGTAGAACTGCTGCCTTTCAGCGCCAGAAACCCGGGTTTGTTCCTGACTATGGGTTCTCCCTGTGACCACGTGGGTTTTCTCTGGGTGCTCCGGTGTCCTCCCACATTCCAAAGATATGCGAAGTGTGTAGGATAGGCTCGTATTTGGGTAATCATTGTTGGCATGGACTCAATGGGCTGAAGGGCCTGTTTCCACACTGCATCTGAACTAAACTAAGTCTACTCTGCCATTTGATCATGGCTGATCTATTTTTCTTCTCAAATCCATTCTCCTGCCTTCTCGCCTTAACCTTTGATGCCGTTTAATTTAGTTTAGTTTAATTTAGGGATAGACTGTGGAAACAGACCCTTCGGCCCACCGAGTCCATGCCGAGTAGCAATCCACGTACACAAGCAATATCCTACACGCTAGGGACAATTTACAGTTTTTACTGAAGCCAATTAACCTAAAAACCTGCATGTCTGTGGAGTGTGGGAGGAGACTGGAGCACCCGGAGAACCCACGTGGTCACAGGGAGAATGTACAAACTTCGTACAGAGAGCACCCATAATCAGAGTCAAATCTGGGTCTCAGGCACTGTAAGGCAGCAACTCTACCGCTTCTCCTCTGTGCCGCCCAATCATTGCGTATTCACTTGTGACCACATGGATTTCCCCTGGGTGCTCTGCTTTTTTCACCCGCCACAAAAAACATGCTGGTCGGTAAATTAATTAGCCACTGTAAAATCCCCCTAATGTACACAAGAGGCACATGGAAGTGCAGCTGCTGGAATCGTGAATAAAACACAAAGTGCTGGAGTAATTCAGCAAGTCAGTCAACATGTGTGGAGAGAAGAGCTAGGCGATGTTATGCCTTCCATAAGTCTGCCCATTACCCCAGCCTGTGTCTGTCCTCCTCCTCTCCTTCACACCCCTCCATTGAGAGCAGTTGCTGGGGGTAGCCATGTCAACCTTCAGTGAAAGAAAGGAAGTGATGAGAAGCATAGGGGCTTGAACAGTCACATGACTTCCCCAGCCTGCTGATGATGGTAACTCAGTCTGGTGTTTGGCCGTTTTCCAAGTGACAATATTGAGGCATTAACTTCAAGGCAAGCAGATGATTGATGATCCAATTCATAATGCACATACCTTGACTTCTTTCACAATGTATTGTTGTTCATTAAACATCTCAAGCAGGTGACCCAACATTTGAGCCATCTCGAATTCTTTAATTCAGATCTCTCTTATATTTTCTTAACATTAGGCAACATTTTACTATAATTATTGTGATTTATGTTTCCAAATATCAATCCTCATCACTGGCACGTTGGTAAAATTGTTTTTTATTTGTGAGAGTAGACAGCAAATGTTTTAATCAGAGATCCTATTAAATGCCTCTTCTCACCAAATGTACTTTATGGAGATTGATTTCTGAAATTGCCAAATTGAAAACAACATTGATTAAAGATCGAGACAAAGTGCTGGAGTAACTCAGCCGGTCAGGCAGCATCCCTGGAGAAAAAGGATGGGTGATGCTTCGGATTTGGACCCTTCTTCAGACGAGGTTCTCCAGAAATGCTGCCTGACCCGCTGAGTTACTCTAGCACTTTTTAATCTATCTTTGGTATAAACCAGCATCTGCAGATCCTTGTATTAACAATATAAATTGTGTTTCCTTTGGTGTAGCAATTGATAAAACAGGATGTAATATAGAACCCGACTGAGTTAAGGTAATGATACAGGTCATTTTAAATGTACAAAAAGACACACAGTGCTGGAGCAATCCAACAGGTCAGGGAGCATCTCTGGAGAACATGGATAGGTGACGTTTCAGGTTGCGCCCTTTCATTTACTGTCTTTATTTGTAAATCAGCATCTGCAGCTTCTTATTTCTCCATTTGACATGTTGACATAAGGCCCAACATAAGCATCCTCTGTAGACTCTACATAAGCATCCCCTGATTGTAATTAATCTGATTCTAACAGTATTTCTTTCCGCAGCAAACCTCTGATAATTTGATTGTTCAGAAATCTTCACTGTTCATCACCTGACACACTGTACCCCTACAATGCTGAAAACTAGATTCTGGACTCTGTTCTTTCTCTCTTTGCTTTACCTGTTATACTACGAGTCATAGAGTCATACAGTGTGTAAACAGGCCCTTGGGCCCAACTTTAGCCCATATCTCTCTCAACCTATCCCATCCATGTACCTGTCCAAATGTCTTTTAAACATAGTGGTAGTACCTGCCTCAACTACCTCCTCCAGCAGCTCGTTCCATATACCTACCACCTTTGTATAAAAAAGTTGCCCCTCAGTTTCCTATTAAATCTTTTCCCCCACACCTTAAACCTATGGTTTTGGATTCCCCTACTCTTGGTAAAAGCATTTACCCTGTCTATTCCTCTCATGATCTTATACACCTCAATAAGACTAGCCTTCTCCCCCTGCTCATCAAGGATTAAAGTGTGAGCCTGCTCATCCTATAGCGGAGGCCCTTGGGTCCTGGCAACACTGGCAACACTGGCAACACTGGCATGCTTGTGTATGGTTTGATTGTACTCGGGTATAACATGATCGGATTTAAATGGATAGCACTCAAACAAAAGGTTCTCACTGTATCTCGGTGCACGTGACAACAATAAATCAATGGCAATATCAACCCTTTAGTTCAGAGAGAGCAGGGAGTGGAGTGTGCAAATGGGGACTGTGGCCACATCGAGAGACATAGCTGGCAGCTGGGCACCGTGTGAGGACTGTGTGTGGTCAGACGATGAGTTCCTTTGTCGTTGGTGCCTGCATCTGAAGCGCCGTAAATTTTCCATTCCCTTTAAACTCACTGAGTTTACTGAAAATGTTGTTATACACCTGTGTAGCAATTAAAAAGAAAGGGAAGTAAAAGTGTGAAGTAAAAGGAAAACAGGAAGGCTCTGCAGAGTAGCAATGTTACAAAATTTTGAGATTTTAAAAATCAAGTCTGCAATTTATCCCATCAGATAAAGCATAAAAAGAAGTTTAATTTGATACTTAATTCACTTTCATATCTTAAGTATTAAAAAAGTTATGGCCATTTTCATACTCGGAAATTAGCATCTTGTTCCCTATTGCTTTTCCATTGACTTGTCACAAAAGCTGAGATTGAGGACAGTCAAAAGCCCATAACTTTCTTAAAAATTAAGACAACTGAAATAAATGTTCAGTTATTATTGATTGAAGTATTTTGAAACAAATATGAAACAATCTTACTTGGATGACCTGAAATTAAAGCATATAATAGTAAGATTAAATGAGAACTTACCAATTTGAAGTAAAACTATTATCTTACTATTTTACTTCGGAGTCACATGAGTGATTCCGTGAAGAGTTCAAAGCTTTGTGATTTCATGCCGCAGATTACAAATCTCGGCATCCCACTGCATTGATTAACTCGAAAGAGAAATAAATGCATTAGTAGTAATATTGCATTCAATGTAGAAATAGGGTTTATTTAACAATGTAAACAAACGACAGTACCCCTAAATTTAGGTACTTAAAATGGCATAGGCAAACAGTCCTGGATTGACAATCGGCCGACGATAAAAAATTCTGAAACATCAGCTCATTTACCCATCTGGCAGCCGCCAAAATATGGTCGAAAGGCACGTCCCTCACCTTGGCCGCCGACGTAGCTGCTGCCCTAGTGGAATGAGATGTTAACACACTATCTAAATGATACGCTGACGTTGATACTGACCTGGTGTTATGAGATATATAATCGTCAGTGTTAATATCTGTATAACCCAGAACCATGAAAAAAGTCTGAACCGACCTTCCTTTGTGTAATTGTTTGTTAACTAATAAACAATGCTGATTCCATACTTCTTAGGATTCTGGTGGCCTAGATAACATAGAAGTGAGACCGTGGGGTGTTCAAATGATCTTCAATCATGCTACCCCTAGTCTACTTTGCTTGTGTAGACCAGAATGTAAATGTAATGGCACCTGCAGCCAATTCCATCCTATCTAACCACAACGTTTGCAATGTTTGCTGTCGTTGTGCTGAAATAAGTGTCATAACTAAGGATGTAGCTGGAACCCCTTGGTGAAGTAATGTTCACACATTTTCAATAACCAACTGCATAATCTTGTAGTGGGAGAACTTGTGTCAAGATCTTTTTAACAACTCGATATCCGGGTTGGACCCGAGAGCGTAGTTCCCTTATGTTGCAGCTGTAGTGTCTCTATAACTGAATTATTGTCATAACCATTTAAAATGAGTTTGAAATGTCAGTAATCTGTACCATATTAAATGTAACATTAACATTTAACAAAACACTTCTGATCCCCTCAATAGGAATGTACTGCTTTTTGGGTGCTATCCTTGCACACTGCAATGAGCACCTTCATGGCTTGATGTGACAACCTGAGGAAAAAGTCAATCCATTCAAAATGTGTAGGTCAATAATTGTTTTACTGTGCAAAAGCCGGTCTCCTGAACCACAGTTTGAACAGCAAGTTCTTGTTTTTTGGCATAACCGTATACCGTTGTGCCATAATGCCTGATGAAGCAGGCAACATGGACGCTTGGCCAGTCCGACAGTACAAACCCAAGCGAGGTCTTGCTGACTGATTTAAGACCCAGCTAATGAGGCAAAAAATGAGGAAGACATAAAGACCATTCCTCGTATTGAAGCAAGAAAGTATTTCTCCGCACTGTTGCGCCACATAATTTTTGCAATGAATGAAAAACATGCATTAACATGATGAATATTCAATGAAGTATTGAACCATGCTTTCATTATACTTTGCGATCCAACACATATTCTGTGTTATCATCGATCTGAACTGGATGATACACCAGTGGCGAGGAGATTAATTACAGGATATTTTTCCTTTGATTATCATGTGACTAACATATGTCAACATCGTAGAGTAGCAACTTGAATTTGAGCATGTAGAATATTTATATTTGCTCAAAACCCCTTACTCAAGGGTGCATTTAGTGTATATATTTAGTTGATACCAACAACTGAAGAATTGGTAACTCATGCAATCTCCACTACCTTTGAGTAGGTGATGGTATTTGGAACTTCTCATCTTAGAGTTCTAAATATCAGTTCATAATAACTGAATTCAACCGACCACACTACTGTAGTGAGTTCAAGTTCAATGAGTTATTGTCATGTTCAGCAATGCTGAATACTGTTGCTTCATTATTGTGGCTGAAGTAGCCTCAGCTGACAATAGCACAAGGTTGTTAGCAACAATCTAATTGCTACTTACACAATAGCAGTTCCTTGATTTGCTCAGCTGCAACACAGCTGCTATATTACCAATTACTCTTAATGAAAATAACTCAGTTTTGTAACAGATTGCTATAACCCCAATCTCTTGCCACAAGGCGGAGACAAGGCTAATAATAATTAGAGGTAAATCCCAATGACCAACAAACAGTTTATCCCATACTGCAAAGCTTTACTGTTATAGTACAGTTATATTGTCTTTGATAACCTTTGTAATGGGATTTGTATAACATGTATCTCTTACCTTATGAATCTGTTGTAGTCAGGAATAAGTTTTTACATTCGGAAAGTTCATATGCCCGATACTCTCCATTCTTCATATTAACATGCCAATCCTGCCTTATTGCATGGGTGATTTGCATAAGGAATTTTGCCCAATTTCCGAAGCCTGGCCATAATCCAAACTTACTTGGAATGCTCCGGCTGTGCCTCAACCAAATATTTTTACCCTTTGTGTGTTGTACAAACAAATGTAAATATTACAACTTGTGAACGGTGCACTACCCAAATTTTGGAAGTGCTAGACCCATTTAGTTGAGCATGATTGGAAGGTGCATGGAATTTCTGAGCTATCATGCTGCCCCCAGCTCCAGTGAACCGCTACTGCTGATGAGCGCCTGGGGTGGGTTCTGAACGAGGACTTTTGCCCGTCGTTGGCAGAATTAATACGTCTGCCAGGCTTCTTCCCCTGTAGAATAGACCTACCTGAATAACCGATTCAGCGGCTGGCTCTCACATCCCCCTGTTGGCGTTGTTCACTGCCAGCACATATGTGCTTGAGTATGTTCATTTGACATTTTTAGAGTCCTGAGTCATCTTGACCTCTTGCTCTTCCCTCCTCAGAGAGAGTGATTCGTAGGCAACCCTAACAGGCGCTGCCACAGGCCGCAGGATATAAATACTGATACAATCCCATTGGCCTTAACCCAATAGAATATTTTACTGGGATGGCAACTTTATTGTCAGGAAAGGTACCTCTGACATGTGTCCTTCATCCCTTTGGGTATGCCCCACGGCCATACCCTGAGACTCAGTGTCAGCAGGATACTGACCCATCTTGGTCTCTGCCTCCGAGAGGGAGACCTTTGCAGCACTGTGTACAACAGTTGCTGTATTTAGGATAGTCGTTTCAACGCACTATCCCAGCCCCGGTGAGGAATTCATCCCCTGACTCCGTGGGCCTTGCTCTCTAGCCCCGGTGGAGAATCATCTCCCGACTTCGTGCGCGAGCAGATATGTGTGAATTTGAGCAACCCTGTCTCAGGTGTTGCTGGCGCCGCCTTTCATAAAGGCCGGCACTTTTTGACATGAACAGCCCTGCATCAGGCGCTGCTGGCACGACTCTCCCGTAGGCCGGCACTTCACACATGAAGCAGCCCTGTCAGGCGCTGCTGGCACGGCTCTCCCATAGGCCGGTACTATCACAAATGAAACAGCCCTGTATCAGGTGCTGCTGGCACGGCTCTCCCGTAGGTCGGCACTTTCATATAGGAAGCAGCCCTGTCAGGCGCTGCTAGCGTGGCCTGTCCCATAGGCCCGCACATTTTACACATGATGCAGCCCTGTCAGGCGTTGCTGGTGCAGCCTGTCCCATAGGCCCGCACATTTTACACATGAAGCAACCCTGTCAGGCCCTGCTGACGAGGCCTGTCCCATAGGCCCGCGCTATTGCTGTGTAAGCTCACTAAATCGACATTTAGTGTACAGCTTTACCTGTGAAGGGTAAAAATAATTCATAGCAACCTGTGCTTAAACAATTATAACATTGTCAGAACATATAACAATAACTTTTTTCTTTGCCTTTAGCTTTTAATTGAAGAAAAAACACTATAAAATACATACAGAAACCCTTTATAGCCTGACTCACCTGAGTCCAAATAGGGCTGAATGAGTCCCAGTAATTTCTTGACTAGGGACCAACGTCTGTGAGCCACTGACCCCACTGTCAGTGGCTCCAGCGTTGCTTCCTTGCCGTTCCAACGGCATCTCACAGGCTGGGAGCTGCTGACCCCCCTGTCAGTGACTCTGCTTACATTTCTTGCCGTTTTTACGGCATCCCCGCAGGCTGCATAGCCGCTGACCCCCCTGTCAGTGACTCTGATTAAATTTCTTGCCGTTTTTACGGCATCCCTGCAGGCTGGGGAGCCGCTGACTGCACTGTCAGCGGCTCCTTATCTCGCAACCCGATCAATTTTGCTGGTTTATCCGCATTTGCGGTCGGACTGGAATTTCCCGACAGTCCATAACCGGCAACTTGTTGGGCTGCGAAACTGGCAGGAAAAACCTCTGTAAAAAAGATGCTCCTGCCTAAAAACCCCTGGTAAGTAAAAACCCAAACTTACCGTATTAAGTTTAACTTACTACCGGCAGGAGCTGTGTCCTGCCAGACTGGTGCTTGCGCCAATGCGACTGACGTAATGGTCCGAATGCGGCCTGGTGGGCCTTCTTCACAGAATCACTCACGTGATTCTGAAGTAAAATTAGTTAGTTACCCAATTGTAGCTAATTACAAAATTCAATTACTAGATCTAAACATCTATCAATTTCTTAATAAAAGATGAACATTTTTAAATAGCCTAAATGTCCAAATAACATTCACACAAGAATTCACAATATAACATGATTTTTAAATCTCATTGTCATTAATTTATAGGCCAAATGGAAGGAATTTAATGTTGAATTCCCATAAATTAATGACCATTTAAATCATCTTGCAAGTGAGATTTTCTGGAACGCGATCATTTGGAACGTTGCGGTTTGCGGTGAATTTAAACGACATATCGGCAGGAAAAATACTATTGGTTCGTATGGGGAATAAATCACCTTCTCGCAACATGAACTTTTGATTAAAGGTATCCTAAGAAGCACTTTTTTATGAAAAAATAAACTGTGTATCTTGCCTCGTCCCCTAAGCGAGGTCTGTCCCGTTGTCGGCGTTCACGGCTTTAGAAGATGATTTTTAATTTACTACAGCAATTAAATTATCCAGCGCAGTTTAAAAATAACTTCAGAGAATGGCAGTCAAAGCGATTTTTCTTCAGCAACTAAATAGCCTGTTCAAGATTGATTTGAATTGGCTTTCGAAAAACAGCATTTTAAATCCGCCCAAAGGTGCCAAAGTCGCGCACACGGGCAGTGACAGAACTGCAGCACCGCTAAAGGTAAGTATTAAAACATACCTATGCAGAGAATAGTGCGTTTGGCCGAACGCACTATGGGAACAGCACTCACCCCCCTGCAGGACCTATACACCAGGAGGTGCAGATCCAGAGCCAGCAACATAGTGAGGGACCCCTTCCACCCCAGCAACGGACTGTTCCAGCTGCTACGGTCAGGCAAGCCCCTCCGCTGTCACGCTGTGAAAAATGAGAGGATGAGACGGAGTTTCTTGTAACAGGCATTCAGGACTGTAGACTCCTATCTCACCAGGGACTAATTTATTAATTTAGTTGTGTTGTGTCTTTTTTTAAATTGTTTTCTTTTTTTTCCCTAAAATGTAAATACTGGTTTTGTTCTATTCTGTTCTGTTGTTCTGTTGTTTCTGCACAATCCGCAGGCATTGCCACTTTCATTTCACTGCACATCTTGTATGTGTATGTGACAAATAAACTTAACTTGACTTGACTTGTAATAAAATGGAAGTGCAGATCCTGGTTTACACCAACGACAGACACAAAATGCTGCAACGGGCCTGTTCCTGTGTTGTACTATTCAATGTTCTATCAAAACCCATGCAACTTATTTTATCTATCTGTTCTGCTGGGACTCTGGTCTGACTCGGGTTCAAGTGGAAGCTCTCTTGTGGTAAAGCTCCTTCCTTTCAAGTTACGTGTGCTTTTCTGTGAAATGAAGTTCCCCTCTCACACCAGCAAACTCTTTACCTTTTCAATCTGCCCAACCATTTGTTAACCAGCACGTGGAGCAATTTAAGGGCAGTATAGTTTTGAACAGCCAAATGGCCTAATTCTGCTCCTATGACTTAACTTATGAATAGGAGACGTCCACTCATAATGATCTGTTATTTTAAATATTTGTTCTTCGCCTCTGATATTCTATATTGAGGAGGAAGGAAATGCAGTTGCTGGTTTATACCGAAGATAGACAAAAAATGCTGGAGTAACTCAATGGGTCAGGCAGCATCTTTGGAGTAAAGGAATGGGTGAAGATTTGGGTTGGAACCCTAGTCTGAAGAAGGATTCTGACTGGAAACGTCACCTATTCCTTTTCTCTATAGATGCTGCCTGACCCGCTGAGTTACTCCAGCATTTTGTGTCTGTCTTCTATGTTGTGGATCTCTTCCCTTTTCATTCGTCCCATCCTGACCCATGGTTATTGGGTTCTCCCCCTGCCCTTCACAATTGTGTTTATTCTCACAATTCAGCAACTGGTCCTCCTGGACTCTTGACTGAAACTGAAGAGAACGTTAATGATGTGCCTAATTATTAAATAATCTACAATGATAACTCTTTTAGTGGGGATCGAAGGGGACCGACATTCTGGCAGGCAGGTTTGCCAGTGCTACACGGATGGGTTAAAACTACAAAGTGGGGGGGTGGAGTCAACAACATGGGCGCGTATCCGTGCAGCTAACAGGAGAGTGTTGGAAAGGTCACGTTTAAACTAACAGGGCAGGGGGATGGGACCCAATGCAAGGAGCCATAAAAGGAGGACAGAAGCAAAAGGTAGAAGAGAGTTGAGAAAAATTAACCTGAAAACTTTATGCCTTAATGGGAGGAACATTCAAAATAAGGTGGATGAATTGAATGCGCAGTTAATAGTTAAGGGATATGATATAGTTGGAATTACGGAGACATGGCTCCAGGGTGACCAACGCTGGGAGCTAAACATGCAGGGGTATTCGATATTCAGGAAGGATAGATAGAACGAGGAGATGAGATTTAAGAAAGGAGGGAGAGATAATACGGGGAATGTTAGACCAATTTTAGCCTTACATCGGTATTGGGGAAGACGCTGATGTTAATCCTGGCTGAAATCGAGCAGCCATAGTACCCACACTTTAATAAGGACTTATGTATTGCTAGGCCATTTTGGTCAAGTCTGGTGTGCTCTGTAGAAATGGGACAAGCTTCTGATGGTGCCAGCAAGTCTGTGGCCCAGATCAACGTTGCATTGTCAGTTGACAGATGGATGAGATTTCTGCAAAGAACATCATAGGAAATGTAAAATGCATGAGGTTAATTTGGTCTTTGCACGAGCCTTGTATAGATTGTAAATAATGTTGCGAGACAGTTACCCTGTTAAGTGTTGATTGGTTGAAATGTTAAGCCCTGTCTGGTTTGTTTTAATCCCAGGGTAAATGTTGCATATTCAAGGCTCTGTTAGCCCCTTGCAGAAGCTTAATCTGCAACAATGTAAGAAGATTCTGTAATTGGCCTGTGTACCTGTCAGCAATGTGTTATTGTAATTTGTTATACTTGATTGGATTGTAAATATATCACGCCACTGTAGTTCGGCCTCTCAAGGTTCGGGGACCTATAAAAGGCAGCCCCCACGAGGTCCGTTGTCGATCTTCTGGAAGAGCGCTTGGGACTGCATGACCTTTTGGAGTGTTTCTGCTTGTGCAAGGCTAAAGGGCTTGGCCAGGCAGATACAAGGATCGAACCTGCAGTGGTTTAGGTATCATATAGGGTGATTTGTTGTGGTTTCTAAAAATAAAGTTTAGTTGTTCCAGTGCATGAATCAGTGGATTATTGACCAAACTAGACTGGGGAGAAGCTTAGAAAGAGCTCATTTACACTGGAATCGATTATTGAAGATGCGCATTTGGAAAGCAGTGACAGGATCGGTCAAACACAGCATGTATTTATGAAGCGGGAATCATGCTTGACTAATCTTCTGGAATTATTTGAGGAAGTAACAAGTAGAATGGATAAGGGAGAACCAGTGGATGTGGTGTATCTGGACTTTCAAAAAGCCTTTGACAAGGTCCCACACGAGATTCAGAGCACATGGTATTGGGGGTAGGGTATTGACATGGAAAGAGAACTGGTTGGCAGAAAGGAAGTAAAGAGTAGGAATTAACGGGTCCTTTTCAGAATTGCAGGCAGTGACTAGTGGGGTGCCGCAAGGCTCGGTGCTGGGACCCCAGTTGTTTACAATATACAATTTAGATGAAGGTATTAAATGTAAAATCTCTAAGTTTGCGGATGACACAATGCTGGGTGGCAGTGTGAGCTGCGAGGAGGATGCTATGAGGCTGCAGGGTGACTTGGATAGGTTGGGTGAGTGGGAAGAAGCATGGCAGATGCAGTATAATGTCGAAAAATGTGAGGTTATTCACATTGATGGCAACAACAGGAAGGCAGATTATTATCGGAATGGTGTCAGATTAGGAGAAGGGGAGGTGCTACAAGACCTGCCTGTGCTTGTACATCAGTCACCGAAAGTAAGCATGCAGGTATTGAAGAAAGCTAATGGCATGTTGCCCTTCATTGCGAGATAATTTGAGTTTAGGAGCAAGGAGGTCCTACTGCAGTTGTACAGGGCCCTGGTGAGACCACACCTGGCGTATTGTGTGCAATTCTGGTCTCCTAATTTGAGGAAAGACATCATTGTTATTGAGGGAATACAGCGTAGGTTCACCAGGTTAATTCCCGGGGTGGCGGGACTGACATATGATGAAAGAATGCGTTGACTGGGCTAGTACATGCTGGAATTTAGAAGGATGAGAGTGGATCTTGTAGAAACGTATTGAATTCTTAGAGGATTGGACAGGGTAGGTGCAGGAAAAATGTTCCCGATGTTGGGGAGTCCAGAACCAGGGGTCACAATCTAAGAATAAGTGGTAGGTCATTTAGGATTGAGATGAGGAAAAACTTCTTCACCCAGAGAGTTGTGAATCTGTGGAACTCTCTGCCACAGAAGATAGTGGAGGCCAATTCACTGGATGTTTTCAATAGAGAGTTAGATTTAGCTCTTAGGGCTAAGGGAATCAATGGATATGGGTTACTGATTTTGGATGATCAGCCATAATCATTGAATGGTGGTGCTGGCTCAAAGGGCAGAATAGCCTATCTTCCATGTTATGGCACCTATTTTCCATGTTTCTTCCATTCTTCTCTGCCATCCCTCTTCCCACCATCTCCTGACCAAATCTTGGTTCATTGGGCCTTTGTAAACACAAAGGTTATTTCTTTAGTATAGAGTGGCAGCATGGCATCAGGCTTTTCGGCCCACCGGGTCCATGCCGACCATTGTTCACCCGTTCTCATTAGTTCCATTTTGAAACAAGGAAACCAATGTCTTGACCCAAAACATCACCGCATTCTGAAGGAGGGTCCCGATCCAAACGCCACCTATCTGTGTTCTCCAGAGATGCTGCTTGATCCGCTGAGTTACTCCAACACTTTTTTGTCCCACACTAGTTCCATGTTGTCCCACTTTCACATCCATTCCCTACACACTAGGGGCAATGTTACAGTTGGCCAATTAAAAATAAATATATTTTTATTTATTCACAAATAAATAAATAAATAAATAAACAAAATCAGATAGCCAATTGGCACGTCTTTTGGGACGTGGGAGGAAACCGGAGCACCCGGAAGAAACCCCCACAGTCACAGGGAGAAAGTGCAAACTCCACACAGACAGCACCTGAGGTCAATTATCTTCCCACAAACCTATATTCTTATACTTGCAAGTACCAAATTTATTGTGGGATAGGACCAGAAACCATATCCTTTCTTTCTCTATCTCCCCTTGATTCACCACACACCCACCACACAGCTGCATTCTCTCCTTTTTGCCCCAGGTCTTTCCCCTGAGATGTGACTGCATGCCAGCAAAAAGTATTCAATGCCCTCTCACTTGTAATGAATTTGTGCTGAAGTTAGACTGGCATATCCCAGCAATCCTCACCAACCTCCACAGATCCACCGTAGAAATCATTTTATTGAATGTAACACAGTATGGATTGGGAACAACTCCATCCAAGACCGCTAGAAATTGCAGAGTTAAGGAGCTAGCCCGAGCCAACATGCAAACCAACCTCCCTTCCACTGACACCATCTACCCTTAATACTGCCTTGGCAAGGCCACCAGTGTAATCAAGGACGAGTCTCACCCCGATCACTCCATCTTCTCCCCACTCCCAACAGGCAAAAGGTACAGAAGTTTGAAATCGGACACTTCCAGATTCAGGGACAGTTTCTTCCCTGCTGTTATTAAGCAACTGGACTAGACACCTATCTCCTGTCACCAACTAGGGAGTGGTCCTGACCTACAATCTATGTCATTGGAGACCCTCAAACTATCTTTAATCAGACTTTACTAGACTTTATCTTGCACTAAATGTTTTTTTCCTTATCCTGTTCTGTACACTGTGGATGTGTTATTTGTTATCACGTATAGTCTTTCTGCTGACTGGTTAACATGCAACAAAAAGGTTTTTCGCAATACCTCGGTACACGTGACAATAATAAGAAACTAAACTAAACTAATACAGACATCTAGAACAGTCTAGTGTCCATGGGCTGTTGCAGCTTTTGCAGCTGTTCCTATATATTTATTTTTAACTCGCAGTAATTTATATTTTGAACCAACAGAGACAGAGCATCAGTAAGTTGATGGATTCATTTGATGTTGGTTCTCGGCAACGCAGTTTATTTTGTCCATTTAGATCTATTTTAACTATTTACCTTTCGCATTTTCCTGTCAGCGGAGGAAGCTGTCTGAACATTTACATCCGTCTCTTTCCCACACTTATTTCCCTCTGGTGTGCCCATCCATTTCACCCTCGCTCTTCCACACCCACCTACAATGGGATGTGATTTACAGCAGCTACTTAACCTGCCAACCAGCACATCTTTGCGAAGTGTGAGGTAACTAGAATATCGTACGATTGCCTTCATCGATGGGGGTCTTGGGAATAAGAGTCAAGAGATCATGTTGCAGCTTTATTGGACCTTGGCCAGACCACATTTGGAGTATTGCGTGCAGTTTTGGTCACCACATTACAGATATGTTGTGGAGACTCTGGAGAGGGTGAGAAGAGGTTTAGAGAAGAAAACAGTTCTCCTTAAATATGAATCAATTGATTAGTAATGGTGTCATTGTTCAGTAAGGGTGTCAGGGGTTGTGGGGAGAACGCAGGAGAATGGGGTTGAGAGGGAAAGATTGATCAGCCATGATTGAATGGCTGACCCGATTTAGACCCAATGGGCCGAATGGCCTACATCTGCTCCTATGACTTATGAACTTATGAAATATATATATAGAATAATGTTGTTAATTGAAACCTTCCACAAAAAAAGTCTGCCCTGCTGAGAAACTATTTCCAATGAAAACACGTTTGAAGATATTGAAATTCTTACATTTCTGACACAGACCTAGGGATTAGTCTGAGGAAAAGATTGTCTCCAGACTACCTTTACCTTTAAATGTATAGATATGATTTAACAGAAGCAGATTAAAATATTGCATTCTCAGACAAAAAGCACATTACCAATTGTTTTTGTTCTGCATAGGAACTGAGAAATATAATGTTTTCCTACATTTAAACAAACAATTACGCACTAACCTGAATAGATCATTTAAATATTCCCCTTGAATATATAATCACGAGAATCCATTATTTACAGCTGGCACACTGCAATATTTTTAACTCCGCCTTTTCATGGATGAAGCAAATTGGAGTTGTCAGTGAATTCACAATATGAGTCACATTAGCTACTGTCAATAGAATTTTGGATTATTCAAATTTAATTTCTAATTATTGCTACGAAAGAGAGTTTAAAAATATCCAAGACGCATGGCCCTGCCAGCAGAAATCCTGCTTTCTCATCTCAGAAAGAAATCAGAAGATCTGGAGCTGATAGTGCGACAGTTTCCGTGATTTGGAATAAGTCCACCACTGAACATCGGTTTCTATAGCAACGGGAGAGGCATATTGTTTTATTGAGCATGTGGATTGTTTCCCCTTTATATTTTTAATTTTGTCTACCAGTGATGTTCTGTACCGGCAATTACACATAATGGCTACTTCAGTGTAATAACAGCCACATTGCAAAGCTTAACATATCTATGAAATGCAATGTCTGTGTTCCAAAAATATTCCACAAACGGTAACTCAAGCCCATTAATTCTTCCTGAAGGACAGCATGTCTGCATATATAATGTATATTTTTGTTCCCTGTTGAGCACCAGTTCTGAAGAGCAGGGGGAGTCACAATATTTGTTCAATGCTTTCACTCAATTCTTCGTTAAATGTCAGGTTTAATGACCCTGGCCAGGTTAACAAACATAAGGCTGTGAGATTCTTAACACATAATCCCTTTTGATTATTTTTTAGAGTTCATAAAGTTATTAAAATATAGTAATACATAACTAAATAAGCATAGGTTTTAATGTGTAGGAAGGAACTGCATGTGCTGCTTCACACCGAAGATAGACACAAAATGTCGGAGTAACTCAACGGGTCGAGCAGCATCTTTGGAGAAAAGGAATCGATGACGTTTCAGGTCGAGACCCTTCCTCGGACTGAGAGTCAGGAGAGAGGCGAATTAGAGGTAGGAAAATATACAGAACAAATCAGCTGGCACCAATGACCGAGGTCAGGAAAGGTGGAGCCCACAATGATCCATTGTTGGCTGTGGAAGAGGTGATAACGAAGGGACACAAACAGTAAAACTAGCAGGATGACTAAGGTGGGGGAGGGATGGAGAGAGAGAGAATGTAAGGGTTATTTGAAGTTAGAGAAATCTTATTTGTAAGCTGCCCAAAGTTTTAATGCATCAGGACCTATAATAAAATGTGGCAGTATCTGCTGTAGATTTGATTTTTTCTCCCACAATCAGTATTCAAGTATTTTACATGCCCTGTTGTTTCAAATGCAAGCTGATAAACATCACAGCACTGACATCTGGGACCTGATGGAACAGTGAAAGAAACTGTGGATCTCCCGAACGAATCAAATGGAAAATTGTGAGATAAATCACACAGGATCTGAGGTGTAAAAGTAGAACAGCATGATAATTCAAAGTCAAATCACGGACAAGGAGATAAATACTGGATTACGAGAAAAAAAAAGCCAGACTGGACACGTTAAGAAGTCGCATTAACATTTAATTTTGCTACATTAAAAAAATCTACAATTGCATTTTACATTTGACTCCAATCATTTAAAGGACTGGACTTACTCTGCCATGGTGTTTACTCTTGATCGACTATACAAACAACAAAGTGTGTCGGAAGCAACTGCAGATGTTGGTTTATACCAAAGATAGACACAAAGTGCTGGAGTAACTCAGCGGGTTAGCTGTATCATTACTGTAACTCAATCCACTCTACATTACACCCTGTTTTACCAATTGAGACATCAAAGGTGACGTAATCTATATTTTAGAAACAAGGTATTGCAGATGCTGGTTTATACCGAAGATAGACACAAAGTGCTGGAGTAATGCAGCGGATCAGGCAGCACTTCTGGAGAAAAAGGATGGGTGACGTTTCGGTTTGGAGTCCTTCTTCAAACACCAAAACTGGACACCATTCGATGCATTTTGATGATGAAGCAGATGGTCAGTTGGTGTATTTGTAGTTAGTAATCTGATAATTTCACCTGGACAGGTATGTTTGCGAATTAGCATTGGAGCCATTCTTGAAGTTTCTTCCCCAATCCCACATGAGTAGTTGAAAGGTCTGTACACCGTATCATTACTTTGCTGGTAAAATCTGATGCAACACTTTTTTTCCAAGACACAGGTTATGACCTTAAACATGGTTCCAAGGGTAACGTCATGTGCCAGCCTGCTATTGTTCAGTGAGCCTTTGGCTTCTGCATCCGTTGACTGTCATGTGGATGGGAGGATAGTGCAGAGGCAGTCCCACAGTATATTGAAATGAGGAGCCACCTGATTTTATACAAAGCCCTCTTTAAACTTCTGGTTAAGTTATTTTCATTTATTTGATTTTCTATCTATGCTTTAATTTAGTTAAAATAGTTTAGTGTATATTTAACATTCTTTTTTAAGTAATTAGTTTAGAAACACAGCATGGAAACGGGCCCTTCGGCCCATCAAGTCCACGCTAGGCCGATTTACCAATTAACCTACACGTCTTTGGGGTGCGGGAGGAAACTGGAGCACCCAGAGAAAACCTTCACAGTCACAGTGAGACAAACTCCGCACAGACAGCATCCGAGGTGCGCCTCTGTGCCACCTTAATGTAATTGTGAAAAAAAAAATTAAACTGGTATTATATTCCTCTGAAATTAAATTAAATGGTGAAACATGCAATGACAGCAGTGGTGTTGGGGCAGGATCTCGTGTCCCACTGTGTGAAGTCTTGTTCATGGATGGGCTGTGGATTGGAGGGCTGCAGTACAATGCAGTGTATTAGCACTGGAGGCAAAGAGATCATAAAAAAGGTGATAGGAGCAGAATTAGGCAATTCGACTCTTCAAGTCTACTCTGCCATTCAATCATGGCTGATCTATCTCTCCCTCCTAACCCCATTCTCCTGCCTTCTCCCCATAACCTCTGACACCTGAGGAGATATGGCCAAGAGGAGGCATTGTCAAGTGTTTATGGGCCCATAGTCTTTACAATGTAAACATGCACCAGGAGACTGCAATGAGGCAGGAACGGGGGAAATCGCATTGGGATAAATTTATTAATTGATAGATTGCTATGTCCCCATCATGATTCTTTTATGTTAAAAGATGGTACACTCACGTTAAAAAAAAGGACTTGCTGAGTCAACAGGGGTGCTTTTGCATGTCATTGATTACCCAAATGCATCATTGCTTCACTGTCATGATGTACTGTTGCAGGATTCAATTTTAAAATTTCACTTTCTATGTAAGCACTGGGCAGCTAAGACTGAAATCACGGTTGGACAAACCCGTAAATATGTCTTTGAACATAAAGTGAGGAAACATTTATAATCTGTACAGATAAATTTGAGAATGCTAAAAAGTCAAGTATTGAATGTTAATTTGAATGAGGTAATAAAACAAATGATAATATCAATATCATAATTAGTGGAAGACTCTTGAGGAAGAGGCACAGGAAATATTTCTCTGTTCAAATTGTCGTTTGATACCAGTTAATTTTCTAGGCTTAACAATTCAGGAGTTGGTAGATAGCCTAATGGTTGGTACGCAGACCCAACAAGTTGAGACGGTGTAATACTTGCCGGATTTCTTTGGTGATGTGTTAAATAAGAATGGGAGCAGAGATTCAAGTAATCAGCATATCAGGCAGCATCTGTGGAGAAAGAAATATAATTCAAGATTCAGGTCAATTATCTTTAAGGTCTTGTTGAGTATTTCCAGCAATTACTGTTTTTACCTCAGATGGCTGGAATCTGGAATTTCTTTCTTTACAAACTAATAGATTGATTAATGAACTGATTTATTAAAAACATTAAAGAACAGGAGCCACTGACTTCAAGGGAGCTTGAAAACAAACACTAAACGCACTGTAGGCTGAGAATAACGTTCAACCCCTCAGAACTAACAGCAGCTGCATGAAAGACCATATTTTCAACATATGAGGTTTAGGAAAGTTGTTATAAGAGAGAGAAATCAATTAAGTTTGCAGCAAGAATCAATTGCAGTTAGGAAGAGAAGGGAAAGTTGTACCTTATTTCTATTTTACAAAAGGATTGACTGGATGAATTTTAGTCTGGTTCGAGTGCTAGCTTCACCCTGTGTGGTAAGAATTTTGAATAGTGCCCCTGTATGTTGCCGTATTCATCCTTGACTTAATTATTTTCTTCATGTATTTATAAATATGTGACCGCTTGTGCTTTTTTTGAGCTGGATTTAAGATAATTGTAAACAATGTGAATTGGGTTTGTTAAGAAGAGTGTTGTATAAAATCTGGCACATTTGCTGTTCATAACCTTGTATCATTCAGGTGGATGAAAGCGTAAACTTCAAGTGTGGATTTTATTTGTGACAGTCTGCGACAGTTAAAAGCAGAATTATCTTTTTTAAATAAACACGCAGCTTTGCAGAATTACAAGCTATGCATGAAGAATTGTGCTTGATTGTAAATCAATCTGAATCTCTTCTAAGTACCTTGCTTTAATTGGATTACCATTAATACCTACTATTGTTTTATGAAGTATAAACTAAAGACGTGCCCTGATTTTTCAATCAACTCAATTTATAAAGCCCTGTTTACTTAGATAATGCATTGGTGTCTTTCAGTATAGTTATTAACTTATTTCCCAACCCCATAGCCTGAGGAAAACTGCATTGTTATAATATCTCTCATGACGTCCAGATATCTCAAGATATTTTACTTACAATAAAAGATCTTCTGGAATGTAATCTCTGCATCTATGTGCCTGTGATGCTGTTGCAAGCAAGATTTTCATTGTACCTGTACCTCACCCTACTTGTGCATGTTGACAATAAATTCGATTTGACTTGTAATGCAGAAAATATGGCAGCCATGTGACATCCCACGACCAACACAATGATAATGACTGAAAAACTGTTCCAATGACGTTAATGCAAGGATAAATATTGACTGAAACACGAGCAAAATACTGCAGATGCTATTGATCTGAAATAAAATAGGAAGTGCTGGAAATACTCAGTAGATCAGGCAGTGTCTGTGGAGAGAGAAACAGAGTTAATGTTTTGAGATTTAAAAACACTCACACACGTACACGCACACACAAAGTGCTGGAGTAACTCAGCCGGCAGGCAGCATCTCTGGAGAACATGGATAGGAGACATTTCAGGTCAGGACCCTTCTTCAGACTGATTGTGGTGGTATGGTGGGGTGAAAGCAGGATGTGAGATGGGGCAGGGCAAAGCCTGGCAGGTGAAAGGTGCATACAGATGGGGGTGTGGGGGGGGGGGGGGGGGGGGGGGGGGGGGGGGAGGGGGGGTTGATAGGCAGACGTTTGTACAAAGGCCAGAGATGAAAGGACAGAAGGTGTGAGAAGGATTGAAGATGTGTGAATTGTGAAGAGGAAGGATGTTGGTTGAGGGGGAACGGAGAAATGGGTGAGAGTCCATGTGGGGCACAGGGAAGAGTGGAGGGGAGAAATTTTGGTTAGCTACCTAAAATTGGAGAGTTCATTGCTCATACCATTGGGTTGTAAGCTGCCCAGCAGGATTATGATGTGGTATTCCTCCACTTATTTGCATGTGGCCTCACTCTGGCATCATAGGAGTCCCAGGACAAAAAAAGTGGGCACAATGGGACTAGCTTTGATGGGCATATTGTTCAGTATGGAAGAGTTGGGCTGAAGGGCCTGTCTCTGTCCTGTGTGTCTCCATGATGAACTAGTCATTCACAGAGTGTGCATATCGTTGGTGCTGTCTCCATTTATTTTCTGACTCCAAATGCCTGTAAAAGAATCAATCACATTGATGGGTTTCGAGGCTGGAGACTGAAGAATAATAGATCTTCTGCCCTGAGGGGCAGTTGTGAGCCAGATGGGCTTTTACTACATTCTTGTAACATAATGGTAGCCAAATTGAAAGGAGGTTTCTCATTCCCGATTAATTTAATTACCTGAATTTGAATTCCCCAACGCTATGGTTATAATATGAACTGATTTCTTTGGATCATTGGTTCAGGCCTCTGGATACTAATTCAGCAAATTAGTCACCATGTTACGATAACTAATAACAGTGTTTACTGTATCCTTAAACATAAGTAAACGTTTCAACGCCTCTATCCCTTTCAGAGCTTGTATTAAATTTACACCTTTTATTTTGAAGGAGTCTCGAATGCGGGATAGTTTTAGGATTGTAATCAAGAATAATAGCTCTAGTAATTTAGGACTATCGACCTATGCTCTTTTAAAAAAAATTCTGTATCAGTACATCTCGACCATTTGCCTCCATTTGATGAATTCGAAAAAGGAACATAAAGGGTTTGAAAAGAATAATTGGGAAGTAGAGGTTTCGAGAATATTGTGGAAGGAAAGAAGCTTTCTTCTTCTTTCCACAAGTTATTTCTCCAAATACAGTAGCTGGTGGATTTGAGGTTTGGGTTTTCAAGTACACCCTTTAGGAGAAGTTTAATGATTACTTTTGTGAATAAGAACGTTAAAAATGTATTTCACTGTGAATTCTAAATCTAGCTTCCCTCGTGTATGTGAGGGGCACGTTAAGAGTCAAATATGTTGTAGCGCGGAAACCATTGCTAGATGCACATCTGTGTGAGCGTTAGCATGTGCGTAGCTGATACGCACTGAAAATACATTGGATAGACTGCACAGAGGCAAAACTCTAGAGACGCTGCTTCACAGCCTCAAGGATCCGGGTTTGATTCTGACCACGGGTGCTGAATGTGTAGAGTTTGGACGTTCTCCCTGTGACCATGTGGATTTATTCCGGGTGCTCCGGTCTCCCCCCCCCCAACATTCTATAGACGTTCAGGTTCGTAGGATAATTGGCTTCTATAAATTGCCCCTAGAGTGAAGGAGGGATAGTGTGTGTGGGTGATCAATAGTCTGCATGGACTCAATGGGTTGAAGGGCATGTTTCCACACTACATCTCTAAACTAAACAAATCAGATAGATTATGCTACCAATCAGCAAATGGCTCAGATTTAATATTTAATTTGGAACTTCGTAGTCTCCCTTAGCCTTGCACAATAAGATATGATTTTAGCACAAACAAGCCCTGTTTGAACGATCATTGAATACTTGCAAGGTACAGCAGCTGCTGATTATTAACTTGTTGCCTCCTCTTTGGCTGTGGCTGCAATTCCATGCAAGTGATGGCTTTGTCCAGCCATCTAGATATGCTAGACAGAAATGCTGGAGGAACTCAGCGGGTGAGGCAGCATCTACGGAGCGAAGGAAGTAGGCAACGTTTCGGGTCGAAACCCTTCTTCAGACGTCTGAAGAAAGGTTTCGACCTGAAACGTTGCCTATTTCCTTCGCTCCGTAGATGCTGCCTCACGCGCTGAGTTTCTCCAGCATTTATGTCTACTTTCGCTTTTCCAGCATCTGCAGTTCCTTCTTAAACATCTAGATATTCAAGTTGCTCTGTGTACTGAATGCGTTAATGGACATTTTTCTTCCAATACCCAATTACTGGGGAAATACGTTGAGAACATATCAAATGAACTGTGTACTGAGTACCCCAGTGAGAGTTGTGTGCATTCAGCATCACCTTTAGACTACAGAGATGCAGCACGGATACAGGACCTCTGCCCATCATGTCCGCGCTGACCAGCGAACACCCGTTCATAGCACTATCCTACACACTAGGGACAATTTTCAATTTTTTTTTACCAAAGCCAACTAACCTACAAACCTGTACCGTCTTTGGAGTGCGGGAGGAAACCGGAACACCCAGAGAAAACCCACGTGGTCACAGATAGAACGTACAAACTCCATATAGACAGCAACCTTAGTCAGAATCGAACCCGGTCTCTGGCGCTGTAAGGCAGCAACTCTACTGCTGCACCCCTGTGCTGCGATCCAAGTGCTTTGAGATTGGATGGGAGATGATGATACTGCAGAAAGCACAATCTCCTCTTTTGCTTCTACTTTTCTTTACTGCTTTCCCATGACCTGCATGAAAATGTCAAACCAGCAGGTTTAAATCCATTTCCTTATTCTTGTGCACGCTCTCTGGTTAACTAAGTCTAGCAAGTTAGAAAGTCGTCTTTGACACTATTTTTGAAGTTTGCATGTTCCATTTAACCATATAACAATTACAGCACGGAGACAGGCCCTCTCGGCCCTTCCAGTCCGTGCTGACCATTTGTTTTCCCTTAGTCCCATCTACCTGCACTCAGACCATAGACCTCCATTCCCTTCACGTCCATATACCTATCCACTTTACTTTTAAATGTTAAAATCGATCCTGCCTCCACCACCTCTGCTGGAAGCTCATTCCACACAGCCACCACCCTCTGAGTAAAGAAGTTCCCCCTCACATTACCCCTAAACTTCTGTCCCTTAATTCTCATGTCATGCCCTCTTGTTTGAATTTTCCCTACCCTCAATGGGAAAAGCTTATCCACGTCAACTCTGTCTATCCCTTTCATCATTTTAAAGACCTCAATCAAGTCCCCCCTTAACCTTCTGCGCTCCAAAGAATAAAGACCTAACTTGTTCAACATTTCTCTGTAACATAGTTGCTGGAACCCTGGCAACATTCTAGTAAATCTCCTCTGTACTCTCTCTATTTTGTTGACATCCTTCCTATAACTAGGCGACCAAAATTGTACACCATACTCCAGAATTGGTCTTACCAATGCCTTGTACAATTTTAACATTACTTCCCTACTCCTATATTCAATGCTCTGATTTATAAAGGCCAGCACACCAAAGGCTTTCTTTACCACCCTATCTACATGCGATTCCACCTTCAGGGAACTATGCACAGTTATTCCTAGATCCCTCTGTTCCACAGCATTCCTCAATGCCCTACCATTTACCATGTACGTCCTATTTTGATTTGTCCTGCCAAGATGTAGCACTTCACACTTATCAGCATTAAACTCCATCTGCCATCTTTCAGCCCACTTTTCCAAATGGCCCAAATCTCTCTCTAGACTTTGTGAATCTACTTCATTATCCACAATACCACCTATCTTAGTATCATCTGCATACTTACTTATCCAATTTTCCACCCCATCATCCAGATCATTGATGTACATGACAAACAACAGTGGACCCAACACAGATCCCTGAGGCACCCCACTGGTCACCGGCTTCCAACCTGACAAACAGCCATCCACCATTACTCTCTGACATCTCCCATTCAGCCACTGTTGAATCCATCTTGCTACTCCGCCATTAACACCCAAAGATTGAACCTTCTGAACCAACCTTCCATGGGGAACCTTGTCAAAGGCCTTACTGAAATCCATATAGACAACATCCACTGCTTTTACCCTCATCAATTTCCCTAGTTACCGCTTCAAAAAATTCAAGAAGGTTTGTCAAACATGACCTTCCAGGCACAAATCCATGTTGACTGTTCCTGATCAGACCCTGTTTATCCAGATGCTTATATATATTATCTCTAAGTATCCTTTCCATTAATTTGCCCACCACTGACGTCAAACTAATAGGTCTATAATTGCTAGGTTTATTCTTTGAACCCTTTTTAAACAATGGAACAACATGCGCAGTACGCCAATCCTCCGGCACTATTCCCGTTTCTAATGACATTTGAAATATTTCTGTCATAGCTCCTGCTATTTCTACACTAACTTCCCGCAATGTCCTAGGGAATATCCTGTCAGGACCTGGAGACTTATCCACCTTTATATTCTTCAAAAGTGTCAGTACTTCCTCCTCTTTGAATCTCATAGTTTCCATAGCTACTCTACTTTTTTCCCTTACCTCACAGAGTTCAATATCCTTCTCCTTGGTGAATACCGAAGAAAAGAAATTGTTCAATATCTCCCCCATCTCTTTTGGCTCTGCAGATAGCTGTCCATTCTGGTTCTCTAATGGTCCAATTGTATCCCCCGTTATCCTTTTGCTATTAATATAGCTGTAGAAACCCTTTGGATTTACTTTCACCTTTCTTGCCAAAGCAACCTCATATCTTCTTTTAGCCTTCCTAATTTCTTTCTTAAGATTCTTTTTACATTCTTTATACTCCTCTAGCACCTCATTTACTCCATGCCTCCTATAATTATTGTAGATATCTCTCTTTTTTCGAAACAAGTGTCTAATTTCCCTTGAAAACCATGGCTCTTTCCAATTTTTACTATTTCCTTTCAACCTAACAGGGACATAAAGATTCTGTACTCTTACAATTTCCCCTTTAAATGTCCTCCATTTCTCTTCTACATCCTTCCCATGAAACAAAGTGTCCCAATTCACTCCTTTAAAATCCTCACGCATTCCCTCCAATCAAAAATCTCCACTCTAGGTCCTGTTCTGACTCGCTCCATAATTATATTGAAGCTAATGGTATTGTGATCACTGGTCCCGAAGTGCTCACCAACGCATACCTCCGTCACCTGTCCTGCCTCATTTCCTAACAGGAGGTCCAGCACTGCCCCTTCTCTGGTCGGTACCTCTATGTACTGCTGCAGAAAACTATCCTGCACACATTTTACAAACTCCAAACCATCCAGCCCATTTACAGAATGTGTTTCCCAGAAATTGAAATCTCCCACAATCACTACATTTTGTCTATCCTGTTGCATTAATTATTCTATATATGCTTCACTTTGCCCTTAATTGTTATCAATAGTTACTAAGCGAAAAGTATGTTATGTTGATTGAGACACAAGGAGCTGCAAATGCAGGTTTACAAAAAAATGCAAAGTGCTGGAATAACTCAGGCAGGTCTGGCAGCATGTTCAGAGATGCGTGCATTTTCTCTGGGTGCTCCGGTTTCTTCCCACATTCCAAAGACACAGGTTTGTATGTCTCGACCCGAAACTTCACCCATTCCTTCTCTCCAGAGATACTGCCTGTCTGGCTGAGTTACTCCAGCATTTTGTGTCTACCTTCGATTTAAATCAGCTTCTGCTGTTCTTTCCTACACAGGTTTGTAGGTTAATTGGCTTCTGTAAATTGTAAATTGTCCCTAGTGTGTGGGATAGTGCTAGTGTACGTTGTGATCGCTGGCCTCGGTGGGCCGAAGGGCCACGCTGCGTCTATCACCTCAAGAAGGCAGCTAATATCACCCACGACACACACAGAGAGGGTACTGCTACTGTCGGAAGTCAGTGTATGTGCCTGAGAATCATTACAGGTTCTCCCCAATATCTGTTAGATTCTTGAACCACATTAAACAATCCTTACCACAACCCTATTGTGGGCTTTGACTTGTCTATGTACAATGTGTCTTTTCACAAACATAATCTAGTTTACTCAGAATAACTGATAATTTACTGCATACTTATTTTTGTTGTTGTTACTGTGCCTAATATGCCCTTGAAGCTGCAGCAAGTAAACATTTCATTGTTCCAGTTCATATCTTTTGCTCCGCTTTCCTGTGCCGCCTATCTACAAAAGCAGCCCTGTTTCCTGGCGAGCGCTGCGCAGCCATGCTGGAGTTACCCGGCCTCTGCCGTGGATCCAACCTGGACCCGGCTCAGTCGCCGGCGCAGAGTCAACCCGGACTTGGCCTGGATGGTGTCCGAGGAAGAGGGCCGTCGGCGAGAGAGAGGGACATCAGAGAGGAGAGGGATGTCAGAGAGCAAGGGAGGTTGGCGAGAGGGTGTTGGAGTGAGGAAATTAATGTCAGAGAGAGAGAGGGATGTTGGTGAGAGGAGAGGGATGTCAGAGAGCAAGGGAGGTTGGCGAGAGGGTGTTGGAGTGAGGAAAGGGATGTCAGAGAGAGAGAGAGAGGGATGTTGGCGAGGGGAGAGGGACGTTGGAGTGGGGAGAGGGAGGTTGACGAGGGGAGGCGTCGTTGACGAGGGGAGGGATGTCAGAGCGCTGTTGTCCACGTGATTTCTGACACTCAACTGAGGAGGTGAACAAGGAGGAGCTCAGCAACTCAGCGTGGGAGAGGGGTGGGGGGGGTGGGCACCGAGAACAAAGAGGGACTGGGGGAGTGGGGGTGGGGTAAGGAAAGGGGACTATATTGAATACTCTGTCAGCGCCCTTTTTGTGCGTCTCTTTGCACTCTTGCCTACTGTATGCAAAGCAAGGAATTTCACTGTACCTGTACATGTGACAGAAGTATCACTCATTCAATCTATCAATCTATCTATCTATCTATTCCACCCCACTCTTTCCTAGTAGCATTTTCAATGACTATTCATCAAGAACTTGTCCACTTCCCATTTGCAAACCATATTTCGTGCTGCCTCCAGCAGCCTGTTGGGCAGTAAGTTCCAGATGCTAACCACCCGCTATGTAACAATATCTTCTTCCTCCTGAAAGTTCTCATTCCATTGTCAATCATTTAGACCTGGATCTTATGGTACTTCCAATAAAAAACATTTCACTCCTACCTTTCTGACTGGACTCATGACACTGAACACCTCTATTACATCCCCCTCTCCTCTTAGCTTAGACAGCCCAAGAACAACCTTAGACTTTAGAGATATGGCGCAGAAACACTGCGGGCCCGCTGGGTCCGTGCTGACCAGCAAACACCCGTACAATAGTGCTATCCTATGACAATTTGCAATGTTACCAACCCAATCAACTTACAAACTTATAGTTCTTTAGAATGTGGGAGGAAACCGGAGCTCCTGGGGGAAACCCATGTGGACACATGGAGAACGTACAAACGGCGTACAGACATCACCCGTTGTCGAACCCGGGTCTCGGTCGCTGTAAGGCAGCAACTCTACCGCTGTGCCACCGTGCTGCCCTGCCATCAATCATAGTTTCTCCAGGCTATCCATGTGACATACTAATGCCCCTGTCCCACTTAGGAAACCCGAACGGAAACCTCTGGAGACTTTGCGCCCCACCCAAGGTTTCCGTGCGGTTCCCGGAGGCTTTTGTCCTCCGGCAACCACCTTCAACTAGCATCACAACCGGCTTCGACTAAAAAATTACAGATTTTTTAAACGGAAACCACTTTCGACCATTAGGGAGACTGACAAAAACCTCCGGGAACCGCACAGAAACCTTGGGTGTGGCGCATAGTCTCCAGAGGTTCCCGTTCGGGTTTCCTAAGTGAGACAGGGGCATAAGAGCAGTTTACAGAAGCCAATTAGCCCACAAATCTGCACATCTTTGGAATGTGGGAGGAAAACCAGAGCACCAGGTGAAAACCCATGTGATCACAGGGCGAATGTACTAATCTGTACAGACAGCAAGCATAGTGAGGATCGAATTGGGGTCTCTGGTGCTGAGAAGTAGCAATGCTACTGCCGCCCCAATGAATGGATGCTAAACCTGATATTGAACCATGGTCGCTTTACCGTTCCTTATGAATGTGAATATATATACTACATCTCCCAGCCTTACGGAATCTGCATCTTTTAGAATGTCCCTGCGCATCTAAATTAGTAATAAATGTCACATAAAAGGATGATATCATTGATGTCCATTTTTATCACACCCCTTTCATTCTATGGATTTGAATTGTGGTATAAATTCCATTCAGTGGTAATTTATCAAATTCTCTGGAAATCCTTATACCCCACATTGCTCTCATCAACCCTCAAATGACTATATGCACCCAGTTATCATTTTTATAATCAATCCAGTATTGATCAGAAGAAAATCAAGTTGCATTTAAAATAATAATTGATTTTTTTTCCTCGCCCCAGTGTGACCTCAATCTCCCCCTGTGCAGTAATATAAAATTAAATTATATCCCTCCTGATTTGTTGTCTGTGTATATCATTTAGCAGTCTTCACTTGGTCTGAAGAGCAATCTTTGGTTTCACCAGCTCACATATTTACTGTGTGGGAAGGAACTGCAGATGCTGGTTTGTAGCGAAGATAGACACAAAATGCTGGAGTAACTCAGCGGATCAGACAATATCTCCAGAGAAAAAGTAAAGGTAATGTTTCAGGTTGAACCCTTCTTCAGACCAAAGAAGTCTGCAGAGGGGTTCCAACCACAAACATCACCAATTATTTTCTCTGGAGATGCTGCCTGATCCATTGAGTTACCCGAGCATTTTGTGCCGATCGCAGATATACCTTCAGGGGTTAAACATGGGATCAGAAGCCTGATCTATTTGAATCTCTGCTGATAAACCCCAAAAATCTATTGCCAATGACAAAGGCTGTTAGGTCACATACGAAATCAAGGCTGTTATGGAGCCCACTCAAGAAACATCCTGCATGGATTGCAAACCTCCAACAAAAAAAATCCTAATTATTTCCATAAGCAGAATTAGGCCATTAGGGCCATCGGGTCTGCTCCGCCATTCGATCATGACTGATCTATTTTTCCCTCTCAATGCCACTTTCCTGCCTTCTCACTGGAACCATTGATGCCGTTCCTAATCAAGAACCTATCAATCTCCGCTTTAAAAATACCCAATGACTTGACCCCCACAGCCGTCTGTGGCAATGAATTCCACAGATTCACCACCTTTTATCATGTATCTGTACACTGTGGATGACTCAATTGTAATCACGTATGTCTTTCCGCTGACTGGTTAACACGCACCAAGAGCGTTTCACTGTACCTCGGTACACGTGACAACCAACCTAACCTAACCTAACCTAACCTAACCTAACCTAACCTAAACAAAACAAATTCCTCCTCATTTAATTTCATTTAATTTTTAGGAAACCACCTCCCTAAACATGGAGTCCAGCCAGAGCAGTGTACTGTAGATTGACTTGAATTAGTATACCAGAACAGAGTTTGAATGAAAGTGAAGAATAACGTTTTTGGCATAATCGCACATGAAAATGTGACAACAGCTTACCAAAATTCTTCATCGTTCTTAATTGTAAATTTGCTACAGCATCAGAGAGGAACACAGCAGAGTACGCTGTAACTGCACAGACACCTTTAACTCTCCTCCATTTGGTTGTGCCACATAACTAGCTGGCAAGGTGACCTGTGTCAGCTATTAATTCAAGTACCAAGTATCATGTTCTGCACTGACAACAGTTTTCTTAGAGCTGCAAGCATAGAAACTCATCTAAATTTGCCATTTTAAGTTATTTTTAAGCGTCATTAATTTTAGATATGGCAACGATTATGAGAAAATCAATGGCGCTAATTTATGCAATGAGATAAATTGTTTAATATCCCTGTTAAAATAGCAGGAAGATATGTTTGAGACCTTCATTAAGAATTCTTCTACTAATATCCTATGATGTAATTTCAGTCTATTTGTCCTTTCTCTTTCCACAGACAGGACTAAATGTCATATGCATGAGTAGCATAATTCAATAACAAGCGTATTAATGTCCAGGGTGATGTCAAACTTAGTCATGCAATACTGAAAGGAGGCCTGAGATCATCTTTAAATTAGAGAGCTACTACATTGGTTCTTCAGCTTATTTATAACAAAAACACAAATGCAAAACTGATAAGGTTGGAAATGCTGAACAGATCCTTGAAACAAGCAGAGAGCCCATATTATGTATGTTTGGTAATGAGACAGATTTAGCTGATAATATATGTTTAATAACAATCATATTATGCTGTGAAAGAAAAACACAAAGTGCTGGAGTAACTGAGTGGGTCAAGCCGCATCACTGGAGAACATGAATAGATGACATTTTGGATTCAGACCATTCTTCGGACTGAATCTGAATTTGAGTCTGAAGAAGGATCCCGACCTGAAACATTACCTATCTATATTCTTCGGGATTCTGCCTGACCCACTGAGTTACTCCAGTACTTTGCGTCTTTTTTTTTAAACTAACGTCTGTGGTTCCTTGTTTCTATATTATACTGAGGTCTGATTTCACATTTGAAATGGGAAAGCACACACAGACTCTCGATTGCTGTAAGGCTGACTTCTGTGTGGCTACCACAGGTGCTAAGGTAAAGGAGCCGTATCTGATAATGGGCAAATATCTTTGGGAAAGATTGATCATCGGGTGGCGCAGTGGCCTAGTTGCTGCCTTACAGTGCCAGAGACCCAGGTTCGATCCTGCCTGTATGGAGTTTGTCCATTCTCCCTGTGGCCGCGTGACTTTTCTCCAGATGCTCCGGTTTCCTCCCACCTTTCCTCCCAAAAGACGTACAGGTTTGTAAGTTAATTGGCTTCGGTAAAATTGTAAGTTGTCCCTGGTATGTAGGATAGTGCTAGTGTACGGGGTGATCATTGGTTGGTGCGGACCCAGTGGGCCGTAAGGCCTGTTTGCATGCTCTATCTCTAAAATTTAAAGTCTAAAGTTTAAGTACTCATGTCATGATGTGCTAAAGCTACCTGAATTAGCAATAGATTCACATGTGTAGAAGAACTGGGATTTGTGTGTGTGTGCAGCCTAAAGCAAAGGTTACACTGACCATAATCTATCTCATGTATTTTAAGTAAAACATGCATGAATGAGATTATTTTAATGAAGCATCACCATTTAATCAGATGGGATCTGTTTTCTGAAGTTGTGTTTAGCTGCCCCTATAGAACTGTTAGGATCATACTAATGGCCTCATTAAAGCGTGGAGGTATACTGTAAATATGAAATAATTTTTACTTTAGATGGGGGGTAATGTTGGGCACTATAGCACACATGTGATTGAGGTAATGTGCCCAATAAGAGAAATAGGAGACAAGTGATAGGAATAAAGTTGCCCACTGTAGCACACAAGTCGTGGGAATAATGTCCACCCTGGCACATACATGATAGACAATAGGTGCAGGAGTAGGCCATTCGGCCCTTCGAGCCAGCACCGCATGCCCATGATGGGAATAATGTTGTGCCCTAAAGCACACAAGTAGTGGGAGCAATGTGCTCTATAGCTCACTCGAGGGAGGGAGTGTTGTTCACTGTAATACACAACTGGTGGGAGTAATGCACATAGAAACATAGAAACATAGAAATTAGGTGCAGGAGTAGGCCATTCAGCCCTTCGAGCCTGCACCGCCATTCAATATGATCATGGCTGATCATCCAACTCAGTATCCCGTACCTGCCTTCTCTCCATACCCTCTGATCCCCTTAGCCACAAGGGCCACATCCAACTCACTCTTAAATATAGCCAATGAACTGGCCTCAACTACCCTCTGTGGCAGAGAGTTCCAGAGACTCACCACTCTCTGTGTGAAAAAAGTCTTTCTCATCTCGGTCTTAAAGGATTTCCCCCTTATCCTTAAGCTGTGACCCCTTGTCCTGGACTTCCCCAACATCGGGAACAATCTTCCTGCATCTAGCCTGTCCAACCCCTTAAGAATTTTGTAAGTTTCTATAAGATCCCCTCTCAATCTCCTAAATTCCAGAGAGTATAAACCGAGTATATCCAGTCTTTCTTCATAAGACAGTCCTGACATCCCAGGAATCAGTCTGGTGAACCTTCTCTGCACTCCCTCTATGGCATAAGTGATTGGAGAAATGTTACACACTATAACACAAGTGCTGGGAGGAATGCTGAGTACTATAACACACATGTGATGTGCACTATAACACATACATGATGGAAGTAATGTTGTGCACTATGGCATATGTATTGGGAGTAATGTTCACTATAACAGAAGTGGTGGGAATGATACACTCCTCTAATTGAATCAGATGATAGTGATTGAAAGATGCCCCACTTTTGTCTGTCCCACCTGCCCATGCTTGGCCCCTATGCCTCTAAACCTTGCCTTTCCATGTACCTGTCGAGATATCTTTTAACTCTACGACAAGAGAATGTCACTTCGCAACCATGATCCTTTCAGTGCTGTGTACACTGAATGTTTTACCCAAGTCCTCTATAGTTCTTTCTCAGGTTGATTGTTTTTTTAAATCTATTTGTTTTTGGTAACAATACTTTTGTTTTGAAAAGGGGTTTTCCACATTCACCTTCAAAATCTTTCAGAATTTTGAACATTCCAAATCAAATCTTTTAGTTCCAATCATTTGTTGCTCCGAACAATTCCAGTTTCTCAAATTTATTCCCATCACTGCAGTAAGATAGCCCCGGTCTCACCCTTGTAAGGCCTTGATCCCATTCTAAGGCCTCTGAATCTTTCCACAATAAGTATCCGGAGTAGGCCACAGTCCCATAGCTGTTGCTTAATCAACATTTTACCAAGGTTGAGTGTCAGTTCCTTGCATTAATACTCTTCTGCATCTACTTACAAAGCTAAAATGTATCTTTGTATCTCCTCAACCTTTATTATTATATCAATCAGTTTACACTGACACTGCCCATTCTTCCTAACAAATTGAATTAATTCATCCCCAATTGGCTTTAATTTGATCTGCCACGTAGTTATTCATTTCATCGGTTATTATCCTATTGACGTCTTACTAAATTTCCATGTTTTGTTCCATCTCCAAATTTCACTATGAAACCCTGTTTACATAGGTCTGGGTCATTAATGTAAATCAAAAGCACAGTTGGTCTTAATGCCAAACCCTGAGGAACACCATTGTGTCCCTTCTAGTATGAGAAAAAAATCTTTCACCACCACACCATATTGTTTATCTCGTAGTCAGTCGAGCATTTGAGTAGCCTTTAGGACTTTTACTTTGCCAGAAAATTATTGGTACTTATTGAACTTACTGTTATCCACATTTTCATATATCGGAGTTTTTTTGGATGCGTTTTGACCGTGCTCTGTTGAGAGATAATCATAATATATAAAGAGTCTATTGGTAAAATATAGAATTAAGAAAAATAAGAAATTAAATCTCAATCCAGATGAAAGATCTTGTCCTAAAATGTCAACAGTACATTTCCCTTCACAAATGCTGCCTGAACTGCTGAGTTCCTCCAGTGGTTCATTGTTTGCTGTTGATTCCAACATCTGCAGTTTATTGTATCTTCAGACAAAAATAATAACCAACTGTTGGTGGTCTTATGAATGTACTGCTTCAACCTAACTAATGATTCCACTTACATGGTTATGGCAGATAACATATCAACTGCTTTTAGTGTGTCTCCTCAATATTTTATCGTGCACCAGTTCAGCAACATTTCAAACTGGAATGAGGTATGGTTAAGCTTCATCAGGCCACAGCACTGACAATGACATCCCAATCATTCACAAGTGAGAAATGACCTATGCAGTTTACATGGAATTGCAATAACATGGACAAGCAAAGCCAAATAAAATGCACTCCATCCTGTTGAATGAAGCTATTAGATTAAATCCAGCTGTATCCATTGTAAATTGTGATATACGGTGCTTGGTGTGCTATCCTCAATTTCATACAGGGATATATGACTTTTGATTTATTTCTGTGGAAATAAAAGGCAAAATACTGATGGTGGCAAACTACTGATGAAAGAAGACTTCATCCACAATGTGAAAAACTGCTATATTCTCACAGGAGAAATTCCAAAACCCAATTATGGTTCCTGGGTGCTACTCTTTAAAGAAGCCACCAACGGACATCAAAAACTAAATGTGCAGCAGCGTGTAATTCTTAGGAATTCTCATATAATTCAGAGCAGGAGTATATCTGCTGAAGTCATTTTAATGAAATCTGTCGCTTTACTTTAGACTTTTAGAATTTAGAGATGTAGCACAGAAACAAGCCCACCGAGCACATGCTGATCAGCGATCACCCCGTACACTAACCTATACAAACACTAGGGACAATTTTACAACTTAGCGAAGTCAATTAACCTACAAACCTGTATGTCTTTGCAATGTTGGAGGAAACCAGAGCACGCAGAGAAAACCCACATGGTCACAGGGAGAACATATTAAAGAGTGAGTTGGATGTGGCCCTTGTGGCTAAGGGGATCAGAGGGTATGGAGAGAAGGCAGGTACGGGATACTGAGTTGGATGATCAGCCATGATCATATTGAATGGCGGTGCAGGCTCGAAGGGCTGAATGGCCTACTCCTGCACCTAATTTCTATGTTTCTATGTTTCTAAACTCCATATAGACAGCACCCCTAGTCAGGACCGAACCCGGGTCTCTGGTACCGTAAGTTAGCAACTCTACCGCTGCGCCACTGTGGCATCCCTAAGCAGACATTAAACTGCCTATACTGTCAGTCTTGTAGAATTTATCCTATGTAGATTATTGGGGTGAATTCCAGTTATTGACAATACATAAATAGCTGCACATGTGTAAATTTGTGCAGTCACAGTCATTCATGAATGGTAAATCATAACCTCATGGGTGGCAATAGACTTTTCTCAATTGCCAATGAAGCCTTTGCAATTAAGTATAATAAATAAGATTTGTAGGTTATTGTGTAGCATTATTCAATAAATTATGCATCCACTATGTTATCCCACTTTCACATCCACTCCTTACAAACTAGGAACAATTTACAGAGGTCCATTAACCTACAAACTTGCATGTCTTTGGGATGTGGGAGAAACCCGGAGCACCCGGAAGAAACCCAAGACCTGGTTAATGGGAGAATGTGCAAGCCCCACAACCCAGGTCTCTGGTGATGCAAGGCAGGCGCTCTACCAGCTGATCTCTGTGCCGCCTGTAGTTGTTTTCAGAGTTATTTAAAATTGCTTGGCTCTATCTCCCTTGGATGTTGTTTATATACTTTCTACTACACAGATTGGAAGACTAGGTATAATATAATGAACTAACTAAGAATAGGGCTAAATTCATTTTTCAATACTTTTTCCGGAAAGTTGAAAGTATACAGAGCAAATTGACTGGTAGTGTGTGAAGATTTGCTGCCTGCTCTGAGGATAGTGTCAGACCAGTTCTTCATTGCCAAGGAGATAATAATTCTGATCTTCCATGGCTCCGTAATTAACCAAACATAAAACAAACTGGGGAAATCCATGATATTTCAATCCCAAACGATAGGCTTCAGTAGTTAGTTTGTTAGTTTAGTTTATTGGCACGTTTACTGAGGTACAGTGTGTTGCGTGCTATCTAGTCAGTGGGAAGACTATACATGATTACCATCGAGCTGTACACAATGTACAGATACAGGATTAAGGGAATAACATTTAGTGCAAGATAAAGTCGAGTAGAGTCCGATTAAAGATAATATGTAGACCTCCAATGATATAGATGGCTGCTCAGGACCATTCCCTAGACGTGATAGGATGGTTCAGTTGCTTGATAACAGCTACGAAGAAACTGTCCCTGAATCTGGAGGTGTGCGTTTTCACACTTCTACACCTCTTGCCTGATATGAGAGGGATGAAGAGGGAGTTACTTGGGTGCAACTGGTCCTTGATTATGTGTGCGGCCTTGCTGAGTTAGTGTGAGGTGTAGATGGAGTCAATGGAAGTGAGGTTGCTTTGTGTGATGTTCTGGACTGTGTCCACAATTCTCTGTAATTTCATGACGTCTCTTGAAGGTTCTCACTAGAAATCCCTTTAAAATAAATATTTATCTCAGAGACACAAGGACCTGCAAATGCTGGAATCTTGAGTACAAACAAAGTGTTGGAGAAACTCAGAGGGACAGATACTCTATTAACCTGTGACCCGTTGAGTTACTCTGATATTAATCCCAATTTGACATCACAATGAGATTGCAGCTTCTGAATGTATGAAATATATTCCCATATATGTATTGTAAATTCTCCTACTATCTATCACACAAGGAACAAACAAGAAAATCCAATAATTCCAGGCATGTCTGCCCTTCTTCAGCATCTGCTTTGAAGAACTGATCTTTATTTCATCTTTAGTTCTGTCCTTAAAACTCTCCTTTTAACAAGAGCAGCCAAGTAATTTTCCAATTTTCAATGCACATTGGGGTGAATTAGATATAAGGAGAAACAAATCGGTTTTGATCAGTTGACTGCCTGCTCTTTTGTTTTCAAACTACAAAGTAATTTTGACAGTGGGAATCTTTATTGACAGACAGTGCAAAGCCAAGTGTGAAAATCCAAACACACTTTCTGCAAAATGAAAGAGGCAGCAATCAAGGCATCAGCAGGTTTCACGCATTACCATGTCTCACAGAGCCCGACCCATCTGGTTTTTAAAAAAAGACAAAAGATAGCTCTTTGCATTTCATTGTAAACGAGGCAGTGTTACCAGGCTGTTTATATTCAGCAGAACAAACTACTTTTATTTTCTATAGACAATAGCGGCAACTGGTGCTCCGACATCTCCTTTAATCTGGGCAAAATTACGAGAGCACACTTGAAATCCTCCCCTCCCCCCCGGAAACCCCTCCGAAAATGTAGTGCCTTGGCCGGGTAAGGCGGCCGATATCGACCTCATCGGGACTTCTGTGACCGATTGGTGGGTTGAATGTGCCCCTACGGCCGAGGTTCTGAAGATCCTGGCTCGGCCGGAGCCAGCAGATCCGTTCCCTTAGCCAACCTCTGAGGCTGACTTTGTAGGCCGGTATTTTGGCTCCCTGGCACCATAGGTGGACAGTCCCGGCACCATTTCATTCCTCTGTTTGGTCCGGCTAATCCAGAAAGACTCTGGAACCAATAGTGCCGGACCTATAGTTCAAGGAAGACGTTGAAGAAGGAGAGGTGTTGTTTTCCGCACTTCCTAAATGTTGTTATACCCATTGTGAGGACACAAGGAAATGCAGATGCCCGAAATCTTGAGCAAACCACTGTTCTTAATGTTTATAATTTACTTATTTAGTTAGAACGATGTAAAGGTAATTTTTGGAAGCACATTAATGCCAAACTGATTTTTCTTCAAATGCGGCATCTTGAAGTTTCTTCCTAGCTGTTATAAGGCAACTGAACCATCCCAACAACTGAGATATTGTTTTGGGTTGCTGCCTGACAGCCTTACAGCGCCAGGGACCCGGGTTCGATCTTGACTAGGGATACTGTCATTATAGAGTTTGTACGTTCTGCCCATGACCTGCGTGGGTTTTCTCCATGTGCTCTAGCTTCCTCCCACACTCCAAAGACGTAGAGGTTTGTAGGCGAATTGGCTTGGTAAAATTGCAAATTGTCCCTAATGTGTGTAGGATACTGTTAGTGCGCAGGGATCATAGGTCAGCGTGGACATAGTGGGCCGAAGAGCCTGTTTCTGTACTGCATCGCTAAACTAAACTAAACTACACTGAACCATCCTATCAACAACTAGAAAGTGTTCCTGAGATGCTATCTACATTATTTGAAACCCTCGGACTATCTTTAATCGGAATTTACTGGACTTTCTCTTGCACTTCATGAGTAAGAAGGAACTGCAGATGCTGGTTTACATCGCAGATAGACACAAATTGCTGGAGTAAATCAACAGAACAGACAGCATCTCTGGAGAGAAGGAATGGGTGATGTTTCTACATGTTTCGAGATCCTTCTTCAAACATCAGACTTCTTCCCTTTATCATGTACCTGTATACTGTGGATGGCTCAATTGTAATAATGTCTAGTCTTTCTGCAGATGGTTAGCATGCAACAAAAGCTTTTTACTGTACCATGGTACACGTGACGATAAACTAAACTAACAAACTAACTAAATTGAATTACCAGGAGGATTGCTGAGGAAAAAGCAGTAGACATTGTCTATGTGGATTTTAGCAGAGCCTACCAGAGATTTTAGCTGACCAATGATCAACCATACACGAGTTCTATCCTACACCATAGGGACAATGTACAGAAGCCAATTAACCTAACCTGTATGTCTGTGGGATGTGGGAGGAAACCAGAACGCCCATAGAAAACCCAAGTGGTCCCAGGAAGTACGTACAAATTCCGTACAGACAGCAACCGTGTCAGGATCGAACCCAGGTCTCTGGCGCTGTAAGGCTGCTACTCTACTGCTGCACTACTGTGCCACCCTTGTGCCACTGTGCCACCCTTTGGTTGGGTATTTTTTCCCTTGGAACATAGAAGGCTGAGGGGTGATCTTACAGAGGTTTTCAAAATCATGAGGGGCATTGATAAGGTCATTGTCTTTTACCCAGAGTAGAGGAATCAAAAACTAGATGAGAAAGGAAAGATTTAAGGGGACCTGGGGGGGCGGGGGGGGGGGGGGGTGCAACTGTTTCACACAAAGGGCGATGGGTATTTGGTACAAGCTGCTGGAGGAAGTGGTAACGGTGGGAACAATTACCTCATTTAAAAGACAGTTGGACATGTATACAGATAGAATGGTTTTGGAGGGATACTGGACAAACGCAGACAGATGCGACAAACTCTGGTGCACGGTTTAGTTGGCATTGACCACGTTGGGCCAATGAGCTTGTTTCCATGCTGTTTAACTGACCATACAATGCTCTACATTTACCAAACATCTGAATTTATATTTGTATTAATGAAGCATGATATGCATTGATTCAAGGTTTATCATCTGAAATGTAACTGGGATTAAAATATTAGTCAATAAGGAATAGTGGGGGCTTGCAAATGCAATTCACAGCAAACTAGCACTAGAGGCCTTGACACAGCTGGAAGCACACAGCCAAATGTTATATTGTACCACAAAGAGATGAGATTCACTTTGAAGAGTGCAGCACAGGGACAGGTTATTTGGCTCACGATACCTGTGCTGAACATTACGCCAAATTAAACTAATCCCTTCTGCCTGCACATGATCCATATCCCTCCTCCCCTTCATATTCATGTGCCTACCTAAAAATGTCTTAAATGCCTATTATTCTGCTTCCACCACCAATTTTGGCAACACATTCCCGGCATTACCACTTGCTGTGGGCCGCACTGCAATCTTGGCTCTATTAATTTAATCTGCCATTTCTCCACCCATGTCTGCAACTGATCTAGATTCAGTTGTATCCTTTGACAGCCTTCTTCACTGTCTATTTTTGAATCACCTGCAGATTTGCTAAACAGCCCATCTACATTTTTGTCCAAGTCTCACACACACACACACAAGCATACACTTAGACAGATAGACAGACAGACAGATAGCACAAACAACAGAGGTCCCAAAGTCCCAGCACTGATCCCTGCAGAACACATAGGTCACACAGTCAGAATAATACTCTTCCAATTCTAATCTCTGTCATTTATGAGTAAGCCAGTTCTGAAAACAAACTACCAAGTCATTGTGCACCATGCATCTTAATCGTCAAGATCAACCTTCCAAGAGGGACCTTGTCAAATGGAGATAACATGCACAGCCCTACCCTCAACAATCACCTACTTCAACCCTACAAAAAACTCAATCAAACATGCAAGACATGTCCTGTCTTACACACAGGCATGCTGCATGTCCCTAATTTGCCCATTCTCTTCTAAATGCATGTTAATCCTATCCCTAAGAATCTTCTCCAATAACTTCCCTTCCATTGTTGTGAGACTCTCCTATAATTTTCTGCATTATCTCAATTTCCCTCTCAAACAAAATGACACTTTGTTTTTTTTCTCCAGCCCTCCATAACCTTGCTTGGCTAGAGAAGATACAAAGACCTTCACCAAGGCCCTAACAATCTACACTCTTGCCATCTTGCCAAAAGACAATAGACAATAGGTGCAGGAGTAGGCCATTCGGCCCTTCATGGCTGATCATCCATAATCAGTATCCCGTTCCTGCCTTCTCCCCATATCCCCTGACTCCGCTATCTTCAAGAGCCCTATCTAGCTCTCTCTTGAAAGCATCCAGAGAACCTGCCTCCACCGCCCTCTGAGGCAGAGAATTCCACAGACTCACAACTCACTGTGTGAAAAAGTGTTTCCTCATCTTCGTTCAAAATGCCTCACCCCTTATTCTTAAACTGTGGCCCCTAGTTCTGGACTCCCCCAACATCAGGAACATGTTTCCTGCCTCTAGCGTGTCCAAACCATTAATAATCTTATGTGTTTCAATAAGATCCCCTCTCATCCTAAATTCCAGAGGATACAAGCCCAGCTGCTGCCTTGGGGATTTATCCATCTTTTTGCATTTTAAGAGACCTAACACCATCTACAACTTGATCTTCAAATTCCCTAACATATTGGTATATCCCACACTGATCTCAGTATCCTCCATGTCCTTTTCCTTGAGGAAATGTAATTTTCCAATTTAAGGGGTAGATAAAAGCTATGCATAATGCCATATGGCAATTTCCCTACTTTTTAGACCAGTCTGAAGAAGGGTCTCGACCCGAAACGTCGCCTATCTCCTTCGCTCCTTAGATGCTGCTGCACCCGCTGAGTTTCTCCAGCATTTTGTGTAACCCTCGATTCTCCAGCATCTGCAGTTTCTTCGTTAACAAGCAAGTCTCCTTGTTTGTTACATGTTATTGGAGTTGTTTGCATTGTGAAATAATAATGTCCGTTCGGAAATTAAATTTAGAGGAAGTTAAGCAGAAAGGAAATGTTTGCAGTCACGTAGGACTCACCTGAAGACTTTCTCTTCAACTTCCATATAATCAACACAGCAACAATAATTGCTATGGCACCAATTGAAACTGTTGAAATAATAAGAAGCACCAATTGCTGTAAAATTATGCTGCAGTTCCCTATTTACACAGCCCTTGTGTGCTTTCATTTGCACTGTTGCAATGTGATACATTTTGTTATTGACAATCCTACCGCGAGTCCAATTGCTGTTGAGCTTCCAGTTTTATATCAACATTAAGAGCATTAAAGGCACCGCAAATTAGCTGCTCAAATTATTTGGGTTAAAAGCCACAGCCGCCCAAAAGTAGTTGATAATGCATTCATGATATTTCAAGTGAAATCAAATTGATTGTACAGAAGTCATTGAAGCATAAAAGCTTAAAGGGCAAGATAAATTAATAGTGTATAACCATTAGGACAACATAATAGAAATAAATAACATAAGTTTAGTATAACTGGATTTGAAAAGCTATGTAGTAACTTGTTTTTGCATAACTAGCATAACCTGTACAAGTTTTACAGATTCTTTGTAATATTCTACCAACATTAAATTAATAGTAATTCAAGATTATAAATTAATACTGAAATTGTGAGGATAGTGGACAGAGTTTTGTTTTCATTCTCACCTGCAAGGTACATTAAGATATTTCTCTTAAGACGGTGCTTTGTAGTAATGTCATAGCCTGTTAATAACAAAAAAGGTTTACAAATGCATGTTCAAATTATTCACTGAATTATATTATTATTGATCAACTTCTAATATCTGATCCAATGAATTAATCACCTCAAAAACATGTTGTGGAACAAGAAATGGAATGGACCTTGGGGCTGCTGAGGCCTATTCTTTCACCCATCAAGGTCATGGCTGAAGATAGACACAAAATGCTGGTGTATTTCAGCAGGTGAGGCAGCTTTTGTGGAGTAAGAAACAATTAACATTTCATCAGTTTTACCTAAGGGCCATCAACATGAAACATTAAGTCAGAAAGTTTTTCAGTCTGAAACATTAATATTGTTCCTCCATCCACAGATGCTGCTTAACTTGTTGAGAATTTCAAGCACTTTTTGTTTATATTTCAGATTTCCAGCCATACCAACGTGCTCCACCTACACTAGTCCCACCTGCCTGCAATGTGCATTTGGCCCACATCCTTCAAAACCTCTCCTATCTATGTACCTGTCCGAATGTGTTTTACATGTTGTGATAGTACACAACAACCTCCTCAACTGTCTACTCTGGCAGCTAGTTCCATATAACTTCCAACTTTTGTATAAAAAAGGTATGGAACTTTTATAAACACTCTTAACGTGATCCATATTAATTGGCAGATGAGAGTATTTAAGAAAAATCTTTCAGCAAATTGGGATTTCTAATCATTATAAAAATGTATCAATTTGAGATTTATCTGAGCTTTCTGGAATAGCCCTTCATAAATGTATCCATTCACCATTTTGAAAACCTCCATTTAAATATTGCTTAATTTTACATCATTCAAAGCAGTTTATAAATTTGGCATATTTTGTAAAACATTACCATTTACATCCAAGTGTACTTTGCCCTCTATTTTGCCGTCTGGAAAGGTATGAAATATGCAGGTGTACTCGCCGCTGTCTGCTGGCTGAACTCCTGTGATTGTGATCATGGATCGATGTCCATTAACTTCCAGTTTTATTCGTTCATTGTGGAGAGTTGTTGCGTTTGTGGCCACGTGGAACACTACGAGTCTTGTTCTGTTTTCAGTCTTCTCCCATTCAACTAATACCAGTTTGAGATCTTTGTTTGAAGAGGCACAATGTAATGCTGCTGAACTGCCTTTCACAGCAGTTACAGACTCACTACTTTCAAGCTCTTTTGTTTGAATACCTGGGGGAGTAAAGAAAAATGTGTCATTAAACTTTTTAGTTTTGTTTCATTCTGAGATACAGCGTGGAAACAGTATTTTCAGCTCACCGAGTCCACGCCAACCATGATCACCTGTTAGTTCTATCCTATGCACTAGGGATAATTAACCAAAGCCAATTAACCTACAAACCTGTACGCCTTTGGAATGTGGGAGGAAACCGGAACACCCGGAGAGTCACAGGGAGAATGTACAAACTCTGTATAGATAGCACCCATAATCAGGATTGAACCAGGTTCACTGGCATTGTAAGGCAGCAACTCTACTGCTGCACCACTATGCAATCCCTTATTCTGTGGATAACAGTCGGGTCCGGTTGAAAATCTACTTAACTAGGAACCCAGCAATATTGGACTCATTTCAGAGCCAAGTACCGGTGAAGGAATTAAACTTTTTGTCGTTTTGGTATGGTTTTCAATTGGCCCAATCATTTTTTTAAATGGTATAACACTCCCCAAGATACCATCAACTGGTGCAATGCCTGCAATCCTCTGCATGTTGTTTTCAGCCTCACTAGCCTGAAAGATAATAGTAAGATTAAACGAGAACTTACCAGTTCGAAGTTTGATCGTTATTTTATGAGGAGTAACAATGAGGGATTACGTGAAGAAGCCCCGCCTGGCACTAGAACGGCATACTTCAAAGCAGCGGCATGAAAAACACAGAACACAATAGCCGGAGTAAGATAGTAAGGCTCATCATAGATTTAGAACTACAAGATGATCATTTATTTTATGAGGGTGGGGAGTGGAGGGCACGTAATCCCTCATCGTTACTCCTCATAAAATAACAATCAAATTTCGAACTGGTAAGTTCTCGTTTAATCTTACTATTTTACTTCGGAGTCACGTGAGTGACTACGTGAAGATTTTGAAGCTTCTGTGTTTTTCATGTCGTAGAGTCATTCCATACGACAGTCCGGCTAGGTCAACACATACATGAGTAAATAAACTTTTACCAGATCAGTTTTAGTTCTTTTCATAAATCTTTTAATGATAAAAGAACATATAATAACCCCCTTTTTTACATTTTGGGAAACCATTACAAAGTGATAAAAGATATGAGTGATAACATAATCGATAATATCAATCAATAGTGAAACAAAGCAGGTGATTATAGTGAACCCAACACCGCGTGTCCAAAGCCTGTCATTGTGTGAACAGGTTTATTGTAGAACTTTGAAAAAGTTTCTTCTTTACACCACCCTGCGGTTTCTAAAATGTGTTCGAGTGGTACGTCCTGTAACTTCGCCGCGGGCGTAGCTGCTGCCCTGGTGGAGTGAGATTTGAACACATCAGTGTCTACTCCTGCTAAAAGTAACACCTGTTTTAACCACCTTGAAATTGTTTGTACCGAAGCTTTTGTGTGTGGTTTCTTATGCGTAATCATTAATGCTTTTTCATCACCACAAAGAGTTTTGGTAACTTTTATATATTGATTCAAATGTATAACTACACACAACGTTGGATCAATAGGGTAAGCTTGAAACATTACCTTTGCTCCAGTTCTCCCTGGTCTGCTTTGTTTGATCAGATTGTAAACATAAAACACAATGTTATCTACAGCCACATGCATACAGTCTAAACGTAGCATTTGTAATGTTTGCACCCTTTGTGCTGAAACCAATGCCATTAACATTACTAATTTAAATGTTAACTTTTCCAATGATAAAACTTCGATTGGAGTCCATTGCCTAAGTAAAGTAAGTACAATGCTGACATCCCAAATTTCTGTATATCTTGGTTTGGGTGGATTTTTGTTAAAGATTCCTTTCATAAATTTGGATATTAATGGATGTGATCCAATTGATTTTTGGTCAGAAATTTGTCCTAAATAGGATGATAAAGCACTAAGTGCACTATTAATGGCACTATAATTTAAGTGCTGTTCAAAATGTAACTCGGCAAGGAACTCCAATATGTTTGAAATGTTCACAGTATGATAATATATATATGATTGTCTACAAAAAATTTCCCATTTCTTTATATGTGTCATATATTGTCTCTGAGTGCTATCTCGCCATGATGCGACTATAACATCCATAGTTCTATCCGACAATCCAAGCTCTTGTAGTGGTCTGGTCAAAACCTGCAGATTAACAAATTCATATAAGCATGTAACGGATAAATTTCTTTGGTTACCGGTTTTATTAACAAATCTCTGCTGCTAGGAATTGACATATATGGCTCTTTAATCATGTTTAACATCAATGGGAACCATGATTGTGTCGGCCAATTTGGAATCACCAATAATCCTGTGGCAGAATCTTGTTCTATTTTCTTCAGACATTGCTGAACCAGAGCAAATGGCGGGAAAGCATAAAATAACATATTCCCCCAATGTAGTGAAAAAGCATCTACTGCTACTGCATCTGGATCTGGTTCCCAAGACACATACTTAGGCAATTGATGATTTAATCTTGATGCAAACAGATCAATGTCTGGTAACCCATATTGAATCACAATTTTACTGAAAATTACTGGGTTCAACATCCATTCTGTGTTGTCTTTAAACACCCTTGATCTATTGTCTGCCACCACATTGTCTTTACCTGGGATATAATTTGCCGAAATCCAAATTTGGTGCTTAATACACCACTGCCATATCTGATTGACCAGACAATCACATGATACCGATCTGACTCCACCCATGTGATTAATATATGCAACAGCTGTTTTATTGTCTAATTGTATCAGTACATGCAGATTCTTTTTTGTAGAACAATAGGCTTTTAATCCATAAAACACCCCCAATGACTCTAAATAGTTAATACCATATGTTTGGAGAAACATTTCTTCTTGGACAGTCCATCTGCCCCCACAACTGGTAAATGTATCTGTCGCCCCCCCATCCGAGAGCACTAGCATCTGTTTGTAAAAATACTTCAGGCTGTTGTATTAAAATGTTTTTAGCAGCTTGTGGGACATTTTCAATCCACCATTGCAATTCCAATAAAGCTTCTTTTGTTAATTGCATAGGCCTATCAAAATGGCCTGCTCGCTTTTTTAGAGCTCTTATTTTGTCCCTTTGAAGGTTTTGGTAATGTAATGGACCAAATTCTACTGCAGGAAATGCTGCTACTAGTTTACCAATAACCTTTGCTACTTCCCGGATGGAGGGATAAAGTTTGTGAATGAGACCCCTACAGACCATTAAAATATCATCAATCTTATCTGTTGGCAAAGTTACTAACATAGTAACTGAGTTAATCACAAACCCCAAATAGTTAATTGACTGTGCTGGCTGCAGCTGGGACTTAATTGGATGAATCAAGAAACCTAACTTCTCAAATAAAGTCTTAGTTGCTGAAACTGATTTTCCAGCTGATTCCTGATTACTACTGATAATTAAAATGTCATCCAGATAAGCCATAATGATGTGCTTTTGTGCTCTTAATTGTGCTTAAGCTGGTTTCAACAGCTTTGTGAAGAGCCTGGGAGCTGAACTTAACCCATTTGGTAAAGCTTTAAATTGCCACAGCTGTCCCAGCCAATTAAATTTTAAATACCTTAGAAAAAAATGATGTATTGGTACTGAATAGTACACATCTTTTAAATCAATTGTAGCCATATAACAACCTGCTAATATCAAATGTCTTGTAGTGTTGAACGTTTCCATCTTAAAATGTTTATACTCGACAAATGTATTAAAGATTGTAAGGTCCAGAATAATTCTGCAACCACCATCTTTTTTACTTCTTGGAAAGATATTTGACACAAATTGATGTTTATGTTCAATAGTTTTTTCAATAACACCTTTTTTAAACAATTTGTCAATTTCCACATTAATTTCTGCTTCTACAATAGCAGAAAACATGAAACCATAAGCAGGTTTATTTTGTACCGGAGAATTAACACCTTCTTTAAATGTTATAGTAGCTCCTGAAACTGTTTGTAAAATAAACCGATCAGATGTGATGGCAAGCCATTCATCATAAAACATTTGTAATCTCCCTCCAACTGGAGATTTGTCCACAGTTTCTTTAAGAATAGAATATTTTTTTTGTACCTCTCCATATGAACGTGGTGATCTCCTTCTCCCCGTATACGGGTGAACATTAGGCTGTGTCGGATGGTAATATTTTCTTATTATATTCATGCCTCTGTTTCCAAAATCAAATCCCCTCCTTGACGAAAAATACCTTTTTTGTCCAAAAACGAAAGGTCTCATGTGGCTAATAGATTTAGCCTCTTCATCCATTTCTCTTATTTGTTTAGGCAGGTTCTCTCCAAATAGATAACCAGGAGCTTGAACACCACTTGATCGACACAGACCTGCAAACCTTGGATGCAATATGGGCCGAATCGCAATTTTCCTCATACAATTAATTTCATAAAAGGAATTGCACAATAAGCCCAAAGTATCTTTTTGGATTTTAACCATTTCCAACCCTTCCATTTGCCTTCCAAAAGCAGTAATGGCAGCTAAAATCAGTTTGAGGATTCTTTGAAATCTTATTTCTTGCCCTCTCATGCCTGGAGTCATAGGTGTCCATATAGACGGATTAACCGTAGGTACCTTCAATGAGGTGCAATTTTCCGGTGTTTTATATAATTCTGCTGTTTCAACCATCACAGATTCTTGAAGTTGGTGAGATACCATATAATTAATACTGGCAGCTAGGTTTTCTTCCATAGCCTCACCACTTCCTTCAGGTATAGCAAAATCTTTTGCCATATCAGGCACATATGGCCTCTTCTTTTTTATTTGTGGTGTGCACTCATAATCCACATCACCACTTGCAGGGTCTGACTTTTGCAGCCCTGATACACCTGGAATTATATCCAATGAGACTTCCTCCACCCTTGTTCCTGGGTCTGGAGTTTCAAATTCCCAATTTGGCACATAGCCATATTCTGGATATTCAAACCCCTCAGGGTCATTTTGGGTACTTTGACCCTTGTCTCATAATATTTTGGAGCACTTTCTCCATATGTTCCATTTTAAGCCATATAGCTTTATTATCCGGAGGACTTTCATTATCAGAGTCATCATCAGAAACCACGGGCCTCACGGATTTCTTTTTACTTTTTCTAGGAACATTTTCCTCCGTGGTTTGTATTTCTGGAGAAATTATAGTCTCAATAACGGGTGAATCAGCGGCCACCGGTATCGGAACCGGATCCGCACTAATCTCTTGTCCCGACTCTTTAGCTTCTCCCCGGGACGATCTTTTTACCCGCGAAATTTTCCTTTGAGACTTCTCCATTTTTCATTTTTATTATCTGGCTAAATCAGCACGCCAGCGTGACTCTGATTTTGAATTTTTACTTTCACTTTTGCTGGTTCTACCAGCATAACGTCTTTTTAAGAACGTCCCCTATTTTCCTTGCACTTAACTGCGGGTCCGTTCCGGCCGCTGCGAGGAGCTACACTCTGCAGCTCTTGCTTCTGCCGTCAGCATCGACGTAATGCCGTTCTAGCGCCAGGCGGGGCTTCTTCACGTAGTCACTCACGTGACTCCGAAGTAAAATAGTTCCTATCTGCTCAATGAACAATTAGCGTTATTAATGCTAAAATGTGCTATTTGAGGGACCAACTCAAAGTGCATGGTTTTCTGAAGGAGACCCTTCTGACATGCAGGTTTGTAGGTTTATTGTCTTTGGTAAAAATTTTGTAAATTGCCTGTAGTGTGTAGGATAGTGCTACTGTACAGGGTGATCACTGGTCGTCATGGACTCGGTAGGTCAAAGACCCTACTTCCGCACTGTATTTCTAAAGTCTAAAGTCTAAATCATGCAATGGAACTTTTGAGTTTTTCTTTTTTCTTTCATTATTTAAAAGACCTCAGTCTTCCTTTTCCTAATGGGCCTGTCCCACTTAGGCAATTTATTAGGTGACTGCAGGAGACTATGCAGTCGCCACATGGTCGCCACATGTTCGCGGGAAGTTGCCGTGGAGTCGCCTTCACGGTCGTGAGGAGTTCCCGCATTCTGGGAACTAGTCGTGGCCTGATTATGGTTGCCACGAGTTTTTCAACATGTTGAAATATTAGCGGCGACTAGAATGAAGGCGCCATGGAGAGTAGTGAGAATTCTCGAGCCGTAGGTGGGTCGCCAGGAGGTCCTAGTGGGTGGCTAGGAGATCGAATGTTCTCGGAGGTTCTCACAGGTTGTAGCTGGTGCTGACCGGTGAATTTCATTGGCTCATCGGGAAAAAAAAGGTGAGCAGTAGTTTTCAGAACCAAGGATAACCGACCGGTAATGTTAAATGTCCGCCGAGCTTCACAGCCGTGTATCTCTGGCTCATTAAAAGTTATCTCCACTCCTTTTCCCCCCTTCTCACCCACTTCTCTCCCCCATCTTTTAAAGGACTTACCGTACACTGTGCTAGCCATCTTAACTACAGCGCCAACCTTCCTATTCATCGCGGTGTGTGCCTGCATCACCTTGTGAATTCTTTCGACACCGCTCCCCCCGCTTGCCCTGTCCCCCGCCTGCATAACGGGCTGGTGAAGAAAGTGATATGTGTGTGTGTATGTGTGTGTTCCATTCTGACAGTCGCCATTCCAGTTGCCAGTTTTTCAGGCGACTGCCGGCAACTTGACAGTCGCCAGCAGTCCGCTGAAAAATCGCATAAGTGGGACAGGCCCATAAAGCTAGATTCCTGGCTGTTCCATCTGTCTTGGTGGCTGTGCTTTCTAGTTCTGGTATATGCCCTGTAAATATTTCTGGCACATTCTTCAGTGACTCTTTGCCCTTTATATAATATAATGAGCCAGACAGTGAATTGCATTCGGTGTGTGGCCTAATCACACATCCACATAATTATAACGTCTTCACTTCTTATGTCTGTCGCTGTAGAAATGATCTCCCCTGCTCTGTTCACAGGCTTATTGGCATGTTAAGCTGCATTGCTAATTTTATTCATTTCTCAATCTGTAATTCTAGATCTGTTTTTTTTTAATTAAAAAGTCAAGATTCAAGATTGTTTTATTGCCATATGTTTTGAAACAGAACAATGAAATTCTTACTGGATAGATACAAAATGCTGGTGTAACGCTGCTGATCAGGCAGCATCTCTGGAGAAAAGGAATAGGTGATATTTTCAGTCGGAAGCCTTTAAACTGAAAGATGGAGGTGGGGGCAGGGGGAACTTGTGGCGAGAAAAGGCTGGAACAAATGAGGGCCTTTTCTCGTTCTCGTTGAGAGAGAGAAAGAGGTTGTAATAGATTTGAATAGACTTTAATTCCAGGACTCACTTGCTTTACTCAATCCATTATCCATGCTGTAATTAGCTGATGGTGGCAGTGGAATGTTGTGTGGTTTCCGAACTCTGTCAATCATAAACGATCAACCTCCTTCTCTGATGCTTTAAATGTGTTGAAGGGACCCCCCTCCACGATACGTGAAATCAAAAAGTTCAAGTTCAAGTTCACATTTATTGTCACATACACCAATTAAGGTACAGTGATATTTGAGTTACCATACAGCCATACAAATAAAAATAACACAATACACGATAGAGATTAACGTAAACATCCATCACAGTGGAATCAACATTCCTCACTGTGATGGAAGGCGATAAAGTTCAGTCAATCTTCCTTCTTTCATCACCCGTGGTCGGGGCCTTGAACCCTCCGCAGTCGCTGCTATGGACAGCCTGATGTACAAGCCCTCTCGTTGGGATGATCGAAACTATGACGTTGAGACGGAAATGAACACACTCCGCGGTTTGGAGTTTCCGAATCGGACGCTTCTTACCGGAGACCGCGGCTTCACGATGTTAAAGACCATGGGCCAGCATTCGGAGTACTTCTCCTGGCAAGGGATCCGAGGCTCCGCGATGGTAAGTCCGCCCTGCGCCCGCGGCTAGAAGCTCCGAAGAACTCTGCAGTCAGCAGGCGCCCGCGGTCGGATCTCCAACACTGGCGACCCTCGGCAAAGGTTCCCAGGCTCCTCGATGGTATGTCCGCACCACGCCGGCCGCTGAAGCTCTGGGCTGGTCTCCGGTCTGATAAGGCCACACCAAGCCAGTTGTTAGGCCGGGAGGGGGGCATGGAGAGAAGTCACATCTCTGTCAATGTAAGTGACTGTGAACGCTTTCCCCCTATTCCCCCCCACCACCCCCCACATAAGAAATACAGAAAAACATTAAATCATACATTTAGATGCACTAAAAATACCAAAAAAAGTTGAAAGCACAGACGGGCTGCTGGCGAGGCGGTGACGTTAAGGGAAGATTTTCCACTCTTCCTCCCTTTTTCAACATTCCAGCATAGAATTATACAACACAGAAACAGCTCTGGCCCAACTTGCCCATGCCGGCCAAGCTAACCCATTCATACTAGTCCCACCTGCCCACATTTTGCCCATATCCCTCCAAACCTTTCCTGTCCATGTACTTGTCCAAATGCCTTTTAAATGTTGTTGTACTACCTACCTCAACTATCCCCTATGGCAGCTCATTGCATACACCCACCTCCCTCTGTGTGAGCAGTTTACTATTTCTGGATAATATTCTTTACTTTGTTGCTTAGTTGCACATGGTGTGTAGAAAAACACCGCACTGTGGTCAGGATCGAACCCGGGTCTCTGGTGCTGTAAGCTACAACTCTACTGCTGCATCAAGTGTTCCTCTTTGTCCATTTTCTGCCTTCATTCTGCTATCCATGAACAATCTTAAGCTTCTAAGTCTACGTATATTCAATTTTGTATCACTCTCTGCATGAAGTATTGTTTCTTGCCATTTATTCTGAACGGAATTTTTACTATTTTGACCGACTATTTGGTATTTTGCCTCTTAATATCACTTGAAGACATCGTCTGAAATTGTTGCTCAGTCTACTGGGTTCCCACAGCTAATGTTGTTGCTCGAGGTTCCAGCTTCTGCAGTCTCTTGCGGTCTGCATATGCCTTGTTTATCGTTCAAATTATCTGACATGTCTTTTTTAAGATCACCATTTCTACATGTTTAGTTTAGACTGAAAAACCCCAAACTAAATGGTTATTTTTTGTAGATTTGTGCTTGTGGTCAGCAAGAATAGACCCATTAACATGCAATACTTAAATTGGACATTTATATGTAAAAGATCACATTACAGTTTGGCCAGGCTCTTTCTTTACCCTTTTAGCTATCTAATTTATTATTAACTTAATGTTTAATCTTAAATTAGTTCTGTCCATTTACCTCTTTTTCTTTTTTTTTTCCTCTATCTCATCTATCGTTACATAGAACATAGAACAGTACCAAAGATAGACACAAAATGCTGGAGTAACTCGGTGGGACAGGCAGCATCTCTGGAGAGAAGGAATGGGTGATGTTACTCAATCCTTCTCTCCAGAGATGCTGCCTGTCCCACTGTGTTACTCCAGCACTTTGTGTCTATCTGGTCTAAACCAGCACCTGCAGTTCCTTCCTACACATAGAGCAACACCACACATGAAGCCTCTTCAGCCCACAATGTCCATGCTGACTATGATGCCAAGATAAACTAACCCCCCCCCCCCCCCGCCACCTAAACATGACACATATTCCTCCATTCCCTGCATACACATGTGCCTATCTAAAAGTCTCTTAAATGCCTCTACTTTGCATGCGGTTACGCTTTTGTTTTGTTCAGGCCTGAGGACATTTTACTACATTAAAAGTTGAAGCTAAGCATAGATTGATATTGTAATGGTCACTGCTGACTGGGCCTGTTTCTGTACTATATCTCTAAAGTCTAAAGTCTACCCTATCAATCTATGTTTTAAATAAACCCAATGACTTGGTTTCCACAGCCGTCTGTGGCAATCAATTCCACAGATTCACCACCCTCTGACTATAGAAATTATGGAAACTATGGACATCCTCATCTCCATTCTAAATTTACATCCTTTTATTTTGAGGATGTGCCCTCTGGTTCTAGACTCTCCCACTACTGGGAACATCCTTTCCACACCCATTCTATCTAGGTTTTTCGTCATGCAGTAGGTTTCAATAAGATCCTCTCTCACTCTTCTATTCTCAAAATAATCCTCACAACATTTCTCAGTTTAATCCTCCGGAGCTGCAGAGTTCATGGAAAACAGAACTTCCTCAGTAGCTGAGCATTGCCTCTAGTGCTCAACTTTATTTCCTCTCAACCATTGAAAGATATCTAAGTCAAGTCAAAAGAGTCAAAGAGTTTATTGTCATGTGTCCAATGCATAGCACAACAGAACATAGTAGGCATTGACTACAATTATATACTTAAATACACACATTAATTAATAAATTAATAAAGTGCAAATAACAGATGGAGGGGTATTAATGTTCAGAGTTTTGTCCGAGCCAGGTTTAATAGCCTGATGGCTGTGGGGAAGTAGCTATTCCTGAACCGGGTCGTTGCAGTTCTCAGGCTCCTGTACCTTCTACCCGAAGGTAGCAGGGAGATGAGTGTGTGGCTAGGATGGTGTGGGTCCTTGATGATGCTGCCAGCCTTTTTGAGGCAGCGACTGTGGTAGATCCCCTCGATGGAAGGAAGGTCAGAGCCGATGATGGACTGGGCAGTGTTTACTACTTTTTGTAGTCTTTTCCTCTCCAGGACACTCAAGTTGCCAAACCAAGCCGCGATGCAACCGGTCAGCAAGCTCTCTACTGTGCACCTGTAGAAGTTAGAGAGAGTCCTCCTTGACGGACAAACTCTCCGTAATCTTCTCGGGAAGTAGAGGCGCTGATGAGCTTTCTTAATAATTGCATCTGTGTTCTCGGACCAGGAAAAATCCGAGAAAGATATGAGGCCAAACTTGGTGGATAAGATAGGCATAGACACATTACTGAATGGCAGAAAAAGCTTGAGATGCTGGTCTTAATCCTCTTCTTCTTCAAGTATTTATTTCTTCTGAGTTTATCATAAAAGGATCACTATTAAATCATCAATTCTGGTGGTGTTCTTTTGTAAAACAGCTCGATAAAAAGAGAAATGAAATAAAAGGGTGGTAAAGAGATCCTAGCTATGGGTGCTGTCTGCACAGAGTTTATATGTTCTCCCCGTGACCTACGTGTTTTATCTCCAGGTGCTCCGTTTTTTCCTCCAACACTTCAAAGACGCACAGGTTTGTGGACTAATTGGGTTTGTTAAATTGTCCCCAGTGTGTGTAGAATAGTGTTAGTATGCAGGGATCATAGGTCAGCGTGGACTCAGCGGGCCTGAGTCCTGTTTCCACTCGTATCTCTAAACTAAACTAAACTAATATAAAATATAATAATGGGGTTATTACTACAGATGATGAACTAAAGGGAATGAAAGATATAAAAATCACCGATGAAAAGCATAATTGAATTTAATGCTGTTTGCCACATTGCCAAAGAAATGACCGGATATAAGTGTTTATTGTTTATGCCCCAGTCCCACTTAGGAAACCTGAACGGAAACCTCTGGAGACTTTGCGCCCCACCCAAGGTTTCCGTGCGGTTCCCGGAAGTTCCAGGAGGTTTTTGTCAGGTTGCCGGAGGTTTTATCAAATTTTGAAATAATCGCCGGAACATAGAAGAAGCAGAAATCACTTTCGACCATTAGGGAGACTGACAAAAACCTCCGGGAACCTCCGGGAACCGCACGGAAACCTTGGGTGGGACGCAAAATCTGCAGAGGTTTCTGTTCAGGTTTCCTAAGTGGGACAGGGGCATTAGACTTTACTTTCGACTTTAGAAATACAGCATGAAAACAGGCCCTTCAGCCCACCAAGTCCACACCGACCAGCGATCGCCTGCACCCTAGAACTATCCAACACACTAGGGATAATTTACTGAAGCCGATTAACTTATAAACCTGCACGTCTTTGGAAATGTGGGAGGAAACCCGAACACACGGAGAAAATCCACGCTGTCACTTGGAGAACGCTGTCAGGCAGCAACTCTACTGCTGCGCCACTGTGCCATCCTTGATAGGATGCAGGTGTCACTGGTGAAGTTGGTGTCTAATTTTCCCCTGAACTCAATAGCTTTCTAAACCATTTAGAAGTGCTGATCGTATTATGGGCCAAGAGTCACACATATTCCGGGCCAGTTAAATCAGGCAGATTACCATCCTTCAGAATATCAGTAGACGACTTATTTAAATAACATTTACATTTAAACTTTCCTGACAAGATTTTAATTCCAGAAATAGTAGTAAATTCTGTAATCACATTTCCTAAATATGTGCATGACGACCTCAATCTATGGCAACAATCACGCATAAACATGATTTTTTTCTCCCTGCTGAACAATTAATAGTTAAATTGTTTAATCTACCATTACATTACCACATTAACTTTGTTCGAAATGAGGCCATAAAGTAAATGCCTTCGCATAAACTACTTACAGTTGTAAAATAATTAAAAAGATGCCAGTAAAATAATTTTGTACTGCGTTCGTAGAAACAAAGAACTGCAGATGCTGGTTAATACACAAAAGCCCACAAAGTGCTGGACTAACTCAGCAGGTCAGGCAGCATCTCTGGAGAACATGAACAGGTGACTTTTCAGGTCTGAAGAAGGGTCCCGACCAGAAACTTCACTTGTCAATATTCTCCAGCAATGCTGCCAAACCTGCTGAATTGCTCCAGTACTTTGTGTCATTTGTAGTGCATTTGTTACTTATTCACAATATTGCTGTAATATAAATCATCTGTTTTAATGTAGGATTGTACTTACAAGGCACATATATGATGTAAATGGCAGAAGCTTTCATTATCTTCATCAATGTCAACCAAAACATTTTGTTCAAAATTAATTTTGTGTCTGCTTCTGTAGGAAATAGAACAAATGGTGAAACAGGAAATTCCTGCAGTGTACCTTGAGGTCAGACCAAATCATCTGCCCGGAAACTATGTACAAAATGAATTATTGCGCAAAGGTTTATTCCGGTAAAGCTGTAAATATATCAACATTATATTTAAACATCTTTGAGGGACGAGCTTTTGAAGTTGTTCATTCAGGCACAAAGTGACCAAATAAGACCATTTTCCATAAGTTCACCAGATAGAAGGTGGATACTTATAGGTGACCAGCGTGTAAAGTTCCAGAAACACTCAAAAATTATTTGTTTTAAATGCATATACTGGAAGTGTGAAATAAAAATAGAAAGTACTGGAAATACTCTGTCAGGCAGCAGCAATGGACTGAGAAATTGAGCACAGAATAAAATTGTAAATTGTCCCTTGTGTGTGGAGAATAGTGTCAATGTATGGGGATTACTGGTCGGCACAGACTTGGTGGGCTGAAGGGCCTGTTTCTGCGCTGTATCTCTAAACTAAACTAAACTTCAAAAATAAAATTAGGAGGAATTTCTTCAGTCAGAGAGTGGTGAATCTGTGGGATGGTGTCAAAGGTTATGGAGAGAAGGTAGGAAAAGGGGTTGAGAGGGAAAGATAGATCAGCCATCAGTAAATGGTGGAGTAGACTTTATGGGCCAAATGGCCCAATTCTACTCCTATGGCTTACCGACATAATATCTCAGGACAATGGCTTTTCATCAGAATTAGGCTGTTAGGAAATGTATGTTTTAAGTTGGAGGGAAGGGAGAGGCGTCGAAGAGTAATAGAGTGGAGTCCAAGAGAGATAGTGATGCTGCGGTTGAAAAAGGGTAATGAAGGTTTGTTAATCACAGATGATCTATCGGGTGGAGATATAAATTGATGTACTGTAGATGAATAAAGACAGAGGGAGTGGGGTGTTGGGGGAAACTATTCTGAAACAATAACACACATCCTTGGGGCAGCACAGTGGCACAATGGTAGAGTTGCTGCCTTTCAACGCCAGACACCCTGGTTCATTCCTGACTATGGGTGCTGCCTGAATGGAGATTGCATGTTTTCCCCGTGATAGTGTGAGTTTTCTCTGGGTGCTCCGGTTTCCTCCTACACTCCAAAGACGTTCAGGTTCGTTGTTTAATTGGCTTTGGTAAAGATTGTAAATTGTCCCTAGTGTGTAGGATAGTGTTAGTGTACGGGGTGATCGATGGTCGGCGAGGTCACAGTGGGCTGACGAGGTCGCAGGGAAAATGTACATGCTCCGTACAGACGTCACCTGCAGTAAGGATCGCACCAGGTCGCTGGTGCTGTAAGGCAGCGACTCCACCACCATGCTGTCCTAATAAGGATAGAAGAGGTACGAATTGTGAATCCACATGAAGGGATAGAGGTGGAAGGGAACGGGAGAGCAGGATGGGGAGAAACTGATGCAAATCCAGCTGGGTTTGAAAGCCAATTGTAAGGGAGTCATATTAGTCACCCAGAAGAGGTCCATAAAATTAAATTCAGCATGTGTAAAGACTGGTGGATGTCCTTAATAGTTATTTCTAGTGTAATTAAACATAATACAAAATAAGAGCTTAGTAAACACATGTACAGCTGGAAATAACTGTGGCCAGTTTTATCAGCTGAGCCAAACTATAAATGTCACTTTACATTCGAACAGTTATATCCAAATGAATGCTGGGACATTGGGTCATTTTTTCCCCTCCTCCATTGGCCTATTAAGAGATTCCTTTAACTAAGTTAATGCTTCTTCGTTGAAGGAGCCTCGTTTATTGACCCCATCAGATGGCGATTCAACCTGTTCAGCAGAAATACCAAAGGGCGAACTCCTGCCCCGAAAAAATATTTAGAATGCGCCAGCACTTTTGTAAAATCCCAACATAATGCAATCCCTCTGCCATCTGTTGTGAGATCTCTGGCTTGGATGGAATTTGAAGATTGAGTATTTTGGAGCCAGATTTTCCATGTTCGTATTCAGCTGCTAGAATGATGCAGTGTGATCTGCATAGCCGTATGTTTACAATTCCATTCCTACAACAATATCCAAATTCTGTTCCATATTTCATATCGAGGGTGCTCCTAATAGACAATTTGGGAGCTTGCTAAATCAGAATGTAATATGTAGACTCCAACCGCCAATTTACATGGTTTTGGCATCTGGTTAAGGATATTTTACAGGCAAGCATTTCTATGGTCTATTGGTGGAAATTGGCAAGACCATTGGAATGTTCATAAGTTATAGAAACATAGAAACATAAATAGGTGCAGGAGGTTTGGCCCTTCGAACCAGCACCGCCATTCTTGTGATCATGGCTGATCGTCCCCAATCAATAACCCGTGCCTGCCTTCTCCCCATATCCCTTGATTCCATTAGCCCCTAGAGCTCTATCTAACTCTCTCTTAAATCCATCCAGTGATTTGGCCTCCACTGCCCTCTGTGGCAGGGAATTCCACAATTTCACAGCTTTCTGGGTGAAAAAGTTTTTACTCACCTCAGGCTTAAATGGCCTCCCCTTTATTCTAAGACTGTGGCCCCCTGGTTCTGGACTTGCCCAACATTGGTAACATTCTTCCTGCATCTAGCTTATCCAGTTCTTTTATAATTTTATATCAAAGTCACATGAGTGACTACATGAAGAGCCCGCATACGTGTCAATATGTCAACGCATGGCTCGGGATTCGGAGCAGTTCTAAACTGCTCCGGCAGGTAGGACAATTTTGTTTCAGTAACAGGCCGCTGCTCCAAAAATAGGTGCAGCCCGGAGAAGCTGATGGGTGCAGCCTGTGCAGCCACCGCCGTTGGAGCTCTGAATGGAAGCAGGCGGCTGGACCCGGATGGGAGCAGGTGGCTGGTCTTCGTAAAACTGTCGGGCGAGGCCCATACAGCTACCGCCTTGAGGCTCCGGATGGGAGCAGGCGGCCGGATTTAGAAACGCTAACGGGCGTAACCCGTGCAGCCACCATCTTGAGACTCCGGATGGGAGCAGGCAGCTAGAACGTGACCCGTGCAGCTACCAATGTGATAGACTCTGGAAGAGAGTAGGCCGCGGAGAAATTGACGGGCGTGAACCATTCAGCCACTTCCGTGGAGGCTCCAGAAGGGAGTAGACAGCAGTACGCGGAGAAGCTGAAGGGCGCAACCTCGGTTGAAGCTCCGGAAAGGAGCAGTTAGGAGTCACTAGTTGGTCCCGCAAAAACAGCCTGTTGATCCAGGCTTGCAATACTGGCAGGCGTGACCTGTCCAGTGAGCCCCGCTGAGGCTCCGAATGAGTAGCTGGCCAAAGGAGCAGCCTGGCGATCCAGGCTGGGAGAAACTGGCAATGCGATCTGCACAGTCAGCTCCAGCAAGGTTCCAAAAAGGCAAAAGGCCACAGGAGCAGCCTATAGAATCAGGCTTGGAGTAGTGGCAGGTGCCACCTGGTCAATGAGCTCTGATAGGCTCCAAAGGAGCAGAAGGGGCCGAAGGAGCGCCCTGTCTAACCAGGGCTGGATGTAACTGGTAGCGTGCCCTGCACAGTAAGCTCCAGCAAGGCTCCAAAGAGACTGTCGGCCAAAGGAGCAGTCTGTCCCATTGGGCTCAGAAATGCTGGCAGGCGTTGTCTTGGACAGCAATGTCGCTTTTGAGCTCTGGAAGGGAGCTGTTGGGCAAGTGAAGATGTGGTCAGGCTTGGTCTGAAATGGAACTTTGTTGAAGCTCCAATAAGGAGGTCGACCTGGGCTCAGAGACGCTGGCAGGTAAGGGATTTTGTTTCAGGAACGGAACGTTGCTCTGAAAATAGGTGCAGCGGGCCCGGATAAGCTGGCACAGCCTGTGCAGCTATCGCCATGGAGGCTCTGAAAAGGAGCAGGCGGCTGGAATCAGTAGGCTGACGGCTCAGCCGGCGCAGCTACCACCGTGGAGGCTCCGAGTGGCAGCAGCTGGCCTGATTCAGGAAGCTGACAGCACGGCCGATGCAGCTACCGCCATTGAGGCTCACCGCCGTTTCGGGGCTCCAAGGGAGCAGGCGACTGGTCGCGGAGAGCTGACGGATGCAGCCCAAACAGACACCTCCGTTGAGGCTCAGAAAGGGAGCCAGCCAGATGCCTGTAGGAAGCAACACCTGGCTCAGGGTTGCGTTATAGTCCTCCCCTCTTGACTCCGTTGAGGCTCCAGAAGGGAGCAAGCCCAGACTCGGAGTCATTAGAAGGCACGACCTGTCCAGTGAGTATATAATAGAATTGTGCTCCTGGCTCAGGATACGCTTACATGCTGATCCAGTCAGACGGCTGTGGTAGCAACACCTGGCTCAGGGTTGCGTTATATATCTCCTTTTCAGAAGAATGGAAGCAATACCTGGCTCAGGGTACGTTACAATGTCTCCCGCTCAGAAGAGGGGAAGCAACACCTGGTTCAGGGTTGCGTTATTTTATCTTCCGCTTGGTAGAGGGGAGTACTGGAGATTATTATACAAGTAACTCTGACTATGGGGATATCAACAAGGAATTTGAATCTCCTGAACTTATGGGGGATAAGCTGCAGTTTAATCATATGAAGGAGTTCTGTCTCTTGTCGTATAATTTGCCATCCCTTTGGGGACAGGAAATCCACTGGAGGAGACCTGGCTAAGAGCATCAGTGATTTAACTTCTCATCAGCCAAGGAGGGGTGCATGCTGGATACGGCTGGGAAAAATGCCAGTCCAGGTGAACTGCCTGACTTTGGATGTTCCAAATGTCAATCTCACAATTTGGGACATCTCAGTGGTGATACGTGGGCAAAGAATTAAAATTTCAGTGTACCCAAAGACTGTTCACTGATGTCATTTCGGCCTTTGCAAGGGCTGTAGATGGGTTCAGCTTTCGGTAGTGCAGAAGATGCATCAGCACTTCTATGTAATACGCTGTTGGAGCTAAATTGCTTTCGCAAAATGCTATAAGGCCTGAGGTAATTCCTAAAAATGTGCTCACTTATGCAGGGCCATTAACATGCAGCCTGAAAAGTATCTCTTCGGATAGGACTTATATTAGCAAGTTTTAGACTTGCAGGAAGAATTTTAGGTGGCTGCGGGGGTGGTAGAACCATCCTATGTGGGTAGGGCTTCAGTATTTCGGGGCATACCACCTCTATATATAACTAACGGCAGGAATCATTACTCTGAGGCTGGTTGGAACACCAGGCCTACTCAATTCATCTAGCCAGAGGCTTTTAGGCCCAGGGCCATCGCGCTCACCTTGGTGAAGAGAATGTGTTGCGCACACTGGCGAATGAGATACGTCATTCCAGGCAGAGGACTGCGGCGGCAACTCTCGGTTCACGATTGCATTATGATATTTTCCACTCTGACAGTGACTCTGACTGTGAGGAGTTGACAGGGAACTCATATTCCCACACCAAGTGGATGCTACGCTTTAATTCTAGTCGCATAAGGATCTGGTGTATGTTCTGATTCTGTCAGACATTGGAGGTTTTGTAGGTTAATGCCATCAGTTGAGGCAAAATCAAAGTCGAAAGACTTTAACCCAGAAAGTTTTGAGAATTCTCAGGAGAAGGAAAATATAGCATGCCAAATCAGGTTAGGATTTGGCTAGTCTAATGATGTGTTTGGTTAACCAGTTTAAGATGGATAATTGTCATTCAGCAATTTAGCTGATTCAGAGGATTTAGCGCCTCAATCGATCTTGAAGATACATACTTTTCCATATCTATACACGAAAGGCACAGATATTTCTGGTGTCTTTTGATGCCAAAGCCAGTGGTGAAAATTTTAGGCTCTACCTAGGGTTTCTGGCCTAGCCTATTTACAAAGGTTCTAAAGTTAATGCTGCCCTACTCAGATCAAAAGGGCATTGTGTCACGGAGTTTATAGGCAACATGCTTTGTAGCTGATAAGACTCGGGGGTTTTATCAGTAGATGCCTCTTACGATATTAAAGATGAGGCGGCGTGAATTTTAATAGTGCCAATTTGGCCTACTCATTCAGGGCGTCCATTGTAAAAGACGGCTGAAAGAAGCTCCTACTTACTCAAAGTTCAGCCTACTTCCCGTGCAACTACCTCTGCACGGTTGTATGGGAAGTTTGTGAAGAGACACATGTGAGCTACTTTTTAAACAGAAGTAGCAGTTGACACTGCTCATGCTGCTTTGTCATTCTCTATAGTACTATGTGGGACGATAAATGATTGGTTATTCACCCACTGTTGACTAACGTTATGAAAGGTGTTTTTTATATGAACACTCTAAAGCCTAATAGTGTGGAATGTGTATCAGTTAAAATTAGTATGCAGATATTCATCTACTGTATTCCTAAAGTGGAACAGTATATTTTAAGTTAATTATGTTGTTAACAACTGATTTCAGCACAAAGAACACAGACTTTACTCAATCTCCGGCTGCATCTCTGGGTCATATATGACATGAGTGTAGCATGTTATGGGAATGATCTCATAAAGCTAAACAGTCACGGCTGGGTACAATTTTGGAGTTGACAGCATACCTACCAGATCGGAGGTTGGGGGTGTTTATTATGTATACAGGTACTCTGAGCTTCCTAGTATCTATGAGATGAAGGATAGTTTTCTTCATTGTTATTCAATAGTTTTGACAAGAAATTGCGGGTGCAGACTATCTCAATATGAATAGTGTGTAAGCAGCTAATAGCGGGAGTGAATTCAAATAATTTCAAGTCTCACTCTACCAGGGGGGGCTGGTTCATTAGCAGCCACTAGAATGGATATTCCCCTTTGATCATCTTCTTGCTACAGCAGGAGGCTCTCATAGTGCACTTTCAGAAGTTATAAATTGCGTTAAACATGTCTGGATGGTTGCAGATAGAATTCTGAACAGTGTTGCATGAGTTATTGTCTAACTCAAAGCCAATTGGGACTGTGGTCCGATTAACGGCAATGGACATGTATGTAAGTTAGCATCATGGTGTTAATAGCCCATGTCTTCGCTACCATTTATGGTTTATCTGTTTAAGTGTTTCACACACAGATTGGTTTACTGCATGAAACCACAGAATTTGGAAGGCTTCACGTAGTCACTCACGTGACTTCGATATAAAATAGAAAGATTAAACGATAACTTTCCGTTTGAAGTTTGATCTTTATTTTATGAGAAGTTGAAGTGAGGGACTAGGTGCCCTCCACTCCCAACCCTGATTCTCATAAAGATAATTCGGTAAGTCAAGGGTTATTAATCTTTCTATAGTTTAAGTTCGTGCAAGTGGTCTGTGGTTTCATACAGTTTCATACATCCTTCTAAACTTGTGAATACAAGCCTAGGCTTTTCAATCTTTCCTCATATGACAGTCCCGCCATCCCAGGGTTCAATCTCGTGAACCTATGCAGCACTACCTCAATCACAAGGATGTCCTTCCTCAAATTAGGAGACCAAAACTGTACACAATACTCCAGATGTGGTCTTACCAGAGCCAGATACAACTCCAGAAGAACCTCTTTACTCCTATACTGAAATCCTCTTGTTATGAAGGCCAACATTCCATTAGCTTTCTTCACTGCCTGCTGTACCTGCATGCCAACTTTCAGTGACTGGTGTACAAGGACACACAGGTCTCGCTGTACATCCTCCTTACCTAACCTAACCCCATTAAGATAATAATCTGCTCCCTTGTATTTGCCGCCAAAGTGGATAACCTCACATTTATCTATATCCACAAAATTGCTGGTGTTCTTCCTAATTCCCTCTTCCAAATCATTAATATATGTTGTGGCCCCAACACCGAGCCTTGTGGCACACCACTCGCCACTGCTTGCCATTCTGAAAAGGACCCTGTTCACTCATCCTCTTTGCTTCCTGTCTGCCAACCAATTTTCTATCCATGTCAACACCCTACCCCCAATACCATGTGCTCTAATTTTGGTCACCAGTCTCATGTGCAGGACCTTATCAAAGGCCTTCTGAAAGTCTAGATACACTACATCCACTGGCTCCTCTTCATCCATTTTGCTTGTCACATCCCTCAAAAAATTCCAGAATATTAGTCACACATGATTTCCCTTTCATAAATCCACGCTGACTTGGACTAATCCTTTTACTGCTATCCAAATGCTCCATTATTACCTCTTTAATAATTGACTCCAGCATCTTTCCCACCACCAAAGTCAGGTTAACTGGTCTGTAATTTCCCATTTTCTCTTCTGCTCCTTTCTTGAAAAGTGGTATAACATTAGCTATCCTCCAATCCACAGGAACTGATCCTGAATCTATTGAACATCGGAAAATGATCACCAATGCATCCACTATTTCTAGGGCCACCTCCCATGAGGACCCTGGGATGCAGACCATCAGGCCCTGGGGATTTATCATCCTTCAGTCCCATTAGCCTACCCAATATTATTTCTCGCCTAATGAAAAATTATTTCAGTTCCTCTACCTCCTTAAGTCATCTGTCCTCCAGTACTTCTGGAAGATTGTTTGTGTCCTCCTTAGTGAAGACAGATCTGAAGTACCTGTTCAACCCTTCTGCCATTTCCTTGTTCCCCATAATAATTTCACCCGCGTCTGCCTTCAAGGGACCCACATTTGACTTTGCTATTCTTTTCCCTTAACATATCTAAAGAAGCTTTTACTGTCCTTCTTTATATTCCTGGCAGCTTCCCCTCGTACTTCATCTTTTCAGCCCATATTCGCCGTTTTGTTTCCTTCTGTTGTCCTATGAAAGTTTCCCAATCCTCTGGCTTCCGGTTACTCTTTGCTGAGTTATACATCTTTTCTTTTAGTTTTATTCTATCCTTAACTTCTCTTGTCAGCCACGGTTGCCTCCTACTCCTCTTAGAATCTTTCTTCTGAAATGATCCTGCGTCTTCCGGATTATGCCCAGAAATTCCTGCCATTGCTGTTCCACCATCATTCCTGCTAGGATCCTTTCTCATTGTAATTCATCGAGCCTGCATCATCTGCTGACCCTCTGATGACTACCCTCTGTGGCAGAGAGTTCCAGAGACTCACCATGAAAAAAAGTCTTTCTCATCTCGGTCAGGATTTCCCCTTATCCTTAAGCTGTGACCCCTGTCCTGGACTTCCCCAACATCGGGAACAATCTTCCTGCATCTAGCCTGTCCAACCCCTTAAGAATTTTGTACGTTTCTATAAGATCCCCTCTCAATCTCCTAAATTCCAGAGAGTATAAACCGAGTCTATCCAGTCTTTCTTCATTCCTGACATCCCAGGAATCAGTCTGGTGAATCTGCCTGTCGACCTTGGCCAGCTCCCCTCTCATGCCTTCATAGTCCCCTTTGTTCAACTGCATCACAGGCACTTTCGATTTAACCTTCTCCTTCTCAAATTGCAGATTAAAACTAATCATATTATGATCACTGCCTCCAAGCGGTTCCTTTACCTCGAGTTCTCGTATCATATCTGGTTCATTGGACAACACTAAATCCAGAATTGCCTTTTCTCTGGTCGGCTCCATTACAAGCTGCTCTAAGAATCCATCTCGGAGGCACTCCACAAACTCTCTTTCTCGGGTCCCTGAACCAACCTGATTTCCCCGGTCTACCTGCATATTGAAATCTCCCATCACCACAGTGGCATTGCCTTTGTTACATGCCAGTTTTAACTCCTGCTGCAACTTACACCCTACATCCGGGCTACTATTTGGCAGTCTGTAGATAACACCAATTAATGTCTTCTTGCCTTTGCATTTCCTCAACTCAATCCACAGTGACTCTACCTCGTCAGTCCCTATGTCTTCCCTCGCAAGGGACTGAATTCCATCCCTCACCAGCAGAGCTACCCCCCCCCCCCCCCATCCTCTGCCCACCTGCCTGTCCTTTCTATAGGATGTATAACCCTGAATATTAAGTTCCCAGGCTCTATCCTCCTGCAGCCACGTCTCAGTAATCCCCACCATGTCATATCTACCAACCTCTAACTGAGCCTCAAGCTCATCTACTTTACTTCTTATACTTCACCACCCTCTGACTAAAGAAATTTCTTCTCATCTCCTTTCTACAGGTGTGTCCTTTTATTTTGAGGCTATGGCCTATGGTCCTAGGCTCTCCCACTAGTGGAAACATCCTCTTCACATCCACTCTATCGAGGCCTTTCACTGTTCGGTAAGTTTCAAAGAGATTCCCCCCCCTCTCTTCCTTCTAAACTTCTGCGAGTACAGCTCCATTAAACACTCATGATATGTTAACCCAATTATTCCTAGGATCATTCTCATTGGTGTGCTTTCTTGTGTCAATGTGGTTAAACCAGGATAAATTGTTGGTAATATTTACAATTTCGCTCTTCACCATCTCCACCTGATACAGACCAATTGACAGACACTCCACATTACACTCCACATCATTTACTGAGTCCATGCCAACCCAGCGAACAACCTTATAGTAGTTCTATTCTACACACTAGGGATAATTTATAAAAGCCAATTATGTAAGTAAGTAAATAAGTAAGTAAGTATGTTTATTGGCCAAGTATTCACATACAAGGAATTTGCCTTGGTGCTCCGCCCACAAGTAACAACATGACATACAGTGACAGTTACAAACGACTCAGAAAACACTAAACATTAATAATAATAAAACATTGATGAAACTTAATTAAATTTCATTATTTATTAAATTAAAAAAAAAAAATTAAACTACACACCTGCACATTTTTGGAGTGAAGGGGGAAACCCCATGTAGGTGTCAGGGAGAACGTGCAAACTCCATACAGACAACACCCACAGGCAGGAATGAACCTGGATCTCTAGCACTCTAATGAGCCTGTCCCACTTGGTGATTTTTTAGGCAACTGCCGGTGACTGTCATTGTTGTAGCAGGTCGCCGAAAAACCGGCGATAGCCTACGTCATCCTGGCGAGAATCTATGACAGCACCTACGTCATGAGAAGTCAAGCTACACTCATTGGCGTCAAACCCACTGTCGCCAAAAAATTTTCAACATGTCCAGAAAGACGCTACGACTTTTTGCGCGACTGAGGAGACTACTCCCAGTGATCACCAGCAAACATGTGGCGACAAACTATTCGCCTGTAGTTGCCTAAAAAAATCGCCTAAGTGGGACAGGCCCATAAGGCAGCAACTCTACCACTGTACCTCTGTGCCGTTCTGCACATTACACAGTGTCTCTCATGGATATTGAAGAAAGTTGTGATATTTCTTGGTGTGGACAAGCATAAAAAAGATCTTCACATTTTAAGATGGAGAGGAGAGGGTGGATTCCAAAACCTTGGGGCTTTACGACTAAAGGCCTGGTTGCCAGGAAAGGCAATGAGATTGAGAAAACACATTGGTAACCAAATCCTGAGAAAAAAAAGTGTGGGAATATATGGGAATAGGGAATATTGTAGGATTGGATAAAGTTAAAGAAAGCTTATTGCCTTTGCAATCCTATTGTAGGATTGCAAGATTTAAAAAAATCAACAGTGTTTTTAGGTAACAGAGTAAGGGAAGAAACGGTAGCAGATATTAATGTGAGTAAGTATTTCACAGAACTCCATTGCTTCATCTTGTAGAATTGGCAGATGCGCGATGGTAACGGAATATAAATTGATGATTTTGATCACCTGGATATTAACCGGATACTCATTTTCCCAATGGTTTACATTGCTACTTTTAGTCATGTTGACATTGGATGGCTGCCTGGGAACAAATTTTGAGCCTGTCACAATTTTGAGCAAAGATAGACACAAAATGCTGGGGTAATTCAGCGGGACAGTCATCATCTCTGGAGAGAAGGAATGGGCCATTGTCGAGGTGTGATACCTCTGAGACTGCAGTTTTAAAGGTGAAAGATGCAACACTAAGAGTGAACTGTATGTGTGCTAAAAGCAACATCTTTAATTATTAAGAATGTTGTAATGACATTTGACCCGAGAGGATTGAGTTCGTATTTCTGGAGCTTGAGATTTTTAAGTATTTTCCCATGTATTTATCTGAAGAACTGTGCTGAATTCCTATATTTTCCAGGCTAACATAAATTCACCTTTAACATGGATGTTGTGATCACTAATGAATAGCTTTTAATTATACATGCAGTCATGGGCAACTGGTGGACAGTTTGACAGATATCAGGTGTCTTAAATTCCTTCCATGGGGGATCTATATGGACAGTTTAAACAGCAGGGTATTCATTTGTTCAATCAGATTGAAGGCTATTAGAGAGATAGAAAATGAATTAAAGATGGGGAAGTTAGAGATGCAGCATGGAAACAGGCCAATTCTAGTCCACACCAACATCAATCAGCCATGCACACTAGCTCTATGTTATTCCACTTTCGCATCCACTCTGCTCCACATGAGGGGCAATTTTCAGAGGCCAATTAACCTACAAACCTGCATGTCTTTGGCATGTGGCCAGAAATGAGAGCACCCGGGAGGAAACCCAGGTATTCACAGGAAGAACATGCAAACTCCACATAGACAGCTCCTGAAGTCCGGAGTGAAACCGGGTCTCTGGTGCCGCGAGGCAGCAGCTCCACCAGATGCGCCACTGTGCTGCAGTGAAATAAGATGAAAGATGAAATAAAAGTAGATTAAAATGGTCCATGAGAATTTTTTTATTGTGTAAGTCTCCACCAATAATCAATTTGTACAAGACATACAGTAGCTGGCTGAGTTTATCCTCTTTCTCTGCATTTTGCAACTCTCACATCCTTACGTTCAGCTTCTTTTGTCTATGATCTCACCCTTGGCATGGTCATGGGTCTGCTCTTGTGCTGGACTGTTCAGTGTTCCACGTTTGCATAGCTGCTCACATTCATTCACGCACTGATCATAAGACAAAGGAGCAGAAGTAGACCATTCAGCTGATTTTGTCTACTCCACCATTCAATCATGGCTGATCTATTTTCCCCCCTCTGCACTATTCTCCTACCTTCTCCCTGTGACACCCTTCCTATAAATCTCAATTTTAAAAAATATTCAATGTATTGGTCTCCACAGCCGTCTGTGGCAATTAATTCCACAGATTCACCACCCTCTGGCTGAATAAAGTCCTCCTCAACTCCATTCTGAAGGTACGTCCTTCTAACCAGAAAAACGTGTCTACAACTCATTCCTGTGCTCACCCAGTTTTACCCTATAAGAGATATTCCCCTCCATCTCATCCTACCCTCCCCCCCCCCCCACCTCCTAACTCTCCCACATCTTTAAAGACTTATTGTATTTTATTTTAAGCTGGCAATTCTACAGTTGGCACATAAATCTTTTTCTCCAAATAGTTTTGTGATTTGGAAGCACATAAAGAGATTTGAAACTACAATGTTAGATATGTTATTATGCTATAACATACATCAATTATGCATAATGCAATCTTTGAAATTTGACAAAAGGTTATCTTTGAAAATGCATAATATAATCTTTGAGGTTTGCTAGTAGATCTTTAAGCATATACAAAACACCTGTTAGATGTGCTTCACAGTCACAGCTGTAAACAGGCAGAAAACAAAGAGGTGGTACCAAGAAGATCATGGCAAGCTGCTCTTCTTTCTCGAAGCATCTTTTAATATATACATGCAATGACATTTTTAAGGTTCATGCACACTTGGCTGCCCAATGATTGTATAGATAATTAGCAATCTGCCAACCAGCTACCATACGGACCCTGGGAGGAGGGAACTTAAATGGTAATTATAACTTATACATGAAATGGTTGATCATGTGACGTTTATTATGTGCAAAACATGAGTATAATTCTATGAGATACTTATGCATGAATACAATTTGTACACATCGTGTTTACAATGATAGGTTGCTGAAGAAATGCCATCCCCACAAAAATTGTTTGTTAAGCCCTATTTATGGTTCATGAGGATGAAAACCAAGGAGAGCTGTTGTTTGTTGCTATCATGATTTGTTGCAACAAAAGGTTTCAATATGAATTCTGTCTTCACAACCATTTAATTGTAGTCAAAATGTTATATGATGAGATCAGTGACAATCATGGCAGTAATGGTGCAAACATTGCATTAAGTAAATTATTTTTTTAAATTCCTCATATTTAAGATATTTGCTGTGGAGGTTATGAGTTACAAACACACTTCTTGTACAGGTAATGAGCCGTACTATGGTGTAAAGTTGTTTTTCACAAGAGCTGATTACACGGTGGCGCAGTGGTAGAGTTGCTGCCTTACAGCGCTTGCAGCGCCAGAGACCCAGGTACGATCCCGACCATGGATGCAGTTTATATGGAGTTTGTACATTAGTAGGTAGGTCGTAGGTAGGTTGTGATGGTAGTCGTAGGTAGTCTTAGGTAGTCGTAGGTCGGTAATTGGCCCGAAAAAAAAAGCAAACATTATATCATTTTATCATGTGATCATTTTCCACTCGTAGCTAGTCGTAGTTGGTCTTAGGTGTGGAAGACTGAGGTCAAGGGGGGTTGTAGGGGGTCATAGACATAGCCGTAGGAGGTCGTAGACATAGTCATAGGAGGTCATAGGAGGTCTTTTACTTTGGCAAGTCGACACGACCTTGACATTTTTTTCAACTCGTCTAAGGTCTTCTAAACTTGTGGATTAGGTTGTCCAAGTGGGACAGGCCCTTTAATTGGCTTGGTTTAAGTATAAATTGTTCCTAGTGTGTATGTGTGGGGTTCGCTGATCAGTGCAAACTCGGCAGGTTGAAGGGCCTGTTTCTGCACAGTATCTCAAAACTAAACTAAAAGGTTATACAGAGGCTAGCTTTTGATATCGGATATTGTGAAGGGGGAGAGTCTGGAAACTGAACACTTTTCCTGGAGTCAGATGAGGAACAATTTGTAGAAAGGCACATGCTGGGAGCCAATTATATAATACGCTTCATTTCTAGCATAAATGAGGATGATTTTCTATATGGCAAATTCCTGTTAAATCGCTGGAGAAGTGAAGTTGGTAAGAAGAAGATAGAGAAATATGTCATAGTCATACAGCACAGAAACAGGCTCGCTGGCCCAACTCATCCATGCGGACCAAGATGCCCCATCTAAGCTAGTCCCATTTGTCTGTGTTTGGCCCCTATCCCCCTAAACTTTTCATATCCATGTACCTGTCCAAGTGCCTTCTAAATGCTGTTATACTTTCTGATTCAACCACCTCATTTGAAGATTGTCGACCAAAAACATCACCCATCCATGTTCTCCAGAAATGCTGCCTGACCTGCTGAGCTACTCTGGCACTTTGGGTCCATTTGTGTATTAACCGGCACCTGCAGGTCCTTGTTTCTACCTCCTCTGGCAGCGTGTTCCATATATCTAGTACCGTCTGAGTGAAAACGTTGCCCCTTAGGTTTGTATTAAATCTTGCTCCTCTCACCTTAAACAAATATCCTCTTATTTTCGACCCCCCTACCCTTGGTAAAAGACTCTGTGCATTCACCCTCTCCAATCACCCTTTGTTTTTATACAATTTTGAGGTTAATCTTAAAGTAGTGTTTTATAACTGCTAAGTTATTGGTTACGGAGGGAAACCAGAATCCTAACATTAATAATAAAAATGGAAAATGTTAGTGAAATATAACCAAATTAAAAAACACACCAGTTAAATTGTTTATTCAAGGATTTAGATGTGCCAGACGCAGACACCTAGCTGTCTGATATTCATGTATTTGTCAAAGCAGATCGCAGTATGAGCTCATTCTAGCATGGGGTGAATGATTTGTTGCTTTGGCAACAGACTCTGCCAATTCCTCATCAATCAACAGGAGGCAAATATCAATTGAGCTTACATGATAAGGATGCCTGTGATCTCCTACACAGGGTGCTGTTGTCGGCCTAATCCCTGCCAAACACAGTACGACTGTCATGGACAACAGCAGATTCTACCAGCGACACACCGTCTCGATCTGTATCTATGCGTCATGGGAGGGGGGGAGTTATCCTGATATTTAATACAGATTAAATAATTACAGATTACTACAAATGAATACAGATTCATACCGATACGAAATCCTGATATTTTACATAGATGAATGTATAAATTATTTACTTTCACTAACTGAGCGGGACAGGCAGCATCTCTGGAGAGAAGGAATGGGCGACGTTTCGGGTCGAGACCCTTCTTCAGACTCTTGAGTCTCGACCCGAAACGTCACCCATTCCTTCTCTCCAGAGATGCTGCCTGTCCCGCTCAGTTCCTCCAGCATTTTGAGCCCCTCTTTGTTCTTGGTGGCGTGGCATAACCCACTTTCCACAGCCCTTCCTCGGCCTGACCTCCTCTCTTTAGTGTCATCTGCAAATTTACCGATCACGCTTTCCACATTCTCATCCAAATCATTGATATAAACCACAAACAGCAATGGGCCCAGCACCAATCCCCAAGGCACATCACTAGTCACAGGCCTCCAGTCTGAAAAACAACTTCCACCAACACCCTCTGCTTCCTTCCATGAAGCCAATTTTCTACCCAGTCGGATAGCTCCTCTCACAGGATACCATGCAACCAAACCTTCCAGTGCAGCCTACAATGCGGACCCTTATCAAATGCCTTGCTGAAGTCCATATAAACAACGTCTGTGGCTTTGTTATGGTTATTTCTTCAAAAAAACACAGATATGTAAGGTACAATTTCCCATGTATAAAGCCATGCTGTTTATCCCTAATCATCCCCTGTCGTTTCAAAGTCTTATCCCTCAGAATCTTCACCAGTAACTTGCCTACCACAGATGTTAGACTCACTGATGTATAGTTCCCAAGCTTTTCCTTACAGCCCTTCATAAATAGTGGCACCACTTTTGCCACCCTCCAGTTTTCTGGCACCTTACCCATATTTATGACGACTCGTAAATCTCAGCGAGGGCACTTGCAATTTCTTCTCTGGCTTTGCACAGTATCCTTGGGTATATGTGATATATTTGACATATCGGATATATCAATTGTCAGGCTTGGTCCTACCCCCACATCTCTTCCAGCTATTCCCCAAGCCCCCCCCCCCCCCCCATGCCGCTCCCCTCCCCATCAGTCTGAATAAGGGTCCTGATGCAAAACCACCTATCAATTTTCTCCAGAGATGCTACTTGACCCACTGAGTTACTCCAGTGCTTTGTGTCTACATTAATTATTTACTGCTTTTAAAGGACAAGTTCAAATTTCTCTCATTAATTCATCTAGGAGAATATGAAGTAAAGAGCATAATACAAACGAGCCAAATTGTGACTTCAAATTAGGTTGGTGGGCACAAAATTCCAGGAGCTAGGTTTAGATTTAGGTTTATTATAGTCACGTGAACCGAGGTGCATTGAAAAGCTTTGCTTTGCATGCTATGCAAATAGATCAGACACACCATACATAGGTACAAATCAGTTCAAACTCAAGTACACCAATTATTATTATATTGTGATTTTCCATTCGATATAAACTATTCCAATTTTAAATCCATTTTGCATGCTTTATCTTTCCCTCTAAATAATGGAGCACTATGAAGAGGTTTGCCAAATATAACTGTGTTGAAATTAAGCCTCATCCTGAAATTGAATAAAGCAGTGAAATTATCATGAATAGTTCATCTCAGTTCTGACCCAAGGGGGATATGATAACTGGAGCGGAAAGTCCCAGGAACATAGTGCAGGAGTGTGAGCACAAACTCTATCATATACACATGCCACACACAACTTGTGATGGCAAATGACGGCAGAGAGATTGTTGATGTGCACACTAATAATTTCCTATAAAATGGAAGTAATATGCCAGGATTTACTGGAAAAGCGAAAGAAAAAAACACCAGCTATTCATGAGACAAGCCGTTGTCTGTATAAATTACATGAACGTTATGTTTATCAAGTTGCAGAACATGGTAGGTGAAGTGACACAATTGACAATATTTTTTTAGAGATACAGCGTGGCCACGGGCCCTTCGGCCTACCAGGTCTATGCCGGCCAGCGATTACCCATACACCAGTTCTATCCTACAAACTAGAGACGATTTACAGAAGCCAATTAACCTACAAATCTGCACATCTCTGGGATGTGGGAGGAAACAGGAGCACCAGGAGAAAACCCATGCGATCACAGGAAGAACGTGTAAACTCCACACAGACAGCACCCATTGTCAGGATCGAACCCGGGTCCCCGGCAATGCACGGCAGCTACTGCTGCGCCACTGTGCCGTCCCCATCAACAATGTGTTCCTCATTTCCCTTTAATCCCCTCCCCCCCATTGCCATCCACCAATATCCTTTTCCCTGGCTTTACATTCTAACTCCCCTTCTCTCCCCATCTGATAACTTTTTGTCTTGTTTTCCACTCTGGCTTTGTCCACCCAACTGCCCATGAAACCCTCTCACTTGTATCCACCTATCACTAGGCATGATTTGTCCCACCCCATCTCTCTTTTACAGCTTTTTTCCGCTTATATAATCAGTCTGAAGAAGGGTCCCGATCCGAAACGTTGCCTGCCCATTCCTTCCACAGATGCTGCCTCAGCATCTAAGTTCCTCGAGCACCATACGTTTTGCTTGAAATTCCAGCACCTGCAGTTCCTTGTGCCTCCTTGTCAGGCCTTCTTGGAGTCAGGTGAAAAGGGTAAACCCTTAATCAATCAGAGAGAGAGCAATTGTTAAAGCATGATTTTGAGCTTGAACCAAAATATTAGTCAGAAAAGTGAATTAAATGTTGAAATGTTGGTGGAAAACAACATAAAATGAAGAGACACAAGCAACTGCAGATGCTGATTTACAAAAGTGCTGAAGTCACTCAGCAGGTCAGGCAGCATCTCTGGAGAACATGGATCGGCAACGTTCTGGGTTAGGATCCTTCTTCAAAATGAGTACAAGAGGATTAGATGGAAAAAAAGAAAAGTAAAAGGAAATTTAGTGTATATTTTAAAATGTGTTACGATAAAAAATGGAAGGAATCCAGTAGTTAAAGTTATTTTTTAGTGTTGGAGTTGATTGGTAATAAATAACATTTGTCACATACTTAATTATAAATGTTACATTTAAATGGGTGAGTCCTAGTTTATGGGATTGTGGACAGTGTATTTTACTGGATTAATAATTCAGAAACTTGGCCTGATGATGTTCAAATAATTTACTTCAGTTTTAAGAGGTTTATAAATGACCCTCCAATCCAAAGACATGCAAAAGCTGTGCAGATTCTCAACAACTATTTCTGGTTCCCAGTTTAATTCTTAGAGCTGATGAATTTATATTCTTCCAGTTGAGTGTCACTAAAAACATATTGACCAGAGGGGTGAGGCCATTTATTTAATAACAATCATGGCTGCATCCGATTCCTAGTGTATAAAATAAGCCATTGCATTCACCTTGCATCATTGGTGAGTTGCATGGTGAAGTGCCACAATTGGGTAGTGTTAGAGCCATATGGCATGGAAGCAGACCCTTCAGACCAACTTGCCCACACCACCAAACAAGCCCCACCTACACTAGTCCCACCTGCCCATGTTTGGCCCGGATCCTCCTAAACATTTCCTAGCCATTTACCTGTCCAAATGTTGCAATCGTACCTGCCTCAACTAGCTCCTCTGACAACTCATTCCACAGTCCCACCATCCTTTGTATTAAAAAAAATGCCTCCCAGGTTCCTGTTAAATCTTTCCCCCCTTAAAATATACCTATGTGTTCTGGTTCTTGATTCTCCTACTCTGGGAAAAAAAACTTTGCGCATTTACCCCATCTATTCCTCTAATGAACTTCTACAGCTCCATAAGATCACCCTTATCCTCCTGCGCTCCAAGGAATAAAGTCCTAGACTGCTCAACCTCTCCCTATAACTCAGGCCCTCGAGTCATGGCAACATCCTCATAAATCCACTTTGCACCCTTTTCAGACAGCAACACCCAAGTTTTGCACAGACCTGCACATTTACCCTTATTTTTAACTTACACCAAAATAACACCAAAACCAATAAAAAGGAACAGCAAATGCTGGGTTATACCAAAGATAGATAGATACCAAGCGCTGGAGTAACTCTGGGTTTGGCAGCATCTCTGGACAAAAAGGATGGGTGACGTTTTGGGTTTGAACCCTTCTTCAAAATTAATGCTGCTTGGCACTGGCCTCATTATTCTGTTGACAGTAAATTCTCACTTTATGTTGATGACATTTCTCTGCACATCTGAAGTTCAGGTTAAATGTTCTCAGGACAAATGCAATACACATTTGAAGTTTGCATATTCTAAAAGAACATAATTCAAAGTAGATCTCAGTTCAGCTGGTGCAATGGCTGGTTTGGACATCAGGGCCTTGGGTGACTCCTTCACCTCATAGACGTTTCAGGCAGGGATCTGTGTTATGCCTCAATTCCATAATTGTAGACCACTGTGTTCATATTAGTCCTTCAAAATTATCCAAATATGGATATTACTTGGGAGAAAGCCTTGGGCATTGATCAATATAACGTAGGAAAGCTGGAGATAAATATAACTTGACCCTTCTTCAGACCTCTTGGAGGACTGCTCAGTTACTGAATATGGGACATCAGAACCCAACACGCTGGCTATGATTTGTTGTGGCCTTTTCTTATCTCCAGTCAACCCCCCCCCCCCCACCCCCCACCCCGCCCCTCTACTTTCAGTCTAAAGAAGAGTTCTGACCTAAAATATTACCTGTTACTTTTTTCCAGAGATGTTGCCTGACCTGCTAAGTTGCTCCAAGCCTTTGTGTCTATGTTCAGTATAATCTAGCATCTGCAGTTCCTTCCTACACATCAATGAAGTATGTCCTGCTGGAGTTTAAAACTCTGACTAGCTCTCTCACTCTCGTGTTAAAAAACACTTTTCCAATCCAGAATATATCTCAGAATATGGCCAACAATCATCTCCCTTTTGCCTCTGCATAACCATCTAAATTACCAAGAGTAAATAAATGAGTATAAAATTGTGACTTACATAGAAAAACATAGAAAATAGGTGGAGGAGTAGGCCATTCGGTCCTTCAAGTCAGCACTGCCATTCAATATGATCATGGCTGATAATCCAAAATAAGTACCCTGTTATGTCATTTTCCCCATATCCCTTGATTCCCTTAGCCCTAAGAGCTAAATCTAACTTTCTCAATTCATCCAGTGAGTTGGCCTTCTGTGGCATGGAATTCCACAGATTTTCAACTATCCGGGTGAAAGAGTTTTTCCTCATCTCAGTCCTAAATGGCCTACCCCTTATTCTTAAACTGTGACCCCAGGTTCTGGACTCCCCCAACACCAGGAACATTTCCCCTGCATCTACCCTGTCCAATCCTCAAAGAATTTTATATGTTTCTATAAGATATACTCTCATCCTTCTAAATTCCAGCAAATATAGCCCATTCTTTCATCATACATCAGTCCCGCCATCCCGGGAATTAACCTGGTGAACCTACGCTGCACTCCCATAATGGCAATAATGTCCTTCCTCAAATTAGGAGACCAAAATTGCACACAATACTCCAGGTGTGGTCTCACCAGGGCCCTGTAGAACTGCAGTAGGTCCTCCTTGGTCCTAAACTCAAATTTTCTCACAATGAAGGTCAACATGCCATTGTCTTTCTTCACTACCTGCTGTACCTGTTTGCTTACTTTCAGTGACTGATGTATAAATTGCACCTCCCCTTCTCCTAATCTGACACCATTCAGATAATAATCTGCCTTCCTGTTCTTGCCACCAAAGCAAATAACCTCACATTTATCCACATTTTACTGCATCTTCCTTGCTACTGCCCACTCACCCAACCTATCCAAGTCACCCTTAGTGAAGACAGAACCAAAGTACTTGTTCTTGTTTTCTTCCTTGTTTCCTAAAATTATATTTCCTTGTTTCCTAATATAAATTTGATTGTCTCTGACTGTAAGGGACCTACACTCGTCTTCACTAATCATTTCACTTTTTCATACCTAAAGAAACTTTTACAGTCAGTTTTTATATTCCCCGCAAGCTTTGTCTCATGCTCTTTTTTGTCTCCCTCTTAATTAACCCCCTTGTACTCTTCTGTTGAGTTCTAAATTTCTCCCAGTCCTCTGGTTTGCTGCTTCTTCTGGTCAATTTATATGCCTCTTCTTGGCTTTAACACTATTCTTGACTTCCCTCATCAGCCACTGTTGAGCCGCCTTCCCAGTTTTATTTTTTCGCCAGACAGGGATGAACAATTTTTGGAGTTCATCCATGGGGTCTATAAATCTTTGCCAATGCATCTCTACTGTTAACCCTTTAAGTATAATTTTCCAGTCTATCCTAGCCAATTCCCTTCTCATATCTTCAAAGTCTCCTTTATTCGTTCAGGACCCTAGTCGCTGAATTAACCGTGTCACTCTCCATCCAAATGCAGAATTCCACCACATTATGGTCACTGTTGCCCAAGGGGCCTTGCATGACAAGATCGCTAACTAATCCTTCCTCATTACACAATACCCAGTCTAAGATGTCCTGCCCTCAACTCAGTTCTTCTAAATATTGGTTTAAAAACCCATCATGTATACATTCCTGGAAATCCTCCTCCTCAGCGGGACAAGGCAGCATCTCTGGTGAGAAGGAATGGGTGATGCTTTGGGCCGAAACCCTTCTTCAGACTGGTTGGGGGCAAGGGAAACGAGAATTATAGACGGTGATGTGGAGAGATAAAGACCAATGAATGAAAGATATGTAAACAAGTTACGATGATAAAGGAAACATGCCATTGTAAGCTGTTTGTCGGTTGAAAATAAGAAGCTAGTGCAACTTGGGTGAGGGAGGGATAGAGAGAGAGGGAATGCCGGGGCTACCTGAAGTCAGAGAAATCAAATTCATACCACTGGGCTGTAAGCTGCCCAAGCGAAATATGAGATGGAATGCCGGGGCTACCTGTTCCTCCAATTTGCGTTTAGCCTCACTCTGACAATGGAGGAGACCGAGGACAGAAAGGTCTGTGTAGGAATGTGCAGGAGAATTAAAGTGTCCAGCAACTGGGAGATCAGGTTGATTAACGTGGTCTGAGCGAAGGTGTTCTGCGAAACGATCGGCCAGTCTGCGTTTGGTCTTATCGATGTATAAGAGTCCACGTCTTGAACAACGGATACAGTAGATGAGGTTGGAGGAGGTGCAAGTGAACCTCTGCCTAACCTGAAAAAGGTTCAGGTTCAAGAACTCCACCATGTTGTATGCGACAGCTGATGGGGTGGAAGGTAAGGACTCATGGACTTCATCTACTTCACAGAGGTTTCGTCTCTCTTGCAACTAGGGGGAGGGGGAACGAGGGCGGAGCTGCGGGGTATCGAGGAGACATGAGTGAGGGCCTTATTTATGATGGGAGAAGGGATAGTGTCTTTGTAGGAAGCAGGGTGGGAAGAATTGTAGTTGAGATAGTTGTTGGAGTCAGTGGGTTTGTAATGGACATCAGTCAATAGTCTATTTCTTGTGATGGAGACTGTGAGATCAAGAAAGGGGAGGGAGGTGTTGGAAATTTGAATGCTGGATGAAAATTGGTGGAGAAGTTAATAAAGTCCCTGAGTTCTGCACGGGTGCAGGAGGTATCCCTCTCCAACCCAAGTCGCACTGACTTCTCATTTTCACTCTACAAACAGCTTACAATGGCCTGTTTCCTTCATCATCGTTACTTTTTTTGCATACCTTTCCTTCTTTGTGCTTTATCACTACACACCACCGTCTATATCTCTCGTTTCCCTGATCTTTAACCAGTCTGAAGAAGGGTCTCGACCTGAAATGTCACCCATTCCTTCTCTCCAGAGATGCTGCCTGTCCCGCTGAGTTACTCCAGCTTTTTGTGTGTATATACATGGTCTAGGATATGTTTAAAGGGATATGGATCAAACGCAGGCAGATGGGATGTGTGTAGATGGGGCATGTTGGTTGGCATGGGCTGTTTCCATGGGCAATTTATGCTGAAGGGGCTGTTTCCATGCTGTGTGACTCCATTTTTAAAATTATTCCAAAGTCCAGTTAGGCATCCACCAGTTAAACAGATAATAAGACAAGGAAGACAAAAGGGCATTTCCTTCCCCAACAATGCAGGAATTCACCTTATAGACAATAGACAAAGGCGCAGGAGTAGGCCATTTGGCCCTTCGAGCCAGCACCACCATTCAATGTGATCATGGCTGATCATACACAATCAGTACTCCGTTCCTGCCTTCTCCCCATATCCCCTGACTCCACTATCTTTAAGAACCCTATCAAGCTCTCTCTTGAAAGTGTCCAGAGAACCGGCCTCTATCACCCTCTGAGGCAGAGAATTCCACAGACTCACAACTCTCTGTGTGAAGAAGTGTTTCCTCATCTCCGTTTTAAATGCCTTACCCCTTATTCTTAAACTGTGGTCCCTGGTTCTGGACTCTCCCAACATCGGGAACATGTTTCCTGCCTCTAGCGTGTCCAAACCCTTAATAACCTTATGTTTCAATAAGATCCCCTTTCATCCTTCTAAACTCCAGAGTATACAAGCCCAGCCACTCCATTCTCTCAGCATGTGGCAGTGCCATCATACCGGGTATTAACCTTGTGAACCTACGCTGCACTCCCTCAATAGCAAGAATGTCCTTCCTCAAATTAGGGGACGAAAACTGCACATAATACTCTAGTTGTGGTCTCACTAGGGCCCTGTACAACTGCAGAAGGACCTCTTTGCTCCAGTACTCAACTCCTCTTGTTATAAAGATATTATAGGTGCAAAAGAAGAGGCTGAAGAAATTGTAACAAGCTTCAGCCAGAAATCCTGCAGGGTTCCTGAAAGGATATAATGTCATAGCTTACTCCTGAAGACTACAGGACGTACTCTGAGACCTCACGGTGCAGATATCTTGTTGAAGACCAGCATTCCTGACCAGTGTCACTGGCTGAAGTTAAGTTACAACAGTGACATCTGCAGGTATAAATTATAAGTGTAAAACAGGACAGTTCCATGCCAGCTAATTACCCATTGTGGTTGATGGAGCACGAACCAGCATCTCTGCTCTCTCCCATAATTCTACACTCACCTTCTCCACCGCCCAGAGGGACCAGGGATGGTGTTCTCTTCATCCTTTCCCTTTACCTTAAAAGTTAAGTTAATCGGCATTGATGGGAAAACGCTCTCATAGAAACATAGAAAATAGGTGCAGGAGTAGGCCATTCGGCCCTTCGAGCCTGCACCGCCATTCAATATGATCATGGCTGATCATCCAACTCAGTATCCCGTACCTGCCTTCTCTCCATACCCCATGATCCCCTTAGCCACAAGGGCCACATCTAACTCCCTCTTAAATATAGCCAATGAACTGGCCTCAACTACCTTCTGTGGCAGAGGATTCCAGAGATTCACCACTCTCTGTGTGAAAAATGTTTTTCTCATCTCGGTCTTAAAAGACTTCCCCCTTATCCTTAAACTGTGACCCCTTGTTCTGGACCTCCCCAACATCGGGAACAATCTTCCTGCATCTAGCCTGTCCAACCCCTTAAGAATTTTGTAACTTTCTATAAGATCCCCCCTCAATCTTCTAAATTCTAGCGAGTACAAGCCGAGTCTATCCAGTCTTTCTTCATATGAAAGTCCTGACATCCCAGGAATCAGTCTGGTGAACTTATCTGTGCTCATAGTTATAGACCCACGTTGCACGAAGAAAAATGGTGGTTGGTGACGAAGATCAATAATTTTACTCTATTAGCTCAGGACTGTTAGTCCTGAAACACTGTAAGTGAATTCCAGATCATGGGGGCTGATACCAAGGCTGTCAGTGGTGAGATGGTCGGCAGCTGTAGTTTGGGCTGGAGGTGCTATAAAGTTGGGGAATGTAAGGCCATATGGGAATCTAAACATGCAGCTGAGAATGGGGTGGCACGGTGGTGCAGTGGTGGAGTTGCTGCTTTACAGCGCCAGAGACCCGGAATTGATCCTGACTACGGGTGTTGTCTGTATGGAGTTTGTACATTCACCCGTGACCTGCGTGGGTTGTTTCAGCGTGCGCCTCCCGCAATCTAAAGACGTTCAGGTTTGTAGGCTAATTGACTTGGTAAAATTGTAAATTGTCCCTAGTGTTCTTAGGGTAGTGTCAGTGCGCGAGAATCGCTGGTCGGCATGAACCCGGCGGGCTGCAGGGCCTGCTTCTGCACTGTATCTCTAAACTAAACTAACTGAACTGTAGAGTAGTGCGAGTGTACGGCTGATCGCTGGTCTGTAAGGACTCAGTGGGCCTGATGGCCTGCTTCCACGTTGTATCTCTAAAGTTTTAAAGTCTAAAGAAAAATATCATTGTTCCATATCGATAATAAAACACTCTTGGCCTGATTGGTGATTCTTGCGTTTAGCTGTTAAATCAGGAAGTGATGATGGAGTGATATCACACATCACAATGCACTTCATAGGAGACAGCAGCTCCTCAACAAGGCAGTATTGATTTCTGTTTGCAAAGTAATAATGACCATAGTTTATTATTCTTTCCCTTCATCCTGCTGTATCATTTATTGCAGCACAGCAGCCACTATAATACATTTATAGCATTGATTAAGTTAAACTCAACCCATTTTCCTTCTCCACCCACTGCATCCAATCCTAACGTGTGCACACTCCCATTGAATGAAACCTGAGTGATACTGAGGTTGAAGCCCGAGAGGATTAAAAGCAAAGCAAAATTGGTTGTCTGTCAGAAGAGAAGCAGGTTTGTCAAGGACAGCTTCTCCTGAAGATCATCAATCAGTTCCTGAGGCGCTCCGTAAACATTTCATCAATCCCCTGTATCAAGAAAGGGTCCAATTAATCTTTGTCATTGTCACCTCATAGTAACATACTGTCACAGCCATTCTGTTCTCTATTGGAAATGTCCTTGTGGTCAGGTTTTCAAGATATGTATGAGCAGATAAAGGTGGTAGTGTGACTATCAGGAGCAGGGTAGGATATAAAGCAAACATTGTATCTTGAAGCAAGGATCTGCCAAGGATCTCTTGCAACCAATATGATATGCTCCATGGCAAATATGGTAAGATGTGAATGGAATGGATAACATGGTATCAGAGTCTTGTGAAAAGATTTGAGTGAGTTCTCATACCCAACTTTACCTAAGCCATTGTATGTTATCCTGTACTCTGCTCTAATATGTAAGATGTTAAAGAAGGAACTGCAGATGCTGGAGAATCGAGGGTACACAAGAGTCTGAAGAAGGGTCTCGACCCGAAACGTCGCCTATCTCCTTCGCTCCTTAGATGCTGCTGCACCCGCTGAGTTTCTCCAGCCTTTTGTGTAACCCTAATATGTAAGATGTTTAGTTTAGTTTATCATTGTCACAGGTACTGAGGTACTGTGAAAAGCATTTGTTTGCGTGCTATCCAGTTGGAGAAAAGACATGAATACAATCATGCCATCCATAGTACACAGATACAGGATAAAGGGTACAGCATTTAGTGCAAAGATGTAGCATTGAAATCCGATTAAAGATAGGCCAAAGGTCTCCAATGAGATTAATGGGAAGTCAGGACTGCACTCTAGCTGATGAGAGGAGCCACTGTCTGACACTTACCTATCACTAATGTCCAGGCAGCACGTCTGGAAGGTGTAGCTAGGTGACATTTCAGTTCAGGACTCTTCTCTTGGGTTGATTCCATTCTTTGAGTCTGAAAATGGCTTTTGACCTGAAACGTCAGCTACCCGTGTTCCCCAGAGATGCCGCCGTACCGGCTCAGTTACTCCAGCACTGGGTGATAGCTAAGAATGCGACAAAACAGCTTTTCACTGTAGCTGTGACAATAAACCAAACTGAACTAAACTAAACACTTTATGTTCTGTGCAAGATTCCACCATCTGCACTTCCTTGTGTCTCCATCTTGCGATCAGTGTTTACTGGTGGACCAAAAAGCTCCCTCTCTTGTCATCACGAATGTGCAATTTTATAGTTCACTTGAGAAATGTGTTCTTCCTCTCTGAAGCATTATGCTAACATTCTAGCTTTAGTCAAGAGTCCTGTCTGTTTAAGTTACCGCAAAAGTTAAAATCCTGTAGCATAGTGGTACTTCCTTCTCTGCCTACAGAAAAGAACATTAAGACGGCTGAAATCCGCCGTGATATATTTCAATGTACTGATGAAATTCTGTATTTCAATTCTGAGAAATACAGTGAATAGAAATTGGTTAACAGTTTTACTCCAAGCTCTGAGCCAGGAAAGTGAGACCAAATCTAATTTCATGAAATTCTCTGCTCTTCTATTTAGTGAAAGCATTAACCTATTTAATTTGAACCAGTTAATGCCTTCATTAAAGAGTAGCTGTGGATTTTCCAACATTAATACTAATGGACTGTGTGACTTTGGCACCTCATTTCACGTTTACTAACGTTTATTTCATAAAGTGAGTAAAGCAATCCAAACCATTAAATTGATAATGTACTTTGTTTTCTTTTATTGTTTTGACATTAATAATGGGGCTGGTTTGGTGTGAGCAAGTTGGGCTGAAAGACCTGTTTCCACGCTGTATGACTATGACTTCTGTCAATGTGATATGTAAACCTTGGACGAAAAGTTATTCCCTTATCATGTATCTGTACACTGTGAATGGCTCAATTGTAATCATGTATTGTCTTTCCATGGCTGGTTGGCACGTTTTGCACTGTACAGGCAAAGGTTTTCACTGTACCTTGATACATGTGACAATAAACTAAACTGAAATAAAAAAAAACAACAAAATTGCTGGAGTAACTCAGTAGGTCAGGAAGCATCTCTGGAGAACACGGATAGGAGACCCTTCTTCCGAATAATCTTCAATCAGTTGCTCGTGGACAAATCCCTTGTCCTCCATTTACTTATCTGCCTGCTGCTTATCAATCTGAAGAAGGGTCATGACCGCTGAGCTACTCCAGCAATGAGTGTCTCTTTTTGTAAATTGGCATCAGCAGTTCCTTGTTTCTACTCTGATGTGTGAAGAGCTTTAACAATCATGTTTCTCAACTCAAAAGCTCGGTAAAGAAATAATGGGGCATTTCCGTTCAATTGGACTACAGCTTTGAGCTTTTGGCAATGTTTATATCGCAAATGATGAGGACAGTTTAACAGGATGGTCTAATAATTCCATGTGAACTGGTGCTCGTTTGAGGTTTCATCCAGCATTAGCTCTTTAGTGATAAACACACCTTTTACCTGACCAAAGAAAATGTTTCAGAACAACATATTGACTATGTTCAATGGTTCTTCATTGTCATGTTTGCACAACACAGTGAAATTATTTCGCACAACCCAAAAATGCACAGTCGCCATATGTTGGCACCATTTACAAAGAAAAATAAAAATAAAACAAGTCCAGAGTCCGGTCCACATGGTGGAAGTGCAGGAGCGCCCCCGATCCAGGTAAGCTCAGGTAAGCTCCGGGCTGCTGAACGCCCACGCTCCGACGTCCCTTTTCTCGCCAGACAGCCTCGGAGAGCGCCTCCTGCAGCCGATCTTGAAGACGCTGGAGGCAATCCCAGGTCCCTCTTCTAGCGGCCTACTCCTCATGTGAGTGTGCAAAACATGTGGTGCTCAGAATGAACACTGAGAAAGATTAAAGCTATAAGAATGATATTGCTCTAACCCCATATATAAAAACAATTCAGCGACAAAACTGAAATAGATCATAGATAATAAATGCACCTTGCAGATATGTTGCACGTACACCACAAGATTTGCATGAAGTTCAGCATGAATTATTCTTTGTTGAGATGAGGGTGGCCCAGTGATGCATTCGTTAGAACTGCTGCCTCACAGTGCAAGAGACCTGGATTCAATCCTGACCTCAGATGCTGTCTGTGAAGTGCTAGTGTCCAGGGATTGTTCGTCGGTGTGGACTCGGTGGGCCTCAGGGCCCGTTTCCACACTGTATCTCTAAACTAAACTAAACTAAACTGTTTGTTCTACATTGTACAGCAGTGATTTTGAAAAATTAGCGACACATATCAGAGTGAAGTGATGTAAAACCCAAAAGAATTAGAAAGGTTGTTTCAATTAACGTGGGGAGGGAAATGGTGTTATGGTTTTCCTTTGTTTACTGGTTTACTGGTTGTAGCTTTTTACACACTGCCCATACTTGGAAATACAACGTTGCTCCTTCATTATTACTACAACAAGATCCTGGAACTCTCTCCCCAGCAATTCTGGATGTACCTTCAAACAATTTGGTTTCAGAGGACTATTTACCACACCTTTTCAAGGGCAGTAAGGGACGGCCAGTATTAAGACACTACACACCTACCCAGCCTTCACATCTAAGGCTTTGTGAAAAAGTGGTAAAACAACCATAAGGAGTGGAAAGAGTAATCTTAGTTAACTTGTGGGTGGCCTTAAGAGAACAGATCTATGCCACATTCACGGACTGTGTGAAAATAAGTGGTGTTACTTCTGTCACTGAATGTGCCATTGCCCTGCAGCCCTGCAATCCCATTAAAAACATACACAAGTTCTGGCCTTCAAACACCCCTTGAGTATGAAGGGATTGATTTTTTCCTCAATGTTTTTCCTCAATGTTCACATAACATTCATGCCACGCTGTCACAAAGTCTTTGTCTCTACCATGTGGGAGGAAACATAGGTACAGGAGTAGGCCCTTCAGCCCTTCGAGCCAGCACCACATTCAATATGATTATGGCTGATCATCCGAAATCAGTACCCCGATCCTGCTTTCTCCCCATAGCCATTGATTCAATTAGCCCTAAGAGCTATATCTAACTCTCTCTTGAAAACATCCAGTGAATTGGCCTTCACTGCCTTCTGTGGCAGAGAATTCCACAGATTCACAACTCTCTGGGTGAAAAAGTTTTTCCTTATCTCTGTTCTAAATGGTCTACCCCTTATTCTTAAACTGTGACCCCTGGTTCTGGACTCCCCCAACATCGGGAACATTATTCCTGCATCTAACCTGTCCAATCCCTTAAAAATGTTGTATGTTCCTATTAGATCCTCTCCCATCCTTCTAGATTCCAGTGAATACAAGCCCAGTTTACTCATTCTGTGGAATTTGCCTCAGAAGGCAGTGGAGGCCGATTCTATGTATGCTTTCAAGAGAGAGTTAAATAGTAGGTGTGTTACAATACTTACCTTCAGCGGTGCTGCAGTTCTGCCACTGACCGTGTGCGCGACTTTGGCGCCTTTGAGGGGGGGGGTGGGGGGGCGGGATTAAAATGCCGTTTTCTCCTGCCTGTCGGAGTCGATCTTTCTCAGGCTGTCAAGCTGCTGAAGAATAATCAATCCGACTTGCGTTCTCAAAGTTTAAAAAAAAATCGCGGGACAATTTAATCCCTGGAGTAAAATTTAAAAAGCTACTTCTAACGCCGTCAACGCCGACAACGGGATGGATCTCACGTAGGGGACAAAACATAAGGTAAGTTGTTTATTTTACATATAAACTTGCTTCTCAGGATTATTTTAATCCAAATTTATCCATTGGCTAAAATGTGATTATGGCCCAATACGAACCGGCAGTGTTTTTCCTGCCAATATGGGGTTCAAATTCACCACAACCGCAACGTTCCAAACGATCGCTTTCCACAAAATCTCACTTGCTAGATGATTTAAATGCCCATTACTTTACGGGAATTAAACACTAAAACCCTTCCATTTGGCTAATAAATTAATGGCAATGAGATTTAAAAATCATGTTATATTGTGAATTCTTGTGTGAATGTTATTTGGACACTTAGGCTATTTAAAAATGTTAACCTTTTCTTAAGAAATGGATAGATGTTTAGATCCAGTAATTGAATTTTGTAATTAGCTACAATTAGGTAACTAACTAATTATATGCTTTAATTTCAGGTCATCCAAGTAAGATTGTTTAATAATTGTTTTAGAATGCTTCAATCTATAATAACTGAAAATTTCATTCAGTTCTCTTAATTTTTAAGAAAGTTAATGGGCTTTTGACTGTCCTCGATCACAGCTTTTGAGTTAAGTCAATGGAAAAGCAATAGGGAACAAGATGCTAATTTCAGAGTATGAAAATGGCCATAACTTTTTTAATACCGAAGATATGAAAGTGAACTAGGTGTCAAATTAAACTTATTTTTATGCTTTATCTGATGGGATAAATTGCAGACTTGATTTTTAAAATCTCAAAATGTTGTAACATTGCTATAGATAGAGCTCTTAAAGGGAGCAGTCAAGGGATATGGGGAGAAGGCAGGGACGGGTACTGATTTTGGTTGATCAGCCATGATCACGGTGAATGGTGGTGTTGGTTCAAAGGGCCGAATAGCCTACTCACATACCGATTGTCTTTTGTCTATTGTCTATTCTTTCATCATATGTCATTCCCGCCATCCCGGGAATTAACCTGGTGAACATATGCTGCACTTCCTCAATAGCAAGAATGTCCTTCCTCAAATTAGGAGACCAAAACTGCACACAGTATTCCAGGTATGGTCTCACCAGGGCCCTGTACAACTGCAGTAGGGCCTCCTTACTCCCATACTCACATCATCACGCTATGAAGGCCAACATGATATTTGGTTTCTTCACTGCCTGCTGTACCTGCATGCTTACTACAGTGACTGATGTACAAGCACACCCAGGTCTCATTGCACCTCCACTTTTCCTAATCTGAAACCATTCAGATAATAATCTGCATTCTTGTTCTTGCCATCAAAGTGGATAACTTCACATTTATCCACATTATATGACATCTGCCATGCATCTGTCCAGTCACCCAACCTGTCCAAGTCACCATTCAGCCCCATAGCATCTTCCTCACAGCTCACACTGCCACCCAGCTTTGTGTCATTCGAAAGATAGAACCACTACAGCAGTTACGTGGGAGGAAGGATAGAACCACTGTGGTAGTCCTCTCCTAAACACTGTGAATGTAAGATAGAACTAGTGTACAGGTGATTGTTGCTTGGTATGGACTTGATGTTTTAAACTAAGCTAAAATGGTTCAAAAACACCATTCGCTCCAACCACCTAGTGGTCATTTGTAAAACAGCAAACCCGTCCACAACAGATTTGGTATGCTATTAACAAAATCCGTGATGAAGTGGTCAGTTAAAACAAGGATTTACTTTAATGATGGTCCATAAATGTTGTCCCTGATCTTCTTCCTCTGAGTAGGAGAACTGTTCTTTTTAAGTATGGAAAATTCTAGGGTTATGTATAGTTTCAGAGAAATGCCTGTAACCCACAAATAGGAAACACGGTCATCTGATGTTGCAAAGGTGCACTGGTAGTTTAGTTTAGATGGTTTAGAGATACAGCATGGAAACAGGCCCTTCAACACACCGTATCCATGCCGACCATCCATGCCTGTTCACACTGGTCCTATGTTCTTCCACTTTCTCACCCACCAGGGACAATTTACAGAAGGCCAATTAACCCACAAACCCTCAAGTCTTTGAGATCTGGGAGGACACCGAGCACCCGGAGGAAACCAACGCAGTCAGAGGGGGAATGTGCATACTCCATGCAGACAGTGCCCATAATCAGGATCGAACCCGGGTCTCTTGTGCTGTGAGGAGGCAGCTCTACCAGCAGCGCCACTGTGCTGCCCAGATTAGTTAGCTACAGATTAACACAGATCTTAGTTGATTTTAGATCTTCGTTAGAATTTGATATTTTGTGTAAAACTGCACCATGCATTCAAATCATGCTGAATCCATGGGAGTTGCCAGACCAAAGAAGACCAGACCAGAGATTTTCAATCTGTTTTATTTTGAGATAACTTGGGGATAATTTTAGAGATACAGCGTGGAAACAGGCCCTTCGACCCACCGAGTCTGTGCCGACCAGCGATCACCCATACACTAGTTCTATTTTACAAGCCAGGGACAATTTACAGAAGCCTGTTAACCTACAAACCTGCATGTCTTTGGGATGAGGGAGGAAACCAGAGCACCCAGAGAAAACCCACGCGGTGACAAGGAGAAGATGCAAATTCCACACACAGACAGCACCCGTAGTCAGGATCGAACCCGGGTCTCTGGAGCTTTAAGACAGCAACTCTATTGCTGTGCTACCGTTGTGGAGAAATGAGAGAAAACTGTTTGGGGAATAACTCCCACCATCATGACTCTTTTTGTTCGTGGTAGATTATACATTCCTGACAAATCTTAATACAGCGTGAGGATTTTACATCTCACAGTATTTCCTGTAGCTTTAAGGTGAGAGGGGCAAGGTTTTAAAGGAGAAGTGCGGGGCAAGTTATTTACAGAGAGAGGTCAGTGCCTGTAATGCTCTGCTAGGGATGGTGATGGGGGCGGATATATTAGTGGTGTCTAAGAAGCTTTTAGATAGGCACATGGATAAGCAGGGACTGGAGGGGTATGGATCACATGCAGGCAGATGGGATTAGTTTATCTTGGTACCATGTTTGGTACAGACATTGTGAGCCACCTATGCTGTACCTTGTTTTATATTATGTCCTGATATTGGGCAGTATTAATGGCGATTCTCTATACAAAGCCATTCTACTTAATTCAACTCCTCGGGTAGAACAGAATTTTAAATGATTTCATGCTCCTGTGTAATAAGATTACATCTAAGTACTACTGAATAATACAAATGTAAATGTACTACAGATACTATAGAAATCTGAAATAGACTAATATTCTTCGCGTTTCGCAAGTAGGCAACGTTGGTAGAGCGATCAATAATCTTTCATCAGAAGAGATAAAAGGTTGACGAAAGGTCATTGTTCTGAAATGTTAACTCTTTCCTCTTATTTTCCCATTTTTATCAAATCTTACATAACTGATCCACATTTATTAACTTTATACCCCATTCGGTTCTTAGATTTAATCAGAATGTTGGGATCTCTTCATGCAGTACGTATTCTGATAAATTGGGTCTTTACTTCCTCGAGGCTGTTGTCTTCTCCCTGCTAAAACAAAGCAGGCATTTATTGATGCAAACCTAAATGCCAACTAACTAATCAACGTGATGCACACAATCATTAATTAGGTCTACAATGGGAAAGGTTATGCAACATGGTGATAGGACTTTACTGCTGGAGATGCCATTGGCACCATCGGAAAAGGGGCAGTACGGTGATGCAGCTGTAGAGTTGCTGCCTTACAGCGCCAGAGACCCGCATGCAAACCTGACTGGATGCTGTCCGTACGGAGTTTGTACATTCTCCCTGTGACTGGGTGGGGTTTTTCTGTGTGCTCCAGTTTCTTCCCACATTCCAAAGTCGCACAGGTTTGTAGGTTAATTGGCCTCAGTAAATTGTCCATAGTATGTAGGATATAACTAGTGTTCGGGTAATCATTGGTTGGCATGGACTGGGCTGGCCGCAGTGTCTGTTTCCACACTGCATCTCTAAACCAAACTAAGCTAAAAAGTGTACTGGATAATGCTACCAGTGACAAATGAGTAGTTGTGTCTACCACAGAGTGAGTTGTTTAATCATGCCAGCCGAGAACTTGATTGATGTCACACTCCACTGAACAAGAGTAAAACAGAAGTCAGCATCCAAGTTGCCATGCAGACATTTTACATTGAAAGTCCTGTGCCGATCGTATTACTAAGATCCAAAAAAGAGTAATCAAGAACCATGCATTAAGCAGTGGTTAGACCTGCATTGTTAAATGTATTTGTTTAATTTAGTTTACTGATACAAGGCGGAAGCAGGCCCTTCGGCCCACCGAGTCTGCGCAGGCCAGCAATCCGCACACACTATCTTATACACTAACGACAATTTACAATTATACCAAGCCAATTAGCCTACAAACCTGTACATCCTGGAGAAAATCCACGCAGGTAATCCACGCGGAGAACGTACAAACTCCGTGCAGACAAGCGCACGTAGTCAGGATCAAACCCGGTTCTAAGGCACGCTGTAAGGCAGCAACTATACCACTGTGCCACTGTGTTGCCCCTACTTAATATCCATTACTTGATATCCATTAGAGACTGCATCACAAGATTGCGTATAGCCAACTACTGGGCTAGCCACATTGGTTCAATGGTTCAATGGATCTTTATTGTCACGTATGCACAGCACAGTGAAATTGCACAGTCGCCATATTTTGGTGCTGCTTACAAACAAAAAGAAAAGTCCAAAGTCCAAAGACCAAAGTCTAGTCCACATGCCGGAATTATGGGAATGCTCCTAATTCCTTCATGTCCCCTGAAGACTTGTCCTTAAATGGACCACTGGAAGACACATCCAAGACATAAAGTTGAAAGGTATTTACCTGAATGCGGAACAGGAAGGTTGATCTGCTGGGTGTTATCAATTATCCTAGCTGGAAAATTAAAATCTAGGTATCAGTCATAGACAAGATAAACTAGGCCACAGTGCCAAATCCAATTGGAATAACTTAACAACACTCTTTCATTCAGGTTCATGCGAGTAGATGCAGATTAATTTCTAGGGTGGTGCGGCACGATGGCACAGTGGTAGAGTTGCTATCTTACAGCACCAGAGCCGCGGGTTGGATCCTGACTATGGGTGCTATATGTACGGAGTTTGTACATTCTCCCCCTGACTGCGTGGGTTTTTTCCAGGAGCTCCTGTTTCTTCCTGCACTCCAAAGATCTACAGGTCTATAGGCTAATTATCCCTAATGTGTGTAGCATCGTTTTTAGTGTGCGGGATCATTGGTCGGCGTGGACCTCGGTGGGCCAAAGGGCCTGTTTCCGTGCTATATCTCTAAACTAAACTAAACTAAATTAAATTTCTACTTATTGCTTTATTATAATATAGTAAACCATACATAAGGTGGGAGCTTGGGGAAACTCCTGCTACAGTGTTAGGCTCAGAGAGGTTACCGCTGAATTTTCTATAGCTTCTTGGGTCACTGGTCCTGTATAGAACTGGAAGGCACTAACTTTAGCTCTGTATTTTGTGACCTTTATTATTACGTTAAAGTAAGTTACATAAGCGCAGCTTTACAAAGTGTTATTGTTCGCAGTGGGTGAAATGTCTCATTACTTCATTCACACATGGTTATGACCTTAAAGCAAACATGAAGATAGATGTATCTAAAAAGATGCTGCACCTATCTTTACGATTCTGCCCCTAAATATCTTAGCTTTGGACATTGCCAAGGATGTTGTTGCTAGCAGATCCTAAGAAAGTTGTATTTATATATTAAAAGGCACACTTTTATTTTACAATCTTTCCTGCAGGCTTACATTTAACAGAGTTCAAAGGAGGACATTAAGTTCTAGGAGCAGAAATAGGCCATTTGGCTCATCAAGTCTACTTCACCATTCAATCATGGCTGATCTATCTTTCTCTCTCAACCCCTTTCTCCTGCCTTCTCCCCATAACCCCAACACCCTTGCTAATCACGAATCTGTTCATCTTTTCCTTAAAATTACTCAATCTCCACTCTAAAAATATCAATTGACAGCCTCCAGAGCCATCTGTGAAAATGAATTCCACAGATTCACTACCCTCTGACTAAAGAAATTCCTCCTTATCACCTTTCTAAAGGTACATCCCTTAATTATGTGGCTATGTCCTCTGGTCCTAGACTCTCCCACAGGTGGAAACATCCTCTCCACATCCACTCTATTCAAGCCTTTCGCTATTCAGTAAGTTTCATTGAGGTCCCCTTCATCCTTCTACACACCAGTGAGTACAGGCCTAGTGCCGTCAAACACTCATCATACGTTTGTTCTGCTGTGTTTACATGATGACATTTAAAGATTCACTCTTTGAATACATGACAAATGCATTAATTGATCCTTGCTGAGCTTATTTAGTGCTGGGCTATTATTCCAGAGTTCAGTGGTCATGGGTTATGAAAATAGAAAACAAGGTCTGTGATTGCCAGCGGCCCCTGCTTGAAAATTACAATCCATGTATCAGCCGGAGACAAGATCAGTTTGGTTACGGTGCCAAATATAACTTGTCAACACTTTCTCATCTGGATTTATTCATGAGGGATTGAGGAATAAAGTAGCAGAGGACTATGGAATGTGACTGATGCAGAGAAATATATTCATCTACATGTACTTCTATGAACCTTATGTACTACAAACTGCACATTACACAATGTATATTCCACACATGCCAGGCATCTCACACGTTACACACTGAACATACCATTATCCACCTGTTCAGTGCATATGCTATGCAGCACATTATTATAATCCATAAACACTGCACATATTTATATACGCCAACAAATTGTCATGACATATACAGAAAGTTAAACGCTGCACTGGCCTTACAATTCACATGATATTTAATGTGCAGTTAATTGCACATTGGTCGTGCTATATGGTGCACAATGCAGAATGCACATTATACGTTCTATGCATTATACAGGACACCGCTTGCATCTCTACACATGTCATATGCCATACATACTACTCAATGCATTTTCTATACACTACGCACATGCACACTGACATGTGGCTCACATGCACGCACACAGGTGAAAACGTCACAGGTACACAGATACAGAACATGCACACAGACTCAGAGATGCACTGATACACAGACACAGAGGCACACTGGCATTCACACAGGCATACACACTTGCACACACACACATACACACACATGAACACACATGCACACAAACACGCACGCGCACACACACACACGTGATATACATGCATGATACACATGCATGACACACACGCATGACACACACACACACACACACACACACACACACACACACACACACACACACACACACACACACACACACACACACACACACACACACACACACATTTCAGCAATATTATCTGCCTGTCAAGATATCTGAGGAGGTGGAGTTTCTTCTACACATTTTGTTGGCCAGAATACAATGCTTTTTCACTCAATACTGTCCCTCAACTCATTTTCCTCAGTGGGGTAAATACAATGTGTTTAAGACTATAAGTGAGAAAACCAAATCCTTCATGGGCTATTTAATTAAATTTACGATCACAATTTATGATTATATCCACATAATCTTTACCATACCCTTAAGGGGTATCATGAAAGAAGTTTATTTTTGCTTATTGAAAATAGATGGGATATTACACTGAATGTACACATTAAGGGTGGCATAGTGGTGCAGCGTGGAGTTGCTGCCTCACAGTGCCAGAGACCCGGGTTTGATCCTGACTACAGGTCCTGTCTGTACGCAGTTTGTACATTCTCCCTCTGACTGCGTGGGTTTACTTCGGGTGCTCCAGTTTCCTCCCACATCCCAAAGACATAGAAGTTTATAGGCTCATCGGCCTCTGTAAACTTAATCCCTAATGAGTGAGATAGAACTAGTTTAAGAAAGCACTGCAGATGCTAGAAAATCAAAGGTAGACAAAGATGCTGGAGAAACGCAGTGGGTGAGGCAGCATCTATGGAGCGAAGGAATAGGTGATGTTTCGGGACAAGACCCTTCTTCAGACTGATGTGGGGGTGGGTAGGGGCGGGAAGAAGAAAGGAAGAGGCAGAGACAATAGGCTGTGGGAGAGCTGGGAAGGGGAGGGGAAGGAGGGAGAAAGCAAAAACTACCTGAAATTGGAGGTCAATGTTCATACCGCTGGGTTGTAAACTGCCCAAGCGAAATATGAGGTGCTGCTCCTCCAATTTGCGTTGGGACTCACTCTGGCCAGGGGGGAGGCCCAGGACAGAAAGGTCGGATTCGGAATGGGAGGGGAAGTGCTGAGCCACCTAGAGATCAGGTTGATTATTGCGAACCGAGCTGAGGTGTTGGGCGAAGCGATCGCCAAGCCTGCGCTCGGTTTCACCGTGTAGAGCAATTGACACCTAGAACAGCGGATGCAATGGACGAGGTTGGAGGAGGTGCAGGTGAACCTCTGCCTCGCCTGGAAAGACTGCTTGGGTCCTTGGATGGAGGCAAGGGGGGAGGTAAAGCGACAAGTATAGCATTTCCTGCGGTTGCAAGGGAAAGTACCAGGGGAGGGGGTGGTTTGGGTGGGAAGGGACGAATTGACCAGGGAGTTACGGAGGGAGCGAAAGGGGAGGAGATGGGAAGATGTGGCCAGTGGTGGGATCCCATTGGAGGTGGCGAAAATGTCGGAGGATTATCTGTTGTATGTGACGGCTGGTGGGGTGGAAGGTGAGGACAAGGGGCACTCTGTCCTTGTTACGAGTGGGGGGATGAGGAGTGAGAGCGGAGCTACGGGATATAGAGGAAACCCTGGATGAGGCTCTCACCAGGGTCTGCCTCACCCGCTGAGTTTCTCCAGCATTTTTGTCTACCTAAGATAGAACTAGTGCTTGGATGATAGCTGGTCGGCACAGACTCGATGGGCCGAAGGGCCTGTTTCCATGCTTTATCTCCAAACTAAATAAAAATAAACTAAATAATTTAATTTCATGGTTATTGGCATGTTGCTTGATCTTCGGTATTCCTGTTTTGCTTTTGACACACTTGTGAATATGTTTCTAGCTCAACATTTTATCTCAATTTTATCCAGCAGTTTTACTTTAAAAACAATCCAGAACGGCTAATATGTTCATTTGTGTCAGTCGATTCAGTTCCAAATATCTTTTTAGTTTAGTTTAGAGATACAGAGGGGAAACAGGCTCTTCAGCACACCGGGTCTGCGCCGACCAGCGATCTCCGCATATTAACACTACCCTTCACACACTAAGGACAATTATTTTTTACATTTACCAAGCCAATTTACCTACATACCTGTACGTCTTTGGAGTGTGGGATGAAAACGAAAATCTCTGTCATGGGGAGAACGTACAAACTCCGTACAGACAGCACCCGTAGTCGGGATCGAATCTGGGTCTCTGGCGCTGCAAGCGCTGCAAGGCAGCAACTCTACCGCTGCAATAATTGTCAAGTTATAACTATTCACCAATTAAACGCAATTCGTGAATGCTGCCGTTTTTGGTTGCATTTAGCAGCTGTTTGTTTGTTGTCCCCACTATTTACTGAGGAACACACGTTGTTTTAAGTGGTTACTTAACTATGCACCTGAAAATGACTGCATGAAGGCAGGAGGCCCCTGAACTTGCAAAATTGGTTCATTTTGATTACACTTGGTAATTGTGATGTTGTTAAAAATATCACAGCTTGATTCCATTTAACAACATGATGAATATGTTCATCGCTATGTTTGAAAACTCAAGGGGTAAAAATTCTCGTTTGGTTGCACACACCAAATGACATTATACCCTGCTTTGTACCCCTCCTGAAACCTTTGCACCATTGATGTCAATGTTGGGCAGTGGGTCAATATTGATCGCAGCTAATGCCCCAGAAGAAATTCTAATCTTTTATATTTTAATAATTACATCATTTATTTTAGCACTTGTAGGATCAAAGATGCAGGTTAATACACAAGAGGACACAAAGTGATGGAGTAACTCAGCAGGTCAGGCAGCATCACTGGAGAACATAGATGGGTGACGTTTCAGGTCGAGCCGACACATCACCCATCCATATTCTCCAGTGGTGCTGCCTGACCTGCTGAGTTGCTCCAGCACTTGGTGTCCTTTTATTTAACACTTACCTAGTGGCCTTCTTTTTCTCTTGATGGTCCATATCATCAGCATCACCATCCCAAGAGCTGTGGCTGATGCACATATTATTAAAACTGATATAAAAAAAAAGAAAATTATGGATAAAATGTTTGCACGCTAGTTCTGGTCTTAATAGACTGATATCCATTTACACGATGCATAATGTTTATTATCACGCCTTGATGAGCAAGCAGCATATTTTTTAAGGGTGTAATTTTTTAATATATATTTATGCTCTTTCTAATTATTCATGTGAAGAAGTGATCCACAAGAGTCGCTGCCTCACAAAGGCAGTCTTCATCATCAGAGGCCCACACCACTCTGGCCACACTCTCATTTCACTCCAGCCGTGCGGAAGAAGGTACTGGAGTCTGAAAACTGTCAATGTTGGACAGGAACGGCTTCTTCCCTACAACCATCAGGCCATTAAACAAAACAACCTCCAAATAAGCTCCGAACTACAAAGGAAATGGCGGACGAACTGAATACGTTTTTTTGCATCAATTTTTACATAGGAGGCACCAGCAACATGCCCGAAATTCAAGACAGTCAGGGCAAAAGTGAGTGCAGTCGTTATTACTAAGGAGAAGGTGCTTGGGCAACTGGTCGAGCTACTGTCTTACAGTGCCAGAGGCCCAGGTTCGATCCTTTGGGTGCTATCTGTGTAGAATTTACACGTTCTCCCTCTGAACGGTGGGTTTCCCCTGGGTGATCCAGTATCCTCCCACAAGTATGGGTTTGTAGGTTAATTGGCCTTTGTAAATTGCTCCTTCTTTGTTGAAAGTGAATGTAATATGAGATCCATAGAATGGATGTGAACAGGTGATCAATAGTTGGCGTGGACTTGGTGGGCCGAAGGGCCTGTTTCCATTCTATACCTTTCAATCAATCGATCAAAATTTGATTAGAGCACAGCCAGTTCTGGAGAGCAGGTCTTCAATTCTATTTTTGGGATATTATCTTTTCCCATATCTTTTGCTGTACCTAGTTCACTCAGTCATTACTTGTTATCATGTGGAGTGAATGGTGATCCCTACCTGGTTCTGTTTTATTGATGGTACACAAAAAGCTGGAGAAACTCAGCGGGTGCAGCAGCATCTAAGGAGCGAAGGAGATAGGCGACGTTTCGGGTCGAGACCCTTCCTCAGACTGTTTTATTGATAATGCTCTCCAAAAAAAATATCAATAAGACCAAAATGATGGGCTGCAAACCAATCCTTTTGTTAACATATTTGTTTTTCCTGTGCTTCAGATTTAGTCCTTTAATATTTATTGCTGAAATTATTCTGACAAGCGAGTTATATTGGAATTCAACAGTTAGGCCAAATTTAGACTTTAGAGATTAATTGCAGAAACAGGCCCTTTGGGCCACTGCATACGTGACGACCAGTGATCATCCCATACACTAGCACTATCCTACACACTAGGGCCAATTTTACAATTTTTACTGAAGCCAATTAACCTACAAATCTGCAGGTCTTTGGAGTGTGGGAGGAAACCATAACAACCTGAGAGAACCCATGTGGTCACAGGGATAACATATAAACTCCATACAGCCACCACCTGTCGTCAGGATCGAACCTGAGCCTCTGGCGCTGTGAGGCAGCAACTCTACTGCTGCACCACTCTGTCGCCAGAATTAGAATATACATTTCAGAAATGGTTGTGCTTAATCTAATATGAAGATATATTCCTGTGAATCTGACTTACTGTACATTAATTGCAGAGACATCGATCCAGTGTTGTCCTCAATATCTAAACCTGTTGAAAAGATATAAAACATAAGACCAAAATAATGCTCATAGTTATTCAAAAATCATTTAAAAAAAAAATACTTCATGATGTGCTATAAATGATGGTAAAAAAACTGAAAATATGGAAAAGAGAAGTATGTTAGAAAATACTAATACATTTATGAGATTTCAAATGTAAAACTATTATTTTGGGAAAAGACTTGCGTCACATAGCATAGAAAATCAAAACAGAGCCTCACATAACCTGTTGCAGATGTGCCTTGTGAGTTTAATTGGTAAAATAAATTAAGTAGCATTGCGGCAAAGTTAAAATGAAATAGAAAATCACTAGAAATTCACTGTCGATACGTGTACACAATAAATACTTTACTGTTATTTATCTCATAAAACATTTACATTAGTAAGTCCCTAAAGAAGACGGTAGTTTCTTCCAAATGGCTGCAGACGGCTATATTGCCTCTTAAATTTATATCTTATTCATTATATCATTTGTAGAAAATCTGTTATCTGTGTCATAAAAATGCATAACGCAGAGAAACCATTACAATGTTCACAAGCACGAAGCTTAAATTGTGAGGTTAAATTACAAACATACCAAGATAAATGGTGTGGTTCTGCATTTCGTTAAACGCTGGGTGGTTTATGATACAGATTAGCTCTTCCCCGGTGAAGTTGTTAGCGGTGATGAGCTGGCTCTCCACGGTCACTGTGCCATCATCATTATCAGTCAACGTGTATGTGCAATTCCCAACAATATTCTCTTTCCAGGCAATAGTTGCTGCCGGTTTACCCTTCGAAGCAATGCATCGAACCTTCTTCTTGCCATTTGGTAAGAAACTGATATTCAGAGCGATGACTGGTGGGGCTGTAACGATACATTTCTTTTTAGAATGATGAGCTTGGTCCAGCAAATGTACATTTATGGAGGTTGTGATATTCAACACAGTAACTGGGTGGGACTATAATGATAAGATTTTTTAGAATGTTGAGCTATGTCTGGCAAATGGAAAGACACAAAATGCTGGAGTAACTTCAGATGAGAAGGCCCTGACCTGAAATGTCACCTGTCCATGTTCTCCAGAGTTGCTACCTGACCTACTGAGTTACTCCAACACTTTGTGTCTTTCCTTGGTAAACCAGCATCTGCAGTATTTAGACTTTAGACATTAAACTTTGGAGATGGAGCGTGCAAACAGACCCTTCAGCCGACCAAGTCCCCGCCGACAAGCGATCACCCCGTACACTAACACTATCCTACACACTAAGGACAATTTACAATTTTACCAAAGCCATTTGACCTACACACATGTACGTCTTTGGAATGTGGGAGGAAACCGGAGGACTCAGAGAAAAAATCCACATGGCCACAGGGAGAATGTACAAGCTCCGTATAGACAGCATAGGCAGGATCAAACCCGGCCTCTAGCACAGTAAAGCAGCAACTCTATCGCTGTGCCACCCCAGTCAGTACCCATCTTCAGACTTCTTCAAATGGAAAGACACAAAATGCTGAGAATAACTTCAGACAAGAAGGGTTCCGACCCGAAACGTCGCCTGTCCATTTTCTCCAGAAATACTGCCTGATCCGTTGAGTTACTCTTGCACATTGCGTCTATCTTTGGTATAAACCAGCATCTGCAGGCCCTTCTTATTACAGCATCTGCAGTTTCATGTTTCTCCACCAGGTCTGGCAAATGTACATGGAGTTTCAGTTTGATTTCTTAATTTGGATTGTAAGAAAGGCTGTAATTTCACGGTAAAGTCCAAATTATCGTAGACTTCACCATGTAGAAATCTATCTGAAATGGAGTAAGGATTTGAATTGAAACCTGGAAAGTGATGTTAATTAGAAACATTTAAGAAAGAACTGCAGATGCTGGAAAAATTGAAGGTAGACAAAAATGCTGGAGAAACTCAGCGGGTGAGGCAGCATCTATGGAGCGAAGGAATAGGTGACGCTTCGGGTCGAGACCCCTCTTCAGACTAAAGAAGGGTCTCGACCCGAAACGTCACCTATTCCTCTCTATAGATGCTGCCTCACCCGCTGAGTTTCCCCAGCATTTTTGTCTACCTTTAATTAGAAACATAATATTTCATAAAAGTAATAAGAAAATGCAGGCCAATGCAGATAAATATCTATTAATTCCAAATGTTATAACAGCATTTGGAAGGCACTAGAAAAGATGAGACTCTCACCAATTAGAGAACAGTTCTGACCTTGTTCTAAACATTATAATATTTATCCAGTATTTGTACACTGTGAACAGCCTGTTTATAATCATGAAGTCTTTTCGCTGACTGGATAGTACGTAACAAAAAGCTTTTTACTGTACTTCGGTACACGTGACAATAATACACTAAACTAAACTAAGAAAATGTCTTCATTTGTCCTATGTTGAACTCCCATTATCTTAATTACTGAAAAAAATTGGGATCGGGAATCAGACCCAATGTTACCATGGTATTCTTGTTTAAAATTCTAGATCATTAACTGAATTTACATTTCAGAAACCATATGCCCTTCTAAGTAGAGAAGAGCAGTATGCTGTGTAGGAAGGAACTGCAGATGCTGGTTTAAACTGAAGACAGACACAAAATGCTGGAGTAACTCAGTGGGACAGGCTGCATCTCTGGAGAGATGGAATGGGTGATGTTTAGGGTTGAGACACTTCTTCGGACTGATATCCGGGGAGAGGGAGATACATAGATAAGGAAGTGTAAGGTATGAAAACAGGACAAAGGGAATTGAGATCAAGGAAAATGTCAAATAGATCATTGTTAGCTGGGAGAATGTAACAACTCGAGATAAAATGCAGTCGGAGACAGTAAGACTGGTCAGAGAACTGGGAAGGGGGAGGGATGGAGCAAGAGGGAAAGCAAGGGTTATTTGAAGTTAGAGAAGTCAATATTCATACCGCTGGGGTGTAAGCTACCCAAGCAAAATATGAGGTGCTGTTCCTCCAATTTGTGCTGGGCCTCACTCTGACAATGGAGGACGCTCAGTACAGAAAGATCAGTGTGGGAATGGAAGGGGGAGTATTTAGCAACCGGCAATATGTTGATTGCATTGTATACAGCCTGTCTCCCACAGATCGTCCTTTGTGCGAAGCCTACACTAACGTTATGTGACCACGTGTGTGCGCAGTGTCCCTGAGGCTTTACTGCCATGACTATTCCACAAGTTGGAACATACCTCAGCCAGTAGATATTGAGGCCCAGTCACTGGATTGTTTCAATGGCCTACTGACGGCTTGAGCTATCAAAGGACGATCGATAGTGAGCTATCAATATTACAATTTCTAAGTGTATCTCAAAATAAGGATAGTTCTAAAGGTAGAAACAAAAATTAAAATAAGACTTGAAAATCTATAAAGTCTAAAATAATAAAAATTGCATATTCACTTGAAAACTTGGTATAAATTAAATAGAGCCTTGATATTGATCAAACGAAAACACTTAGCTTCATCAACATTTCTATTGAAGGTTAGCAGTCACATTGGTACATGCACCAGCTATGGCAGCTGTAAATCTTAATCATATATGAAATGTGTCTGAGGCCTCTACTAAGGTATTATCTTTCCAGCTGTTATCAGGCAACTGAACCATCCAACCAACAACTAGAGAGCAGTCCAGAGCTACTATCTACCTCATTGGAGACCCTTGGACTATCTTTGATCGGACTTTACTGGGCTTTATCTTGCACTAAATGTTATTCACGTTATTCCCTTTATCATGTATCTGTACACTGCGGATTAATTAGTTTAGTTTAGTTTACAGTCACCTGTACCGAGATACAGTGAAAAGCATTTTATTTTGTGCTAACCAGTCAGCAAAAAGACTTTACATGATTACAATTGAGCCATCCACAGTGCACAAATACATGATAAAGGGAATAACGTTAAGTGCATGATAAAGTCTAGTAAAGTCTGATCAAAGATAGTCTGAGGGTCTCCAATGAGGATGATTGTAAGCGTGTATTGTCTTTCCGTTGACTTGTTAGCACGCAACAAAAGCTTTTCTTGGTATCGCGGTACATGTGACAATAAACTGAACTAAACTAAACTATTGAAATACCTTTGGACTGTATGGACCATCCAGTTGGATATCAGTGCGATCTTTGCCTCGACCCCCATTGACATGGAACTAAGGGAACCTTCTGCCACGTATCACCCAGATTGAATAGGAAGTGATTTCCTTACGTGTAAGGCGTGCGATGAGAACTTGGCAGACCTCTGTGAAGTTTATCTTAATGTTTCCATTAATTCACTACAGGTTCAATGTTTTTTTATTATCGCATAGAGTCATATAATCATACAACATGGAAACAGGCCCTTCTGCCCATGCCAACCTAGTCCCACCTGCCCGCATTTGGCAAATATCCCTCTAAACCTATCTGCAGTTCTTTCTTAAGCATCTGGAGTTCTTTGTTAAACTCTAAACCTATCATATCTATGAACATCTTAGTCACATGTTCTGAGGTACAGTGACATTATTTTTTTGTATACAGTTCAGTAAATTATTACTGGGGTCTCTCTTTAGCTGGCTAAATGCTATTCTATTTTCTCTGGTATAATCAGGAAATAATATTTATCTAGGCCTTTACAAGTACAAGTTGTATTCTGGACAGAAAGTAGGACAATATAGAATTAACACTGAGCACGCTAATCTCATGCAAGCAGAGGTATGCATATCATTTAGCTGTGTAACTTACTGTGATAAAGGGAAGTGTGCTGACAAGGCAAAATATTGTCACCATGCAAAGGTGAGCCTTATATGAAAAGATGATGAAGGCACAAGGGCTTCAACCCCATTACTAAGAAATCCCGTGTGATTTAATAAAACCTCACTTTCAATTTAAAATGCTGATCCAGTTTCAGCGTTATGAGCCTAATAATACCTTGTTCTTTTTTTGGCATGAGAAAATATAAATCATTATTCTAATATTCAAGCAATATTTAGATTGTTGATTTTTCAAAGTAAAACTTGCTATGTAGTTTACACTATCAAAATAATCCAAGTCAGATGAAAACATTTTTCTTTAAATGTTCTTTAAATGTTTCAGAAGGACCTTATTTCTTACTTATTCATTTTTCAGGACCTGAGCATTACTATCAAAATCAACATTTATTGTTCGTCCTTAATTGGCCTTAAATTGAGCGGCTTGTGGGTGCATTTCAGATGACATTTAAGAGTTAATCACATTATTGAGTATGGAGACACAGATAGGCCAAACTGTGGAAGGAGCAGATCTCTTAGAAACATAGAAACATAGAAATTAGGTGCAGGAGTAGGCCATTCGGCCTTTCGAGCCTGCACCGCCATTCAATATGATCATGGCTGATCATCCAACACAGTATCCCGTACCTGCCTTCTCTCCATACCCCCTGATCCCCTTAGCCACAAGGGCCACATCTAACTCCCTCTTAAATATAGCCAATGAACTGGCCTCAACTACCCTCTGTGACAGAGAGTTCCAGAGACTCACCATTCTGTGTGAAAAAAGTATTTCTCATCTCGGTCTTAAAGGATTTCCCCCTTATCCTTAAGCTGTGACCCCTTGTCCTGGACTTCCCCAACATCGGGAACAATCTTCCTGCATCTAGCCTGTCCAACCCCTTAAGAATTTTGTAAGTTTCTATAAGATCCCCTCTCAATCTCCTATATTCTAGAGAGTATAAACCAAGTCTATCCAGCCTTTCTTCATAAGACAGTCCTGACATCCCAGGAATCAGTCTGGTGAACCTTCTCTGCACTCCCTCTATGGCAATAATGTCCTTCCTCAGATTTGAAGACCAGAACTGTACGCAATACTCCAGGTGTGGTCTCACCAAGACCCTATACAACTGAAGTAGAACCTCCCTGCTCCTATACACAAATCATTTTGCTATGAAAGCTAACATACCTTTCGCTTTCTTCACTGTCTGCTGCACCTGCATGCCTACTTTCAATGACTGGTGTACCATGACACCCAGGTCTCGCTGCATCTCCCCTTTTCCTAATAGGTCACCATTTAGATAATAGTCTGCTTTCCTGTTTTTGCCATCAAAGTGGATAACCTCACATTTATCCACATTATACTGCATCTGCCAATCATTTGCCCACTCACCCAGCCTATCCAAGTCACCTTGCAGTCTCCTAGCATCCTCCTCACAGCTAACACTGCCCCCCAGCTTAGTGTCATCCGCAAACTTGGAGATATTGCCTTCAATTCCCTCATCCAGATCATTCACATATATTGTAAACAGCTGGGGTCCCAGCACTGAGCCTTGCGGTACCCCACTAGTCACTGCCTGCCATTGTGAAAAGGACCCGTTTACTCCTACTCTTTGCTTCCTGTTTGCCAGCCAGTTCTCTATCCACATCAATACTGAACCCCCAATGCCGTATGCTTTAAGTTTGTATAATAATCTCTTATGTGGGACCTTGTCGAAAGCCTTCTGGAAGTCCAGATACACCACATCTACTGGTTCTCCCATATCCACGCTACTAGTTACATCCTCAAAAAATTCCACAAGATTCGTCAGACATGATTTACCTTTCGTAAATCCATGCTGACTTTGTCCAATGATTTCACCACTTTCCAAATGAACAATAGAGCTGAAGAAATAGAGCATTTGCAATGTTCCTCTTCCTGAAGAACAATAGAGAACCTGATGAGTTCTTGTAACAATCCTGTCGTTTTGTGATAATCATTACTAGTGACTACCGGCAGTTTTTGTTTTAAATTCCAGATCATTAAAGTTAATTTAAATTCCACTGTTGCTACGGTGGGATTGAACAGGGTTTCTAGTTTGTTAGTTCAGGCCTCTGAGATAGTTGTTAATGTTATACATACTGTACACTGTTCCCTTATGGACAGCTATTGTTAAAGAGATAGGAAAGCTTAACAGTCTGTTCAACATGTACATTTTTTGTAATATTGTTTCTGGAAAGGCTATGTGGCATTTATGGGAATTAGACTGAAGCTTGTGCTGAAATGTAAACCAGCCATGTGACACTGAGGCCTGGGAGCCTCAATGTAATTAAAGCTACTGACAGCTGAACTAGAAATCAATAGCAAGAGAAGTCTGACAGCCCAATTCATCAGATCCATTAGCTAAGGTTGTGATAATTCCCTCCGCATTTAAATTCATGCAAACTGCTACTCAGAGGTGCATGTTGTGACACTGCCTAGACAGGAATGCAGGTGGTGAGGATTCAACCTGGCTTTAGATGTGGATTTTTTGATTGATAGGGAAGAGTACATTTCAAGACCTTTGCTTATAGATAAACAGACTGCTGCAATACAGTCTGGCATTTGCAATGTGCCTTAACTGTGTGCAGCACGCATTCAGACTCACAATTAATTAAATACGATAGTTTCACCAGCTTGATTGATTGATTTATTGATAGAAAGATACAGCATGGAAACAGGCCCTTTGGCCCACCGAGTTCACGCCGACCATCGATCACCTATTCGCACCAGTTCTATTTTATTCCACTTTTGCATCCAATCCCTACAGGCAAAGAGCAATATTACAGAAACCAATTAACCTACAAACCTGCATGTCTTGGGAATGTGGGAGGAAACCAGGGGACCCAGAGTTAGAGTTGCTGCTTTATAGCACCAGAGAACCGGGTTTGATCCTGACTAAGAGTGCTGTCTGTACGGAGTTTGTACGTTCTCCCAGTGGCCACATGGGTTTTCCCCGAATGTTTTGTCATCCTCCCACACTCCAAAAAGTACAGGTTTGTAGATTAATTGGGTTTGATAAAAATTATAAGTTGTCCCTTGTGTGTAGGATAGTGCTAGTGTAAGGGTTGATCGCTGGTCGGCGCAGACTCAGTGGGCCGAAGGGCCTGTTTCCATGCTGTGTCTCTAAAACTAAAAGATCCTGGCCAGCTTCCTGAAGAGTAAAATTTTGATCAAATATTGGGTGGAAGAAAGGTGAATGAAGGGGGAGAGGTTTAGTACAGCCTGGTTGAACCACAGAAGTGTCCTGAAGGGCTGCATGTCCATCCTCCCACATCAGTGACTTTCATCAGTTACAACACGTGACCTATCTGATATTTTGGTGACCGCCCTCTAGATTTCTGATCCATAGCACAATTGCCAGGAAAGTTCCAGATATGTTTGATAAAGTAAAAGATATATCAGTCTGTACAGGCAGCATAGAAACAGGTCCTTCAGCCCAACTTGCCCACACTGAACAACAAGTCTGACTGTCCTAGTGCCATTTCTCTGCATTTGGTCAATATCCCTCTAAAGCTATCCTATCCTTGAACTTGTCCAAATGTTTTTTTAAATGCTGTGATAGTACCTGCCTCAACTATCTCCCCTAACACCTCATTCCATATACCTACAAACTTTGTGTAAAAAAGTTGCTCCTCAAATTCCTATTAAATATTTCCTCCCTCAATTATTGCTCTTTGTCTGTAGGGATTGGATGCAAAAGTGGATCAAAATAGAACTGGTGCGAATAGGTGATCGATGGTCGGCATGGACTCGGTGGGCCAAAGGGCCTGTTTCCATGCTGTATCTTTCCATCAATAAATCAATCAATCAAGCTGGTGAAACTATCGTATTTAATTAATCCTCCCTCAATTTAAACCTACAGTATGTCCTCTAGTTCTTGATTCCTCTGCCCAGGACAGACGACTCTGTGCATTTACGCAATCTATTCCTCTCATGATCTTGTACAGCATTAAATGATCACCCCTCATCTCCCACCACTCCCAGTTGTGCTTGATTAAGGAGACATTTCTTAAAATATAATTACTTACTAAATGTTCACACCCCTTGATGTATGCAATATTCCACCGTTTTGATGAAAAGGTTACATACCCTTGGTTTCCAAGTAATCAACATGTGTTATCAGTAAAATTGAGTCATTCTTATCTGCAAATTACACAGCTGTTAAATTAAGAGACAAAATGATGTTTATTTTCCCCTGACAATTCTGACAAATGCAGAAAGCTGCAGTCCATTTTAGGTGTTAATTTGGATTTTAATGAAGCAACATAGAAGGTGATAGGATAGTTTCTCTTGATATTACATCTGGAGAATTAGTATCTGCAAAATAGTTGGTACATTTTTTTCAAGTGGTTGGGAGCCAAATGTGATCATCCATGAAAAAAGGTAATAAAGATCATGGGGAACACAGTGGGTAGCGCACTGGCACAATGGGTAGAGTTGCTGCCTTACAGCGCTAGAGACCCGGGTACGATCTTGACTTCAGCTGTTGTCTGTGTGGAGTTTGCACATTCTCCCTGTTGGTCTCCGCCGGTGCTCCGGTTTCCTCCCACATCCCAAACATGTGCAAGTTTACAGGTAAATTGGCCTCTGTAAAATTGTCCCTAATGTGTAACGACTGTGTGTAATTAGTGTGTGAATGGGTGATAGATGATCGCCATGGACTTCATGAACTGTTTCCATTCTGCATCTCAAATAAAAACCTTGTTCCTGAAACTATATTGTTTACTAACCCAAGAGGCTAAATCAATTCATAAATTCATGTCATAGGTGCAGAATTAATCCATTCAACCCATCAGGTCTACTCTGCCATTCAATCATAGCTGATTTATCTTTCCCTCTCACCTACATTCTCCCCATAACTTTTAACACCCTTACTACTCAAGAACCTGTCAATCTCTGTTTTAAAAGTACCCAAAGACTCCACAGCCATCTATAACAATGAATTCCATGAATTTACCACCCCCTCACTAATATTCCTCCTCATTTCCTTTCTAAAGGTACCTTTTATTCTGAGGTTGTGCCTTCTCGTCCTAGACTCTCCCATTAGTCAAAGCTTTCTCTCCATATCCACTCTATCCAGGCATTTCACTATTCTCTACGTTTCAATGAGGTTCCCCCTCATCCTTCTACACTCTAGCGAGTACAGGCCCAGCGCGGTCAAACGCTCGTCATTCATTAACCTGATCATACATACTCGTAAACCTCCTCTGGGCCCTCTCCAACAGCAGTACATCCCTCCTCAGGTTTTTGTTTAGTTTGGAAGATTCAGCGTGGAAACAGGCCCTTCGGCCCACCGAGTCTGCACCGACCAGCAATCCCCGCACATTAACACAAGCCTACACACACTAGGGACAATTTACACTTATACCAAGTATACAAACCCAAGCAAATTAACCTAAACCTGTACGTCTTTGGGATGTGGGGGGAACCTGGAGATCTCAGATAAAACGTACGCGGTCACGGAGAGAACGCCCAAACTCTGTACAGACAGCACCCATAGTCGGGATCGAACCCGGGTCTCTGGTGCTGCATGCGCTGTGCGGCAGCAACTCTACCGCTGTGCCACCGTGAGGGCCCAAAAGTGTTCACAATAAATGGCCTAATGTTCAGAATTATACCGCGTGACATTGAAAGCAAACACATTCACAGCACTCTATAGAACTGTCTACAAATGAGATCCAACATCACAGCTCTTTAAAAGGTTTGGGCCAAAACATTTTCTTATCAGATGTTGGCACACTTGCACTTGATGTCTACATTTCCCTGTATGGTGCCACTGTTTTCTTTTTAGTGCATACATTTCCCATATGCTGTTCTCACCTTACTTCGCATGGAGAAAATATTCATCGGTACTGCCAGGTCGTTAAATTTTCAGTGAAAAAATGTCACTAAAATTTGACAGGCAGCGTTGCATAGTGGCAACATAACATTTAATTGCCTTTATGTTGAAATTGAAGAGAAGGTAATCCAAATGCTCTGTCTATTTGGGATAATTGGCTACAGAAGATTTTATTTTCTTCACAGCCATCTCCATTCAATCAAGCTGCATGTTCAAGCAGAAAGCTGAGAACTTACTATATACAATGTACAAAAATATTAGTTGCTAACTGATGGATAAGGGAATATACATTAATTATAGACACAAAGTGGTGGAGTAACTCAGCATATACTCTGGAGAAAAAGGACGGGTGACATTTCGGGTCAGGACCCTTCTTCACACTGAATGTAGAAGGGAGGGAAATGGAGATAAGAAAAGGCCAGAACAAATCAGGGCCGGCAACAGATGACAAGGAAAAATGGAGCCCATAATGGCCCATTTTTGGCTGGGGAAGAGGTGAAAACGAAGAGATGCAAGGATACGAACAGTGGAATTAGTGGGATGACTAGGGTTCTGGTGTGGGGGAGGAATGCAGGGGTTACTTGAAATTAGAGAAACCAACGTTCATACATGGGTTGTAAGCTGCAATTCCTTTTTATATATTAATTCTAAAAGGAAAAATGTCCACACCAACCCACATCAACTTCTACAGATATGCTGTAGAAAGCATTTTATAGGGATGCGTCACAGCCTGGTTTGGGACCATCTCCATCCAAGACAGCAAGAAAGTGCAGAGAATTGTGGACGGAGGCCAGACCATCAAGTAAGCAAGCCTCCCCTCCGTTGACTCCATCTATACTTCATGCTGCCTCGGCAAGTCCACCAGCATAATCAAGGACCAGTGTTAACCCGTTCACTCCCTCTCCTCCCCTCTCCCATCAGGCAAGTGGTACAGAAGTTTGAAAACGCACACCTCCAGATTCAGGAACAGTTTCATCCCAGCTGTCAGCAGACAACTGAACGGTCTTCTCATCAGCCAGACTACAGTCCTCACCTATCAACCTCATTGGAGACCTGTGAACTATCTGAAATCAGACTAAATTGGACTTCATCTTGCACTGCATCCTGTACCCTTTATCTGTGCACTATGTATGGCTTGTTTGTGATTGTGTATAGTCATTTCTTTGACAGGATACCACACTCAGATAAAACAGGGGCGGGAAATTACTCGGTGAGACCAAGCGGAGGCTTGGCGATCGTTTCGCTGAACACCTCCGCTCGGTCCGCAAAAACCAACCCGACCTCCCGGTCGCTCAGCACTTCAACTCCCCCTCCCATTCCGTATCCGACCTCTCAGTCCTGGGCCTCCTCCATGGCCAGAGTGAGCAACACCGCAAGTTGGAGGAACAGCACCTCATATTCCGCTTGGGGAGTCTGCATCCTTTGGGCTTGAACATTGAATTTTCTCAATTCTGTTAACCCCCTGCTCTCTCCCTCCCCCTCCCCACCTCTCCCTCAGCCCTCGGGCCCTGGCATTCCCTCTATCTCTATCTCCCTCCCCCACCCTAGTCGCACTAGCTTCTCATTTTCACACCACAAACAGCTTACAATGGCTTGTTCCCTTTATCATCGATACTTTTTTGCATATCTTTCATTCATTGTTCTTTATCTCTCCACATCACCGTCTATATCTCTCGTTTCCCTGATCCCTGACCAGTCTGAAGAAGGGTCTCGACCCGAAACGTCGCCTATCTCCTTCGCTCCTTAGATGCTGCTGCACCTGCTGAGTTGTTTCAGCTTTTTGTGTAACCCGCGGGAAATTACTCAGCTGGATAAGAGCTGTGAACGGCGTACAATCGGATAAGATATGATTGCGATATATATAAAGTGATTTGGATGTAAAAATAGGCAGCTTGATTTATAAGTTTGCAGATGAAACCAAGATTGCTGTGTTCGCAGACTGCGAGGAAGGCTGTCAAAGTATACAGTAGATTTCGATCAGCTACAGAAATGGGAGGAGAATTGTCGGATGGAGTTCAAGCAAGTGCGAGGCGTTGCATTTTGGGAGGTCAAATGTAAGGGAAAGCATATGCAATTAATGCATGATCATAAACAGCCTTAGTGTAGAAACGGGCCCTTCAGCCCAACTTGCCCATACCGCCCAACATGTCCCAGCGACTCGTCCCACTTGCCTGGGCTTGGTCCATAACCCTACAATCCGGTCCTATCCATGTATTTGTTCAACTGTTTCTTAAATGATGGGATAGACCCAGCCTCAACTACCTCCTCTGGCAGCTTGTTCCATACACCCACCACCCTCTGTGTGAAAAAGTTACCCCTCGGATTCCTATTAAATCTTTTCCCCTTCATGTTGAACCTATGTCCTCTGGTCCTGGATTCCCCTACTCTGGGTAAAAGACTCTGGGCATCTATCCGATCTATTCCTCTCATGATTTTGTACACCTCTATAAGATCTCCCCTCATCCTCCTACGCTCCATGGGGTCCAAGTCCATAGTTTCCAGAAGATGGCAACACACCACAACATGGCGCATGATGGCGCAGCGGTAGAGTTGCTCCCTTACAGCGCTTGCAGAGCCAGAGACCGGGTTTGATCCTCACTATGGGTGCTGCCTGTACGGAGTATGTACGTTCTCCCCGTGACCTGCGTGCGTTTTCTTCGAGATCTTCGGTTTCCTCCCACACTCCAAAGATGTACAGGTATGTGGGTAAATTGGCTTGGTAAATGTAAAAATTGTCCCCCATGTGTTTAGGATAGTGTTAATTCGCGGGGATCGCCGATCGGCGCGGACCCAGTGAGCCGAGGACCCTGTTTCCGCACTGTATCTGACTAAACTAAACTAAAGTAGATAGAGTAGGAAAGCAGACATATGACATGTTTGTGTTCATAAGCCGGGGCATTGAGTATCAGAATCAGAATGTGATTTTGCATTTTCATAGGATTTCAGCTAGGCAACATTTTTATGATTGTGTGCATTTCTTGTCGCCCCCTTTCAGGAACAATGTGGAGACTTTGGAAAGGCTAGCAGAGGAGGTTTCCCAGAATGTTGCCTGGACGAGGGAATATTAGCTGCAGGAAGAGGTTGGACAGAAATGGATTGTTTTCTCTGGAACGCCGGAGGTTGCAGGGAGACCTGATAGAAGTATTTAAAATTATGAGGTAAAATGTGAGGCATTATAAGTGGACAATCAGAACCTTTTTCCCAGGATTAAAAAAAATCAAATGGTAAAGGACAGAGCTTTAAGGCGAGATGCGCAAAGTCTAAAGGAGATGTGCAGGGCAACTTTTTTACACAGAGGGTGTTGAGTGCCTGAAATGCTGTTGATGTTGGGGCAGGTACAGTAGTGGGAATTAAGTGACTTTTGGAGAAGGCACATGGATATGCAGGGAATGGAGGGATACGGATTATGCACAGGTAGATAAGAGATGGTTTCATATTCAGCACAGACATTGGGGGCCGAAGGACCTGTTCTTGTGCTGTACTGTTCCCTGTTCGACACTCGACACCGTTACATGACTACAGTTTCTTTTAAGACATTTTAAAATTAAAACAAAGGTTAAAAAGAGACAAAACACCCCTAGAGCGTTAATATTATAGATTGAAATTAGATCGGATGGAGGGGAAGCAAAATAGCTTAGATGGGCTGAGACCTTTCGAAACACAAAAACAAAGAATACCTGAAAGAATAAACAAAGAAAAGATAGATAAAGAGATGCTCTCTTGAAGGAAGATGTAATTGTGTAAATGCAGAATGTGGGAATGGTAATGAAGGGGGATGTGAAATAAATAAACTTTGATACAGTAACTCTCTAATAACTCTGTTTTGTTCAAGACTCCAGTATCTACTGTCTCTTGTGTCTCCAATAAAAAACTAATTAGTAAAGTAATAGGTTTTATGCAAGTATGACTTATTGCAACACTGGGTCCAAAGTAAATCTATTCTTGGAAAAACAAGGAATTGCAGATGCTGGTTAAAATAACTTCTTCAAAGTCAGTGTGAAAGCTCTCGACACAAAATGTCACCTGTCCAAGTCCTCCAGACATGCTGCCTGACCTGCTGAGTAATGGGCTTATCCCCCTTAGGCGACTGCAGGAGACTATGCAGTCACCACATGGTCACCACATGTTCGCGGGTGGTTGCCGGGGAGTCGCCTTCATGGTCGTGAGGAGTTCCCGCTTTCTGGAAACTAGTCGCGGCCTCATTATGGTTGCCACAAATTTTCAACATGTTGTAAAATTAGCGGCGACTAGAATGAAGCCGCCATGGAGAGTAACGAGAATTCTCGTGCCGTAGGTGGTGTTGCTAGGAGGTCCTAGTGGGTTGCCAGGAGGTCAAAGGTTCTCTTAGGTTCTTGTAGGTTGTAGCCGGTGCTGACCGGTGAATTTCATTGGCTCATTGGGAAAATAAACATAAGCAGTAGTTTTCAGAACCAAGGATAACCGACTGGTAATGTTAATGTCCGCCGAGCTTCACAGCCGTGTATCTCTGGCTTCTTAAAAGTTGTCTCCACTCCTTCTCCCCCCTTCTCCCCCCTCTCCCCCCCTTCTCCCCCCCTCTCCCCATCTCATTTAAAGGACTTACCGTACACTGTGCTTTTTAGCTTCTTAATTACAGCCCCAACCTTCCTGTTCATCGGGGTGTGTGTCTGCATCACTTTGGCATTGCACCATGTGAATTTCACTCAGACGGCGCTCCCCTCACTTGCCCTGTCCCCTGCCTGCATAACGGGCTGGTGAAGGAAGCAATGTGTTTGTGTGTGTGTGTGTGTTCCACTCTGACAGTCACCGTTCCAGTTGCCGGTTTTTCAGGCGACAGTCGCCAGCAGTAGCCTGAAAAGTCACCTAAGTTGGACAGGCCCATTACTCCAGCACTTTGTGCCCTTTTGTAAATATATTCTTCTCATACCATTGTTTGTAAATATGCCCATCCATAGAAGATGCCAATAAAATGGAAACTAAAAGTATCAGTGTGGGACATGATAGGTGTGGCATATATGACTGCTCATGGCAAATGCTATTTCTTTTATAATGTGTATTGTTTTACTTTTTTTTTGCCCATTCAGTCATGTTCATGAAGACTGTGACTTTGTATTGCTTTGCAGATACTATCACAACATTTAAAAACATTTGGACCGGTACATGGATAAAAATTGTTTAGAGGGATATGGGCCAAACGCAGGCGGGACTAGTGTAGATGGGGCATCTTGGTCGGCAAGGGCAAGTAGGGCCGAGGGGCCTGTTTACACGCTGTATGGCCCCATGACTATATTCCCAGTGCCTACCCAAAATTTGTAGAACAGATGATCCAACTCTTAAAGCCTGACCCAGTGAAGACAAGCACACCATACACCTTAATCACACAATACTTCTATCTTTATTGCCACTTTCAGGTAACTATCCTACCAACTAGAGAGCACTCCTGAACTACTAGCTACCTCATTGGAGACTATCTTTGGTTGGGCTTTACCGGCTTTATATTGCACTAAACATTGTTCAAGTTATTCCCTTTATCAGGTATCTGTGAACGGTGGATGACTCGATTGTAATCATGAATTGTCTTTTTGCTAACTGGTTAGCAAGCAACAAAAGCTTTTCACTGCACCTCGGAACACGTGGCAATAAACTAAACTCAAACTACTTTGTACCCTATAGTCCCTCCATTCAGTAACATTCCCTGGACCCTGCTATTCATTGTGTTTGTGCTGCCATGGTTTAACTTCACAAAATAAATCACTTTGCACGTGTCCAAGTTGCCATTACCTTGTCCGCTTTCCCATTTGATCTACATCCTATTGTAACCTTAGACAACCTGCATCAGTGTCCACTATGTCATAGAGTCATAGAGTGATGCAGTGTGGAAACAGGCCCTTCAGCCCAACTTGCCCACACCGGCTAATATGTCCCAGCTACGCTAGTCCCACCTGCCTGCGCTTGGTCCATATCCCTCTAAACCTGTCCTATCCATGTACCTGTCTAACTGATTCTTAAATGTTGGGATAATCCCAGCCTCAACTACCTCCTCTGACAGCTCGTTCCATACACTGTAAAGTTACTAATCACGCCATTTATTTGCTCATCGAAATCATGAATATAGGAGACAGATAACAAAGGACCTAAAACTGATTCTTATGGCACACATCTGATCACAGGTTTTCAATCTGAAAAACAACCTTTCATTACCAAGAAGAAGTGTCTGGAGAAGAGTTCTGCCCCAAAGCGTCACCTATTCCTTTTCTCCAGAGATGCTGCCTGAGTTGCTGAGTTACTCCAGCGTTTTGTGTCGACCTTCACTACCAAGCTCTGCTTCTCACCACTACACGAATTTTGCATCCAATTTGCTAGCACATCCTGTATCCAATCTGTTCTAACCTTTGGAATTGACTATCATGTAGGAGCTTGTCGAAGGCCTTGATAAGGATCATGTAGACAATGTCCACCTCCCTGCTCTTGTCTTATCTCAGTCCTCTTCTATAAACTCAATCAGATTATGAGACATGATTACCCATGCACAAAGCCATGCTTGTGATCCTTAATCATGCAAGTAAATCCTAACCCTCAAAATCCCTCCAATAACTTGTAACTGCACTGACATCCTCTGGGTGCTCCAGTTTCCTACAAATCCCAAAGACGTGCAGATCTGTAGGTTAAATGGTCGCTGTAAATTGCCCCAAGAAACTAGGGAATGGATGAGAAAGTGAGATAACATGGTATGTAGGGAGTGCATAAGAAAGTGGGATGACATAGAACTCAAGTGAACGGGTGATCGATGGTCAGCATGGACTCGGTGGGCCGAAGGGCCTGTACCCATGCTGTGTCACTAAACTAAACAGAACCTTTCCCTCCACTGATGTAAGGCTCATTGATCTGTGGTTCCCTGGCTTTTTCCTGCTGATCTTCTTAAATAGAGACACAATATTAGCTATCTGCCAGTCTTCCAGTCTCACATTAGTGGCTAATGAACATACAGAAGTCTCTGTCGAAGCCCCAGCCTTCTCCTCTCTTGCTGCCCATAGTATCCCAGGTTAGGCCTTGGGGATTTACCCACCTTCCAAGACCTCCCACAGTATCCCGATTACTTCAACATGTTGCATGGCATCGTGGAGAATGGGGGAACTCTACCTTTGACTACAGTAGGTTAGCAAGCTATTATTCTGGCCTCAAACCTTGATGTTTAATTCCCAAGTATCTATTGCCACTGATGTTTTCATAGGAAAAGTGGATAAAAACATTTGTCATACATTTACCTGTTTGATACAAAGGTGGAATCCGATCTGGGAATATGAGCAAAGCTTAAGATGAGGGGTAAAGATTTATTAAGAATCTGAGGGATAACCTTTTCACACATAGGGCAGTAGGTGTATGGAACGAGCTGCCAGAGGATGTAGTTCAGGCAGGTTCTATTACAACCTTTAAGGAACATTTAGACAGGTACATGGCTAGGCCAGGTTTAGAGAGATATATATAGGCCAAACGCAGGTAGGTGAGACTAGCGTAAATGGGACATTTTGGTTGTTGTGGACAAGTTGGGCCAAAGGGCCTAATTTCTCAATAATGGCTTCCTACAATTATAGCTGGGCTTGGTGAGCCAGGCATATTGTTCTCCATGGCTAAGAAAGGTCATAGGTGTCATTGGAGGGCTTGCAACAATGGTTTATCAAACTAATTCCATGGGTGGGGAATTGTTAGAACATAGAACAACACAGCACAGGAACAGGCCCTTCATCCCACACTGTCCGTGCTGAACATGGTGCCAAGTTAAACCAATCTCCTCTGCCTGTATGTGATCCATACCCCTCCATTCCTTGCACATCCATGTGAAACGATTGTTGCCAATGAAAGGGGAAATAACAGCAATAGTTCAATTTTACACATATTTGTATCATTACTTCATAAAATTATGAAAGGGAGTGAAGATATGCAACCCACAATGGGTTCAAATTTTGGATTGAGGAAGAATGTGTTTTAGCAACTAGGCAAGGTTTAGTGAATCAGTGGAATTCATTGCCACAGACGGCTGTGGAGGCCAAGTCATCGAGTATTTTAAACCGAAAATTGGTAGGTTCTTGATTAGTAAGGGTGTCAAAAGTTACAAAGAGAAGGCAGGAGAATGTGTTTGAGAGGGAAAGATAGATCAGCCATGATCGAATGGTGGAGTAGACTCAATGGGCCGAATGGCCTAATTCTGATCCCAGGTCTTATGATCCTATGATCATTACTTCAACCACTAGCCTTTGCATTAATAGAACTGTTAAGTATTATAATATTTAGCACTGGCAGATTAAAAGTTGTGGTTTGGAATATACATCAGACACTCAGTGTGAAGAAAACATTGGTTTTACCATTTTTCTGTGTTAAATAACCTCAATGATAAACCGTCAAAATGTAAATATTATATCTCATGTGCGAAAGTACTTATATTTTTATGAACTTGATGCAAAGCAGTCTGACAAGAGTTATATTGTGGTATTCTTACCTATTATGGACAGGAAAAAATGTTTTTGAAAAACTCCCTGATGAGCTGAAATTTCACAGGTGTAATTTCCATCATCGGCAAACTTTACCGGCTGTATCTGGAGACAGGTTCCGTCAGAGGATGAAATTGTTAGTCTGTCATCATTGAGGAACTTAAACAATCTATGGTGAGCACTGTAGGCTACGATGTCTTTCATCATTGTCCTATTCGATCGACTCCATTTGACCATTATAATTTCTTCAGATGGCTGATTAGTGGAGCAGTTTAAATTGACCTTGCCTCCCAATAGTGTGGTCACAGCAACTCCATTTTCTACAAAACAATGCAAAGGTTTTCAATGTAAAGTGTGTAATATTTGCAAATAATAAAATAAGTGGTAACAGTGTTAGGTTACCACAGTTTAGGATTTTTGACGACAGCACAATTAATTTTATGTTTATAATACCAATAATTTTCTATTTACTATAAATGCGGGCAAATAGGACTAGTTTGGCATTATATATTATATAATATCATACCTATAATACAGTCTATAATAAAAAGGAAAACACTGAAAACACAAACAGTCCAAAGTGCAAACTCCTCCAATCGACCTTGCTCCTTTCTTGCATATTCCTCTTCCCCCATCCCCTGCATCCTTATCACCCTGTTGCATTTCCCCTCATTCCCCCACACTTTCCCGCTGGGTCCACTTCCCCTCCTCATGCTCCTGCCCACCACTCCTTCTGCAGTTCCCATCTGCCACCACCTCCCATTCAGTTCCAATCCTCATGGTCCTATCGTATCATATTCCAGAATCTACAGTCTTCTGCGCCCTAGTTACTGTCATTATCTCTATCTATCCCTTCTCCCACTTGATTCTTATCTGGTTGTCAACAGTCTGAAGAAGGGTCTCGACATGAAACGTCGCCTATTCCTTTTCTCCATAGATGTTGCATGACCCGTTGAGTTGCTCCAACTCTTTGTGTCTATCATCCCTCCTCAATTATATCCACTTCTCATTTGCTAGCTCTTGGCCCAGCTCACCCCCACCTCTTTACACTAGCTACTTCCCCTCTTCTCTTTCAGTCTAGATGATGGGTCTTAACCTGAAAAGTCTACTGTTCATTTCCCTCCACAGATGCTGACTGACGTTGAATTCCTCCAACTGTTCTTTGGAAACAGGCCCTTCGGCCCATCGAGTCCACTCTGACCATTGATCACCTGCTCACACTAGTTCTATGTCATCCCGCTTTCTCAACCACTCCATACAAGCCAGGGGCAAGTTACAGAGACCAATTAACCTACAAACACGCAAGCATTGGGGATGTGGGAGGAAACTGGAGCACCTGGACGAAACCCAAACGGTGACAGGGAGAACGTGCAAACTCTGCCCAGACAGCACCCGAGGTCAGGATCGAACCCGGGTCTCCGGCTCCGTGAGGCAGCCGCTCTATCACTGCGCCACTGTGTTGCCTCCTTGCCACTTATCCATGCAGCATGTCCAATAAATCTTGCTGCATTCTGGCAAAGGCACAAGAGACTGTAGCTGCTGAAATTGGCAGCAAAGAACATTAACGCAAGATCTTGACCCACAGTCTCCACAATCCCTGAACCTCCACAGACACCTGGTCTGAGATGCTCTAGCAGTTTGTTTTTTACTGCTGTGTTGTTTGGAGCATTTATATTTTATTAATTATGTACCATTGGAAATAGCACAAACGGCTCCCAAAATGTCCGTCAAAATACAAGCAAAATGATCATGTGGATAGCTTGTGTGAGGCGTGACTGTGGATAATGCAATCTGCTGAAGTTCTGTTCCTAACTTTGTTTTTGTTTTTGGAAACAGCAAAATAGTTCCAGGTGCACTGATAGCATGAGGCATGAAATGTTACACCACACTGGAGCGTGATTGCATCTTTTATCTCACAATTTCTGCGTCAATTAAAAGAAGCTAAACCAAACCATCTGTAAATTGCGTTCTTTTGCCAAGATTGCACTTAAACTCTTTTCTAAAGAGGAAGCATGCTGTTGATCAATGAGGCAGCAGTTATGTATCTATGGCCTCAATGCATCCCCAAGATCATTAAATGTCAAGATTATACACAGTTACTCCTTTAAAAGCAAGCCAGCTTCCTGATTCAATGATACGCAACTGTGTGTTTTAAATTAAGTAACTTACAAATATAGAATATTTTCCACATTGTTTGAGTAGGTTTGATAGAACCCATTTTCAAGGCACCTAAAAGTGGCCTCACAACTCCACAATGGTTGTTGTGGTTATGGTACGATATTAAGCGATATTATTTATCCCAGGAGGGAAATTGGTCAAACTGTGACCGCATGGGTTTTCTCCAGGTGCTCCGGTTTCCTCCCACACTCCATAGACATGCAGGTTTGGAAGTTGATTGGCTTATGTAAATTGTAAATTGTTCCCAGTGTGTCGGATAGTGCTAGTGTACTGGGTGGTCGCTGGTTGGCGTGGACTTGGTGGGGGAAGGGCCTGTTTCCACACAGTATCTCTAAAGTCTAAAGCCTAAAGAATGTGTTAGATGCATCACTATCACATTGCAAGCCACTAAGATGCAAAACAGTTCACATCAGTGGTTCCTTTCAACCAGGATTGGAGAGAATCCTGTGACATTTCTTTAATATCATTAAGATCGTTCGTAGATTATACAATTTCCTGGATCAAACTCTCATCAGAGTTTGGCTATGTTGTAGAGTCTTGGATGTCAGCCTGAGGTACCACATGAACCATAATTAACGCTGGAAAAATTGTGTGAAAACGTGCAAAGCCATGGATGTGTTCAAGCCAGGCTGGAAATATCAGATGGCAAAAAGTAAGGAATCCATGCAGTGAAGCTTAGGACAAAAATCAAAAAGGGAAATCACTGGCAAAGTTGCTTAACTGCAAATATTGTGGATGGCATTATAAGTATCTGAAAAAGAAATGCCTTGAATTTGGAAAAAAGTGCATGTCATCTTGACTGATTTTTTTATTTACAGACAGCTTGAATGTAAATTCTCTGCCAATGACAGGAGAATGGGGTTGAGAGGGAAAGATAGATCAACCCTGATTGAATGGCAGAGTAGACTTGATGGACCGAATGGCCTGATTCTGCCTACTAGATCTAATGAACATGAACTTATGATGCCAAGCTCAACTAATCTCATCTGCCGGTGGTGGGAGACAGATGTGTGCACAGGGAGGAGGGAAATGGGTTGAGAATGTTGACTCTGGCATCTGGAAACCCTTGTGCTTCAATGGAAGACTATCAAATGTGTATGTTGGTTGATACCACTTTCAGAATTGCTGTATCTGACCCACTGCTCTATTGCTACAATGTTTTGGTATTGCAACTTCCAAGAGGTTGTCTGTCATTAGTGTCATACTCAATACTTTCTCAGAATTTACTTTGCAATGCTGAATACACTCCAATGATTTTTTGATCTAGTTTGTATTAACTAGAAGTTCCATTCAATACAGACATGGTGAAATGTTCTTATCAAGTTAAGAACATTCATTTCATCAAACTCACAGTCACCGTTTTACTGTGTAGGAAGAAACTGCAGATGCTGGTTTACAACGAAGACACAAGGAGCTGGAGTAATTCAGAGGGTCAGGCAGCATCTCTGGAAAAAAGGAATAGGTGATGTTTCGGGTTGAACAAGGGTATATTTTGTTCCAGAGATGCTGCTTAATCTCCAGTATTTTGTGTCCGTCTTTAGATAAACCAACATTTGAGTTCCTCCCTACTCACTTTATTTGCAGTTACTTACGTTAGTTTAAATTCCCAATAATCCTCCAGTCTCTAAGATAGTGAAAGCATGCAGCAATACGCTGAATATTTCCAGCATTTTCTGTTTTATTGCATCTTAACAATGATTTAAGCATCCACTTATGCAATATTTTGTAAATGAAGTTTATAATGGGGCACTAAACTGTGATAATAAGCACATTCTGTGCCACCCTATCAAAATGAGATTAAATTTCTGTAACAGTACATATAAAATTAATCTTAAAGTTTTATCTATTTTCACAAAATCTATTCAAAAATATAAAAACTCGAAGTCTAGAAAACTAGAAATAGCCTGAAAGTGCTGTTGAGTATAGAAGTTGGGAGGTCATATACAGTTGTACAAGACATTGGTGGGGCCACATTTAGAGTATGGTATTCGGTTTTTGTCACCCTGTTATAGGAAAGATGTTGTCAAGCTGGAAAGGGTGCAGAACAGATTTACGAGGATGTGCCAGGACTCAAGGGTCTGAGCTATTGGGAGGTTGAGCAGATTAGGACTTTATTCCTTGGAGTGCAAGAGGATGAGGGGTGATCTTATAGAGGTGTTTAACATCACAAGAGGAATAGATAGGGTAAATGCATAGTCATTTACACAGAGTAGGGGCATCGAGAACCAGAGGACATGGATTTAAGGTTAGGGGGAAAGATTTAATAGGAACCTGAGGGGCAAGTTTTTTTTGCACAAAGGGTAGTGGGTGTGTGGAACGAGCTGTCGGAGGAGGTAGTTGAGGCAGGTACTATCACAATTTTAAAGAAACATTTAGACAGGTACATGGAAGGATATGGGTCAAACGCAGGCATGTGGGACAAGTTTAGATGGGGCATTTTGGTTTGTGTGGCAAATTGTGCTGAAGGGTCTGTTTCCACGCAGTATGACTCAAATGCACTGTAGGCCTCGAGTACTCGTTTATAGATGACATACATTGGCAACTTTGGATGATGATCAACTGTACTACCAGATTTAACATTGACATAAACACTAAAATGCAGTAGAGTATTCTGGTAAAAGTTTGTAGTTTTATATTTGTTAAATGCTTTTGATCACCAACAGAAAACAGAGCTTGCCAGATCAATGGTTCAATGGTTTCTTTATTATCGTGTGTACCAGGTATAGTGAAAAACATGTTTTTGCATACAACTCAGCAAGTCTATCTCCATAGAGTCATAGAGTCATACAGTTTTGAAACAGGCCCTTCATCCCAACATGCCCATACAGGCCAGCAAGTCCCATCTACACTAATCCCACCTGCCTGCATTTGCCTCATATCCCTCTAAACCTGTCCTATCCATTTAACTTTCCAAATCTTTCTTAAATGTTTCAATAGTACCTGCCTCAACTGCCTCCTCCGGCAGATTGTTCCATACATCAACCGCCCTTTATGTGAAAAAGTTACCCCTCAGATTCCTATCAAATCATTCCCCCCTCATCTTAAACTTATGTCCTCTGGTTCTCAATTCCCCTACCCTGGGCAAGAGACTCTTTGCATCTACCCAATCTATTCCTCTTGATCTATTCACCATACATGAGGTGTAATCCCCGGTTAGACCAGATAAAGCAGCCCACTGATTCTAAATGCAAGAAGTGCCATTTAGGTGCCTTTTCACAGTCCCAGCTGCAGCTGGCCATAAAGGCTCCCTGCAACTGTCACCTCCCTCATGTGTTCATACATACGTAGTGTTAGGAACTGAAAATACTGCCCAAGTTTCCAGAGATGTTAGAATCTTGAACAAAACACAAACCTGCGGCCTGGCTTAACACTTCTGAGATGTGGTTTCAATTCACACCTTGACAGTTGTACGACTTAACTTTCAGTTAATAATCTGACATTTAAAATAATACAATACAACTACTTGAGTAATGATGACCTTAGAATTAATAGATGATCATAATACTAATTCCACCTACTAGTTCCACCCTAGTCCTCCTCTTTCCAGTGTTCACATCCTCGTGTCCTTTCTTTATCACCCCCAGCCAACAAAGGGCCATTATGGGCTCCACCCTTCCTTGTTCATCTGTTGCCAGTCCTGCTTTGTTCTGGCCTTTTCTTACCTGCAGTTCCCTCCCCTCTACTTTCAGTCTGAAGGAGGGTTCTGACCCAAAGCGACACCCATCCTTTTTTTTCCAGAGATGCTGCCTGACCAGCTGAGTTAGTCCAGCAATTGTATCTATCTTCAGGTTATCATAAAAAATAATTTAGTCACTAACATACATAGCTGGTAAGGTGTGCGATTCCAGACCTGCAATAATATGGTTGATAGTAAAGACCTGGTTGTATCATAACTACTACGTTGAAATAATATTGGATGACCATTGACATGGGCACCAAAATCACACGGGGCAAATTGATCTCAAACCTCCGAGGCTTCTGCCTGAATTGGGAGCAACAGTTAAGTTAAGTTAAGCAACGGCCTGGTATAACTGAAAATCAAAAAGAAATGCAAAGACCAGAGATCTGAAATAAATCAAATTGACAAAGTAACGGAGAAAAAAAAAGTTCCAATTGTAGCACAGCAAAATGCAATCAATGTTCTGAAATGCTGGCTCTGTCTTTGCATGCCATGCTAAACAGTCTGATACATACACCACCCTAGCCACACTCTCCATTCACTCCTGCCATTGGGGAGTAGTTATATGAGTCTGAAAAATGTAACATCCAGTTTCAGGGCATGTTTCCACACACTATGTCTCTATGACGCCAGAGTTGTGCAGTACATAAACAGGCCCTTTGGCTCACCGACTTTTTTTGCCATTTACTCTTAATCCAAGGTCCATATTCTTCTATGCTTTGCTTATCCCAGTGCCCGTCTAAATGTCTCTTACATCTTGTGACTGAATCTGCTTCCACCATCACGGCAAAGAGTAGGAGTGAACGGGTCCTTTTCAGAATGGCAGGCAGTGGCGAGTGCCGCAAGGCTCAGTGTTGGGGCCGCAACTGTTTACCATATATATTAATGATTTGGAAGAGGGAATTAGGAGCAACACTAGCAAGTTTGCAGATGACACAAAGCTGGGTGGCAGTGTGAACTGTGAAGAGGATGTTAGGAGGTTGCAGGGGGACCTGGACAGTTTGAGTGAGTGGGCAGATGCGTGGCAGATGCAGAATAATATAGATAAATGTGAGGTTATCCACTTTGGCGGCAAAAACAAGGGGGCAGATTATTATCTCAATGGGGTTAGGTTAGGTCAGGAGGAGGTACAGCGAGACCTGCGTGTCCTTGTACACCAGTCACTGAAAGTTGGCGTGCAGGTACAGCAGGCAGTGAAGAAAGCTAATGGAATGTTGGCCTTCATAACAAGAGGATTTCAGTAAAGGAGTAACGAGGTTCTTCTGCAGTTGTATAGGGCTCTGGTGAGGCCACATCTGGAGTATTGTGTACAGTTTTGGTCTCCTAATTTGAGGAAGGATATCCTTGTGATTGAGGCAGTGCAGCATAGGTTCACTAGATTGATCCCTGGGATGGTGGGACTGTCATATGAGGAAAGATTGAAAAGACTAGGCTTGTATTCACTGGAGTTTAGAAGGATGAGGGGGATCTTATAGAAACATACAAAATTATAAAAGGACTGGGCAAGCTAGATGCAGGAAAAATGTTTCCAATGTTGGGTGAGTCCAGAACCAGGGGCCACAGTCTTAGAATAAAGGGGAGGTCATTTAAGACTGAGCTGAGAAAAAACTTTTTTACCCAGAGAGTTGGGAATTTATGGAATTCCCTGCCACAGAGGGCAATGGAGGCCAAATCACTGGATGGATTTAAGAGAGAATTGGATAGAGCTCTAGGGGCTAGTGAAGTCAAGGGATATGGGGAGAAGGCAGGCACGGGTTATTGATAGCGGACGATCAGCCATGATCACAATGAATGGCGGTGCTGGCTCGAAGGGCCGAATGGCCTCCTCCTGCACCTATTTTCTATGTTTCTATGTTTCTATCACCTCTGGCAACGAGTTACAGTTATCGACCATTCTCCGTTTAAAATAACGTTCCTACCTTTTAAAGCTCCTTCCCCTCCCCTTTCCACAAACCTATACTCTATTGCTTTTGATACACCTACTATGGGAAAAAAAACTTTCTGCCTACCTTTGCCTCTTAGAATTTTATCAGGTTATCGCTGAGCCTCCCTTGGTCCAAGCAAAGCAAGCCCACTCAATCTCTACCCAATGTGGGAGGAAATTGGAACCTCCTGGAGAAAACCCATGCAGATCACGGGGAGAATGTACAAACTCCTTACAGATAAGCACTTGTGGTCAGGATCGAACTGGGGTGTCTGGCGCTGTAAGGCAGCAACTCTGCCGCTGAGCCACTGTGCCAATATCCTCCATCCCAGTGAATGTCTTCTACACCCTTTCCAGGAGAACCATATTCCTCCATTGACAGAACGGCACACAATGTTCCAAGTGTAGTCTATAAACTCTCTACATTAAAGTGGGAGAGGGCTGGATTTCAGCTGGAGGATGAGCATGCCCTGCATGGATAAGCAGAGGTTGCTGCCTCCAGGATGAAGTAATTTGCCCAATTTTTTAAACAAAAACCTGGATGATAAGTATCAGCTGTCCACTTCACACCCTGGTTTAGGTGCAAGATTGAAAGAGCAGGTTAGTGTTTAAGGCAACAAAATACTTCAAACAGGTTATTAAAATAAACGGGAACATAAAGTAGGCATCAGTCTGCATTATAAGCAAATTTTGAAGGGCTATTCCAGTGCAGATTCAATGTTGTGAATGATATCTCTAATCTAAGGCAACATTGAACAGGAAAGATGACATTTTCCAATGAATTCTCGGTTTTAAATATCTCAAATGGCTACGAAGAGTAGAGGTAAACACTAGTATCTGAATGTGAGGACAGATTGGATCGACAAATTATTGCAGTGAAAGTCAATATTTATGAAAATAAATGTAACATTATCAAATAACACTTACTTTTGAAAATATTTAAAAGCTTTGGAATTAGATCGTTATTGGAGATAGTAAGCTGTGAACAATTTTTTTTTAACCAAACTATTACACAAAATAACCAATATAAGTGACAACTGAACAAATGAACAAGTATAATGCTTTAGCTGTGAACTAAAACGGGAAATATATTTTAAACTGCCAAAATACAACATTTTTTGAAGAAATTTGAAAATTGTGGAAAGTTTGACGATCCCAAAACGTCTGAATTCAGCTACTTTCAACAGGTTTAAGTTTAGGTTTAGATTTATTATTGTCACGTGTACCGAGGAACAGTGAAAAGGTTTATTTTGTTTGCTGTCCAAACCGATCAGACAATATACATGAATACAATTAAGTGCAAAAGATAGAGCAGAGGGGAAGATACAGTGCAGAATATAGTTCTCAGCATTGTAGCGCATCAATTCCAGATACCATGCCCAATGTCCACAATGGGGTAGAGGTGAATTGTACAGCACAATTGTACTCATATGTTGGAAATAATATTACTGAAATGTATGCACAAAAAATAATTTACCGTTTGGTACATGTGATAATAAAGAATCATTGAACTGGAACTGCACCTCAGATTTCGCTTGGCAGCTTACAACCCAGCAGTATGAACATTGATTCCTTCTCTCCCCCTTCTCCCCTCTCTCCCCCTTCCCCCCTCTCCCACCTGAGTCGTCCTACCAGTTCCACTGTTCGCATCCTTGTATCCCTCTCATTATACCTCTTCCCCAGTCAACACCCTTCCACCCTTCCTTGGTCATCTGTTGTTGGCCCTGATTTGTTCTGGCCTCTTTCAACTTCCAATTCCTACACCCTCTCTATCTTTCAGTCTGAAGAAGGTTTCCGATCAGAAACATCACCCATGCTTTTTCTTTATTTCAAAATATACTTTATTCAAGTGATAAATATATACAATACATGAACCTTGCGGAAAAAATCCATCCGACATTTTCGGAGGCTGTACAATAGATCAATACAGTTTAGACATTTCTTTTCCCCAAATTTCCACAAATCAGTCCCCCGCTCGTGCCACTCATGTGGCACAATGGCGTGGGATACCTTCCCTTATTTTGAGGGGCGTCTCCACTATACCGTGCCCCCCATGTCCAGCGGCGGAAGGGCCTTAGACTGTGGCCCTCCCCCACCGAGCCTTGGCGTTGGCTGCACCGAGCTTCAGTGCGTCCCTCAGCACGTACTCCTGCAGTCTGCAGCGGGCCAGTCGGCAACATTCCCTGACGGACATCTCGCTCTGCTGGGTGGTGAACAACGCTCGGGCAGACCAAAGGGCGTCTTTTACCGAGTTGATGACCCTCCAGCAGCCCTCGATGTCAGCCTCTGAATGTGTCCCTGGGAACAGTCCGTAAATCACAGAGTCCTCTGTGACGGAGCTGTTCGGGATAAAGCGTACCAGGGACCCTTGCATTTTTCTCCAGACTCTTTTAGCAAACCCACACTCTGTAAAGAGGTGGGCAACCGTCTCCTCTCCATAGCAGCCGTCCCGAGGGCAGCGTGTGCTGGCAGTGAGGTTCCGACGATGCAGAAAGGATCTGACTGGGAGGGCTCCCCTCACCGCCAGCCAAGCCAGGTCTTGGTGCTTGTTGGTGAGTTCTGGCGATGAGGCATTTTGCCAAACAAGCTGGGCAGTCTGCTCAGGGAACCACGCCACCGGGTCCATAGAGTCCTTTCCCTGCAGTGCCTGCAGGACATTCTGTGCTGACCACTGCCCGATGGACATGTGGTCAAAGATGTTGGTCCGGAAGAACCCTTCCACCGACAACAGATGGGGCGGCAATGTCCAGCTGACTGGCACATTGCGTGGCACCTGCGCCAGGCCCATCCTTCTCAACACCGGGGACAGGTAGAACCTCAGCAGGTAGTGACACTTGGTGCCCACGTGCCTTGGCTCTACACTCCGCCTGATGCAGCCACACACGAAGGTGGCCATCAGAATGAGGGCGACGTTGGGCACACTTTTACCCCCGTTGTCTGCTGACTTGTACATTGTGGCCCGTCGCACCCGGTCCATCCTCGACCCCCAGATGAACTGGAAGATGGCCCGGGTGATCCCTGTGGCGTATGAGGGAGGGACAGGCCACACTTGTGCCAAGTACAGCAGCCCCGAGAGCACCTCACACCTGATGACCAAATTCTTTCCCGTTATGGAGAGGGAGCGTTGCCTCCACAGCTCCAGCTTCCTCCCCACCCTGGTTATCCACTCCAGCCAATTTTTGTTACATGCCTCAGCCTCCCCGAACCAGATCCCCAGCACCTTCAAGAAGTCAGGCTTGATGGTGAAGGGGACGGAAGATCTGTTGGGCCAGTTGCCAAAGAGCATGGCCTCGCTCTTCCTGCGGTTCACCCTGGCTCCCGTGGCCGACTCAAACTGGTCGCAGATACTAATCAGTCTGCGGACCGACCTTGGATCCGAGCAGAAGACAGCGACATCGTCCATGTACAGGGAGGTCTTTACTTGAATGCCCCCACTGCCTGACAATGTCACTCCTCTTATGCTCGCATCCTTCCTGATGGATTCAGCAAAAGGTTTAATACAGCAGACAAACAAGACAGGAGAGAGAGGGCAACCCTGCCTAATTCCAGACCTTACAGGGAAACTGTCTGATTCCCACCCATTGATTTGGACTGCACTACGGATGTTGGTGTGGAGCAGTTTGATCCAATTCCTGATTCCCTCCCCAAAACCCATTTTGGAGAGCACGTCCCTCATGTACGTGTGCGAAATCCTGTCGAAGGCCTTCGAAGAAAAATCACCCATGCTTTTTCTCCAGAGATGCTGCCTAAACCGCTGAATTACTTCAGCATTTTGTGTCCATCATTGAACAATACCCTAGCTCATGGAAGTACCATTCGGAAACCTGAGCTATTTGTAATCATCGAACAACTATATAATAAATGACGCTCAGTCCTTGACTCTCAGTCTGAAGAAGGGTTTCGACCCGAAACATCACTTATTCCTTTTCACCAGAGTTATTACAGCACTTTGTAATCTACATAATAAATCTTTTGTTACAGGATAAACAATTTTTTTAATTGATCATTTTTTAAAGGAATAATTGTGCGAGTAAGCAGTATTCTTGAATTTCAATGAAAGCAGATATGAAACAGAAAAATGTAAAACATTTATAAAAAAAGAAAAGTAATACTGTACCAAGTGAACAGGCAGTGATGATGAAAGTACACAATAGAGCAGCTTGTATACAGGCAAAATTCAAGCTATTCCTTTTGGCACTAATTGCTTCTTTAGCCAGCCACATTCTCTGGAAACAATTCTTCTGATTTTACACTTGTACAGTTGGCAGGATACAACCCATTTGAAAGAAAACTTTCATTTTACGCAGATAACTTGCTCCTGTGACAGGATGTTGGTACACATTTGCAATGCATTTCCTGTTTGTTAGGTAATCTTCAGTGATCTGAGCATATTTTGCCAACTGCCAATCAACTACTTTTGAAGAAGATAACAATTTTAATCTTTGGTATTCTGCGTGCAATCACGATATTTTACAGAAAGCAATAATCCAATTAATATTGCGCTGGGGGTACGGGACCCAATTGGTCTGCGCTTGGTCTAGTTAACAATAAATCTTAATAGACTGTCAGCCACATGTAAACTTCTTCCCAGCAGGACATTCGTAAATACTGTAGTTTTTTTAGTTTAGAGAAACAGCATGGAAACAGGACCTTCGACCTATTGAGTCCACAACAACCATTGATCACACATTCACATGTTATCCCTTCACATGTTATTCACATGTTCACATGAGAGTTAGATTTAGCACTTAGGGCTAAAGGAATCAAGGGATATGGGGAAAAAGCAGGAACGGGGTACTGATTTTGGATGATCAGCCATGATCATATTGAATGGTGGTGCTGGCTCCAGGGGCCAAATGGCCTACTCCTGTACCTATTTTCTATGTTTCTATCCGGCTTTCTCATCTGTTCTCTACACACCAGGGGCAATTTACAGTGGTCAATTAACCTACAAACCTGCATGTCTTTACAATGTGGGAAGTAACCTGAGCACCAGGAGGAAACCCACGCAGTCTCAGGGAGAACATATAAATTCCGTACAGACAACACCTGAGGTCAGGATCGAACCATAGTCTCTGGCACTGTGAGCCAGCAGCTCTACCACTGCGCCACTCTGCTCACCACTAAAACTAACGTGCTGTCTTAGACATCTCCTCAGCAACCACTTGGACTTATGTAAGGCATTTAAAGAACAATAAAACATCTCTGGACATTTTCATGAGAGAACAATTAGACTAAAGTGATACATAGCCTAGCCAAAAAGATATTAGAAAGTAAGCTGCACTTTGATTGAAAAGAAATTCCCCAAAAAGTTTTTATTAAAACATTCTCAGGATTGAGTTCTGTGAGTTCAATGGATTCAATGGTCCTTTATTGTCACGTACACCAGTGAAACCCTTTTTTTGGCCATGCAGTTCTGTAAAAAATATTCTTACTATGCACAGGCAGTCATACTTGGGTACAAGAGTGCAAGAATAGTAGATTATACTGAGACTGCACACAAGAATTGCCATGCTTCCAGTGCCATTTTGTGTAATTCAAGACCAACGTTGTTAACAGTATAGAGTCTTAATTTTGCCATTCTTAACTTTCTATTTTAGTCCACAGTTAAACTTGTTCATTTGTTGAGTTACTGCTTAAATCGTTTTTTTTTTGTATAATAATTTGGTGAAAGAATAATTTCTAATGGCATTGCAGTCCTGATGTAAAGCCCGTAAGAAATATTCTCAACATGGGCAAATAACACAACCAAAATTTTAAAGCAATTTCCATTCTGATTGCTACTGCTGGTACCAGAATGTTATGCAATTACTCTGATAGCAGCTCAGCAGCATAACATAGGGAAACTATAGTCAATAGACATTTTGAAAGGATGTTGGGGTACATGGTGAGGATGGATGCAGCAGTATAGAGGCGTAACGCTACAGGGTACAAATTACAGGGGGGGGGGGGGGGGTGGGGGATCAGTCCTTGGCAATTGGGAACCATAAGCATGAGGTTGTTCAGTGCAAAGCGAGGGGTGGGGTAGTGCAGTTAGTGCCCGCTGTTATGGTGTGGATGCACAAATAAGATCGTGCTCCCCCATGAGTGCCGAGAATGAGCACCTCGGGGACAACATGGATCAGCTTCCCACGCAACCAAATAGAATGTTTAGATTCGAACAGAGTTTAGTTTAGATTCGAACAGAGTTTAGTTTAGTTTAGTTTAGTTTAGCTTAGTTTATTCATAAGTCCATAAGTTCTAGGAGCAGAATTAGGCCATTCAGCCAATCAAGTCTACCCCACCATTCAATCATGGCTGATGTATTGTTCCCTCTCAAGTCTCAACCTCATTCTTCTGCCTTCTCCCCATAACCTCCGACACCCTTACTAATCACAAATCTGTCAAGCACCACCATAAACATATCCATGGACGTGGCCTCCACAGCCATCTGTGGCAATGATTTCCACAGATTCACTGCCCTCTGACAAAATAAATTCCTCCTCATCTCCTTTCTAAATGTATGTCCTTTTATTCTGAGGCTAAGGACTCTGGTTCAAGACTCTCCCACTAATGTAAACATCCTCTCCACATTCACTCTCTCCAGACCTTATTATTACAAGAGTTGTATGATGAATAGCATCATTGCAAGTTTCTAAGGTGAAAATTGAGTCAGCACACAAGGGTAACTTCTGATTGAAGGATCAAGTTATATTTCCTGGCTTGACCTGGATCCTTTCATGAACAGATTTAGTCCAGGACAAAACAGATATTGAAACCCATAACACCAAGAAAATGAATACAATTCAATGCAATTTCTCCACATCTCACTTTAATCTCATGCTCTCTGCCTTGCCCTAAATTTCTCCAAACCTTTCCTTTCTTCCACCCCCTCATCCTACTCCCCCTACCCCTTTCTGTAATCAGTCCCTATCCTGCCCTGTTCCAAGATGGAGCCCTACCCAGGCGACTATTTGCCTGCTAGCCACAGAAGCAGATCTACAAACTCATATTACAATCGCTCCACACTCTTAAATCTCTATCTATACACTGTAAATGCATCGATTGGAATCATGTATTGTCTTCCTGCTGACTGGTAGCACACCACAAAAGCTTTTCACTGCATCTCGGTACACATGACAATAAACTAAATTAAACTGAACTGAACTAAAATACAGTAATAAGGATTTTCATTTTGGTTGTTGAGCTCGTTACTAATCACGGAAATATCAATTTGCTGGTAGTCAGGAGCGAGATTGATTGTTTTAAGGGGTAATGGTGATAGAGAAAGTAAGCTCAATATATACAATAAAACCACATTTGAACTGTTGAACCATTGAAGTTGAGGTTGAGATAAAAGATCAACTAAGATATTATTCAATTAAAGTGGCTTCAGAGACTAACTGACCCTTTCAACTTTTAAAAGACATTGTTTAAACGAAAGGCACAGAGCATTGGAGGAAGTGAAATGCTTATCTGCAGGAATAATCTACAATACTGAACCCAAGTGATAGCCCCAAAAAATAATAATCAATATCTACAATATGTTCCTCGTGAATGCTTTAATGGGATGTATTTTCGATAGTATGTTGGCTGCCTTAAAACTACGTTAGTTCTTTTAAAAGGTGACCTAGCCTTTATCATATTCTGCATTTGAAACGAAAGATTTTTCCCACAAAATCGGAGTGTGTTCTGAACATCATATAATGTGATTTGTTTTGGTAAATTGATGTATCTCGACATATTACCAGAAAGCTTTTGCAACTAATAGACCTAATATCGTGAAGGCAACAAAAGATGGAAGCTGCAACTACATTAGTTCTTTTGAAGACACTAATTCTGAGAGCATTTAATCCTTTTATTAGGTTTGTATCCCTTAGCAGAAACGTCTAATATTTGTTTCATCCTATGTCATAGCCACAGCTTGGATTCAGTAACAGGGACATATGTAGTATGCAAAATAAAAGCTCACAGATATCTGGGGGGCGGGTGGGGGGACGGGGGGGACAGGGGGGGTGGGGGGGGGGACGGGGACTGTAATCCAAAACAGCCTCGTAGGGTAGAATAATCATTATTAGGTGACTGTTATACGGACATTAGGTGATAATGGATTTATAACAAAGCAAATATACTCTTTGACTTGCTTTGCTCTCGTTTCATTAGGGGATTTGTTCAGGCTCATTTATCTCTCCCTTCAACCAAAAATTCTCTTCGAGTCAAGATTTCCTCTTTTTTTCTGTCCGTCTGTTTCACCAGCAGTCATTAGGATTTTAGCCATCACCATCCTGTTTTTAGCAATCTTTTGCAATGTGATTTAATCGGCAGTGATCTTAACAAGCTTTCCCAAAACCTATCTCTTCAATTTTAATCAAAACATAAAAAGCTGAAGAAGAGTCCAAAGCTGAAACGTCATCTGTCCATCCCCTTCCCAGATGCTGCCTGACCCCGTTGAGTTCCTCCAGCACTTTGTGTTTTATTCAAGATTCCAACATCAGCAGTTTCTTCTGTCTTCGATTTTAGTGATAGTTACAGTGTCTTTTCTACCTTCTCATTACAAGCCTCGAAATGGTTGATTATTTCTAAACAGCTCGATACTTCGTAGATGGAAGGCTAAAAATAGACACAGTAAAATCCCCAAGTACAATATCGACTAATTCTCAAGATTTGACCCATATGTCAGAATTCAATCGCGCAATCTTGCATGTCCGGTTCAATTGCACGATTGAATTCTGACATATAGGTCAAATATAGGTCAGGCTTTGGACGTTGGACATTTTCTTTGTAAACAGCGGCAAAATATGGCGCCTCTGCATTTGTGGGTTGTGCAAAAGGATTTCACTGTGCTGTGCGTGCGTGACAATAAAGAACCATTCAACCATTGAAGCATTGAACTATGAAAGAGGCACATGCATTCATGAGCCTCGGTTTGGCCAGTGTGGTCCAGAGCATGTGCAAGTGTAACAAATCGCTGACACTGCGTTCATCACAGAGAACTCGGGCCATGGTCATGTCTCCACACATTATGTACAGTGTCTATTAATTCCCAATTGTTAGTGCGCCCACTGTGAGGAAGCGTGAGACATTTGCTTCTAAATCAAAGGCTTTAGACATCATATTGGAATGTCAGAACAAGACACAAAGTGCTTGAGTGAATCAACGGGTCAGGCACCGTCTCTGGAGAACATGGATAGGATATGTTTTGGGTTGGGACCCTTCTTCGGATTTATTGTGGTGGTGGGAGGGGATAAAATGTCTTTAGATGAATGGTCCTGACCCAAAATGTCACCTGTCCACGTTCAGAGATGGTACCTGACATGCTACGTTACTCCAGCATTCTGTATCTTTTTCAGTAAGCCAGCTTCTGCAGTTCCTTGTGTCTATATTGGAATGTTAGCCTAGTTTTGAAATCTACACTGTTATTCCCGGAGGGCGGCACAGTGGCGCAGCGGTAGAGTTCCTACCTTACAGCGCCAGGATCTGGGTTTGAGCCTAAATACCGGTGCTGTCCATACAGAGTTTGTACATTCTCCCTTTGACCCGCGTGGGTTTTCTCCAGGTGCTCCGATTTCCTCCCACACTCCAAAGACGTGCAGGCTTGCAAGTTAATTGGCTTCTGTAAATTGTAAATTGTCCCTTGTGGGGTAAGACAGTGCTAGTGTACGGGGTTCACTGGTCTGCGTGGATGCTGAGGGCCGAAGGGCCTATTTCCGCTCTGTATCTCTAAACTAAATTCCAACATGGTACTGAGATTGCGCTAAATTCTGAGTCTGTACAGATACTGGCATTAAATAAAGCTGGTACTCACAGGTACAGTAAGTGTAAAAATGCAGGTGATTTTACTGGTTTCTCAAGAGATTTAGGTTTAAGTTTACTATTGTAATGCATACCGAGGCACAATGAAAAGCTTTGACTTGCGTGTTATCCTTTCAAATCAGATAATACTATACATAAATACATTCAAGCCAAATACAAGTATATTACAGAGCAAAGGGAGAGCAGAATATAGTTGTCAGCATTTTAGTGTAACAGATACAGTGAGCATCCTTGAAGCATTTTTTAAATTTAATTCCACATTTGCAGCACCTACCCATTACATCTTATGGATGCAATGATTTAAAAAAAAATGTATTCAAATTTTACGTGCAATTGTAAAACAAGAAGATTGCATTAACACGTAACTGATAAATGGGTGACACAGTGGCACAGCGGTAGAGTTGCTGCCTTACAGTGCCAGAGACCCAGGTTCAATCCTGACTACAGGTGCTGTCTATACGGAGTTTGTACCTTCTCCTTGTGATCGCGTGGGCTTTGCTCTATTTTCCTCCCACACTCCAAAGACATGCAGGTTTGTAGGTTAATTGGCTTTGGTAAAATTGTAAATTGCCCCTAGTGTGTAGGATGGTATTAGTGTACAGGGTTGACGCGGATTCAGTGGGCCGAAGGGCCTGTTTCCACGCTGTAAGCTAAAATACTATAAATGTTTTCTGATGTTATTTCTTATAACATCAGTGAGGAACAAAATAAACCATGAAATTAATTTAGTAAATTTGGCTCACTGACAGATTTGAACTCATCAAGCTCCACAAAGCCTGTTAATCCCTTCAAAACGAGCACATTACAATCAGAGGCGTATTATCCTACAGTTGTATCACGTAAGAAATGTCCTTTGTATGTTCAGAGACAGCCCTTTTATAAGTGGGTCTTGAAGCAACCATTGCCTCTGGGAGAGCTTCACCACAGTCACTGGTTCCAGAGAACTTTTGATCGTGTGCCAAATGCTTGAGGCCTGTTCACTTTCCAATTGAGTTTGATGGAAGCGATCAGCAAAGATCCATTAATTCATTTCAGGTGGGAGTATTTAATTTATTCTTCCAATATATCTGACATACAACAAACAAGGTTTCCTGAGGTATTTAACTTTGTTATATAATGTATGTTAATAATTGCTTCTTTACAACATTTCACAAGGTTGGGAGATGGCCAAAAGACTTGCGGATATATCCATATCATTAATTTCAATTATAGACACCGTCCCTAATATTTGTTTATAGGGACAATGGGGAATGATTGAAACTATGCAGAGTGAGAAATAAATTTTTCATGCAAGCACTTATGATGTGATTTCAAGCAACGTATACGAAACCATGGGGCAGCATGGTGGCACAGCTGTAGAGTTGCTGTCTTACAGCTCCAGAGACCCGGGTTGGATCCTGATTACGGGTGCTGTCTGTACGGAATTTGTACGTTCTCCCTGTAACCTGCGTGGGTTTTACCCGGGTACTCCGGTTTCCTCCACATTCCTAAGACAGACAGGTTTGTAGGTTGATTGGCTTCAGTAAAGATTGTAAATTGTCTCCCCCTTCTGTTGTGGGGTGGACTGACTCCCCTCACCCCCCTCCCCTTAATCTTTGCACATCCCCAATCCTTTACACTCATCACTTTAATTTCATGTTTCATGTATTTTGTTGTGTTTTCCGACTGTTGGCAGACCAATATCCCTCCTGGGATAAATAAAGTTCTATTGTATCGTATCGTATCGCATCATGTGTAGGATAGTGCTAGGGTATGCAGTGATCGCTGGTCCGTGTGTACTCGGTGGGCTGAAGGCTGTATCTCCAAACTCAAACTCTAAAGGTGGAGCAAAGGGAAAAGATACAGAGTGCTGAGTGTAGTTCTCAGCATTGCAGTGCAACAGTTCCAGAGACAAAGTCCAATGCCTGCAATGAGGTGGAAAATAATCAGATAGGACCCTAGATTATGGAAGGACCGTTTGGATGGGGAAGATCCAAAAGTGAATACGTTCTGCTTTGTGAACCCGTTCCTGAATGGCCTCTTTTCTTTATCTTTAATATTATAGATTTATTCAGAAATGATGGAGTCTATGCTTAGATTCAAAAATGTTAATGCCAATCTTCCAAACCTGCAAGGATATAGATAGCTATTGAGGTTTGACCACATGAAAGGTTGCTTCTGTTTTCTGAGGGGTCAGACACAGCATGTTACCACAGCATATCCTCATTGTTGTTGGCCATGGCATCGTAATATTTCACGATGCACAATGTGTTTTCATATAATGAAATGAAACATGCAGACAATTTATTGGAATTATGGTAACCAAGCAAAAAGGTGCTTTTTAATAGGATGGATTGGGACTTGGCATCTGATAATAAATACCATTTTTTATTCCATTTACAGCTCGTTGCTAGCATTGTAAAGCAGCTATTAGTGGGTTGTTAATTATCTGCACTATCAACCAAGGGATTACAGGGTAAGATTTTGATTAGAATTCAAAGGCATTATCAGTCAAAACAAACCAAATCCCAGTCTGGGTGACACTTGAATCCCACCTCCTTTTTGTGGTGTGAAATGCCGGGGCTTGGTTGGGGCGGAATCATAGTAATACGGTGGCATTTCAACTTGGTAAGTAAACAACTGTCGGTTTAGTCTCCTTGCTCCTGGCTCAGATTCTATGAGTTTAAATAGAGTAGTACAGAGTCTTCTTTGGACATAACTGAATCCTGTAACCATCACCACAACCTAATGGCAGTTGGGAAGATAAATGGAAAAAGGGCAAAATAGGGATATTTAGAAAATGATTCGCTTAATTCTCAAACCTAGAAGGATTTGTGGATTATTGTATTGGAACATTTTGCAAGAAAGCCTCGTTTCTCAGCATACTGTAATATTGCTTTATCTGTGTTTTAAAATAACAATATTAGTTTGGTTTAGTTTAGTTTAGTGATACAGCATGGAAACAGGCCCTTCGGCCCCCCTAGTCCGCACCGATCAGCGATCACCCCCACACCATAGTTCTATCCTACATACTAGGAACAATGTACAGAAGCCAATTAACCTACAAACTTGTACGTATTTGGAATATGGGAGGAAACGGAAGGAAATCCACACGGAGAACGTACAAACTCCATACAGCCAGCACCTGTAGTCAGGATTGAACTCTGGCGCTATAAGGTAACAACTCTACTGCTGCACCACTGTGCCACTATGCTGAGAACTATATTCTGCACTCTGTAGCTTACCCTTTACTCTACATATTGCATTTGAGTGTGGCTTGATTGTATTTATGTATGGTAATATCTGATTTGATTAGAAAACATGCAAATATAGCTTTTCACTGTACCTCGACACGTGACAATAATAAACACAAACTGAAACCTAAAATCCCTTGGAGTAATCTTTGATTCAAAATGTAATGATTTAGCATCAGTTTAGTGTGTCTGATTTGAAGCAGATTCTATACATAACTAAAACTCTGAACTTATGCTTTTCTGGTTTGCGTGTTTTTTCTATTTGCGCAAAAACGGTACGCGATAGCACTACGATTTTCTGTCAGTTCACTCACTGTTCTCCTGTGCTGCGAGTGCAACAAGTTTCGTTCTGATTGGTAGTACATTGTAAAAGTTAGCGAGGTTTAAAAATCGTAAAAACCGTGCGTGCGCATATCGATCTCCTTTCCTGCCAGTCAGTGCCGTTGGTCTCTGCTCCCATTACTCCCCGGGATGGTCCGCCCCTTCCAGGGCCATCCCGTCTTTACTGGAGCTGAGGGATACTGCGGGTGGCCAGCGGAGATCTCGGCGGAGGAGAGCGTCCAGCACCCGCGTGGGTCCCAAATGCAACACCATCGCAACGCCTTGCAGCTCCAGCCCCTTCCCCTCTGGTCCCCCTCGCTGGGTCCTGCCCCCTTCCCCGTGATACCCCCTCTCCGCCATGGCTCTTCCCCCGTCTTTTCTCCGAGCTCTCCCCCAACCTCCTCCCCCCCGCCCACATGCCGGCGCGGCCGTAGCTGCTGGTACTTCTGGCTGAGCCAAGAATCCACGCCGATGGCTGATGCTCCTCCGGGGCACGCAAGAAGGGAGAGGAGCGGCAACCTCGAGATCCTGGGGAGGTGAGGAAGGAGTGTGGGGGAGGAGAAGGGATAGAGGGAGAGGAGGGCAGTAGGGAAGGGAGAGGAGTTATGGAGGGAGGGAGGAAGGGAGTGACTGAGGGTAGGGAAAAGGAGAGGTGAGGGAGAGATTGGGGGAGAGTAGGAGGAGAGGGAAAAGAAGAGGAGGAGGTGAGGAGGGAGAGTGGGGAGGAGGGGGACTAGAGGGAGAGGAGGGGGGAGTAGAGGAGGGTGGAGTGGGGGAGGTGAGGAGGGATAGTGGGGGGATAGGGGGAGGTGGGGATAGAGGGAAAGGAGGGGGTAGGAAGGGGAGAGGAGTTATGGAGGGAGGGGAGGGAGTGACTGAGGGTAGGGGAAAGGAGAGGGAGAGAAAGGTGAGAGAGGGATTGGGGAGGGGAGGAGGAGAGGGGAAAGAAGAAGGAGGTTGAAACGGAGAGGCGAGAGTGCTAGGGATGACGGGAAAATGAACTGTACCTGTGCAGTTGGGGACTATGGGTGAGTGGTGGAATATTGTGGTGGGGGACCAAGCTTCCTGTGTGACAGGGACCCAACGGGTCCCACTTAGTCTAGTTGAAATTAAATTTGAAAGGCAATGAAAATGGAAGTCATTGTAGACCGAACAGTAAATCAGGTAACTTTGGTCGGTCGGTCGGTCGGTCGGTCGGTCAGTCTTAGTTTATTGTCTCATGTGCCAATGTACAATGAAACGTTTTATGTTGTAATGCTATCCAGTCAGCGAAACGTCTATACATGGTTACAATCGAAACATCCACAGGATAAAGGAAATAATGTTCAGTGCAAGATAAAGTCCAGTAAAGCCCAATTATAGAAAGATAATTTTAGATAGTCCTGGCTCTCCAATGAGACAGATGTTAGGTCAGGAACACCCTCTAGTTGATGATCGGATGGTTCAGTAGCCTGATAAAAGCTAGTCCTGAATCTAGAGGGGTGTGTTTTTAGACTTCTGTACCTCTTGCCTCATGGAAGAGGGGAGAAGAGGGTGTGTCCAGGGTGAGCATGGTCCTTGATAATGGGAGTTGTCTTGCCGAGGCAGCATGATCGAGTTAATGAAAGTGAGATTGGTTTGTGTGATGGTCTGGGCTGCGTCCGCATTTCTCTTCACAATTCACAATTAAACAATTGCAAGCGAATAATGTTTTGTAGATACAGTATGATCAGGAAATCACACTGGCAGGTGGCAAAGCAGTTTAAAGAGAAAGAATTTGGTATATCTGCTGAAAATATTGATTGGAAATGTATTTTATTTCACTTCCCCCTGCTCGTCCACCATAACTTTAGCAGAACAGCTTTCAAAATCACATGAATGTGTAAACATAATTTTTTCTTGTTTTTCCCTGAGTTTCCATGGCTTTTTTTTGTGAAGTGTTTTTAAATTGCTTGCAAAGAGCTGTCAAGATTGGTGGCTGGATCAGGCACTCTTGGCATCCAGCAATGGTTCCACGGAGCACCGGTTCGTAAATCTTAGTCTCACAAAGCCTGATTTTCCATGGACTCAAATTAATGAGCAGAAGATTACCTACTGCAGCTTGCAATACTTCAGCAAACATCAGTCCTCACCAAGTGTTCCTGATCGGGGAATGTAGTCCCCCTTGCTACAATTTTGCAGTAAAATCTACCCCCACGTGTAAGTGTACACAAAACTCACTTTTCAGGATAATCGGTGCTTATTCAGGTTTGATTTTAGAATCTAGTCTGCAATAAAACAAAGTGATTTCTACTGTAGTTCTGGGTGCTTCACTGATCAATTTTTCAAATATTGCATCTCTGTAACCAAATAACTAACAACTGATGGAATAGGGAGAAATAATGCATGACTGTCTGCTGTTTCTCTTTGAAGTCTGTTTACTGACCCAATTTTAACTGCATTACCGTCTCTGGGGAGTAATTTGCACACATCTGCATTCACTGGCATATGGAACATTCAGCTGGGTCATATAAGGATACAGTGTTAGAGTCGTGAAGGCATGCAATATGGAAACAGGCCCTTCAGTCCGCATTCCAAATCAACTTCCCCCAGATACTACTGCTCACCCACACACTCAGGGCAGGGCCAGTTAACCTACTAACTTGCATACCTTAGGCAAGAGGAACAGAAGTGTGAAAACGCATACCTCTGGATTCAGGTACAGTTTATTCCCAGCAGTTATCAGGCAACTGATCCATCCTATCAACAACCAGAGAGCAGTCCTGAGCTGCTATCTCCCTCATTGAAGACCCTTAACTATCTTTAATTGGACTTTACTGGACTTTTATCTCGCACTGAACGTTATTCACGTTATTCCCTTTTTCCCTTCCCATATTCATGTATCTGTACACTCTGAATGGCTCGATTGAAATCATGTTATTGTCTTTCTGCTGACTGGTTAGCACGGAACCAAAGCTTTTCACTGTACCTCAGTACAAGTGTCAATAAATTAAACTAAACAAATCAAAACTAAACTAAATTAAACTAAGCTAAACAGAACTAAACTAAACTAAATAAACTAAATTGAACTAAACTGAGCCTTTGGGATGTGGGATAAAACCGGAGTGCACAGAGGAAACTGAAGTGCCTGGAGAAGGAGGATTATATCGGTGTGGGGAAGTTGGCCCATGGGCCTGTTTCCACACTGTTTGGCTCTATGACTATGGCAGGTATTTTGCAGGTGTTGAAAAGGAATGAGGAAGGACACAACCTTTCTGGTTGTTTGAGCAAAATGAGGCTGTCAATGAATATTTTAACATTTACTTATTTAACACTGAATTACATTAATGGGCAAGATTTTAACAATAATGATCACAAACTAAATAGGCATTTGGTGAAGAAAAGTCAACGTGGATATGTCAGAGGAACTTTCTATAGAAAATAGGTGCAGGAGGAGGCCATTCGGCCCTTCGAGCCAGCACCGCCATTCATTGTGATCATGACCCGTGCCTGCCTTCTCCCCATAACCCTTGACTCCACTAGCCCCTAGAGCTCTATCTAACTCTCTCTTAAATCCATCCAGTGACTTGGCCTCCACTGTCCTCTGTGGCAGGGAATTCCATAAATGCACAACTCTCAGGGTGAAAACGTTTTTTCTCACCTCAGTCTTAAATGACCTCCCCTTTATTCGAAGATCCTATGTTTGATTAATCCTATTAAATATTTTTGTTAAGTTAATGGAAAACATTGGTGAAGAAATTGTAATTAGGTCATAAGGTCATAAGTAATAGGTGTAGAATTAGACCATTTGGCACATCAAGTCTACTCCGCCATTCATTCATGGCAGATCTATCTCTCCCTCCTAACCCCATTTTCCTGCCATCTCCCCATAACCTTATTAACAAGTATCTTCTGAAAATCCATATGGATTCCAAAGTTCCACATAAACGTCTGGTTAGCAAAATCTAGGGCAGTAGTAAAAAAAGCGGTGAGTTACAAGATGGATAAAGAATAAGTTTAAAGATGGAAATCAGGCTGTTATTACAACAGGTTGTAAGGTAAGTGTCAGTTTTGGAAGATGAGGTAAATGCAAAATGATACTATAGTCAATAAGAGGATATAAGGCTGGAAGAATAGGTAAGTTAAATTGAATACAGAGAAGAATTATATTCTAGTCTGTGTCAGAAAGGGTGGGGATTGTTTTTTAGTCTAAATGGCTAAGTTCCAGAATGTGGGCGGAAGTAGACAGATCTACAAGTTCTTGTGCATTGATCTTTAAGGATGACACAACCTGTTGAGGGAATAGTTGTAAAAACATATGGCATCCTCTGCTTCATAATGTTTTAATATATTTTTATTTTCTCGATATGTTGTCATCACATATCCCCAACTGCGTTTGATGAGCTGGTGGAGAGCAAAAGGCAAAGAATTGCATGTGGGTGGTTACGATGTGAAACTCACTGTGTGATAACAGCAGTCAATTCAGCAGCACGGTGGTGCAGCTGGTAGAGCTGCTGCCTCACAGCGCCAGAAACCCAGGTGCGATCCTGACCTCGGGAACTGTCTGTGTGGAGTTTGCACGTTCTCCCTGTGACTACGTGTATTTCCTCCCCAGTGTTTCCTCCCATATCCCAAAGATGAGCGGGTTTGTAAGTTAATTGGCCTCTGTAAAATTGCCGACAGGTGTAGGGAGTGGACGCAAAAGTGTGATAAAGTAGAACCGGGTGATTGATGGACGCATGGACCTGATGGGCTGAGAGGCCTGTTTCTATGCTGCACCTTTCAATCAATTAGGTTTTTTGAAAAAGGGGTTCAAATAACATTGGGGGTGGGAGGGGAGATATGTGTGGGCAATAATTTGCAAAAAGGCTTGTTTACACTTTAGACTTTAAAGCTACAGAGCGGAAACAGGCCATTCGGCCCACCAAGTCCACACCGACCAGCGATCACCCCGTACACTAGCACCAGTTACAATTTTACCAAAGCCAATTAACCTACAAGCCTGTACATTTTTGAGGTGTGGGAGACAACCCATGTAGTCCCAGGGAGAATATACTAACTCCGTACAGGCATCCTGACTACAGACGACAGCCCATAGTCAGGATCGATCCTGGGTCTCTGGTGCTGCAGCATTGCAATCATTATTCTCCTTCCCCAGATATCTAATCGTTGCATAGAGTTCCAGAAAGCAACTGCAGGCCAAGTATTATCACAAAGCAGCAAGGAAATTGGAAATAAAACAACCATAAACGTGAAAAGCTTACTACGGAATGATGACCAACTATACCACGATAGAGTGGCGCACATATTCCCTGTACATATCTTTTTTATGTGAAATAGTTTGAATCGGTCCGTCACTGAGGTTGAAATGGTGAACTTCTGAAAATTCAAGTGGCATTTTGAAAGAAATTGTTTTAAAGAATTATATCTGAATTTTCATAGTTTGCAGGAGTTCTGTGATTGATGATGAGATCTGAGGTAAACTTCCAGCTCAGGGAGTTTACAAACACAACTGCCAAGACAGACAGTGCCGGGCATCTTCTGTTAATGTTCAGCATCTTCTGTTAATGTACGCTCTTGTTATTTGAGAATTCTGATAAGGGGCATCACTCGGCATAAGGATCCTCTTGGTTCTTCCTTTCTGTGAAAATAGAGCAAAGGCATTTATTACCTTTGTTTTCTAATGTAACGGCATCTATTCATAACACATCCAGTGCCACTTTACTGTCAAGTTCTTTTACCAAGTGAGGAAAAGCAAAGTAAACCACAAATGGTTTATTTTATGGAGGGAAATTTCCCTCTGGAGGGAAATCGTACAGCTTCATTTCAGTCTGAAGAAGGGTCTCGACCCGAAACGTCACCCATTCCTTCGCTCCAGAGATGCTGCCTGTCCTGCTGAGTTACTCCAAAATGTTGTGTCTATCTTCGATTTAAACCAGCATCTGCAGTTCCTTCTTGCACAGCTTAATTTGATGATGTGTTAGCTTTCTTTAAAGATATTGAATATTATAGGATGAAACAACACCAGCAGATCAATCCAACGGGATCCCACCACTGGCCACATCTTCCCATCTCCTCCCCTTCCGGCTTTCCGCAGAGACCGCTCCTTACGTAACTCCCTGGTCAATTTGTCCCTTCCCACTCAAACTACCCCGCAGGAAATGCTACACTTGTCGCTTTACCCCCCGCCTTATCTCCATTCAAGGACCCAAGCAGTCTTTCCAGGTGCGGCAGAGGTTCACTGGCACCTCCTCCAACCTCATCTATTGTATCCGCTGCTCTAGGTGTCAGCCGCTCTACATCGGTGAGACCAAGCATAGGCTTGGCGATCGCTTCGCCCAACACCTCCGCTCGGTTCGCAATAACCAACCTGATCTCCCGGTGGCTCAGCACTTCAATTCCCCCTCCCATTCCGAATTCGACTTTTCTGTCCCGGGCCTCCTCCATGGCCGGAGTGAGGCCCACCGTAACTTTGAGGAGCAGCACCTCATATTTCACTTGGGTAGTTACACCCCAGCGGTATGAACATTGACTTATCCAATTTTAGGTAGTCCCTGCTTTCTCCTTCTTTCTCCTCCCCTTCCCAGATCTCTCACAGCCCATAGTCTCCGCCTCTTCCTTTCTTCTTCCCGCCCCCTGCCCCACCCCCACATCAGTCTGAAGAAGGGTCTCGACCCAAAACGTCGCCTATTTCCTTCACTCCATAGATGCTGCCTCACCCGCTGAGTTTCTCAAGCATTTTTGTCTAAATCAATTTTGAGAGTATCTGAACTCATTTTTTTAATCTAGTTCTGCTATGAAGAATGCAAGAAGCTGACCTAATCAGCAGAAGTTGTGTCAGTACACAGAAATACCAAGGTTCATCAATTATAGGAGTGAATTGGGCCATTCAGCTGATCAAGTCTACTCTGTCATTCAATCATGGCTGATCTATCTTCCCTTCTCAACCCCATTCTCCTGCCTTCTCTCCGTAACCCCTGACACCCGTACTAATCAAGAATCTGTCAATCCCTGCCTTACAAAATATCTATTGACTTGGCCTCCACAGCCGTCTGTGGCAATAAATTCCACAGATCCAGCATCCTCTGACTGGCTGTATAGAACGTGCTGCCAGAGGAGGTAGTTGAGGCAGGTACTATCGCAATGTTTAAGAAACATTTACAGGTATATGGTTAGGACAGTTTAAGGGGGAATTGGCCAAACACAGGCATGTGGGACCAATGTAGATGGGACATGTTGGTCGGTTGGGCTGAAGGGCCTGTTTCCACACTGTATGGCTATGACTATAACCACCACCTTCTGTATTCTCAGAATAAAATGGAACATTAATAATGTCAGATACGTGGCTTAATATCAATGATAAACCGAATGTGCTGCAAATGTTAAGTAAGAAGGTGAGTCTGAAGAAGGGTCTCGACCCGAAATGTCACCGATCCATGTTCTCCAGAGATGCTGCCTGAACATGTGAGTTACTCCAGCACTTTGTGTCTTTCCTTGGTTAACCAGCATTTGCAGTTCCTTGTTTCTAAATATTAAGTGTGATCTCATGGAGTAAACCAGAGTTATAATTTGAGGACCACGACCGTTAAACTACAACTCACTTTTCTTGTGCTGATAACTCCAAGACAACTGTGCCAGGGCTTATCAGAAGTGGCAATGCATCTGCTGCTGTTTAAAGAGAAAGAAAGGAAGGGATGGGGTAAGCACGATGCTAACAAGATAAAAATCATGCTGTTGTTCAGATTACTGTTCCACCGTCAATTTATATGAGAAACAGATTGGGTGGGTATAATGAAAGATGCATGGCAATTAACCCCAAAACATGCTAGAATGGATGTCATCTACCATACATGGCAGGCCATCTCAAACGTTACAATACATGGGAAATGTAATGAATATACTACAGTGATTTGAATATTCAAGTGTTTTTATAGCTTAGGTAAAATAATGCTGGTAAACTTTGGAGAAGCACACAGGATGTGAACTTGTGGCACTGAGTTTACAGATTTGGGTATTAGATTTAAGAAGCAGGCAAAGGTGAAACTTGTATCTTTGCAGACCGCATCCTTTGCTTGGTTCTAAACCAGGTGGTTCTGTTTACACTCGCCCATTCGGGTGATCACTGGCCGGCATGGACTTTGTTGGCTGAAGGGCCTATTTCCACAACTAACTCTAAAAACTAAAAACTAAAACTAAAACTCATAAATATAGCACACATCATCCTTCATGCCAACAAAGATTGGACCTGAAATCTCCCAGCTACTATTGTTGTGGAATAGGCTCTGTTGAATCTGGAGCATATTGCTTTGTTGGCCTTCTCTGTTTAGAGGATCACTTTGCTAATGATGTGAGAAGACTCGATCAGGTAGCTTGGGAACGTGCTACAGTTTGCTCAATACCTTGCATAGTCCATAGAGTGTAACTGAACTAACATTTTTCCGTGCTTAGCTGTTGAGATATTGAATCCAAGGGCACTGGAGGAGTAATCCAGCCAGTGCACTCATTATTGAAGACTTCATTATGGCAATGCCATAATGGCCCTCTCAGCATCATTGAGTCATAGAGTCATGCAGCGTGGAAACAAACCCTTCAGCCCAACTTGCCCACACCAACCAACATGTCCCATCTATATTGGCCCTACCTGCCTGCGTTTGGCCAATATCCCTCTAAACCTATCTTATTCATGTACCTGCCATAACTACATTTTTTAAATGTTGCAATCGTACCTGCCTCAGCTATCTCATCCGGCAGCTTGTTCCATACACCCACCACCCTCTGTGTGAAAAGGTTACCCCTCAGGTTCTTATTAAATATTTGCCCCCTCCTCTCACCTTCAACCTATGTCGTCTGGTTCTCAATTTCCCCTACTCTGGGAAAGAGACTCTGTGTGTCTACCCAATCTATTCCCCTCCTGATTTTGTTAACTTCTAGAAGATCACCCCTCATCCTCCTATGCTCCAAGGAATAGAGTCCTACCCTGCTCGGCCTCTCCCTATAGCCCAGGCCCTCGAATCCTGGCAACATCCTCGTAAATCTTCTCTGTACCTTTTCCATTTTGACAACATTGTTCCTATAACATGGCACCCAGAACTGAACACAATACTCTAAATATGGCCTCACCAACATCTTATATAACTGCAACATGACCTCCCAACTTCTGTACACAACACTCTGACTGATGAAGGCCAATGTGTTGAAAAGGACATTGAGGACCTCACATCGGGAGATGTGGCTAGTTTCTGCGGCCACCTAAATGATATTATTTCAAATAAGGCTGGGCTGTTCCGATTTACCGAATCTCTGACTGAAAGCTGCCACCACCATCATTATCATCCAAATACAAGGAACTGCCAGTCCTCCAAGTAAGGAAAAGAGGCAGCAGTATGAAGGCAACTAAAGAAACACCATAGTGGTGGAGACACAGCCTGCGACTGATTTACGACACTTTAAAAGGCATTGGAACCAAGTCCTTTCTCGACATTCAAAGGAACAAAGCACATTGCTCATTCAGTCCTTGCCACGGATTCAATGAACCCCCAACAGACTAAGCAAACATCTTAACAAGCAAAATAGTGGAAATTGTTATTTTTCCTGTGGCTTCAGTTTGCAGGATGTTTTTAGCTACTGAAAAGACGTTGTTCCACAAGGGAACAAAGAGGTATTTACATTATCTGTTTTTAAAATGGCACATTAATGGTTCCTCGGCTTTGCCAACATAAAAGGTACAAACCAAGGGATACATCTGCTATGTCAAACCCGAAAAAAAGAATATGTGTGCCTGAGACATATTTCACATTCAAGGCACAGCATTTCACAGGAACTGCTAAGCTTGTAACAGCGGCACAGCACAAATAGGGAGTGATAAGCAACCTAATTCAATTCCAAGGAAACAATTCAGGCAAGGAAGAATGGTTAGAAGCTTAAACAGTGAGTAGAAAGGGCTCCTTTGTGGAAGTGCCCGATACCATTCCTCGTAGCATAAATGACACTGCGCTAAATTATGAACAGTGAATTGTTAAGCTATCATTGCTCTGATTTTAACCATGCATCTATAATGTGAATGCTGCTCTCATTTTGAAGGAACATTTCCAAACACCACACCATTCTGGCCTGGACATATGTTGCTCTTCTTTCATAAATACCAGATCCAAATCCATCAAACTTCCTGCACCTCAATGCAGGGACTTCCTGGACCTCAGTGCAGGACCTGTGGAGCGGCACGGTGGCACAAAGGTAGAGTTACTGCCGTACAGTGGCAGACACCCGGGTTCAATCCTGACTATGAGGTGTTGCCTCTACGGAGTTTGAACGTTCTCCCTGTGTCAGCCTGGGTTTCATCCAGGTGCTCTGGTTTCCTCCAACGTTCCAACAGGTTTGTAGGTTAATTGGCTTCTGTAGAAATTGTAAATTGTCCCTAGTGTGAAGGATAGTGCCAGTGCACGGGGTGATCGCTGGTCGGCATGGACTCAGTGGGCTCTATCTCTATCTCTAAAGTAAACGTCCTGGATTTCAATGCAAGAACCTCCTGTATGACTAGAGATGAAGAGGTCATTCACCAGACGGACTACGGTGGCTTTCGAAAGTAACAAAGTCCCTTCTTTTCCAAATGGTTAGGAACATTAGCCTTGCCCATCATGCCTACACCTGCATTTTAGGAATAAAATAGTGTTTTACTTAAGTTTGCTATTTTGGCAGAAGTTGAAACTTTTGAAGGGATTTCCAATAAATACAGACACATAGTTATGAGAATACAGTTTGTACCTCAGTAAGGAGAATAATGTTGAGACCGACAGTTTGTATGCTCAGAGATAACATTTGATTTTTGATGAAAGCGATGTTGATAGCAAAGGCCATTTGCTTGAGAGAATAAAACGCAACATCTGTTACTCTGGGAGCCAGGAGTAAAAACTGGGATCTCAGATGAATAATTGGGAATTAGGTTGAGGAAGCAAGCAATGGGTTGTATGGTAAGGGTGGCTTGAAGAGGGCTAGTGGATTATAAAACTGAAACTAGAAAAAAAATATCAGTTCAAGGCTAAAACATTTGGCCTTGTGGATGAGAAGAAGAGTTGAAATGAAAGACAAGGCTGATCAGATGGCTACCATATATATGACCAAAGTACAGGTCCACCACTGATTTTCTGGTTCCAGAACTTTGCCGGATTATACTAAAGATAGACACAACATTTTGAGTAACTCAGCGGGTCAGGCAGCATTGTTATACTATACCTTGGTCTTTTGTTCGACACGTCAGCTGATAACCTATAGAGGTAATAGGGTTAACATCTTGCTGTAACCTACTTACCAGGTATATCTTGACCTATTCCAATTGCTGTAAATTGGATATTCCTTAGACTTGGTTGTTAGTGAAAATCTATTTACTGCAAGGAAAAAAGAGCAGAACTAGAACTCTACAAACACATTGTAAAAAAAAGTCATAATGTCATAATTAAGGCGAATGGTCTGTTAGCATTCATAGCAAAAGGATTTGAGTATAAGAGCAGGGAGGTTCTACTGCAGTTGTACAGGGTCTTGGTGAGACCACACCTGGAGTATTGCGTACAGTTTTCGTCTCCAAATCTGAGGAAAGACATTCTTGCCATAGAGGGAGTACAGAGAAAGTTCATCAGACTGATTCCTGGGATGGCAGGACTTTCATATGAAGAAAGATTGGATAGACTCCTCGCTAGAATTTAGATGATTGAGGGGGGATCTTATAGAGACTTACAACATTCTTAAGGGGTTGGACAGGCTAGATGCAGGAGGATTGTTCCCGATGTTGGGGAAGTCCAGAACAAGGGGTCACAGTTTAAGGATAAGGGGAAAATCTTTTAGGACCGAGATGAGAAAAACATTTTTCACACAGAGAGTGGTGAGTCTCTGGAATTCTCTGCCACAGAAGGCAGTTGAGGCCAGTTTATTGGCTATATTTAAGAGGGAGTTAGATGTGGCCCTTGTGGCTAAAGGGATCAGGGGGTATGGAGAGAAGGCAGGTACGGGATACTGAGTTGGATTATCAGCCATGATCATATTGAATGGCGGTGCTGGCTCGAAGGGCCGAATGACCTACTCCTGCACCTATGTTTCTATGTTTCTATGTTTCTAAGGCACAACCTAAAATACAATATTTACACATGCTATTAACATTTACCTGCCTTTGATGTGGTCATTGGAGGTCACAGTTAATATAACCTTTGACGCCCTTACTAATCAAGAACGTATCAATCTCTGCTTTAAAAGATTTCCAAAAACTTGGCTTCCACAGCCATCTTTACCAATGAATTCCACAGATTCACCACTCTCTTGGCCAAACAAATTTCCTCCTTATCTCCATAGAAACAAGGAACTGCAGATGCTGGTTTACACAAAAGGACACAAAGTGGTGGAATAACTCAGAGGATCAAGTAGCATCTCTGGAGAACATAGATAGGTGACATTTCGGGTCGGGACCCATCTTTAGAATAAAATGTCACATTTCCATGTTCTCTGGATATGCTGCCTAACCCGCTGAATTGCTCCAACACTTTGTGTCCTTTCTTCCTCATCTCCATTCTAAAGATATGTTCTTTTATTCTGAGGCTGTGCCCTCTGATCCTGGACTCTCCCACTACTGGAAACATCCTCTCCACACCCACTCTACCTAGACCTTTCATTATTCGGTAGGTGTCAATGTGATCCCCCCCCCCTCGTCCTTTTAAACAGCTGCATCTGAGGAGGGAATGGACATTCATGGTCCCGACCCAAAAACCATCAGTCCGTTCCGTTACCCGCTGATTTCCTCCAATGCTGCATTTTGCTCGAGAGCCTAACATCTGCAGTAGCTTGTGCGTCCATTAATGGTTCCTTTTGGGACCACCATCAACAGCTAACTTGATTCAGCCCACAAAGATTTTCCATATTTTGATTTTTTTTCATAACATTACAAAAGCATTAAAAAAATAGTTTCATAATTTTGGCACATAATTAATGTTCTGTTTGAAATATTGTCAATACATGCCTATTGCGTTCTTTTCCTTTGATGCATTAATTTGATCTAGCCTGCAGCGAACTTCACGAAAATATATTTGACCTGAAGCTACCTGGAACTGAGCTTGTCAACTGTTAACAAAATAGTGAATATATTATTTCAGCAGTTATGATTTCTTTAATAGTAACATCTCCTAATGCCCTTGTGCTACATGAAAATCTCTATCTTATGGCAGAAAAATCAAACCCCTTCTTCCCCTGATACATTCATGAGTCAAGAGTTTACCTTGTACTTACACAGGTATCGAGCCATATAGCACTGAAACAGGCCCTTTGGCCAACTTGCTTATGTTGACGGAAGCTAGTCGCTCGGGTCCATAACCCTCTCACTTGCCTAGCTATGTCCCCATCCAAATGTCTTTTAACTGTTGTTCTCTTGCCTCAACTACCTCCTCCAGCAGCTCGTTCCATATATCCACTAACCTGTGTGTGAAATTGTTGCCTCTCAGGTTCCAATTAAATATTTTCTCTCTCACCTTAAAAATATGTCCTCTGGTTCTTGATTTCCTTGCCTTGTCCAAAAAAAATGTGCATTCACCCTTTCTATTCCCCTCATGATCTTAGACTCCTGCGCTCCAAGGAAAAAAATCCTAGCCTGCCCAACCTCTCCCTATAGCTCAGACCCTCTATTCCAGGCAACATCTTCATAGAGTGTAGCTTCAAGGAGGATTTCTGAGAGAAAGATACATTTCTAATTACTTCTGTAGACACATTAGTGACACAGAACATAGAACAGCACAGTACAGAGAAATAGTATTTCAAATGTTAAAAATTAGGAGTTGCTTGCCGATCTACATCACACATGGTATTGCACAGCTGGTTTCTTACCTATTGATGTTGCTCTCCCAGCTGATTTCCTTTTAATCCAAAGAAGTATAATGATCACTCCCAAAATGACTCCAACGATTGACACTATCATAAATAGTAGTTAATAAATTGGATTGTACATTTATTAATTAACAAACAACTTATTTAAAGAAAAAAAACACTTTAATAAGCAGATTATAAAGGTTTATGTTTGCCTTATGGTCTTAAACACATGTGAGCAAATTCAAAATGTGTTCAAATGTAATAAAATGTATAATGTTCCCTGTAACTGAAAAAAATGCCAGTAGCGGCTCTAATGTAAACTCATTTATTGTTGGGATCCTGAATATTATTACTGAAAGATCTAAGATGAAAGGCAAATACTCTCAGTACAGGAAACCATTAAAGTTCTAACTGTTTATGGCAGATGGCAATAAAGTAAAGCTCCCTCGAGTATAATTGTTTATCTGATCCTTATGTCAATGAGTGCGAGTGAATTTTTGATTGCTCAATACCACAGGCTATATAAAACTCAGTGTAGTCATATTGTGGGTAGCTGACTAACAGGGGAGCAAGAAAAATTGACTGAGAAACCTTGGGGCTGCAGTCACCATCGATCAGATTTAACAGTCAAAACTTTTGTTTCACCCTGCTACTCAACTGGTTCGCCCACTGCACACAACAAGGCTGGTTTATGGATTCTGCGTTTGGTATAGTTCTTCTACAAAATATGTTTAACAAAATAAAATACAATGAATGATAGAGTCATAGAGAGTCTTTGAGTCATATAGCATGGAAACAGGCCCTTCAGCCCAACTTGCCCATGCCAACCAAGGTGCCCCATCTTTACCAGTCCCATCTGTCCGTATTTGGACCATGTCCCTCTAACACTATCCTGTCTATGTACCTGTCCAAATGACTCTTAAATGTTTTGATAGTACCTGCAAATAACACTAGTGCAATCATCAAGAAAGCACATCAGCGCCTCTACTTCCTGAGAAGATTACGGAGAGTCGGTCTGTCAAGGAGGACTCTCTCTAACTTCTACAGGTGCACAGTAGAGAGCATGCTGACCGGTTGCATCGTGGCTTGGTTCGGCAACTTGAGCGCCCTGGAGAGGAAAAGACTACAAAAAGTAGTAAACACTGCCCAGTCCACCATCGGCTCTGACCTTCCTTCCATCGAGGGGATTTATCGCAGTGGCTGCCTCAAAAAGGCTGGCAGTATAATCAAGACCCACGCCCTCCTGGCCACACACTCATCTCCCTGTTACCTTCAGGTAAAAGGTACAGGAGCCTGAAGACTGCAACAACCAGGTTCAGAAATAGCTACTTCCCCACAGCCATCAGGCTATTAAACTTGGCTCGGACAAAACTCTGATTATTAATAACGCATTATCTGTTATTTGCACTTTATCAGTTTATTTATTCATGTGTGTATATATTTATATTATGGTATATGGACACACTGATCTGTTTTGTACTAAATGCCTACTATGTTCTGTTGTGCTGAAGCAAAGCAAGAATTTCATTGTCCCATGAGGGACACATGACAATAAACTTACTTGAACTTGAACTATCCAGGAGAATTACGATATGGAAGAAAACGTATATTATTCCATCATTCATAAACCTACTATATGCAATAATAATCTTTAAAGATTATAATTGAAATCAATTTTAAGCCTCCAATTAACTAGTTACAATACACCATGTCTTTGAGGAACCCCTTGTTCTATCTATCATGAAACAAGTGACAAACTAAATTAAGCTAAACTAAATTTCAAGGCGTATGCAGTGTGCCCTATTACCTGATAGGGATATTGTTGTTTTCAAGCCATTGTCTTTTGTCTGATTTATCTCAAAGGTCTCTGGTTTTCTGGAATCTGAAATACAGTAAATAAAAAACAAGCATCACTAATAGTAAAGATAGACACAGTGGGTCAGGCAGCATTTCTGGTGAACATGGATGGGTGACGTTTTGGGTCGTTTTGAGTCTTCAGACTGAAAATAGAGGGTGAGGGAGGTGGGGGGGAGTGAAAAGCTGGAGGTGAGAAAAGACCAGGACCAATCAGGGCCAGGCACACATGACCTCAGGGTGGGAGCTTCCTGGTTGATTCATTGTTGGCTGGGGAAGGTGTGATCTCGAGAGAAACAATGTGGAGAACAGTGGTCGTTTAACTACCTATACTGTCCTCCGTTTCCCCCTTGCCCCATTTGTCGTCGCCCCCCCCCCCCCCCCCCCCCCCCCCCCCCCCCAAGCAGTCACAGGGGGAACATACAAACTCTTTACAGACAGGGTCTAACCTGGGCCACTGGCACAGTAACCAGCAACTCTACCGCTGTGCCATTGTGGCTTTTTAATGTAAGGCAAAAGAAATGTGGGCAGTAGGAGAACCAACGTTGACAATTACCTTCAGTAGAGAATGAATTAAACAAGAATTACTCTGAGCTTTCACATCCTGCTTATGTTCTCCAAACTGCTGCAGGAATTTGGAAGTAAGACATTCCATAACATGATGCAGAACATATGCTTTGGAAGCAATAATGGCAGCTGTTAATATTGGGAATGATAATCCAAGAAAAGAATGCAATGTAGGAAGATGTTTTCATGACCTGACATGTTGCCTTATTATTGTCCCTATCAACCAGCATCTGCAGCTCTTTGTTTCTATGTTGTCAAGGTTCATAAGTTCAATCTTCAAATGGTAAAAATCTACCACTCACCACATTTGCAGTTCATAAATTCATAAGTTATAGGAGTTGAATTAAGCTATTTGGCTCATCAGGTCCACTCCCTAGCGGTTCTATCATGACTGATCTATCTTTCTCTCTCAACCCCATTCTCCTGCCTTCTCCCCATAACCCCGTCTAATCAAGAATCTGTCAATCTCCGCCTTAAAAATATCCATTGACGTCTTGTGGCTATGAATTTCCCAGATTCACCATCCTATGACTAAAGAAATTCCTCCTCGTCTTCTTTCTAAAGATATGTCCTTTTGTTCTGAGGCTGTACCCTCTGGTCCTGGACTCTCCTACTAGGGAAAATATCCTCTCCACATCCACTCTATCCAGGCCTTTCGCTATTCAGTAAAGTTCAGTAATCTATATCTTCTTTGGCCACCTTACAGCAATTTCAATCAATAATCAAGCTCCCATGCCATGTACATCATTTCACTGAGCTTGGTTTCAAGCTCCAATCCAATATCTCACAGCTCGCTCACCCTGGCAACCTCTGCAGCTTTATCGACCAAATGCTGATCAGGCAATAGCACACTTCTTTCTCATTTAAAAACAGACGAGATTGTACATAATAAGGAGCAGCTGTAAAGGTCAAGGGTCTGGCCTTTAACTATCTGTATTCATATCAATTTCTGAGATGCAGGGCAGACTGTGCCTCTGTAATGTGAAACCTGAGATAGTTTATACTTCTGTGCTCTTCCTGCTTGTGCCCCAGATAGCTCCCACCTGGCAGGATGCAGTAGGCAGTCAGAGAAAGGAATGGGACGTTGGGTGAAAGGAAGTCATAACAGGAATTGGAGAAGTTGAGACACAGTGGCACAGTGGTAGAGTTGCTGCCTTACAGCGCCAGAGGCCCGGGTTCGATCCTGACTAAGGGTGCTGTCTGTACAGAGTTTGTACGTTCTCCCTGCTACTGCGTGTGATTTCTCCGGGTGCTCCGGTTTCCTCCCACACTCCAAAGACGTGCAGGTTTGTAAGTTTATTGGCTCTATAAAACATTGTCTCTAGTGTGCAGGGTAGCATTAGTGTACGGGTTGATTGCTAGTTGGCATGGACTGGGTGGGCCTAAGGGCCTGTTTCATGCTGTAGCTCTAACGTCTAAAGAGTCTCTCCTTCAGGTAAATTGTTAGTAGCCTGGTCAACCTGAAAAAGAGTCCCAACCCAAAACGTCACCTATGCCTTTTCTCCAGAGATACTGCTTGACACACTGGGTTACGCCAATACTTTTGCCCATCTTCGGTAACAGCATCTGAGGTCTTTTCTACACATAAATCATTGGTAGATTGGTCAATAACTACTTTTTGTTGTCTTGAGGTGAAAAACCAAGGTAACTGTAGATACATTCAGGAGCATTCCTCAGGGTAGCCTGGATGAGCAAGTTAGGACTATAGTCCGCAGGAAGGCAGCAAGGTCGTTGTGATTAGCAATTTTAACTTGGTGAGCTGAAACCACAAAAACGTGGTAATAATCAGTTCACATAAACCTTGCATTCCTCCTTGCTTTAAACATGCAGCATGGAACAGTACAGCACAGGAACAGGTGCTTTGGCCCACAATATTTGTGCTGAAAATGATGCAAGATAAACTAAATCAGGAAAAAAATTATCTTTGTGTAAGAAGGAACTGCAGGTGCTGGTTTAAACCGATGATAGACACAAAATGCTGGAATAACTCAATGGGACAGGCTGCAACTCTCGAGAGAAAGAATGGGTGACGTTTCGGGTCGAGACCCTTCTTCAGACTTCATTTTCTACAAAAGCGTCTTTCCCCCTTAATATTGTTATCAACTTGTAGGCATATGCATATTATTGAATGAGATTTGTAGCTATGATTGCAATAAATCACTATATCTTTCACCACAATAGAACAATGATGTGTTGCAGATCAGAAAGTTAACATATGAAGCAGCGAAAATAGTGAAAGCCTAACATTTCGGCACAATGACTCCCTGCTTACTTGCCCACTTAAGCAGCTCTAATTTTGAGTGAGATATTGTCAATCCTGCAGATATGGTTTGACAGGCAAAGCTGAACCAGCTGCTAGGGCTACCAAAGAACTGTATTGATTATGAATCACCTGAATCACATTCAAAACCCTGAAATCAATGAAGGACACCTTAAAATGTGTAAAAAATAATACAATTTCAAATAAATATAATGGTAAGGGCCGAGAGGGCCTGTTTCCGTGCTGTAATTGTTATATGGTTATATGGTTATATGGTAACACATAAACACACCAGAAAACCTACAAAATAGTTCAGTTTAAAATTAGACATCAATTGCCGGAGTAATTCAGCGAGTCAGGCAATATCTCCGTAAAACATGGATAGGTGATGTTTTGGGTTTGGACCCTTCTTCAGACTCATCAGGGGAGGCACAGCAGCGCAGCAGTAGAGTTGCTGCCTTACAGAGTCAGAGACCTAGGTTTTGTCTGTACGGAGTTTGTGCGTTCTCCCTGTGACCACGTGGGATTCCTCCGGGTGCTCCGGTTTCCTCCCACATTCCAAAGATGTACAGGCGTGTAGGTTAATTGACTTCTGTAAAATTGCACATTGTCCCTAGTGTGTAGAATAGTGCTAGTGTGAGGGGTGCTCGTTGATCATCATGGACTTTCGTGTGTCAAAAGGCTTGTTTCCATGCTGTATCTCTAAAGTATAAAGGCACCTCTCAATATTCACCAGAGATGCTGTCTGACCCACTGAATTACTCCAGCAATTTGTAAACCAGCATCTGCAGTTCTTTGTATCCCTAAGTTTCAAATTAACTGAAGGAAAAAAACAATCTGTGCTGAAACGAAGACTCTCTTATTTGACCTTTAAGTGTCAAGGCATTGGCGGAGATGGTCACAAAGCGGTTTAGTTTAGTTTATTATTGTCATGTGTACCGAGGTACAGTGAAAAGCTCTTTTGTTGTGTGCTATCCAGTCAGCAGAAAGACTACATATGATTACAATCGAGCCGTCCACAGTGTACAGATACAGGATAAAGGGAATAACGTTTTTAGCGCAAGATAAAGTTCAGTAAAGTATGATTAAAGATAGTCCGAGCGTCTCCAATGAGGTAGATAGTAGCTCAGGACTGCTCTCGAGTTGTTGATAGGATTGTTCAATTGCATGATAACAGCTGGGAAGAAACTGTCACTGAATCTGGAATGATCTACAATCTTATACATCGCCAAAATATTGAATAATCAAAATTAATACAATGTAGGATTCTGCTACAGGGACATTGCTCATTTAATGTTCTCACAAAAGTAAACATTTCTATTCAGCACACATATAGAGTCAACTGGCAAGTAGATCCACTGGCAAACTTCCCACTGCTTTTTACACCTGACTTCACTCCATCAGTGCCGAAGCATTTTTGCAACCAATGAACAATTTCCTGTTTACATTTTAGCCTCCTTCGTTAGTAAAATAAACCATTTTGGTACATTCTAATTACAGTCAAATACCAAAAAGTGCCATTTGCATTAACACTACAGCTGGTTGTTTTCTAACATTTCCATGACAACTGCTATTTGTTTTTGTGCCGTTCCCCTGGCAACACAACAGTAGCTAGGTGGTTCGTAGCAGCCGCTGAGAAAAGTATTTGGATTGGCTGGAAGCTGCTTGGGTGGCAAGAGGTTAGGAAGAGCAAAGAAAATGTTATCCCAACAAGAAACCTCAAACTGACAAGAATAAATATTATTACTGCAACACTACAAAATATTGCAATGGTTGAGGTGATTTAAATGCATGCAATAAAAATGAACAACAGCAACTGCCTTGATGCATGGAGTATCTTGAACATAGTAAAATATACTCAAAGCACTTCACGTGATGAATGTTGAACTAAGTTACATGGTTGAGAGATCACCAAATACGCAGGTAAAGAGATCTTAAAGGAGTGGGGCATGCAGAGGGGTTTAGTTGTGTTTAGAAATATAGCCTGCAATGAGATCCTTTGGCCCACCAAGTCCTTGCAAACCGGCAATCAGCTGTACATAAGTTTAGTTTTGTTTAGTTTAGAGATACAGCGCGGATTAAGGCCCTTCAGCCCAACTTCAGTCCGTGCCGACCAAAGATCCCCGCATATTAACACTATCCTACATACACTAGGGTCAATTTTTACATTTACCATGCCCATTAGCTTAAAAACCTGTACATCCTTGGAGTGTGAGAGGAAACCGAAGATCTCGGAGAAAACCCACGCGGTAACGGGAAGAATGTACAAACTCAGTACAGACAGCACCTGTAGTCGGGATCGAACCCGGGTCTCGGGCGGTGCAAGCGCTGTAAGGCAGCAACCGTGCCACCCTAACTAGTACCTGTACACTAGTTTAAATTAGTTTGGAGTTACAGTGCAGAAACAGGCCCTTCGGCCCACCAATCAGCAATCCACGTACACTACTCGATCCTACACAACAGGGACAATTTATCTAAGCTAATTAACGTACAAACCTGTATGTCTTTGGAGTGTGGGAGCAAACCAGACACCCAGGGAAACCCCACGTGGTTACAGGGAGAACAAACAAATGTACAAGCTTTGTGCAGGCAGCACCCACAGTCAGGATCAAACCTGGGTCTCTGGCGCTGTAAGGCAGCAACTCTACTGCTGCGCCACCGTGCAGTTCAAGGGTGGAAATCATGCTTTGTTGGAGCAAGGGGCAAATGAAAGGGGGATGCTCGAGAGACCTTTTAGTTATACAGTATATGCTCTGAATCACTGATATCATCCACAAACTGTCCAAAGATAATTTAAACTTTCACTTGTTCTTAAAAATGTAAGATTGTTACTGGATAGCACATGTGCTGCTTTGAAACTGATTTATGCTTTTTGCTGAAACAAGGTTGCACCAAAAAACGACACAAAGTAACTCAACATTTCTGGAGAAAAAGGATGAAAGCTTTTTGCTTCCTCCTTTCAAGAATGTGCCAGGAATAACAAGAACTTCATGTTGAAAACCAACTAAAAGTGACTATTATGCATATATTGGCAGTGATGAACCTTGTAATACAAGACAAAGCTAAGGTTTAAGTGCAATGTGTTTACATTTAAAAAGGCATGTGGATATGCAGGGAATGGAGGTATATGGATTATAAGCAGGTAGAGAAGAGATGGTCCTAGCATCATGTTTGGCATGGTTATTGTGGGCCGAAGGACCTGCACTTGCCCTGTGGTGTTCCACGATTCACATTCCATGTATATTCTGATTACCAACAGTGACACATCATCACGTATAAGCAACCAGTGGATCAGGCAGCATCTGTGGAGGGAATGGACAGACGATGTTTTGGATCGGGACCCTTCTCCAGCTTGATAAAGGGATCCGACCTGAAACCATTCTTTGTCCATTCCATCCACAGATGCAGCCTGATCAGCTGAGTTTCTCCAACACTTGGTATTTTGCTCAAGATTCCACATCTGCAGTTTCTTGTATCTCCTCCTTCAAGTATAATCGTGTAAGTGTCGAGTTTTTAGCTTACAACACCATACTGGAAACCAAATAAACCAATTTTATTTGAGAAGAATGGCATCTTCCCCTTTCTAAAGTTGACAGAATCAACTGTAAATCAAATGTTAGATTCCACTGCAGGTCCACCATCGACTTACCAGCACCTCCTTTAATCCAGACAAAATTATGAGAGCGCACTTGAAATCCCCTCACCCCCCCCCCCCCCCCCCCCCCCCCCCCCCCCCCCCCCCCCCGCCCCCCGGAAGTCCCCCTGAACATGTGCCACCTAGGCCTGCTGAGGCGGAAGATCTCAACCTTATCGGGACATCCGCGGTCGATCGGCGGGTTGAATTTTCCCCTTGAGGCTGAGGCTGAGGCTGTGGAACTCTGGCACAACAGGAGCCGGCAGACCGGTTACCATAACCGACTTCAGAGGCTGACTTTGCGAGCCGGTTATTTGGGCCCCAGCGGCCTAGGCGGAGCATTCCAGTGCCGTTGGGCTCCTCTCAGAGGCCGTGACCTCTGTTGGTCTGGCAAAACGGATAAGGCTCTGGAACCAAGGGTGCCGTAAAATCGGTGGTGGACCTTTATTTGGATTTGTTTTTAAAAGAAAAATGGGTGCCGGTTTCATAGTTTCACCTTGGAAACCGGGTTTTGTTCCGCTCTAGGCTAGCGGCAGAAGGTATTTCTGTCTGTTGGTTATGTCCAAATGGAATGGGTCTCTACAGTTTTAGTGCAATTTCTGATAGGTAGGTGGCACATACTAAAACAACTTAGCAATCATACAAACAGAATGATCAGACTTGGCAGAAAATAAGAAACAAAATAAGGACAGACGGTTTGTATTATAAAGTTTAGTTTAGTTTTAGCTGTTCAAGAATTTAGACTCTAGAGGTACAGCGTGGAAACAGGCCCTTTGGCCCACCGGGTCTGCGCTGACCAGTGATCACCCCGTACACTACCCTACACACTAAGGACAATTTACTATCTTTACTGAAGCCAATGAACCTACAAGCGGATACGTCCTTGGAATGTGGGAGGAAGCCAGAGTACCCAGAGAAAACTCAGATGATCTCAAGGAGAACGTACAAACTCTGTACTGACAGCAATCGTAGTCAGGATCAAACCCGAATCTGTGGCAACTCTACCGCTGTGCCACCTTGCCGCCCCCTAAAAAAATATCTATGTCTGATGTTAATTAAAATCTATTAAACCATCAGTTATTTATGACAACAACAGATATTTGGCACCGTGCCACCCAGCTAAGTTAAGTTTCAATGAGGGATTGTACAGAAACCTTAAATTGTGTACAGCCCAGTTACACCTGCCATGGAGGTATTTGATTATAATGACTGCAACAAGATATACAGATGGACCATAACACGTAGGAACAGAATTGGGCCACACATAGAAACATAGAAACATAGGTGCAGGAGTAGGCCATTCGGCCCTTCGAACCACCACTGCCATTCAATATGATCATGGCTGATCATCTAAAATTAGTACCCTATTCCTGCTTTTTTCCCCATATCCCTTGATTCCTTTAGTCCTAAGAGCTAAATCTAACACTCTCTAGAAACCAGCACCCATAGTCAGGATCGAACTGGGTCTCTGGTGCTGGAAGGCAGCAACTCTACCACAGCATCACTGTGCTCCCTCTACTATATAATTAGCTTCATTGGCATTACATCTAGGCTGAAGGGCCTGCTCCTGTGCTGTATTCTTGCAGTACACCAACTACAACACAATGCATTGGCTCCAAGTCAGTCTGAGGCTTTACTGGAATCTTTCCACATGGTGTTTGGTATTAATGTGGTGTTTCATGTAATGCTGATGTGTACAGCCCCATGATGCATTCTACAGCTCGGCATTCTGCTGTAGTCATCCCCCAGGCTTCATGCATACAGCCCATCGAGTCCACTACACTATTTAAACATAGCTGATCTCTTTTACCCTCTAAACCTCATGCTTCTGTCTTCTGTGATGAAGAGGAAGAATCTTCCTCTAAAACCCATGCCTAGATTAGAGGGTTTAAGCTACCGGGAGAGGTTGCACAGACTTGGATTGTTTTCGCTGGAGCATCAGGGGTTGAGTGAAGACTTGATAGAGGTATATCAGATTATGAGAGGCATAAATAAGGTAGACAGTCAGAACATTCTCCCCAGGATGGAAAAGTCCAACACTAGAGTGCAGAGCTACAAGGTGGGAGGGGTGAAGTTTAATGGAGGTGTGCAGAGATTTAATGGAGGTAGCTTATAACAATGAGGGCCTAAATCACATTGTCTGGGGTGGTGGTTGAGGCAGATATGCTAGTGGCATATAGGAGGCTTTAGGATAGGCATATGGAAGTGTGCTGGCCCACATGAAAGACGTGCTGGCCCACCTTAAAAATATCACAAACCCCCTGCTGGACCCCTGCAGTTTGCATACTGGGCAAATAGATCAGTGGATGACGCAGTCAACCTAGGTCTGCACTTCATCCCCCAGCAACTAGACCTCCAGGGGACCTATGCAAGGATTTTGTTTTTGGATTTTAGCTCTGCATTCAACACCATTGTGCCAGAGCTACTACACTCCAAACTCTCCCGGTTGACTGTGCCTGAAGCCCTCTGTCAGTGGATCACCAACTTCCTGACAGACAGGAAGTAGCATGTGAGGCTGGGAAAGCACATCTTGGACCGGCTGACCCTCAGCATAGGAGCACCGCAAGTCTGCGTACTCTCCCCTCTCCTTCACTCTCTCTACGCCAACGACTGCACCTCCCCAGACTCCTCTGTCAAGCTTCTCAAGTTTGCAGATGACACAACCCTGACTGGACTGATCCAGGATGGGGAGGAATCTGCCCACAGACAAGAAGTGACTCAGCAGGTCAGGCAGCATCTCTGGAGAAATGGAATAGGCAACGTTCTAGGTCTTTTCGGGTCTGAAGAAGGGTTCCGACCCGAAAAGTCACCTATTCCTTTTCTCTGGAGATGCTGCCTGATCCACTGAGTACTCCAGCCCTTTGTGTCTATCTTCCATTTTAACTGCCCCTTACCTAGTTTCCATCTGTCGATGGGACTTAAAATTGACAGGCAAATATGTTTTTCTTAAGAAATAGATACAAATTATACATTTTTCTTTTTGATAAGATTCAGTTGGTGCTTGCAGTAGACTCAAGAACGGTGTGGATTTCAGATAGGGAGCCTAGTAATTGGAAGTTGACAGAAGCAAGAGGCACAAAATGCTGGAGTAACTCAGAAGGACAGGCAGCATCTCTGGAGAGAAGGAATAGGTGATGTTTGGGGTCGAGACCCTTCTTCAGGCTTGCTGAAGAACGGTCCGAAAAAGGGTCTCGACCCGAAACGTCACGCATTCCTTCTCCCCAAAATGCTGCCCATCCCACTGAGTTACTCCGGCATTTCGTGACTATCTTCAGTTTAAACCAGCATCTGCAGTTCCATCCTACACAGTAGCAAGAGGCATATCTCAGGCAACAAACTTGGCATGACTATTTGTTTATTTATCATGCTTCTGATTGGCAGATCTGCTGTTTCTGCGAGCAGATTTTTCTTAAGTGAGTTCTTTTCATTCAGCACACTCACCCTGCTTGTGTGTGACTACACTGGGAGCAGGAAGCAAGGATGCACTGGGACTTGGCAAGACAGCTACAGTCTGCCTCACTGAATGGGGAGGAAAATGGGGTCAGCAACTCTTCTTTTTAAAAAAAAAAGCAGAAATGCACCTTAAATAAGAGAATTACTATTCAGAGAACATGTTTTTAATGGCACACCATTGAACCATTTATTAACAAGATTTGCAAATAATCCCTACTTGGATAGAATAATATTTGCCATTCATTAAAATTAACAGAGAGATAGAAAGACCTGAAAATATGCACAAACAAACGCTAGGGAGAAATGTACAATTTTCACAAAAGTAAATACCCATATTAAAAAAAAGTTTAAAATGCATCCATTTCCATTTTTCACAACCATCAAAACAAATGCACTGCCATCTTGAGGTTCATGTTTTAACCTCAAGTGGTACCTTTACCAGGAGATCTAAGAATAGTTATACTGCCATCTAAAGCAAAATAATAGCAATGGGAGGACATAAGACTCCAAAATAACAAATATATCCAAATGCAAAAAAATCATTATGTAGAAACAAAGAGCTGCAGATGCGGGTTTATACACTAGTCCCACCTGCCTGCGTTTGATCCAAATCCCTCTGACCCTTTCCTATCCATATACCAGTCCAAATGTATTTTTAATGTTGTTATAGTATTGTGTCAACTACCACCTCAGGAAGTTCAATTTATATACCATATATCATGTGTAAATTCCATATACCCTGTGTAAAAAAAAGCTTTTATTTTACTTCGGAGTCACGTGAGTGACTACGTGAAGAAGCCCCACCTGGTGCTAGAACGGCATTACGTCGACGCTGACGGCAGAAGCAAGTCCTCGCAGCGGCCGGAACGGACTCGCAGGTAAGTGCAAGAAAAAAGTTAGGGGACGTTCTAAAAAAGACGTTAGGCTGGTAGAACCAGCAAAAATGAAAGTAAAATTCAAAAAATCAGAGTCACGCTGGCGTACTGATCCAGCCTAGATAATAAAAAATTTAAAATGGAGAAGTCTCAAAGAAAGATTTCGCGGGTAAAAAGATCGTCCCGGGGAGAAGCTAAAGAGTCGGAACAAGAGACTAGTGCGGATCCGGTTCCGATACCGGTGGCCGCTGATTCACCCGTTAGTGAGACTATAATTTCTCCAGAAATTCAAACCACGGAGGAAAATGTTCCTAGAAAAAGTAAAAAGAAATCCGTGAGGCCCGTGGTTTCTGATGATGATTCTGATAATGAAAGTCCTCCGGATAATAAAGCTATATGGCTTAAAGTGGAACATATGGAGAAAGTGCTCCAAAATATGATGAGACAAGGGTCAAAGTACCCAGAAATTTCCCAAAATGACCCTGAGGGGTTTGAATATCCAGAATATGGCTATGTGCCAAATTGGGAATTTGAAACTCCAGACCCAGGAATAAGGGTGGGGCAAGTCTCATTGGATGAAATTCCAGGTGTATCAGGGCTGCAAAAGTCAGACCCTGCAAGTGGTGATGTGGATTATGAGTGCACACCACAAATAAAAAAGAAGAGGCCATATGTGCCTGATATGGCAAAAGATTTTGCTATACCTGAAGGAAGTGGTGAGGCTATGGAAGAAAACCTAGCTGCCAGTATTAATTATATGGTATCTCACCAACTTCAAGATTCTGTGATGGTTGAAACAGCAGAATTATATAAAACACCGGAAAATTGCACCTCATTAAAGGTACCTACGGTTAATCCGTCCATATAGACACCTATGACTCCAGGCATGAGAGGACAAGAAATACGATTTCAAAGAATCCTCAAACTGATTTCAGCTGCCATTACTGCTTTTGGAAAGGCAAATGGAAGGGTCAGAAATGGTTAAAATCCAAAGAGATACTTTGGGCTCATTGTGCAATTCCTTTTATGAAATTAATTGTATGAGGAAAATTGCGATTCGGCCCATATTTCATCCAAGGTTTGCAGGTCCGTGTCGATCAAGTGGTGTTCAAGCTCCTGGTTTTCTATTTGGAGAAAACCTGCCTAAACAAATAAGAGAAATGGATGAAGAGGCTAAATCTATTAGCCACATGAGACCTTTCGTTTTTGGACAAAAAAGGTATTTTTTCGTTAGGAGGAGATTTGATTTTGGAAACAGAGGCAGGAATATGATAAGAAAATATTACCATCCGACAGAGCCTAATGTTCACCCGTATACGGGGAGAAGGAGACCACCACGTTCATATGGAGAGGTACAAAAACTTTATTCTATTCTTAAAGAAACTGTGGACAAATCTCCAGTTGGAGGGAGATTACAAATGTTTTATGATGAGTGGCTTGCCATCACATCTGACCGGTTTATTTTACAAACAGTTTCAGGAGCTACAATAACATTTAAAGAAGGTGTTAATTCTCCGGTACAAAATAAACCTGCTTATGGTTTCATGTTTTCTGCTATTGAAGAAGCAGAAATTAATGTGGAAATTGACAAATTGTTTAAAAAAGGTGTTATTGAAAAAACTGTTGAACATAAACATCAATTTGTGTCAAATATCTTTCCGAGAAGCAAAAAAGATGGTGGTTGCAGAATTATTCTGGACCTTACAAACTTTAATACATTTGTCAAGTATAAACATTTTAAGATGGAAACGTTCAACACTACAAGACATTTGATATCAGCAGGTTGTTATATGGCTACAATTGATTTAAAGGATGCTTACTATTCAGTACCAATACATCGATTTTTTCGAAGGTATTTAAAATTTAATTGGCTGGGACAGCTGTGGCAATTTAAAGCTTTACCAAATGGCTTAAGTTCAGCTCCCAGGCTCTTCACAAAGCTGTTGAAACCAGCTTTAGCGCAATTAAGAGCACAAAAGCACATTATTATGGCTTATCTGGATGACATTTTAATTGTCAGTAATAATCAGGAATCAGCTGGAAAATCAGTTTCAGCAACTAAAACTTTATTTGAAAAATTAGGTTTCCTGATTCATCCAATTAAGTCCCAGCTGCAGCCAGCACAGTCAATTAACTATTTAGGGTTTGTGATTAACTCGGTTACCATGTTAGTAACTTTGCCAACGGACAAGATTGATGATATTTTAACGGTATGTAAGGGCCTCATTCACAAACCTTATCCCTCCATCCGAGAAGTAGCGAAGGTTATTGGTAAACTAGTAGCAGCATTTCCTGCAGTAGAATTTGGTCCATTACATTACCAAAACCTTCAAAGGGACAAAATAAGAGCTCTAAAAAAGCGAACAGGCCATTTTGATAGGCCTATGCAATTAACAAAAGAAGCTTTATTGGAATTGCAATGGTGGATTGAAAATGTCCCACAAGCTGCTAAAAACATTTTAATACAGCAGCCTGAAGTATTTTTACAAATAGATGCAAGTGCTCTCGGATGGGGGGGGCGACAGATACATTTACCAGTTGTGGGGGCAGCTGGACTGTCCAAGAGGAAGGTTTCTCCAAACATATGGTATTAATTATTTAGAATTATTGGGGGCATTTTATGGATTAAAAGCCTATTGTTCTACAAAAAAGAATCAGCATGTACTGATACAATTAGACAATAAAACAGCTGTTGCATATATTAATCACATGGGTGGAGTCAGATCAGTATCATGTGATTGTCTGGTCAATCAGATATGGCAGTGGTGTATTAAGCACCAAATTTGGATTTCAGCAAACTATATCCCAGGTAAAGACAATGTGGTGGCAGACAACAGATCAAGGGTGTTTAAAGACAACACAGAATGGATGTTGAACCCAGTAGTTTTCAGTAAAATTGTGATTCAATATGGGTTACCAGACATTGATCTGTTTGCATCAAGATTAAATCATCAATTGCCTAAATATGTGTCTTGGGAACCAGATCCAGATGCAGTAGCAGTAGATGCTTTTTCACTACATTGGGGGAATATGTTCTTTTATGCTTTCCCTCCATTTGCTCTGGTTCAGCAATGTCTGAAGAAAATAGAACAAGATTCTGCCACAGGATTATTGGTGATTCCAAATTGGACGACACAACCATGGTTCCCGTTGATGTTAAATATGATTAAAGAACCATATATGTCAATTCCTAGCAGCAGTGATTTGTTAATAAAACCAGTAACCAAAGAAATTCATCCATTACATGCTTATATGAATTTGTTAATCTGCAGGTTTTGACCAGACCACTACAAGAGCTTGGATTGTCGGATAGAACAATGGATGTTATAGTCGCATCATGGCGAGATAGCACTCAGAGACAATATATGACACATATAAAGAAATGGGAAGTTTTTTGTAGACAATCAAATATATCTTATCATACTGTGAACATTTCAAATATATTGGACATTAATAGTGCACGTAGTGTTGACAAATTTCTGACCAGAAATTAATTGGAGCACATCCATTAATATCCAGATTTATGAAGGAATCTTTAACAAAAATCCACCAAACCAAGATATACAGAAATTTGGGATGTCAGGTTGTTACTTAGGCAATGGACTCCAATCAAAGTCATATCATTGGAAAAGTTAACATTTTAAAATAGTAATGTTAATGGCATTGGTTTCAGCACAAAGGGTGCAAACATTACAAATGCTACGTTTAGATTGTATGCATGTGGCTTCACATAACATTGTGTTTTACGTTTACGATCTGATCAAAAACCAGGGAGAACTGGAGCGAAGGTAATGTTTCATGCTTACCCTATTGATCCAACATTGTGTGTAGTTAAACATTTGAATCAATATATGTCAAGGTGATGAAAAAAGCATACAAACAAAGCTTCAGGTGGTTTAAAACAGGTGATACTTTTAGCAGGAGTAGACACTGATGTGTTCAAATTTCACTCCACCAGGGCAGCAGCTATGTCCACGGCGAAGTTACAGGACATACCACTCAAACACATTTTAGAAACCGCAGGGTGGTGTAAAGAAGAAACTTTTTCAAAGTTCTACAATAAACCTGTTCGCACAATGACAGGCTTTGGACACGCGGTGTTGGGTTCACTATAATCACCTGCTTTGTTTCATTATCGATTTATATTATCGATTATGTTATCACTTACATCTTTTATCACTTTGTAATGGTTTCCCCAGATGTAAAAAAGGGGGTTATTATATGTTCTTTTATCATTAAAAGATTTATGAAAAGAACTAAAACTGATCTGGTAAAAGGTTATTTACTCATGTATGTGTTGACCTAGCCGGACTGTCGTATGGAATGACTCTACGACATGAAAAACACAGAAGCTTAAAAATCTTCACGTAGTCACTCACGTGACTCCGAAGTAAAATAGTAAGATTAAATGAGAACTTACCGGTTTGAAGTTTGATCGTTATTTTATGAGGACTAACAATGAGGGATTACGTGCCCTCCACTCCCCACCCTCATAAAATAAATGATCATCTGGTATTTCTAAATCTATGATGAGCCTTACTATCTTACTCCGGCTATTATGTTCTGTGTTTTTCATGCCGCTGCTTTGAAGTATGCCGTTCTAGCGCCAGGCGGGGCTTCTTCACGTAATCCCTCATCGTTACTCCTCATAAAATAACGATCAAACTTCGAACTGGTAAGTTCTCGTTTAATCTTACTATTTTTCTTTATTTTCTTGCATTTTCTTGGATATGGAGACACAGTGGTGCTGCAGCAGCAGAGTTGTTGCCTTACAGCGCCAGAGACCTGGGTTCAATCCTGACTACGGGTGATGTCTGTGTGGACTTTGTACGTTCTCCCTGCGGCTGTGTGGTTTTCTTCGGATGCTCCGGTTTCTTCCCACATTCCAATGACGAGCAGGTTTGTAGGTTAATTGGCTTCTGTAAATTGTCCTCAGTGTGTAGGATCGAACTAGTGAACGGGTGGTCGCTGGTCGGTGTGGATGCAGTCGGACGCAGGGTCTGCTTCCACACTGCATATCTACAGCAGTATATCTACTAAAACTAAACTAAATTTAGTGACCAATTTTCCTCATTGGAAACAGAATGGAAAGGAACCACGGAAACGTCCTCTCTTTCTGTGTGAACTGAAAGATGGTGGCGCCAATCTCATCCTCTTTACTTGGGTGGCATGGTGGTACAAAGGTAGAGTTGCTGTCTTATAGCGCCAGAGACCCGGGTTCAATCCTGACTGTGGAAGCTGTCTGTACGGCGTTTGTACGTTCTCCATGTGACTACCGTGGGATTTCTCCGTGTGCTCCAGTTTCTACCCACACTCCAAAGATGTACAGGTTTGTAGTCTGAAGAAGAGTCTCGACCCGAAACGTCGCCTATCTCCTTCGCTCCTTAGATGCTGCTGCACCCGCTGAGTTTCTCCAGCCTTTTGTGTACCCTCGATTCTCCAGCATCTGCAGTTCCTTCGTTAACACAGGTTTGTAGGCTAATTGGTTCGGTTTAATTGTAAATTGTCCCTAGTGTGTAGGATAGTGTTAGTTTGCGGAATTCGCTGGTCAGCACAGGCTTAGTGGGCTGAAGGGCCTGTTTCCGCGCAGTATCTCTAAACTAAACTAAACGTGAGATGGATATGGCGAGCAATATGCAACATCCTGACAAAACTGTGAGGAGCTACAAGGCGGCCACTACACCTATTCCTTGTGCACTTTGAACTTGTGTATTATCATAAAAAATTAGGTCATGCAAAAGGAAAATCACTTTACAAAGGAGAAGAAACAAAACCAACAAATATAACCACCGATGGCTGCCATTGTATCCTCCTTATACATTAACAACACCAAGCATAGACCAGGCAACCATTTTGCTGATCACCTGTGCCCGGTCCACCAAGGCCCTGCAGTTGCTAACTATTTAAAAACTCCTTCCCATTCCCACTGACCTTTAGGCAAAAAAAAGGAACTGAAAATGCTAATCTGCTGCAGTGTCCCGACGCGAAACGTCACCCAACAATTTTGTTCAGAGATGCTGCCTGACGCTCTGAGTTACTCCAGCGTGTTGTGTCTGACCTTTCTGTCCTGGGCCTCCTTCATTGCCAGAGTGGCGCCACGGGCAAACCAGAGGAACAGCTCCTCATATTCCACTTGGGTACTGCAATCTGGTATTTTCCTCCTTGTACTGCATGATATACTTGTGAATAGCATTAGAGAACTCCTGTTTAGTATAATTTGACTGGATAACACCCAAATATGTTTTTTCCATATCTCAGTACAAGTGACAATAATAAACCAATGTCTATACCAATGCCAAAAGAGGCTGCAGTGCATTTGAGGTCGGTGACTCATCAAAGACTGCCTGTCTGTGTTCAGTGCTGAATGTAGCATTGCATGATACTTGAATAACTTATTAACCAATCGATGATTCATGTTTCAACTCAGATAACCCTGGAACATTTGGATCTCACGGCACACTTGATCAACACAGGTCTCTTGTCTGCACTGATGAAGGTTGGAGCGAATGGGAAAGTACAGATTGCTCAGTTACTCCAGTATTTTCTGTCTATCTTCAATGAAATATATCACACTTCCTGTGAGGCAACCTGATTAATAGTAAGATTAAATGAGAACTTACCAGTTCGAGGTTTGATCTGTATTTTATGAGGAGTTACAGTGAGGGATTATGTGAAGACCCCGTCCAGCACGCATGCGCGACATTCTTCAAAGCAGCGGTGTGGATTCACAGAAAAAACACAGTGATTGAAATAAATATAGTAAAGAAAAACTAAGAACTTAATTACCAGTTGATCTGTATAATAGAGGGTGGGAGCGGAGGGCACATAATCCCTCATTGTAACTCCTCATAAAATACAGATCAAACCTCGAACTGGCAAGTTCTCATTTAATCTTACTACTTTATTTCGGAGTCACGTGAGTGACTACGTGAAGACTTCAAAGCTCTGTGATTCCGAACCATGAACCAGCTCATGCTTCACTCACTGTCTGAAGACCTTTGAGGGAGGAAGTATGTTATCACAATCAAAAATAACCGGTTTGTGAACAAAAAAGGTTTACTAATAACAACAAAAAAACAGAGCTCCCCCGGGCTTAAATTAAATATTATCTGCAGACTCCAAAATTCTGTCTGCAAATGTAGCAGGTTCCGCCAGCGGCTTATTATAAAACCTTTGGAAAGTTCTTTCCGAGGACCATCCTCTGGAAGAGATATCCTCTGGCCAGAATATGGTCCAAAGGCACGTCCATTCGCCTAGCCGCCGACGTAGATGCAGCCCTGGTGGAGTGAGATTTGTAAACATTAGTGTTGACTCCCGCGGACTTAAGCACCTGCTTGAGCCACCTTGAAATAGTTTGGCTCGTCACCTGACCATGGGGCGTCTTGTGGCTTATCCATAAGGCTTTTTCTCTCCCTCTTAAGTTGTATGTTGTGTCTATGTAAATGGCAAGATTGGTCTTGGCACACATCCGTGGGTCAGATGAATATGCCCGGAACTCCATGACTGGAGGCGTTGTTCCTGGTCTAGTTTGTTTGACCAGACCCTGAATATGGAATGTGATACAGTCCAATGACTCTGTCATGCTTTCCAGCCTCAGAAGGTGGAGGGACTGTACCCTTTGAGCTGACACTAGTGCCATGAGCATGACTGATTTCAGGGTATGTTGTTCCAGCGTGAGTGACCTGGGTGGTGGCCATCCCCTAAGGTACGTCAGCACAATGCTGACATCCCATATCTGAGTGTACCTTGGTCTGGGGGAATTAGTGTTAAAAATACCCCTCATGATTTTGACCACCAGAGGATGGGACCCCAAAGCCTGTTGTCCTGCTGCTGGAATCAAATAAGCTGACAATATACTCCTGGCTGTATTGATGGCGCTGTAGCTGAGTCCATCCCGTTGTAATCCAACCAGGAACTCCACAACACTGGTAGCTGTTGCCGTTGTGTAGGTAGTTCCTGTTTTGGAGCAATACCATTCCCATTTCCTTATGTTGGTCAGGTATTGTCTCCTGGTGGACTCCCGGTGGAATGCGGTCATCATGTTGATGGCGTCCTCAGACAGCCCCAGGCCCAGTGGAGGTCTTTTTAGAATCTGCAAGCCAGGAGATTGACTCTGTCATGGCACGGGTGACTAATGCCTGACACTGGGTAGATTAATAATACTGGACTGCTGGGGAATCCCAACGGTGTTTCGACAGCCATGGGCCACTGGGAACCATGGCTGTGTAGGCCAGTCGGGTATTATCAAGAATCCTGAAGCAGAATCCAATTGAATCTTGCGTAATACCCGACTGATGAGGCAGAAGGGAGGAAAAGCATAGAAGAACATTTTCCCCCAATGCAGCGTGAATGCATCAACTGCTGCTGCCTCAGGGTCTGGTTCCCAAGCGACATACGTTGGTACCTGGTGATTCAGCCTAGATGCAAATAGATCGATATCTGGTGTGCTGGGAGGTAAGTTGCTGATAACCAAATATGTCTTTCGACACACCATTGCCAGATTAGGTTGACCAAATTGTCACATGATATTGACTTTACACCACCCATATGGTTGATATAAGCCACCACCGTGGTATTATCTAATTGCAACCGGACATGTGCGTGATGCATATTATATGAATATGCTTTTAAACCATAAAACGCACCCAACATTTCTAAGTAGTTAATACCCCGTGTCTGTAGGCAAGATGATTCAAAATTAGTCCATCTGTCCCCTGTGCTGGATTGTATGTTAGTTGCTCCCCAGCCTAAAGCACTGGCATCCGTTTGAATGGTTAATACGGGGTTGGTGATTATTATGGGACTGGAACAAAGCCTAATGTTCCTTGTCCACCATTATAACTCTGGAATGGATTCAGCAGTTAAATTCATAGCTCGGTCAAAGTGACCTCCGTTTTTCTTTAGTGCGTGCACTTTTGCTCTTTGTAAATTTTGATACTGCAAAGGCCCAAATTGTACAGCTGGAAAGGCTGCTACCATTTTCCCAATGACACTAGCTACCTGCCGTATGGTTGGCTGATGATTAACCATTAGTTCATTGCATGATTGTGCCAACTCTGATGCTTTCCCCTTCGGCAGAGTTACAATCATGCGAATAGTGTCAATCATAAATCCAAGATAGTCCATGGTTGTGGACGGTGTCAAATTGGATTTATCTGGATGTATGACAAACCCCAAAGCTTCAAACAAACGTTTGGTGGCTGCTACTGCCAAAATGGCTGTCTCCAAGGTTTTCCCTACTATTAAAATGTCGTCTAAGTACGCCATGACTATATGCTTTTGTTTCCTCAATAATGCCAAGGCAGGGTTTAAGGTTTTTGTGAACAACCTTGGAGCTGAGGTTAGCCCATTTGGTAAAGCTTTAAATTGCCATAGCTGTTTCATCCAGATAAACTTTAGGTATTTACGATGCTCCTTATGTATGGGTAGAAAGCAAGCATTGATTTAAAAGAAAGTACCCTCTAGAAATCAATTGTCTGGCTGTTTCAAAACTTTCCTTCTTGAAATGAATATACTTAACAGACTCGTTTAAAGAAGTTAAGTCAATGATGATGCGACATCCACCATCTTTTTTAGTTTTAGTGAAAATATTAGACACAAATTCCAAAGGTTCATGTTTTGTTCTTTCAATGACACCTTTTGCCTCATCAGTTCAGCTTGACCTTTTTGTTTCTCTTTGACTGAGAGGGTGAATACCCTTTGGGGTATATGCTGAACTGGCGGCATGTTTTCATGAACAAAGTCAATTTTATAGCCATGAATGCTGCTGAGTATATATTTGTTATTAGTGATAGACTCCCATGTATCCAAAAACAAGTGCAATCTCCCCCCTGTTAGTATAGAGCCTCTACTGCTCATATGCTGAGAGGAACCAGCCCCACCTACCTCCATGGTTACTGGTGCTTCTTCTGCCTCTTCGCTGGACGATGAGGTGTCTGCTGGGCTGTAGAGGGCTGCTGTTGATGTTGCTGATGATGTTGATGTTGGGGGTGGCGCATTTTCCATGGGGTCCGCTCTGGTCCCTGGCCTAAAAAAGGCTTACGGGGAATGGTTGTGGACCCCGAGCTTTCACCAGTCCCATATGGTAGTCGACGACTGGTGGATGCCGTGGGATACTGCCGCCTGGGTTTGTTAGGTCTGCTCGGTCCCAAACCTGCCCTCACGAGACCAAAGGTCTTGGACTCTTCCTCCAGGTCTTTCACCTTTTTTGGAAGGTCCTTTCCAAAGAGCAGAATTGGAGGTTCTGAACCTGGTGTTTTGCAAAGTCCTGCAAACTTAGGGTTGAGGGCAGGCTTGATGATTTTCTTCCTGATTGAGCATATTGAGTGGTGCACAGCAGAGCTAATGTATCTTGCTGATTTGTGGTGATGTCCACACCATCTATGGACCGAGCATATGATGTTATTCCTGCTGTCAGGAGTTTTAGGGTTTTCTGGAGCTTCAACTCCAGGTTCCTGATGTTCTGCCCCAAATGTCCCCAGATTTGGCTGTTTACAGCTGGTACATTCAATGATGTACAATTTTCTGGGGCTGTATATAATTCAAGAGCCTCATTGACCACTCGTTCATGTAGGGGTTTTGAGGACAGGTGGTCATTGCTGGCTGCAAGTTTCGGTTCTAAAGGCCGACCCGCTCGTGGAATGGCCACGTAGCGGTTGACCACACCCAGCAGCACTTCCTGTTCCTGTACACCCTGCGTACTCCAGACATCTTCAGCCAGCGACCCCTCTCCTTGACCAGCCCAGACCTGGTCGCCAATGCTGCCTTCAATAGAAGGTGAAGCAATGGCCAGTGCCGTAAAGGGCACTGCGGGAGTGCCTGAGCTCCCTTGGCGAGTCTGCTGCTGCTCTCTCAGCAGATCTCGCTGGAGCAATTGCTCCATAAGCCATTCCATTTGGCTTAGGCGGCTGCTTGTGCCGCTCTTGAGCGGTGAGGCATCTTCATCCGAATCGTCAGATACTACCGGCCGGTTCTGGCTGCAGGTACCTCCAGCCCGCTGCTCAGGCTGCACTAGCGGTGCTGAGCTCGGCTCGGTAGTCAATCCTGCCGTCTCTTGCCCCCTCTCCAAAGAACGCTCCTCAACGGGAGACAAACGGGGGCGAGCTACAGATTTCTTTCCTCTGGTCTTGCTCATTCTTCCTGGAACACAAAGCAGACCACAGAGAATATATACACGGCCACGGTAAAACACTTATCTGTCGGCCCGACTTTCAAATTGTAGCGGGAGCACCCTGAACTCCCTATTACGTGACTCCGAAATAAAATTAGTGTGTGCTAAGCCCCAGAATCAATCTCAGGCAATGTGGAACTTTCCTACACTGCGCTATGAGCCCCTATTTTGAAAATATGACTGGCAGTGCCCAATATCTCCATTCCCTTGACATGTTCTCTGGAACACTAGAGGTTGAGGGGAGACCTGATAGAAGCATATAAAATGATGACAGGCATAGATAGAGTAGACAGTCAGAACCTTTTTCCCGGATGGAAGGGACAAATACTTGAGAGCAGAGCTTTAAGGTGAGAGGGGCAAAATTTTAAGGAGATGTGCGGGACAAGTTTTTTGTTACACACAAACATACACTCGCGCGCACACACACATACAACACTCTTCTGAGGAGGAGAAGGGTTTTTGATGCAGATACGATAGTGGGATGTAAGACACTTTAGGATGGGCATATGGATATGCAACGAATGGAGTGATATGGATTATGTACAGGTAGATAAAAGTTGGCCTCACTTTTCACTTTAAGAGTTGTGCTCTGTGCCTTTTGTTTGAAACCTAGCCTACTGGAAATTATTTGTTCCAACTTTCCCTGCCCCACCCTTTATGAAAGCTAAGAACCTACAATTTATCACCTCAAACCTGTGTTTGCCCGATGTTACATTATTGCATTGTCTTTCCATTCCCATTTTCTCTTAGGCAACAATTAAATGATTCAAAGTTATACATTCCAAATTGTTAGTCTGTAGAAGGGTTCCAACCCAAAATGTCACCTATTTCTTTTCTCAAGAGATGCAGCCTGACCCGCTGAGTTACCCGGGGTTCCATCGCAGGCTTTCTAGTCAGTCGTCAGCGCTCCTCCCAGCAGCAGGAGCTATTATAGTGTTAGCTGAGCAGGCACGCGTGTACCGAGTTTAATTATAGTTTTTGTTTGCCAATAAAAATTATTTAACTCAACCTGCCTGTCTCGCTAAAACTCCAACATTTTGTGTCAATCTTCAGTATAAACCAGCATCTGCAGTTCCTTTCTACCAAACTGTCAGTATATTTGATCTAGAGTAAGACAGCTAGAGATAGATCCTTTGGCCCAACTTGTCCATACCGACCACATTGCTCAATCTAATCCCGTCTCATTCGTATGCATTTGGCCATATCCTTAAACTTTCTTTATCCATGCAACTGTCCAAAGGTCAATTAAATGTTGTTTTTGTACCTGCCTCAATTACCTCCTCTGGAAGCTCGTCCCATATACCCACAAACATCTGTGTGAAAGATTTGCCCCTCAGCTTCCTATTTAAATTCATCTCTTTGCAATTGTACAGGGCCCTGGTGAGACCACACCTGGAGTATTGTGTGCAGTTTTGGTCTCCAAATTTGAGGAAGCACATTCTTCCTATTGAGTGAGTGCAGCAGAGAGGCCCACAGGAGCCGTTGGAAGAAGAGGAGGAGGGGGAGGAGCGACACCCGGCCGGTAAGCTTAAAAATCAAGCGCGGGGCTTGTTTTTTCAGAGGCCCACAGGAGCCGTTGGAAGAGGAGGAGGGGGAGGAGCGACACCCGACCGGTAAGCTTCAAAATCCAGTGCGGGGCTTGTTTTTACCCAAATCCATAACATTCCATTTGGAGAAGTGTTTTTTTTTGAGGAAGCCGCTGATTGGTGGGAAGTGGACCAGGGTAAGCAGCTGATTGGCAGTCAGATCCCAGCAGTTTGTTGTGTACTTTATATTGTATCCTGTGTAAGGGGGGAGTATGAAGGCCAGGGCAGTGTACTGTTCTGGATGTCAGATGTGGGAGGTCAGGGAATCTGATAGCCCTCCAGACGTCCACATCTGCACCAGGTGTGTTGAGATGGGGCTCCTAAAGGACTGTGTTAGGAACCTGGAGCAGCAGCTCGATGACCTCCGTCTCCTCAGGGAGAGTGAGGAGGTAATAGAGAGGAGCTACAGGGAGGTAGTCACTCCCAGACCACAGGAGGCAGACAAGTGGGTCACGGTTAGGAAGGGCAAGGGGTAGAGGCAGGGGCTAGAGAGTACCCCTGTGACCGTACACCTGGAAAATAGGTACTCAGGTTTGAGTACGATTGGAGGGGACAGCCTAGTTGGGGGCACCAACAGCTGCCGGGCCTCCGGCACAGAGACCGGCCCTGATGCTCAGAAGGGTAGCAAAAAGAGGAGGGCAATTGTAATAGGGGACTCTATAGTTAGGGGGTTGGATAGGCGATTCTGTAGACGCAGTCAGGAGACCCGGATGGTAGTTTGCCTCCCTGGTGCCAGGGTCTCGCATGTGTCAGAACGTGTACAAAAGATTCTGATAAGGGAGGGAGAGGAGCCTGATGTTGTGGTACACATAGGTACCAATGACATAGGCAGAAAAAGTGATGAGGTCCTGAAGGGAGAATTTAGGGAGTTGGGGGGAAAGTTAAGGAGAAGGACCAAAAGGGTAACGATTTCAGGATTACTGCCTGTGCCGCGTGACAGTGAGAGTAGGAATGAAATGAGGTGGAGGATAAATGCGTGGCTGAGGGACTGGTGCAGTGGGCAGGGATTCAAGTTTCTTGATCACTGGGACTTCTTTTGGGGAAGGCATGATCTGTACGCAGAGGACGGGTTGCACTTGCACCCGAGGGGGACCAATATCCTGGCAGGGAGATTTGCAAAGGCTACTGGGGAAACTTTAAACTAGAAAGGCTGGGGGGAGGGACTCGGGTAGAGGGGGCTAGGGGTCAGGGTGTGGGGCAAGAGGCAGAGAAGGGAAGCACTCGGATCCAAAATGTAGGCGAGAAAGATGAAAAAGATAATAGACAGAGAATAAGGGATGGTGGGTTTCTAAAATGTGTATATTTTAATGCGAGGAGCATTGTAAGTAAGGTGGACGAACTTAGAGCCTGGATTGACACCTGGAAATATGATGTTGTGGCAATCAGTGAAACATGGTTGCAGGAGGGCTGTGATTGGAAACTAAATATTCCAGGATTTCGTTGCTTCAGGTGTGATAGAATAGGAGGGACCAGAGGGGGAGGTGTTGCATTGCTTGTCAGAGAAGATATTACAGCAGTGCTTTGGCAGGATAGATTAGAGGGCTCGTCTAGGGAGGCTATTTGGGTGGAACTGAGAAGTGGGAACGGTGTAGCAACACTTTTAGGGGTGTATTATAGACCGCCAAATGGGGAGCGTGAATTGGAAGTGCAAATATGTAAGGAGATAGCAGATATTAGTAGTAAGCACAAGGTAGTGATTGTGGGAGATTTCAATTTTCCAAAAATAGACTGGGAAACACATTCTGTAAATGGGCTGGATGGTTTGGAGTTTGTAAAATGTGTGCAGGATAGTTTTTTGCAGCAGTACATAGAGGTATCGACCAGAGAAGGGGCAGTGCTGGAACGCCTGTTAGGAAATGCGGCAGGTCAGGTGACGGAGGTATGCGTTGGTGAGCACTTCGGGACCAGTGATCACAATACCATTAGTTTCAATATAATTATGGAGAGAGTCAGAACTGGACCTAGGGTGGAGATTTTTGATTGGAGAAAGGCTAACTTTGAGGGAATGCGTAAGGATTTAAAAGGAGTGAATTGGGACACTCTGTTTTATGGGAAGGATGTGGAAGAGAAATGGAGGACATTTAAAGGGGAAATTGTAAGAGTACAGAATCTTTATGTCCCTGTTAGGTGGAAAGGAAATAGTAAAAATTGGAAGTGCCATGGTTTTCAAGGGAAATTGGACACGTTTCGAAAAAAGAGAGATATCTACAATAATTATAGGAAGCATGTAGTAAATGAGGTGCTAGAGGAGTATAAAGAATGTAAAAAGAATCTTAAGAAAGAAATTAGGAAGGCTAAAAGAAGATATGAGGTTGCTTTGGCAAGAAAGGTCAAAGTAAACCCAAAGGGTTTCTACAGCTATATTAATAGCAAAAGGATAACGAGGGATAAAATTGGACCATTAGAGGACCAGAATGGACAGCTATCTGCAGAGCCAAAAGAGATGGGGGAGATATTGAACAATTTCTTTTCTTCGGTATTCACCAAGGAGAAGGATATTGAACTCGGTGTGTTAAGGGGAAAAAGTAGAGTAGCTATGGAAACTATGAGATTCAAAGAGGAGGAAGTACTGACACTTTTGAAAAATATAAAAGTGGATAAGTCTCCAGGTCCTGACAGGATATTCCCTAGGACATTGAGGGAAGTTAGTGTAGAAATAGCAGGAGCTATGACAGAAATATTTCAAATGTCATTAGAAACGGGAATAGTGCCGGAGGATTGGCGTACTGCGCATGTTGTTCCATTGTTTAAAAAGGGTTCAAAGAATAAACCTAGCAATTATAGACCTATTAGTTTGATGTCAGTGGTGGGCAAATTAATGGAAAGGATCCTTAGAGATAATATATATAAGCATCTGGATAAACAGGGTCTGATCAGGAACAGTCAACATGGATTTGTGCCTGGAAGGTCACAAACCTTCTTGAATTTTTTGAAGCGGTAACTAGGGAAATTGATGAGGGTAAAGCAGTGGATGTTGTCTATATGGATTTCAGTAAGGCCTTTGACAAGGTTCCCGATGGAAGGTTGGTTAAGAAGGTTCAATCTTTGGGTGTTAATGGCGGAGTAGCAAGATGGATTCAACAGTGGCTGAATGGGAGATGTCAGAAAGTAATGGTGGATGGCTGTTTGTCAGGTTGGAAGCCGGTGACCAGTGGGGTGCCTCAGGGATCTGTGTTGGGTCCACTGTTGTTTGTCATGTACATCAATGATCTGGATGATGGGGTGGAAAATTGGATAAGTAAGTATGCAGATGATACTAAGATAGGTGGTGTTGTGGATAATGAAGTAGATTTTCAAAGTCTACAGAGAGATTTGGGCCATTTGGAAAAGTGGGCTGAAAGATGGCAGATGGAGTTTAATGCTGATAAGTGTGAAGTGCTACATCTTGGCAGGACAAATCAAAATAGGACGTACATGGTAAATGGTAGGGAATTGAGGAATGCTGTGGAACAGAGGGATCTAGGAATAACTGTGCATAGTTCCCTGAAGGTGGAATCGCATGTAGATAGGGTGGTAAAGAAAGCCTTTGGTGTGCTGGCCTTTATAAATCAGAGCATTGAATATAGGAGTAGGGAAGTAATGTTAAAATTGTACAAGGCATTGGTAAGACCAATTCTGGAGTATGGTGTATAATTTTGGTTGCCTAGTTATAGGAAGGATGTCAACAAAATAGAGAGAGTACAGAGGAGATTTACTAGAATGTTGCCAGGGTTCCAGCAACTATGTTACAGAGAAAGGTTGAACAAGTTAGGTCTTTATTCTTTGGAGCGCAGAAGGTTAAGGGGGGACTTGATTGAGGTCTTTAAAATGATGAAAGGGATAGACAGAGTTGACGTGGATACGTTTTTCCCATTGAGGGTAGGGAAGATTCAAACAAGAGGGCATGACATGAGAATTAAGGGACAGAGGTTTTGGGGTAACGTGAGGGGGAACTTCTTTACTCAGAGGGTGGTGGCTGTGTGGAATCAGCTTCCAGCAGAGGTGGTGGAGGCAGGATCGATTTTAACATTTAAGAGTAAAGTGGATAGGTATATGGACGTGAAGGGAGTGGAGGGGTATGGTCTGAGTGCAGGTATATGGGACTAGGGGAAAACAAATGGTCGGCACAGACTGGAAGGGCCGAGAGGGCCTGTTTCCGTGCTGTAATTGTTATATGGTTATATGGTTATAAGGTTCACAAAGTTAATTCCTGTGATGGCTGGACTGTCATATGTTGAAAGAATGGAGCAACTGGGCTTATATACTCTGGAATTTAGAATGATGAGAGGGGATCTTGTTGAAACATATAAGATTATTAAGGGATTGGTCACGCCAGAGGCAGGAAACATATTCCCGATGTTGGGGGAATGCAGAACCAAGGGCCACAGTTTAAGAATAACGGGTAGGCCATTTAAAACGGAGATGAGGACAAACGTTCTCTCCCAGAGAGTTGTGAATCTGTGGAATTCTCTACCTCAGAAGGCACTGGAGGCCAATTCTCTGGATGCTTTCAAGAGGGAGTTAGATAGAGCTCTTAAACATAGTGGAGTCAGCGGATATGGGGAGAAGACAGGAACTGGATACTGATTGTGGATGATCAGCCATGATCACAGTGAATGGCGGTGTTGGCTTGAAGGGCCGAACAGCCTACTCCTGCACCTGTTGTATATTGTCTATTGTCATCTTAAACCTGATATCATATTGCTGTGTTTCTGTCATGTTGAAGGCACAATATGAATGGAGGTGCTGCTGCTGCTGCTGCTGTTCTGTTGGAGATAAGTCTCTCACCACAATCCAAACACTGAACCTGCAACACTGGAATTGTGTGAGCTGCTTCACTCTATCAGGTAAGTGGCCATACATGGATATTTAGGACGCACAATTATTTATTCCATGGACACGTTAGGAGAGGCATTTGTAAAAGCAATTTAAATTTCATTTTTATTTTACAGTGCATTGTGCAGATGATAGTATCCTCATCTAGGATAAAGTATTCAGTGCAGTTTATGGGGTAATCATTTGCTGTTGATTACCAGAAAATAACTTCATATTGTAAAGGAATTAAGCCTTGAATGCTCATTAGATCAGATCATTATCCTGCAGCTACAGATAAAGATAATGAGCACAAACTTGTCAAATGCGATACAAAATGCTGGAGTAACACAACGGGGCAGGCAGCCTCCAGAGAATATCATGAAAAAGAACTGCAGATAAGGTTTATACCAAAGATAGACACAACGTGCTGGATTAAATAAAACAAAGTCAGATAGCATCTCCGGAGAACATATATTTCTATCCTGAATAAAACTTATTTTGATTTTTTTTAAACCGTCTGTCTGTTGTTGGAGAGGATGGGGGTGGTGTAGTGCTTGTAGAGTGAAACTTAGAGATGGAAGGAAGGAAAATAACATATTGCAAGTGGGGCTGCTGAGAGGAACACAGGATATACGCAATACGCTGGAGTAACTCAGCCAGTCAGGCAGCATCTCTGGAGAGAAGGAATGGGTGATGTTTCGGGTAGAGACCTTTCTTCAGAATAGTTTAGTTTAGTTTAGTATATTGCCACGTGTACCGAGGTACAGTTAAAAGGTTTTGTTGTGTGCTAATGGAAAGACGATACATGATTACAATCAAACCATCCACCAGATACAGAATGAATTGAATAATGTCTAATGCAAGATTCTCCACTGGGCAACTTTTCTAATTTCTTACCTCGACGGAGATGCACTTTTTTTTTCCATATTGTATCTCCGTCGCACTGCGATCTAACATCGAGGAGTTGGCGGCCTTTGCTGGAGACTGATTTTGAGAGTTCGACTGAGGGTGCCTGCGGACTTAACATCACAGAGCCCAGCAGTCTCTGGTTAGATACCGACTTCGGGAACTCCAAGCTGCAGGAGCTTCGACTGCCCCAACGCGGAAGTTTTGATCGCCCAGACGGGGGGGGGGCTTTGACCGCCGGCTGCAAGAGCTTTGATCACCCCCACGGATGGTTCAACTGCCCCAACCACGGGAGAATAAAGAGGAAGAAGATTGGACTTTTTTGCCTTCCATCACAGTGAAGAATGTGGAGAATCCGCTGTGGGGGATGATTACGTTAACTTTTATGCAGTTGTGTGTTTTGTTACTTTTTTTCATATGGCTGTATTGTAATTCGCATATCACTATACCTTAATTTTGAAAACTTTGAAACCTTTGAAACCTTTGAAACCTTTGAAAGTCCAGTAAAGTAAAATTAAAGATAGTTTGAGGGTCCAAGGGTGGATAGAGTACCTCAATTCTTAATTATAAATTCATAACCTCAAAAGTTATAGGAGCAGATTTAGGCCATTTGGCCCATCAAGTCTACTCTGCCATTCAGCCATGGTTGATCTCTCTCAACCTCATTCTCCCCATAACCCCTGACTCCCATACAAATCAAGAATCTGTCAATCTCTGCCTTAACAATATCTATTGACTTGGCCTCCATGGCCATCTGTGGCAATGAATTCCACCGGTTCACCACACACAGGATAAAGAAATTCCTCCTCATCTTCTTTCTAAAGGTGCGTCCTTTTGAATGGACTTCAATCAAGGCTGTAATGTTAAGTCAATCCAATCACTTTTAATTACAGAAATCAATTACTTAATCAAGCAATTAAGTGACTGTAATTAACAGAGGTGTTTGTGTTTCAATCACTAAATGACTGGTATGCTTCAGTTTAGTGGCCTACATATTCTGCAAGGGGATTTCCTGATGTGGGCAAAATGTGAAGACATTTTGGAAGATAAATCACCTTGAATGCTCTCACACACGTCTCCCCGATGATTTGCAGAGAAACAAGTCTGGGGAGAAGTCAAATATTGACCTTCTTCATCAGTAAATAGCACATGGTTAGGAAACGAATACAAAAACAAGAGGAATTTTACTGAGTTATTCCAATTCCATTAATGCTAAAATGGTGAAACTTAGCAGATATCATGACCAAATTTTGGTTTAAGCCATGAAGCCTTTTACACATTAAATGTATAACAGGCAAAATACGATATTCTATAGGACTTTGGTTTGGTTTAGTTTATCTTATGATTGTCACACGTACCAAAATACAGTGAGAAGCTGAAGATAGGCGCAAAGTGCTGGAGTAACTCAGCAGGTCAGGCAGCAGCTCTGGAGAAAAAAGATTGGTGACGTTTGTGTTGGGATGGGTCTGAAGAAGGGTCCTAACCCAAAATGTCACCCAATCCTTTCTCAGCATCTGCTGTTCCTTTCTACACATACAGTGAAAAGCTTTTGTTTGCGTGCTCTCCAGTCAATGAAAATACTGTACCAGAATACAATCAGGCTGCCCACAGTGCACAGATAAAGGATAGTGTACAATATTTATTGCAAGATATAACATTGAAGTCTGTCCTAATACGGAAAAGATGTGAAGGTTTTGGATAGGGTGCAGAGGACCAGAATATTACCAGAATACTGCCTGAATTTGAACGTTTCAACTACAGTTAGTGGCTGGGCTTGGATAGTTTTCTCTGGACCACCAGAGGTTGAGGAGAGATGTGATAGAACCATATAAAAATGATGATAGGCATAGATAGGGTAGATAGTCCGAACTTTGTTACAAAGGTGAAAATGGCCAACACCAGGGGGCATAGCTATAAGGTGTGAGGGGAAAGATTAATAGAGATGTAAACAGGAAGTTTATTTTTGCACAGAGAGCAGAGGGGGTCTGGAACACATTGCCAAGGATGGTGATGGAGGCAGTTATGATAGTGGTGTTTAAGAGGTTCTTACATAGGTGTACGGATGTGCAGTAACAGAAGAATATGGATCATGTCACAAATTGTGGGCTGAAGGGCCCAATACTGTATTCTACTGTTTTATGTTCTGAGTAAGTTCATAAGTTCATGTCATAGGAGCAGAATTAGGCCACTCGGCCCAATGTCTACTCCACCATTCAATCACGACTGATCTATCTTTCCTTCTCAACCCCATTCTCCTGCTTCCTCCCAATAACTCCTGACACCCATACTAATCAAGAATCTGTCAATCTCTGCCTTAAAAATATCCATTGACTGTCTCCACAGCCTTTTGTGGCAATGAATTCCACAGATTCACCATGCTCTGACTTAGGCCTTTTTACAATACAATTGTAATGGTACTTAAATATGTTTCATTCATTGTAGAGTCCTTTGCAAACAACCACTGATTGCAAAACTATTATTGTCTGAATTTCTGTGGATTCACAGCTTCCAGCGTAGTATTTAGTCCTTACCTTCCTGCACATTAACTGTAATGCTAACGCATTGTTCCGTTCCATTCAGCATTGTGAGGATCCGGGTGTATTTTCCTGTGTCATTGATATGGACAGATGGTAGCCATAAATGCAAGCCATTGCTTAGAATGCTCACTCGACCTTCAAATGCACCGAAGACGATTTTAGAAATTGTCTCCTTGCTCATGATAGAAGAGGAAATGCAGCTGGTCGTCAGGTTTGAAGAAAATTTCCACTCAATCGACAATGCGTCACAATCTGTGCAGTTTGGGTTCAGGAGAACATCTTCCCCAAGAGTGGCGTTTCTGCTCAGCTCATTTGCACAAGGGAGCACTGTGGATGAAACGTACAATAATCAGGCATGGTTTTCTAAAGTTGATGCCAAGTTAATTTCCTCTTCCTTATCCCTCCATTCTCTGAATATCCAACTAAACTAAACGCCAGAGATGCTGCTTGACCCGTAGAGTTACTCGAGCACTTAGTGCTTTACTCAAGATTCCAGCTTCTGCAGTTCCTTGTGTCTCCATTTTAATTAATTCTCATTGCCCCCTGGATAATGAGAGCCAGGAACCTAGTGGTGGGACTTCAATATGCACTAAACACTCGAGAGATTGCAGTTTGAAATGAATTGAATCTGGTTCCTTTAAACGGCAAATGGTGACAGTCCATAATCAAGAAAAGCCAAAATTCAACCCACATGCGGAGGATGGTGGATATATGTTATGTAAGGTGGCATGGTTCGATCCTGACCTCGGGAGCTGTCTGTGTGGTGTTTCTACGTTCTCCCTGTGACTGCATGGGTTTCCTCCAGGTGCTCTGGTTTCCTCCCACTTTTCAAAAACATCCACGTTTGTAGGTTAATTGGCATTGATAAAAATGATAAATTGTCCCTAGTGTGTAGTACAGTGCAAGTGTACAGGGTGATCAGTGGTTGGCATGGACTCGGTGGGCCGAAGGGCCTGTTTCCCTATGGTATCCCTAAAATCTAAAGTAAAATCTATAAGTAGTTGAGGCAGCTACTATATCAGCATTTAAAATACACTAGACTAAGTGGGACCCGTTGTTCCCATTATTCCACCTCTCCACCAATTCCAATATTGCTGGCCAGTGGGGGGGGGGGGGCTTTCTGGAGTGCTAGCATGGTGTTGTGGGCCGAAGGGACTGGTTTCCAGAGGGCTAGTATGGACATTGTGGGCCGAATGGATTATTGAGCTGGGAGCTCCGTCACTCAGACCACACACACACACACACACACACACACACACACACACTCACACTCACACACACACTCACACACACTCGCACATACATACACACACTCACACTCACACTCACACATACATACATACACACACATACACAGACACTCATACACACACACATACTCACACAGACACACACACACACACAGACACACACACACACAGACACTCACACACACAGACATTTACTCACACACACACACACACACTCACACACACACACACACACACTCACACACACACACTCGCACACACACTCGCACACACACACTCACACACACATATACACTCACAAACACATACACACACACTCACTGACTCACACACCATATATATGGCAGTAAACTTTCTTGTATACTCACAGGGCTGAGCACGGCCTCTCCATTTTGGGGCTTCCGCAGTCAGCCGCACTTCCGCAATCAGCATGACCTCTGCACTTACCAGAAATTATGCAATCAGCGCGACCTCTGCGCTCACCGGAAATTACGCAATTAGGGTGACCTTTCCACTAAGCAGGTCACGCAATGAGCGGGACTTTTGAACCAAACACAGTCAGACCTAATAAAGCATTTATTCCTTCCAAACACAGTCGTACCTAATAAAGCATTGCAGTTTCAAGCACAGAATCATAGAATCATAGAAAATAGGTGCAGGAGTAGGCCATTCGGCCCTTCGAGCCTGCACCGCCATTCAATATGATCATGGCTGATCATCCAGCTCAGTATCCTGTACCTGCCTTCTCTCCATACCCCCTGATCCCTTTAGCCATAAGGGCCACATCTAACTCCCTCTTAAATATAGCCAATGAACTGGCCTCAACTACCTTCTGTGGCAGAGAATTCCACAGACTCACCATTCTCTGTGTGAAAAAAGATCTTCTCATCTCGGTCCTAAAAGACTTCCCCCTTATCCTTCAACTGTGACCACTTGTTCTGGAGTTCCCCAACATCGGGAACAATCTTCCTGCATCTAGCCTGTCCAACCCCTTAAGAATTTTGTAAGCCTCTATAAGATCCCCCCTCAATCTCCTAAATCCCAGCGAGTACAAGCCGAGTCTATCCAGTCTTTCTTCATATGGAAGTCCTGCCATCCCAGGAATCAGTTTGGTGAACCTTCTCTGTACTCCCTCTATGGCAAGAATGTATTTCCTCAGATTAGGAGACCAAAATTGTACGCAATACTCCAGGTGTGGCCCCACCAATACCCTGTACAACTGCAGTAGAACCTCCTTGCTCTTGTACTCAAATCCTTTTGCTATGAATGCCAACATACCATTCGCTTTCTTCACAGCCTGCTGCACCTGCATGCCTACTTTCAATGACTGGTGTCCCATGACACCCAGGTCTCGTGGCATCTCCGCTTTTCCTAATCGGCCACCTTTCAGATAATAATCTACCCTCCTATTTTTGCCGCCAAAGTGGATAACCTCACATTTATCCACATTATACTGCATCTGCCATGCATTTGCCCACTCACCCAACCTATCCAAGTCACCTTGCAGCCTCCTAGCATCCTCCTCACAGCTAACACTGCCCCCAGCTTTGTTTCATCCACAAACTTGGAGATGTTGCATTCAATTCCCTCATCCAGATCATTAATATATATTGTAAATAGCTGGGGTCCCAGCGCTGAGCCTTGCGGCACCCCACTAGTCACTGCCTGCCATTCTGAAAATGACCCGTTTACTCCTACTCTTTGCTTCCTGTCTGCCAGCCAGTTCTCTATCCACATCAATACTGAACCCCCAATACCATGTGCTTTAAGTTTGTATGCTATTCTCTTATGTGGGACCTTGTCGAAAGCCTTCTGAAAGTCCAAATATAACACATCCACAGGTTCTCCCTTATCCACTCTACTAGTTACATCCTCAAAAAATTCTATAAGATTTGTCAGACATGATTTACCTTTCATAAATCCATGCTGACTTTGTCCAATGATTTCAGTGCTTTCCAAATGTGCTGCTATCCCATCTTTAATAACTGACTAGCATTTTCCCCACTACCGATGTTAGACCATTTGGTCTGTAATTCCCCGTTTTCTCTCTCCCTCCCTTTTTAAAAAGTGGGGTTACATTAGCTAACCTCCAATCCTCAGGAACTACTCCAGAATCTAAAGAATTTTGAAACATTATCACTAATGCATCCACTATTTCTGGGGCTACTTCCTTAAGTACTCTGGGATGCAGCCTACCTGGCCCTGGGGATTTATCAGCCTTTAATCCATTCAATTTACCTAACACCACTTCCCGGCTAACCTGGATTTCACTCAGTTCCTCCATCTCATTTGACCCCCGGTCCCGTGCTATTTCCGGCAGATTATTTATGTCTTCCTTTGTGAAGACAGAACCAAAGTAATTATTCAATTGGTCTGCCATGTCCTTGTTCTCCATGATCAATTCCATGACTGCAAGGGACCTACATTTGTTTTAACAAACCTTTTTCTCTTCACATATCTATAAAAACTTTTGCAGTCTGTTTTTATGTTCCGTGCCAGTTTTCTTTCATAATCTATTTTCCCTTTCTTAATTAAGCACTTTGTCCTCCTCTGCTGGACTCTGAATTTCTCCCAGTCCTCTGGTAGGCTGCTTTTTCTGGCAGGGCAGCAGGCCAAACAACTCATGGCATTGTCATTAAGGGCTAACAGATCATTTATTGCAAGTACATTGCAGACTCACAGTTCAGTTGATTCACAGACTATTGAATCCGGGGTTTCATAGTCCTGCCCCCCCCCCCCCTCCCCCCCGGAAGTGGCGTTACGTTCATCGCGGTGATTGACAGGCGAGAGGATCTCAAGGTTTTTTACACACTCATAACTTTTTAATCAATGGGAAAAATCGTCGGGTCCTGCTCAGCGGAGGAGGACTGTGAGTAAGATGGCCAAAAATCATAGCGATATATGGTAGCGTTTTTTCTAAAATCAAAATACAGCGCAGACAGGTAGTGGTCAAGATGAGACTTTTCATTATATAGATTTGTACAGGTGCATTGATAGGAAAGGTTTGGAGAATTATGGGCCAAATGTGGGCAGGTGGGACTAGTGCATCTTGGCCAGCATGGGCAAGTTGGGCCGAAGGGCCTATTTCCACGCTATATGACTCTATGTGAAGCAAGCTGAAGTCAGTTACATTGCCATATGGTTGGAGAGAGGTCTAAGCTAACTATGGGCTCAGGTCTCATTGCATTCTTTAAGCAAGTTTCACGCATTTAAGAGCCATGTAATTTTTGCTGTGCAGTATGAAAATGTTACTGCATTCATCTGAAACCCACACGCACACATAAATCATGGTTTGATCAATCCCGTGACATTATAGATTCTGAGCAATAACCTTTCCCAGACCTGCTGAATGGTCCTGGACCTGAAAGTTAATTCCTTCCCTTTCCATGGACACTGCCTGACCCTCTGAGTGTTTCTACCATAATCTGTTTTTTACCACAGGTTACCACCATCAGGACTCGAGGGCCTGATCTAAACGGAAAGGTTGAGCAGGCTTGGACTTTATTCCTTGGAATGCAGGGGATGAGGCTTGATCTTATAGAGGTGTATAAGATCATGATGGAGAATAGATAGGGAATGTGCACAGAGTCTTTTACCCAGAGTAGGGGACAAGAACAAGAGGACATAGGTTTAAGGTGAGGGGGGGAGGATTTAATAGGAACCGGAGGGGCAATTTTTTTTAAAACAAAGGGTAGTAGCTATGTGGATCGAGCTGCCAGAGGAGGCAGGTACTATCATAATGTTCAATAAATATTTGGAGAGGTACATGGATAGGACAGGTTTAGAGGGATAGGAGCCAAACCAGGCAGGTGGGACTAGTGAAGATGGGGTATGTTGGTTGGCGCAGGCAAGTTGGGCCAAAGGTACTGTTTCCACACTGTATGACTCTATAATATCTCTCTCTACAACATATGCAGTTTATTTAACATCTATAGACTACTAATTGAGATACAAGATGGATTTCAGTTGATGAATGGGTTATTATACTCTGCATGTTCTATTTCCATCCCTCACACACCCAATAGTTTGGTAGTTATATCTGAGATATTTGGAATTCTTAAACCCTTCTCAGGTTAGATCCCTTTGATATAAAAAAACACTTCCTATTAAAATCACCTCTCAATCAACCTTTTTTGCTATTCCTTGCATTGAAAAAAAAGGATTAAATACTTAGGTAAAAATATTAGATAAGGAGAAATTGGTCTTATCTTTGGCAAATAAAAAAGTTTGTCTAGTTTGCTTAGCTTATCCGATTGCATCTCAGTTTATAGATGACTCTGGAGCTCAAATAGTTTAGAACATAGAACAGTACTGCACAGGAACCAGGCTCTTTGGCTCACATTGTCTGTGCTGAAAAGGTTGCCAAGGTAAACTAAAACTCATTTGCCGGCACATGATTCTTATTCCTCCATTCCCTGCATATTCTTGTGCCTATCCATAAACCTCTTAACTATCACTCTCGTATCTGCCTCCACCATCACCCCTGGCAATGTGTTCAAGGTCACCACCTTGTGTGAGAAAGCATGCTCTCCATATCTCCTTTAAACTTTGTCCAGATACATTCAGGATGTTGCTCAACATTGCGCTGAACTTACAATAGATTTGATTTGAACTTAAAGCTGTGTGACAGTATCGACTGGAAGTGCTCACTCAACTCTCCTGAAGTACATTTGGATGTCAGGTTTGGATCTTCCATTTACCTAAAACTACTTTGTATCGAATTAAAAATAAAGCAACTGGTTCTTTCCAATATCTGCTCCATTCAGCATTGACATGTGCTTGAGAACCTCCTATAGTTTTACTTCAGATTCCTTCTCTCGTTTTTGGCGATTTCAACGTGTTAGCCAAATATCGGAAATCCCACATCAACCTACTGTACAAAACACTTACCATTCATGCTGTGTGCCAAAAGAACGGTTGCTTGCAGAATGAAGTACATCTTGGTAACTTCACCGACTGCATTTCATGGACTTCATGCCAATTTTGCATACTGAAGTAATTATTTTGCAGACAATCATTGTGAAATGGGTGTCACCTTCGGTGTCTTGTTACATCTGCCACTAACCACCAAACCAACCACATGCTTATCCAACGTACACCTTTCAAAGTTAAAGTACAGCTTTCACAAAGCGCTGTTATTGCACCTCTCTGTTCCATCCATGTCAATTATCAATCATTTGTTTAAAGACCATTTAAAATTGCAAATATACAATGAGCAATGCTTTGATACTAGCTGTTTTAATCTACAAATCCAAAATATATTTCTTTTTGTGTCGGAAGGAACGGCAGATGCTGGTTTACATCGCCGATAGACACAAAATGCTGGAGTAACTCAGTGGGTCAGGCAGTAAGTATCTCTGGAGAAAAACAATAGGTGACGTTTCGGGTTGAGACCCTTCTTCAGAGAGATTTGAAGGGGTTCAATAAATGAAAGACATGCAAAAGGGCAAATCAAAGTCAGATCATTGTTTGCTGTGGAGAAGGTGATAACGAGTGAAACTAACAAGTGAAGCAGTAAGCAGGATGACACTGAAACTAGTTGGACAACTGGGGTGGGGGAGGAATGGAGAGAGAGGGGATGCAAGTGTAACTTGAAGTTATAGAAATCAATATTCAGCTGCCCAAGAGAAATATGAGAGCTGTTCCTGCAATTTGCATTTGGCCTCACTCTGACAGTGGGGGAGGCCCAGGACAGAAAGGTCAGTATGGGAATGGGAAGGGGAGTTAAACCGTTTTGCCTGTTTTCAAGTTGATTTCACTGGAACAGCAGTATTAAATAAAACTGAATCATCTCCATCGGTATTGCTGTAAGATTTATCCTTGCTCTTCAATAAAGCGCAATTGCAGTTATCCACTTGAAGTGGCGGATATCATTGAATGGGATTTTAATAGACGAGTGTTCAGTTCTGTTTAAACAAAAGATAAAGTGAATTAAAAAAAATATGTTTGAAAGTTTTGCTAAGCTTTTCCATCATGTTTATGATTGGACAAATTGAAGATTCAATAATCATACAACAGCATAGGCTATGTTGTAAATAAAATGCAGCACAGCCAAAATGGGTCAGGTGGATCTCTAATCATGGGATGAATCAACTATCAAAATTTAAGTGTGAGAAAATGCCTTTGAAAAGGAACAATGTGGGTACTATGTGATGGTAAAGGCATAGTTTTTAATTATATTTCTGACTAGCAAGCAGCAGGTTGTTTGATTACATAAAGATAGCAATGTGTTTCTTGAGAAGCAAACCACAGAATTAATTGTAAGCATACAAAATAGTTGTAACCATTGTAGGTGATAAAATGAGGGGAGGTGTTGCTCTGGTTTGTGTTTGAAATACAGAGGCAGGAAGGTTTCAGGTTTAATCATTTTACCAAACTTCTTAAGTCTGGAAAAGTTGTTCTTGAGGAAATTGAGCCAGAGCTGTATAGCACCAAAACAGGCCTTTCAGTCCATCTTGTCCATGCCCACTGTTGGCATTCTAGTTTAATCCCATTTGTCTGTATTGAAACCATATCCCTCTAACCCCTTCCTATCCATTTTTCTCCCCAAATGCCTTTTAAAAGCCCCCAATGTATTTGTTTCTGTAGCTTCTACTGGAAACTCATTCAAGATACGGACTACAAGTTTTAAAAAAGTTGCCGCTGAGGTCCCTCATAAATCTCTCCCCTCTCACAGACCAAGAGGTAGAAATGTGGTGATTTTACTTCAGAGTCAGTGACTTCATGAAGACCCCACCAGCACGCATGCGTGACATATCGTCGCTCGCATTTGCAGTCGACAGCTGGGGGGGGGGGGGGGGGGGGAGTGTGCCCCTCTGCCGGCAGCTTCAAAAAGGTCCTCAGGTAAGTTTTACTAACCTTGAGCTGGTTGGATTTTTTGTGTTTGTTCCATTCCAAGAAAACCATGGACAGGAGGACAAAAAAGAAGGCTGCGCTGAAGCATGCCTCTACGGACCGCGGGACTTCAGAGCGAAGTCGGCAGTGAACATCCCTGGAGCTGACCGCCGAACCGGCAGCACCCGCATCGCGGGCCGGGAAAAAAGCGCGGAAGTCGGGGAGCCCCGCTCAGTCGGCAGGACCCGACTCTCCACCACAGCAGGCCAGGGAGCTGCATACTGGCGGGAGGACCGCGCGGGAGTGGGGTAGACAAGCCCCCGACTCCCTACCGCTTCAGCCCGAACAGACTCAGGACGGCGGTAAACAGGTGGAGTGTTGAGGCATGTTTCAACGCCACGCCCCAACACTCCACCGTTACAGTTCACCAGAGGGCAGACCGGTGGGAAAACCGCACCTAAGCCGCGTAGCCCCGCAGGAGCGGCTGGCACCGGCCCACCACCGCATCAGTCTCCTAGATTGCGGACCGGTGGTAGAAAACACGTTGAGTAGCCCAGCAGGAGCAGCTGGCACCGACTTTGCGTTGCATCAGTCCCGAAGACCTGGGACTGGCGGCAAGCCCGTGCAGATGTCGTGTAGACACGCTGGAGCGGCTGGCACCGACTCCTCACCATCGCAGTCGCACCAGACAGGCGGAAAAACCAACAGGAGGTTGTGTAGCCCCGCAGGAGTGGCTGGCACCAGCACTCCACCGCTTCAGTCCCGAAGACCGCGGACAAGCGGCAAATCCGCGCGGGAGTCATGTAGCCCCGCAGGAGCGGCTGGCACCGACTACCTACCGCAGTCCCATAGACATCACCTCAACGAGGTGCGGACTGTTGGTAGAGGACCCATTTGTTCATTAGAACTCGGGGAAAAACTTGCTGTCCGCAGATAGCGGCGGCGGTCGCATAGCTCGAATGGAGCGCATGGTCGAGCAGCTGCTCGAGAGGGACCTTCTCCATCAGGAGCGTGCGTCCCTAGGATCATGAAGATCTACGGCAGGACCCAAGCCAGGACTGTCCAACATCTCTCCCTCCTCAGTAGGGAGCGCCAGAAGTCAGGCACTAGGTGACTTCGAAGAGGGGTTGGCGGAAGATCCTTTGTTGCAAGAGATGCCAGAAGAAGAACTTCTGGGAGTGGTGTCGAAGTTCGCCGAACCATCCCAGAGGGGGCAGCCTCTTCAGCCGCGGCTAGCGGCAAGCATTAATTACCTGATCACCCACCAGTTCAGAGAACAGGTAATTTCGCAGGTAACCAACAAATACGGGGCTCCGGAGAATTGCGTGTCGCTGAATGTCCCTACTGTTAATACACCCATATGGGGTAACATCAGCCCTGGGATCAGGACTCAGGATTGAAAGATCCAGAAGATCCTGAAATTACACGCTTCTATTACGGATAAGGTACGGTACGGACATGATGGAAGAGCAGCAAGATGCATTAGCTCTGCTATGCAACACACAGTACGAAATAAACTGCTTTTGGAAGAGCTCTATCCGTCCTACACTAAACCCCAAGTTTGCGGGTTTGTGTAAGGCCAATGTTACGCCACCACCAAGACAATTGTTTGGTGATGATCTGCCTAAACAGGTTAAAGACCTGGACGAGGAAGACAAAGCGGTTGGATTGATTAAACCGCCTTCCTCGAGCAGACCACAGGCGTACCATAGGCAGCATCCATATGCAACAACAAACAGGCCTCGGGGTCAACCCAACAGTGCAATGGGAACTTTCCCTAAGGTCGCGCCCTATCCACAGAAGCCTTTTTTAGGCCAGGGCCCACAGCGACCAGCCTGGAAGATGCACCAACCCCACATCCCAGCAACACAACTACCCAAGAAAGACCGGAAGATCAGCCCCCACCGGTAACCATGGAGGTAAGGGGGTCTGGTTCTCTTGGGGGTGCTGCATGCGGAACCTCACTAGTAGGAGGGAGGTTGCATCTGTTCCGGGATGCATGGAGTTCTTTAACTTCTGACATTTTATATTACAAAGTATTCATGGGTACAAAATCAAAATCATAAACGGACAACTTCCCCCAGCTCAGCATGTAGCTAGCTGGAAATTCGTACTGTCTCACAAAGAGAAAGTGGAAGGACATGCAGAACTATTAAGATTATACTCCAAGGGGGTTATACAAAAATGATACATGAACTTCTTGAGTTTATATCTAATATCTTTACTAAAACCAAAAAAGATGGTGGATGTCGTATCATAATTGATTTAACTCACTTGAATACTTTTGTTCAATATACTCATTTCAAAATTGACACATTTGAAACAGCTAAACAATTGATTTCCAGAGGGTGCTTCATGGCCTGCATCGACCTAAAAGATGCATACTATTCAGTGCCTATACGGAAACATCACTTAAAATTTGTCTGGATGTGGCAACTATGGCAGTACAAAGCCTTACCTAATGGACTCACAACAGCCCCCTGGTTGTTCACCAAAATACTAAAATCAGTATTGGCGTCTCTAAGAAGACAAAACCACATAATCATGGCATATCTTGATGACATTTTAATTGTGGTTAGCTAAATCAGCTGTGACAGCTACCAGGTCACTGTTCGAAAAACTGGGGTTCGTCATCCATCCAGACAAATCTAAGTTCAACGCCTCTGTGATTATGGATTACTTGCGATTCACGGTTAACACCAATCATATGATTGTCACTCTCCCAGAGAACAAAGCAACAGACATAATAGAAGCGTGTAACAGCCTCGCTTGCGCCAGGAAACCGACTATCAGACATGCTGCCAAGGTGATTGGAAAACTTGTAGCTACATTTCCAGCTGCACAATTTGGGTCGTTACATTATCAAAATTTGTAAAGAGCTAAGATCTAAGCGTTAAAAACAAATGCTGGACATTTTGACAGACCTATGCAGCTGCCAAACAAGGCACAAATTGAGCTACGATGGTGGATTAGCAACATTCGTAATTGTTTCAATCCCATCATAATTGTAAACACGTCAGTCGTGTTACAAACCGACGCAAGCGCCCAGGGCTGGGGAGCTATCGACATTACTTCTAGTGGTGGCGGCAGATGGGATTTGCACGAAACTTTACACCAATCACAAGGTATAAACTATTTGGAAATGCTGGGAGCATTTCACGGGCTGCGGGCTTACTGCACAACTATGCATCATACGCATGTCCGTCTACAGATAGATAATACCACAGTGGTGGCATATTTAAACCATATGGGTGGTATCAAGTCGATATCTTGCAATTAATTGGCAAACATAATTTGGCTCTGGTGTATTGAAAGAAATATTTGGATTTCAGCTACATACCTTCCAGGTAAGCTCATACAGTGGCAGACACCAGGTCACGAGTATTTAATGACAACACCGAGTGGATGTTGAACCCCCAAATATTTGGTAATATTATGGCCAAGTATGGAACACCAGATATTGACCTCTTTGTGTCCAGGTTGAACCATCAGATACCAACATATGTCCCTTGGGAAACAGATCCTGGGGCAATGGCGATGGACGCGTTCTCGCAACATTGGGGAAAATTGTTCTTCTATGCATTTCCCCCTTTCTGCCTCATCAGTCGGGTATTGCAGAAGATCCAGCTAGATTCTGCATCTGGGATTCTGATAATACCCGACTGGCCCACACAACCATGGACCCGGTGGTCTTCGGCATGGTGAAAGAACCATGGGTGCAAGTCCCTAAATGCCCGAATCTAGTAACCCATCCTATAACAGGAGAAGGTCATCCGTGCCATGGTCATCTGAACCTGTTGGCTTGCAGGTTCTGAAGAGGCCATTACTAGGATTAGGGCTGTCAAGGAGGACCGTGGATATCATCACAGCATCGTGCAGAGAGTCCACGCGGAAGCAGTACATAAGAAAATGGGAGGCCTTCTGTGCTCAGACCAAGACCACCTATGACTCTGCAATGATCACTGATGTGCTGGAATTCCTTAGCTACAGTGCCATCAACAGTGCCCGAAGTGCATTGTCATCCTATCTCATTATCGGAGTAGGATCCCACCAGTTGGTATCAAAACATATGAGGGGTATATTCAATTTGAACCCTCCACAACCACGCTATAACATAACCTGGGACATTGGGGTTGTGTTGTCCCTACTCAGGAGCTGGTCACCAGTTTTATATCTACCACTGGATAAACTCTCCTTCAAAGTGGTGATGCTAAAGGCTCTGATCACAGCACAACGAGTCCAGACCCTCCACAAACTAAAACAGGACAGGATGGTCTCGACCCCCACCAAAGTAACCTTCTTTATAGATGAGTTACTAAAACATCACGGGCCTGGGACAATTGGTCTAAAATTGGAATTCCGATTGATGTAGGACTCTGTATAACCACCTATCTCCGACATTACATTAATGTCACTCAAAACATCAGGAGAATGGAGACAGGACTGTTCATCAGCTTCAAAAACCCACATCACAGGGTGACGGTGCAGACTATCTCCAGGTGGCTCAGGGTGGTATTGGGAGCAGCAGGTGTAGATACTGATATTTTAAAATCTCATTCTACTAGGGCTGCATCCACATCAGTGGCGAGGACCATGGAGGTACCCATGGATCATGTCCTCGCAACAGCGGGCTGGGCCAATGAAGGAAGATTCCAACGGTTCTATAATAAACATGTGGCCGCTCCTGCAACGTTTGCAGATTCAGTTTTAAGTGCTGTCCCCTAAACGTTTTTCCCCGAATTCAGGGATTTTGTTTGTATTAATAAATACGTTATTCTTTTTCAGCTTTGTTCAAGTCTGAAATACGTTAACATACTTCCTCCATTAGTAATTACGGCAGTGTGTGAGCATGGACGTGGTCCAGGGCATGGAATCACAGAGCTTTGAAATCTTCACGAAGACACTCACGTGACTCCGAAGTAAAATAGTAAGATTAAATGAGAACTTACCAGTTTGAAGTTTGATCCTTATTTTGTGAGGCGTTACGATGAGGGATTTCGTGCCCTCCGCTCCCAGCCCCCTATCATAGGGTCAACTGGTATATTAGTGTCTCTTAATCTTACTATCTCCAGTCAGTGCTGCTATCTGTGATTCCACACCGCTGCTTTGAAGAATGTCGCGCATGCATGCTGGCTGGGTCTTCACGAAATCCCTCATCGGATGGAGTCCAGGGTAGGGTACTAAAGGACTGTGCTGTACAGCTGGCGGAGGTATTTACGAGGATCTTCAACCTGTCTCTATCTCTGGCAACGGTCCCCAAGCGCCTGAAGACAGCTACCATAGTGCCGGTGCCGAAAAATTCTAAAGTCACCAACCTGAATGACTACCGGCCGGTTGCCCTAATTCCAATACTAATGAAGTGCTTTGAAAGGCTGGTCCTCTCCCACATCAAATCCAGCATCCCTGCATCATTGGACTCTCATAAATTTGCATACAGGGCAAATAGATCCACAGAAGATGCCATCTCTGTGGCTCTTCACACTGTCCTGACCCACCTGGAAAGACAGGACACCTACATGAAGATGCTCTTCATTGACTATAGCTCTGCCTTCAATACGGTCATCCCCACCAAGCTCACCACCAAACTCCACCAGCTAGGCCTCAGCTCACTGATATGCGATTGGATCCTGAACTTTCTGACGGAGCGTCCACAGGCAGTGAGACTGGGGCCGCACCTGTCCTCCACCATCACCCTGAGCACCGGCACACCATAGGGTTGTGTACTGAGCCCCATGCTCTGCTCCCTCTTCACCCACGACTGTGTCCCTGCATTTGACAACAACACCATTGTCAAGTTTGCAGACGACACGACGGTGATCGGGCTGATCACCAACGGTGATGAAACAAACTATAGAGCGGAGGTGCAGAACCTGGCGGACTGGTGCTCACGGAACTACTTGTCGCTAAACACCTCCAAGACCAAGGAACTGATTATCGACTTCAGGAGGTCACAGAATGGGGAATACGCCCCAATCTCCATCTACGGGGACAGTGTGGAGAGAGTGTCCAGCTTCAATTTTCTGGGCACCCACATCTCAGAGGACCTCACATGGTCCACCAACACCGCTGCGCTGGTCAAGAAGGCACAGCAACGACTGTTCTTCCTAAGAACATTGAAACGGACTGGTCTGCCCAAAAAGCTGCTGACGACCTTCTACCGCTGCACCACAGAGAGCATACTAACATATGGCATCTCTGTGTGGTATCTCAGCTGCACGGAGGCGGAGAGGAGAGCTCTTCAGCGCGTCGTCCACAGAGCGCAACAGATTATTGGGACACCGCTACCAGCCTTGGAGGGCATCTACCACACACGGTGCCTCAGGAAGGCCGTCAGCATACATAAAGACTCCTCTCACCCTTGTAATGGACTGTTCGAACTACTCCCTTCCGGCAGACGTTACAAGGCCTTCTACGCCCGCACCACCAGACTCAGGAACAGCTTCATTCCCAGAGCTATAGCGGCTCTGAACCGGCCCTGCTGAGTACCCCCCCATCCCCATGGACTGTCTCCCCCGGCCTCGCATTTTAGTCTGTTGATTTTACTGGTCTAATGTTCGTTTTTACAAACCTTGTTCTCAGGGTATTTAAACCTAAATTTTATTTGTCGATTAAGTTATGACATCAGATGGAAGTTGCAAACCAAATCTCGTTGCACTTATGTGTAATGACAATAAAAGATATTATTATTATTATTATTATTATTATTATTATTATTATTATTATTATTATTATTATTATTATCATCATAACTCCTCATAAAATAAGGATCAAACTTCAAACTGGTAAGTTCTCATTTAATCTTACTATTTTATTGCTCATCACATATTAATCATACATGCATCCTTGCAATGAATGTCAAATTCTTAATTGATTGCTTCACCGGTATGTTTAGTATAGGATAGTGCTAATGTACAGGATCATCGGTCGGCAAGTACATGATGAGCCGCAGGGCTTGTTTCCACGCTGTATTCTAAACTAAACTGAACTAAAATCACTCAACATGTGTAAGTGGCTGCAAACATCTTTGCATTCTCCAGAGAATGCAGTATCTCACTCATTTTCATGTCATTAGAAAAGTTAGAACTTCGCTATAGGTTTTCTTATCTATAATAGAAAAAGGAATACGTATCTGGAAACAAATAAAGAAAACATTAAAATTGGAATGTATACCACTAGCCCTTACCATTGTAAATAATGTTACATTTAAACCCTCAATGATGGACAAAGGCTTTTTACAATGGAAAAATAAGGGAATTAATAAGACGGGAGATCTCTACAGGGAAAATTCTTTCCTTTCATTTCAAGAATTACAACACATTTATGGATTACATTCAAAAGATTATTTTAGATACTTACAAATTAGAGACTATGTAAAAGCAAACACACAGGAAATTAGAAATAGAAAGACAGAAATTTTAGATGAATGTCTAAATAAACATCCGAACACAGAAAAATTGATATCATATATTTATAATATTCTATTGGAAAATGATGTCCCATTGACAGAAATATATAGACAACCATGGGAAAAAGAATTAGGTCAAATTATTAGACCAGAGGTATGGGATGAAAGTTTACAACATATACACCACTGTTCGTTAAATGCTAGACACTCTCTTATACAATTTAAAATATTACATAGACTACATTAATCAAAATCCAAACAACATAACATTTTTTCAAATGTATCTGCCATATGTGATAAATGTCAGCACTTAGAAGCTAACTTGACATACTCATTTACAAATTGTGTAAAAATTACAAAACTTTGTAATTATTTTGAAATATTTAGGATAATTTCGAATGTTGTTAATAGGAATCTGACTCCTGACTGAAAGTTAATAATACTGGGAATACTGAAAACAGATCAAGTAATAACAACGAATCAAAGAATTTTTATTGATTATAGTTTAATAATTGGGAAAAAAATAATATTAAAATTCTGGAAAGGTCCTACATCCCCCACAATCAAAATGTGGATTACAGAAATGTCGGAGACACTCCATCTGGAAAGATTGAGGCTTGTCCTAATGGACAGGTTGGATCTTTTCAGAGGAATATGGTCTCCATACATTGAATATCTAAAGGGTCAAAATGGCTCGGTGCGAGAGCCTGACTGAAACCTGACTAATGGAATAGATGAAGAAATACGTATAACAAATCATGGATTTATCTCCAACGATGGATAACTTCTTAATACTCCATTCACTTTCTTTCTTTTTGATTTCTTATCTCTAAATTATTTTTCTCTATCTTTTCTTACTTATAAAAAAAATGTATAGAAATATAAATAAGTCTTAAATGTTAATATTAATAACATTACCAATGTATGTAAGAAGTATTTTCTATTAATATGTATTTACAATTAATAAAAATATTCATCAAAAAAGAAAAGTTAGAACTATTACATTCAGCTTCCTCATCCAAGTCATTGAATTTCATTGTGAATAATTGTGGCCCAAACACTGGTTCTTGTGGTAGCCTGAACATCATCGGGAAGGCTGGCTCCATCCTGGGGGTGGGGTTGGATTATTGGGAGATGGTCTTGGTGGGGAGGATGCTCCTCAAACTGTGGAGAATCTTGGACAATACAGCTCACCCCCTCCATAACACACTAGTCAACCTGAGGAGTACCTTCAGCAACAGACTGGTTCCACCAAGATGCAGTACAGAACACCACAGGAGATCCTTCTTCCCTCCTGGGGTAAACAAAGTGCTATCATATTATACCGTATCGTATCGTATCACTGCCAGCCACCACAAACAAGACCAATTATTGATTCCTGCTCACCTCTTCCTGTCCATGAACCAACTTTCAAACCAAATCTTGAAAAGCACAAGCTTTGCACCCTAACCTCAGAAGTGGAATGTTAACAAAGTGGACTGTCATGAAAATCCAAATGAAATACATCCACTGGTTCTTTCTTATTGTTTCTAGTTGTCATTCCCTCAGAAAACTTCAGTTGGTCAATCTTGAAATCTTGATTTCCCTTTCTGTGCCGATTTTGTATAAACTTGTTGTTATGTTCAAAGTGTCCCGTTATGAGACACCCGGGTCAACACACTCCATGACTGGTCAACCTGAGAAGAACTTTCAGCAACAGACTGGTTCCACCAACATGCAGTTCAGAACGCCATAGGAGATCCTTCTTCCCTGTGGCTATAAACTGTACAATTCCTCCCCCTTCTGCCATGTGCTTAATGAGTGTTGGCAGATCACTTTCATTCCTAGGATAAATAAAATTCCATCGTATCGCATCGTATCGTATTGTATCGTATTGTTGTCACATCCTTTATAATAGACTCCAGCATACTTTCCAACTAGACAATAGACAACAGACAATAGATGCAGGAGTAGACCATTCGGCCCTTCAAGTCAGCACCGCCATTCAATGTGATCATGGCTGATCATCCACAATCAGTACGCCGTTCCTGCCTTCTCCCCATATTCCCTGACTCCGCTATCTTTAAGAGCCTTATTTAGCTCTCTCTTGAAAGTATCCAGAGAACCGGCCTCCACCTCCCTCTGATGCAGAGAATTCCACAGACTCACAACTCTCTGTATGACAAACTGTTTCCTCATCTCCGTTCAAAATGGCTTACCCCTTATTCTTAAACTGTGGTCCCTGGTTCTGGACTCCGCCAACATCGGGAACATGTTTCCTGCCTCTATCGTGTCCAAACCCTTAATAATCTTATATGTTTCAATGATCCGCTCTCATCCTTCTAAATTCCAGTATACTAGCCCAGCCGCTCCATTATCTCAGCATATGACAGTCCTGCCATTAACCTTGTGAACCTACGCTGCACTCCCTCAATAGCAAGAATGATCTTCCTCAAATTTGGAGACCAAAACTGCACACAATACTCCAGGTGTGGTCTCACTAGGGCCCTGTACAAATGCAGAAGGACCTCTTTGCTCCTATACTTAACTCCTCTTGTTATGAAGCCCAACATGCCATTCGCTTTCTTCACTGCCTGCTGTGCCTGCATGCTTACTTTCATTGACTGATAAACAAGGACCCCCAGATCCCATTGTACTTCCCCTTTTCCCAACTTGACACCATTTAGATAATAATCTGCCTTCCTGTTTTTGTTACCAAAGTGGATAACCTCACATTTATCCACATTAAACTGCATCTACTATGCATCTGCCCACTCACCCAACCTGCCCAAGTCACCCTGCATTCTCAATGCAACCTCCTCACAGGTCACACTGTCACCCAGCTTTGTGTCATCTGCAAATTTGCTAACGTTACTTTGAATCCCTTCATCTAAATCATTGATGTATATTGTAAATAGCCGCGGTCCCAGCACCGAGCCTTGCGGTACCCCAGTAGTCACTGCCTGCCATTCCGAAAGGGACCCGTTAATCCCTACTCTTTGTTTCCTGTCTGCCAACCAGTGTTCTATCCATGTCAGCACTCTACCCCCAATACCATGTGCCCTAATTTTGCCCACTAATCTCCTATGTGGGACCTTATCAAATGCTTTGTGAAAGTCCAGGCACACTACATCCACTGGCTCTCCCTTGTCCATTTTCCTCGTTACATCCTCAGAAATGACATTAATTCAACCACCTACAGTTCCCCATTTTCTCTCTCTGTCCTTTTTTAATCAGTGGAAATATATTTATCCTCTCTAATTAGCAGAGGCCATTATATAGACTAATGGGCAAAAGATACAAAGGCCAGATGAAAACAGGTGTGAGACAAAGCATTGAAGATCTGTGAATTTTGAAGCTAGAGGAAGGAATGTAGGTGGAAGGGGAGGGAGGGATGGGACACACACCTATTTGAAGACAAAGGTCTATCTTAGCTCTATTATACCCATTTACTGTTCGCCCTCGGCATTAGAGAAAACGATACTTCCGAGTTTCCCCAATTATCATTCCTACAAAAAAGGTCCTGCTAAGCTATTTTTAAAGTGGCTATTTGATAAATACTGACAGTGGTTTCATCTAATTAATATTTTGATGGCTTTTTAGAATTTCTGTTATGATTGGTGTGTTTATTTAGATGTGATTTTTTGTTAATAAATACATTGTTCTTTCTACTTAGCAGGGTCCACATTCTTGCATTCTTTCTTAAAACTTGTTATTTCTACTCTCTGCTTTGCAGCTTTCCTGTAGACTGCAACCACAGATCTATCTACTTCCTATCATTCTAAGGTGGCGCTTAACAGATATTCAGCTTGCAAGTAACCACAATCATTGTCAAACTACTTGGCACCATTACGATGAACAAATTAAGACACTTTCTCAGTCATTGAATTGTTACATTTGCCATGAATGTCTTCAAATTACTGTAAATTACTTAATTGTCTATAAATGTAAAAGTAATCTATCCATAATGATGCAAAGTAATCACCTATAAGATTTATTTTTGAAGCCTTTGATGTGATGATTTATGGTCATATGTTAGCCAGAGCTGGGTATTAATATTGGCTACCTCTACGCACGTAACATTGTTTTTGCAGACATTGGCAATGGTTTGCAAGTTGTTGCTTCACCTAATATGTGCCAACTAAGTTCTAACTGCGATGGTGATCAGAATTGCCGTCTTTTGCTCCCCTCAATCTGTAAATTGGGTTTCAATCTGATTTTGTAAACCTCTGTCACAGTGGCACAGTGGTACAGTTGCTACCTTACAGCACCAGAGACCCAGGTTCAATCCTGACTATGGGTGCTGTCTGTACAGAGTTTGTATGTTCTCCCAGTGGCTGCATGGGTTTTCTCCGGTATTCCGGTTGCCTCCCACACTCCAAAGACTTACAGGTGTGTGGGTTAATTAGCTTCAGTAAGTTGTAAAAAATGTCCCAAGTGTGTATGATAGTGTTAGTGTACGGCTGTTCGCTGGTCGGCATGGTGGACCGAAGGGTAGCAGACATTGTAGTTAACACACCTTTTTTCAAACAGTATTGTCAGACATTTCACATCCATCTGTGGAAGCAAATGGGATCTTTATTTAGCATCACATCGCACCTGAATAATCTCCTCCATCATGAATGTGTTGTGCATCTGTTTCTATTTCTGTTTCTATTCTGTTTCTGTTTCAATTCCTGGAACAGGGCTCAAACTCAAACCCTTCTAATTCAGCTTTAGACATTAGACTTTGGACATACAGCATGGAAACAGGCCCTCACTGAGTCCGTGTCGGCCAGAGATCACCCCTTGCACTAGCACTATCCCACACACTGGGGACAATTTACAATTTATTGAAGACAAATAACCTACAAACTTGTACTTTTTGGGAGTGTGGAGGAAACCAGAGTACCCGGAGAAAACCCACATGGTCACAGGAAGAGCGTACATACTCCACACAGACAGGGCCCGCAGTCAGGATTGAACCTGGGTCTCTAGCACTGTAAGGCAGCAACTCTCTCACTGTGCCGCCCAGCTGAGGGTGTTATGAACAGCCAGCACAAAACAAAAATTATATATATTTTACATATTCCAGACATGCAATTTATACAACTCTAGTATAAAATATTCCCCGACTCTGATAGTTCCTTGTTACATGATTTTAATGTAAATATGTTGTGGTTACTAACATGGTGGTCTGTTAATCAAAGGTCAATAGGGATTGAAATAATGTTAAATTGCAGTAATTCTCTAATTCCTTGAAATTTACATTAGCAAAACTCACAGATTATGCTTTTGGAACTTGTTTTGTTAACTCAGTTTAGTTTAGAGATACAGCATGGAAACAGGCCCTTTGGCCCGCTGGGTCCATGTCGACCATCCTGTAGCCAGGATGGAACCCGGGTCGCTGGCATTTTGAGACCACTGTGCCACCCAAAACTTGAAATATGATTTTAATGTAAAAATAATTTGTGGCTTTTAGCATGACATCTGTCAATAAAAGCTAAATGATGGAATAATCTATGATAACCATTAGGTCAACATGTTCAATAGCAGTTACTTTTTAGGTCCTTCAAATTTTTATTAACATCATTTCCAAATTAAGCTTTATGAATTTCTTTTGTTACCTCAATCTGTTCTTCAATGTAATTGTATCTGTAGATCAAAAATAGTTTGCTTACTGATTTAAGATGTGTTGAGTAGTTTATTGGGTTAAATGTGTTTGGTAGCAGACAGGAAAATAATTTATATGTTTACATTTTTAAAAAAATGTGAAAATGCTCTGCATTTATCTGTAGATTTTGGTTTTTTTTTGTGAACAAAGGTTATTTTTAAAATTAGTATTCCGAGTCAATGTTTCAGTAGAAACTCTTTAAAGTAATTAACGCAAAATATTAATTCTGTTTCCCTCTCCAGTGAACCTACATGAGCTGTTTCCTGTATTTTCAGTTTTCATTGCAGATTTTAAGCTTCTGCAGTATTTTGCTTTTGTATTTGGCTTAGGTAAGCATTGTAAATTGTATCTTGTGCATAGGATAGTGTTAATACGGGGATCGCTGGACAGCGCAGTTTCGGTGGGCTGAAAGACCTGTTTCCGCGCTGTATATAAATTACAAGAATCAGAATACATGATAAAAATTAAAAATGACAAGACTGAAAGTTGAATTGAGTCAGAAAGTGACAGGAAAATGGGGAGACAATACGGAGATGAGCAGAGATAAAGAAGGTAATGGAACGACAATTAAAGTGTAAATTGAACTGAGAGTATCTGAAAACTGACTGGAAATAAACAAAGTTAAATAAAGATAGATCTTTATGCTTTCTTCCATCTGTTAACAAGCTCACGGGACATTAAAAATAAATCCTTGAAATATATGGTTTGAACAACCGTCTCCACAAATAGTAACTAAATGGAGGTATTGGCAAATGTGTTTTGATAATCAAGTTCTCCACAGAGTGGAGATGCATTGATGTTGAATACTTACTCTCACTGCCAATTTACAAAATGTTGGCTGCATTGATTTGTAAAGTAAACTGTTTTACTTAAGCAACAAGAAGATGGATTTTTCTGTTCTTATAGTGTTTAAAGTTCTGATACATTTTTCTTTAAATAAATTCATTTATTTTGGAGAATTTATTAGCAAAGGGCAAAGTGTGATCTTAACATCACCAACCAAGAATGTGGGACAAATAAGATGGCATGTACTAGAAACAAGCTTATGCTTCTGTCTGTAAGAAGAGTTTTTGCTCAGTTGAACAAACTAAACTAAACTAAACTAAATATAGAACAAGCAGGTTTAAGAAACATTTAGACAGGTACATGGATAGGATAGGTTTAGAAGGATATGGGCCAAATGCAGGCAGGTGGGACTTGTGTAGATGGGACATGATGGTCAGTGTGCACAATTTGGGCTGAAGGGCCTATTTCCCCACTGTATGACTATGACTCTATAAGCAGCTGCCAATGGATGTGCAGCAGGAGCTTGCCCACATCAAGTGCTGCTAAATTGCTAAAGGGCCTTTCACGACCTAATTCACTGTCACAACCTAATTCACAACCATTTTTACTCGTGGACATTTTTCATTAGGCTAGAAAAACACCCCGACCTACTTGATGCCACGAGCACTTACGACCAGCATCACGGCCTGCTACAACCTACCTATGACCTTCTATGACCTCCTACGACCTCCTACGATCTCATGACAACCATGCTGCGAGTATGAGTCAAGGTCAAACTCGGCAGAGGTCGTGAATTAGGTCGTGAAAGTGGGACAGGCCCTTAACTTTGCTTCGCTGAAGCCTTATAGTTAAATATCAAACAGGTTATCTGCCAGTAAATGTTCACATAGATCAAGAGTCAAGAGTGTTTTTGTGTTAAACATATGTCACAGATGGAACAATGACATTCTTACTTGCAGCAGCACAACTGAATATGTAAACATAGTGCTCTGTAAACAATGTAATAATTATAATACATGAAAAAAAGTTCTATATATAGAGTACACTTTTATTATATTGTTTCCAGAATGCTAGGTAGATAGATAGATATACTCTATAAATACATTCACATACACACAAAGTCAAGACCGATGCCCCCAATTCTATAGTTCTTATTTAGAGGTTGTAGCATTTAATAGTAAGATTAAATGAGAACTTACCAGTTTGAAGTTTGATCTTTATTTTATGAGGAGTTGCGATGAGTGATTTCGTGAAGACCCCGCCAGCACGCATGCGCGACATTCTTCGAAGCAGCGGTGTGGAATCACAGAACTATCCAGAAATGACTAGTATAGTAAAATTGAAGAGACTCTATATACCAGTTGACTTTATAGTAGAGGGTTGGGAGCAGAGGGCACGAAATCCCTCATTGCAACTCCTCATAAAATAAAGATCAAACTTCAAACTGGTACTCATTTAATCTTACTATTTCATTTCTGAGTCACATGTGTGACTTCGTGAAGAATTCAAAGCTCTGTGATTACATGCCCTGGATCACGTCCATGCTCACACACGGCCACAATATTGATGGAAGGAGTATATTAACCTATTTCAGACTTGACAAGCTGAAAAATAATAATGTTTATTAATCACAAACAAAAAACCCCTCATTCGGGGATAAAGGTATGTTGCTGACCAGCACTCAGCACAGTCTCCCCAAACATAGCAGGAGTGGTCACAGGTTTGTTGTAAAACCTCTGGAATGTAGCTTCGCTAGCCCAGCCCGCTGTGGCATGGATATGGTCCATGGGCACCTCCATGGTCCTCGCCGCTGATGTGGATGCAGCCCTGGTAGAATGGGATTTAAAGATATTAATGTCAATACCTGCTGCATCCAGTATCACCCTGAGCCACCTGGAGATCGTCTGCTCCGTCACGCTGTGATGGGGCTTCTTATGGCTAATCAGCAGGTACCTCTCCTTCCCCCGAGGGTATGCGTCATTTTAATGTAGTGACGGATATAGGTGGCTAAGCAGAGCCTCTCATCAGCGGGGTATGCCGGAAATATCAGCTGCAGCCCTGTGAACCCAGGTCTATGTTGCTTGAGTAACTCATCAATATAGAAGGTTATTCTATCAGGGGTAGACCATATTATCCATATTGATCTTATGTAAGGTCTGAACCCGCTGAGCTGATGTTAGGGCCATCAACATCACCACTTTCAGGGTGAGTTTGTCCAGCGGTAGTCCAATCATAGGCGACCAATTCCTGAGGAGGGTCAGCACCACTCCAATGTCCCAGGTAACGTTGTAACGTGGTCGGGGAGGGTTTGAATTGAAGATACCCCTCATTAATTTTGACACCAGCTGGTGTGATCCTACCCCTATGCAGAGGTAGGAGGCCAGTGCGCTCCTGGCACTGTTGATGGCGCTGTAGCTGAGGTGTTCGTCATGGTGCAGCCCTGCGAGAAATTCCAGCACATGTGGTATCGTGGCAGAGTCATACGTGATGTTGATCCGTGTGCAGTAGGCCTCCCATTTTCTGATTTGTGTCAGGTACTGCCGTCTGGTAGAGTCTCTGCACGATGCTCCGATGGTGTCCATTGTCCTTGGTGTGAGTCCGTATTGTAGCAGAGGTCTCTTCAAAACCTGCAGGCCAACAGGTTCAAATGACCATGGCACAGATGGTATTTCCCTGTAGTCAGGTTAGTCACCAAATCTGGGCTCTTGTTTAGAAGTGCCCAAGGTTCTATAATCATCCCAAGGACCACCGGATACCATGGTTGTGTAGGCCAGTCGGGTATTATTAAAATACCTGTTGCAGAATCTGATTTTATTTTCCGCAATACCCGACTGATGAGGCAAAATGGAGGAAATGCATAGTAAAACCATTTCCCCCAGTGCAGCGAGAAAGCGTCCATCGCTATTACCCCAGGATCTGGTTCCCAAGATACATATGTTGGTATCTGATGGTTCAACCTGGATGCAAAAAGGTAGATATCTGGTGTACCAAATTTGGCTGTGGTTTTTGCAAATATTTGGGGATTCAACAACCATTCAATTTTATCGTTGAATACATGTGACCTGGTGTCCGCCACTGTATTGAGCTTACCTGGAAGATAGGTAGCTGATATCCAAATATTTTGTTATATGCACCAAGAGCCAAATTGAATTAGCCAATTCATCACAAGATATTGACTTGATACCACCCATAAGATTTAAATATGCCACCACAGTGGTATTGCCTATTTGGAGACAGACATGCGTATCACAGAGGCTTGTACAATAAGCTCGTAGTCCGTGAAATGCTCCCAGCATCTCCAAATAATTTATCCCTTGTGATAAAAGAAGGGTAGATTCATGTGAATCCCATCTGCCGCCACAACTGGAAGTGGTGTCGGTAGCTCCCCAGCCCTGGGTGCTTGCGTCAGTTTGTAAAACCACCGACGGATTAGGCACAATGATGGACTTGAATGAATTACGAATATTATCAATCCACCATTGTAACTCAAATTTTGCCTTGATTGGTAGCTGCATAGGTCTATCAAAATGTCCAGCATTCATTTTTAATGCTGAAATATTTGTTCTTTGTAAATTTTGATAATGTAAAGATCCAAATTGGGCAGCTGGAAATGTAGCTACCAATTTCCCAATTACCTTAGCAGCATGTCTGATTGTCGGTGCCCTGGCGCAAACAAGTTAATTACATGCTCCAATGATATCCATAGCTTTGTTAGCTGGGATGGAAACAATCATTTGATTGGTGTCAATCGTGAATCCCAGATAGTCCATAACCTGTGATGGGTAGAACTTGGATTTGTCTGGATGGATTACAAACCCCATTTTTTGAAACAATGATGTAGTAGCTGTTACTGCTAAATTAGTCGATTCCATGGTATCTCCTACTATTAGGATGTCATCCAAATAGGCCATGACTATATGGTTTTGTCTCCTCAGTGTTGCCAACACTGGTTTCAATAATTTGGTAAATAATCTAGGGGCTGTAGTAAGCCCATTAGGTAGGGCTCTATATTGCCACAGCTGAGCCAGCCAAACAAACTTCAAGAACTTCCGGTGATGTTCCCGTATGGACACTGAATAGTATGCATCTTTTAAATCAATGCATGTCATGAAGCAACCTCTGGAAAACAGAAATTTGGCTGTTTCAAACGTGTCCATTTTAAAATGGGTATATTGCACAAAGGTATTCAGATGGGTTAGATCAATAATGATATGACATCCACCATCTTTCTTGGTTTTGGTAAAGATGTTGGATACGAACTCAAGAGGTTCGTGAATCGTTTTTCCTATCACCCCTTTTTGTTGTAGCCTCAAAATTTCAACATGCCCTTCCCCTAGTTCCTTATGGGAAAGTGTAAATTTACGGTCTGGTACGTGTTGAGGCGGGGGAAGTTGTTCATTCATGAACTCAATTTCGTACCCCTGAATACTTCGTAAAATAAACAAGTCTGAGGTGATAGAACTCCATGCATCCCCAAAAAACCACAATCTCCCACCAATTTGTGAGGTTTCACATGCAAAACGTGCATGCGAACCAGACCGCCTTACCTCCATGGTTACCGGAGGGCCTTGACATTTTTGGTGTTCCGTGGAGGTGCTGGATTTTGGGTTTGCCGCATCTTCCACGCCGGCCGCTAAGGGCCTAGTCCTAAAAAAGGCTTTTGTTGTTGTTGTTGTTGTTGTTGATGTTGTTGTTGATGTGGTGCTGCCGGCGTGTAGGTCCTTACTAGCCTATCAGGCGGCCCCCGATGTCTTGAATATGGCAACCTTCGTAATGCCTGCCTGCTGGAAGGAGGCGGTCTCATCAACCCAACTGCCTTCGCTTGGTCACCCAGGTCCTTGACCTGTTTGGGCAGGTCTTCCCCAAACAACTGTCTCGGCGGTGGTGTCGGCGATGCTTTGCATAACCCTGCAAACTTTGGGAGTGTTTACTGTGGGCACATTCAATGAATTACAGTTATTTGGTGCCTTGTACCGGTTCAATGCCTCATTAAGGACCTGTTCTTGCAGCTGGTGGGTGGCGAGGAAGTCAATACTAGCCGCCAATTTGGGTTGAAGAGGTTGACCCGAGGGCTTTGGCTGGGCGAACTTGGAGACAACTCCTAGAAGTTATTCCTGGGCCTGTTCAGGCACCACAGGTTCCTGTTGTAAGCCTTCATCCAGCTGCTGATCCCTGGCACTCCCCACCAATGATGGGGATATGCTAGGGGCCCCAGCCACATATCTCCTTGAACTAGAGGACATACAGTACTGCTGCTGGAGATTGTGTTCCAGGAGAGGCTCCATCATGCGCTCCATGCGTTCAATGCGACCGCCGCCACCATCCGCTGATGACAAGTCGACTTCCTCAGGTGCTGGGTAATTCCTGAGGCTTCTGTCATCAGCCCACACCTCGTCGAGGTGATAACACGGGTGCTGTGACAGGATGTCGCTGCCCGCGGTGCTCCGCGACTCCCGCGCGGACCTGCCGCTGGTCCGCCGTCTTCCGGACGAGTCTGACCCGGCCGCCGAAGCGTGGTGCCCCGACATCCGTGCGGGCTTGCCGCCTGTTCTCCTTAGGGACAAAGGCGACGTTCGGTCACGTCCTGCCGCTAAAGGGGGGTGCGGTGACCGAGATCACCCGCCCGTGATCTGGCGGGCTCCCCCGGTGGTGAGTCTATGCCGGCCCCACCTGCGGAGCTAGCAGGCTCTGGTCTCGATTCCTCACCCGTCCATGATCTGGCGGTCTGCTCCGGTGGAAAGTCGACCCCGGCTCCTACAGCGGGGCTCACCGACTGGCGTGCGGCTATTCCCCAGGGTCGCCCTCTGGTGACCTGTATGGCTGGGGAGGGAGAACGTGCCGTCGAGCGAGTAACACGCGTACGCACCTTGGCCACACTTACCCTATGTGTAGGGGATAGTGGCAAGGAGTCAGGGTCTTGCCTACCCTGCTCCTGTGCGGTGCTCCTTTCACTCTGCTGCTCTGAAGACAGCTGTGGTGGAGAGTCGGGTCCCGTTAGTGTAGGGCTCCCCGTCTTCCGCGCTCCTTTCCCGGCCCGACGAGCGGGTGCTGCCGTTGTAGCGGGCAGCTCCGGGGTATGCAGCCGCTGACTCCTATCGGAAGTCCTGCTGCTAGAAATCCTCTTACTCCTATCCATCGTTCTTGTGAAACAAAACAAGTTTTCCACACAGAAACTAACCAGCTCAAGGTTAGTTCCCCTTACCCGAGCGGTCCGTCTGTAGGGCTGGTGGTGGAGCGCGCTCCTCCTCCAGCCGTCGACAGCAACTGCGAGCGACGATATGTCGCGCATGTGTGCTGGCGGGGTCTTCACGAAGTCACTCACCTGATGGCTGTAGGGAAGAAGCTGTTCCTGAACCTGGACGTTACATTTATCAGGCTCCTGTACCTTCGACCCAATGGCAGGAGTGAAATGAGGGTGCGGGCAGGGTGGTGTGGGTCTGTGACGATGCTGGCTGCCTTTTTGAGGCAGTGACTCCGGTAGATCCCTTCGATGGTGCGGAGGTAAATAACCGTAATGGACTGGGCACTCAGTTGTTTCAGGCACAAGTTGTTCAATGAAGACTTGAAATGAATAACATCTCTTCAAATGTAGACACAAGGAACTGCAGATGCTGCTTTACAAAAAAAAGAATACAAAGTGCTGGAATAACTCAGTGGGTCAGGAAACAGAAGAACATGGATAGGCGACATTTCAGGTGGGATCCTTCTTCAGACTGGTCGCAGAACAATAGGATTTACAGTGGGGGAACAGTGAGAGAGGGTGTCACGGAACTCCCAACAGAGAGGGGGGATCTTCTTCAACGTAGGCACTCTTTGAGGAGATTTCACTGGTTTTTTTAGAGATACGTCATGGAAACAGGTCCTTCGGCCCATCGAGTCCACGCCGACCAGCGATTCCCGCACATTAATACTACCCTAAACACACTAGGGACAATTTACACTTATACCAAGCCAATTTACCTAAAAACCTGTATATCTTTGGAATGTGGGAGGAAACCGAAAAACTTGGAGAAAACCCACGCAGGCCACGGGGAGAACATACAAACTCCGTATGGCAGCACTAGTTTTATATTGCTCTATACCCTTTGCATGTATATATTCTTCTATACACCTTATAAGTCGGGCAACATCAAAAAGGAGAGTACCAGAGTTAACATGCCAGTTAAGAGACCTATCTTCAGAACCAGTGTCAGGAGGCATGGTGGCGCAGCGGTAGAGCTCCTGCCTCACAGCACCAGAGACCCGGGTTTGATCCTGAATACAGGTGCTGTCTGTATGGAGTTTGTACGTTCTTCCTGTGACCCCATGGGTTTTCTCCAGATTTGTCGCAGATTCCAAAGACATACAGGTTTGTAGGTTAATTGGCTTCGGTAAAATATCCTAGTGAATAGGATACAACTAGTGTACAGGTGTTCATTGGTCGGCATGGACTCGGTAGGCCAAAGGGCCTGTTTCCATGCTGTATCTCTAAAATAAACTCAACTAATCATGTCAGTCCATTACCTCAAAAGTGCTGCATTGTCTGAGGCGCCATCTTGTGGATGAGATTCCCTTTGCCTTCCCATGCACATATAAGGATCCCACCGGGCTAATTCCAGAACGGACAAGTTCTACCACGATCCTGCGATTTATATAACCCTTAATTTACATCAGATTAGTTGATCATACATCGATTGTTATGCATTTGCTCTTTAACTTGAACAAATTGGCTGCAGCATTTTGTCTCCATGATAAACAAATAGTCACACCTCAGAAATATATGATGGACTACAAAATGCTCTGAGGTATCCTGTGTGTAAGAAAGAACTGCAGATGCTGGTTTACATCAAAGAAAATGCAGGAGTAACTCTGCAGGCCAAGCAGCATCTCTGCAGAGAAGGAATGGCTGACGTTTCGGGCTGGGACCATTCTTCAGACTGATGTCGGGGGAGAGGAACTCACAGAGATATGGAAGGGAAGGTTTCTAAAACGAGAGATCATAGGGCACAAAGATAAAGGAAAATCTAGAGTGGGATTATTTTATGTCGACCTTTCCAATTAATTTACTTTACCAACCTTTTAAGTGAAATTTATGCCATTAAGACAGTTTTTTGGCTGCTTGTCTTTGTGGTTTGCAGATGTAGAATCTATAATATGTAAAGTGAAACAGGAGAATGCAAAACAATCCATGTTCTTTAAACAAGATGAATAAATGCTCTTGTCAGTTAAGTAAACCAATTGCTAATTGAGGTTTTTATTGAAACAGCTTGGACAAATAGTTGGTTTGGAGGAAATATCTTGTTGCTTGCCAGAGCCAATGTTAGCATAATGAATCCATGTCCAAAATTCCTTACCTGCAGTTATGTATGCATTAACACAATTGTTTATCATACGTCTTCCAATTAAATCCTATTGTTCAAATGTAGCTCATAGAAATGTACTGCCATCTGGAGGATCAAATCAGACCTACAAGCTTCAAGATAATGAGTCTGGAGTCAGGAAACTTAAAATAATAGTTCAATGGTCCAAGGGTCCTGTGACAAGGGAACAGGTTCAAGGATCTAACCAGTAGAACGGAAAAAAGGCACACTCGCCCATTAAGTTACAGATCAGTTTTATTGGCAAGAGAGAGAACAAAAACAGTGTTTATCTCGGCACGCGCGGGGCTCGTCTTACAGCAGCATACCTACCTCTCGCTTGGCCTCCATCCGTGGTGCTGATCGCAACCCAGCCCGTCGGTGAACCCTTCTCATCAAGAACTACCTGACAAAGATCCTATAGCGGAGCAAGATAGATCATTCCTGCTAAATGCAATGGGCTGACGTGTAGTACGCAACGGAACGGAACGTGGGCCTTTTTTTTCATCCATTTCTGTAACCCGACTTGACCCGACCTGACCCGACTCGCAGTGTAATCAACGTTGCGGGGGAACAATTTGTGTTAATAAATTAAAATTCTGAAAATGAGGAGAAGATTTTTACCAAATAACTTTTATTTTTTTGAGGATGTGTCCGTAACCGGCTTCCGTTTCCGCACTAGTTATCTTTGTTCCGTTATGGGATCTTTGGCGCGGAGACGGAAGCCGGTTACGGAAATAGGGCGGAAAATTACCCTTGAAGCTGCCCATGACCGTACTATGTCTTTTTCGTCGAGTGATCTATCTTGCTAGCTATAGAATCTTTGTGACCTAATGGCTTACCGGCACCTGCCTTTATACAGACAGAAATCAGTTATTGAAATAACTGCCGGTATGTCCTGGCCAATAGCGCTGCTCCCAAATTCAAACTACAACCAATGGCAGGGGACTGCATCCGAGCAAGGCCTCCCTCCCCCCTTTGGAAACAAAGCGCTATCAGCCGCAGACTGGCGGGTAAAGCAATACACAGTGCTACAGACTTGGAGCCTAAAGCAATACACATGGCGCTGCCGGTTTTGCACGCAGTTTTAAACAGTGCGCTGTCAGCTTAGCGCGTGATAAATTAAACAAAGCACTGTCGGCTGCAGCGCTATGGGTTCTAAATATAGCACTACCAGATGCAGCGCGGTGGGCTTTAAACATGGCGCTATGGGTTTTACACCAGTTTGGGCAAAATTCACGTATAACAGATATTTTATTGTCACCTGTACTGACGTACAGTGAAATTCATTTTAGTATACAGTTCAGTACAAGTATCACTATATATAAGAACTTCAATACATCTTAGATAAGCATCTCAGATACAGTACAAGTATATAGCAATAGAGCACTGAGAGTACACAGAGTCACCAGATTTGGTACCAATTTCAAGTCCTAGTTGTTGTAAGGGCAATTGATTCTTGACCTGACCAAGAAGGCCCATTGTCCTGGCAGCTTTGCAGGGTCGGCCTGGCCAAGTGTAGCACTGGTATCTTCCACCATTGAAAACCGCGTGGCGTCCACGTGCTCGGTCTCTTGGAGCGGCGCCCGGTCCAGCCGAGCCCCAGGCTGTTGCAGGGCCTCAGGCGGCCCCGTCCACCATTGAGATGCTCTGCACTGCCTCCTGCAGCCAGTCTGCTTACTGGCCCTCCATTTGAATACTTCCTCTCTGGGCGGTTGAGCCGGGCCTTCAGGGGGAATTCCCAGTCCACGGAGCAGGTGCTCCTACAAATACTCCAGGTCTTTGCATCCACAGCAAGGATGCCCACTCTTTTAACTGCTCATTGATCTTGACAAACAATCCCACAGATTTAGCACCATCCATGATTCAGAGGTCGCCCTTACGCCTGGATATTTTCTGTGACCCGCAGTGTTTGGAATTACAGCATGGAAACAGGCCCTTCGACCCACCAACTTCTATGATATCCCACTTTCCCATCTGTTCCCAACATGCTAGGGGCAATTTTGGGGGGATGTGAGGGGAAACTGGAGCATCCGAAGCAAACTCAGGTCAGCGTGGAGAATGCGCAAACTCCACGCTGACAGTACCAAAGGTCAGGATGGAAGGTAGACACAAAATGCTGGAGTAACTCAGCGGGACAAGCAACATATCTGAAGAGAAGGAATGGGTAACGTTTCCAGTCGAGACGCTTCTTCAGACTGATGGTTCAGATAAGGATGGAACTTGGTTCTCTGCCGATCTGAAGTAAATGTGGCAATCATAAACTTAAACAGGCGGTACAGTAGACCAGCTGCCTTACAATGCCATTCACCCGGGTTCAATCCTGACTACGGGTGCTGTCTGTGTGGAGTTTGCACATTTTCCCTGTGACCCCGTGTGTTTTCCCCAGTTTCCTCCCACAATCCAAAGATGTGGGGGTTTGTATGTTAATTGGCTTCGGTAAAGATTGGAAATTGTCCCTAGTGTGTAGGATAGTGCTGGTGTACATGGATTGCTGGTCGGTGCGGACTCTGTGGGCCGAAAGGCCTGTTTCCTTGCTGTATCTCGGAACAAAACTAAACTAAAAAGGAGACAATGAGATCCAGTCTGAGGCTAATAGCCACTCCTTTGCAAGGGCTCAGCAACAATCCTGTCACTCCGTGCCTCCTCATGCTGAAGATGCTATGGAGGCACAGAGGCAGTGCACTGTATCAATCAGGTTATTGTCATCGTGGGCCCGATCCAAGTCCTGTTTTCCTCAGTCTTCTCAGATTCATCTCTTTGCAGAACCTGAGCAGGACTCTGTCGAAGGAAGATATGAACAGGGATGATGTGTCTCGCCTTGTGCACAGATGCAGCCTGAAACCTTGGGGAAATGGTGATCTGCTGCCAGGGAGTGGTTTGATGTTCAACAACAAAGGGAATCGAGAACTAAATGACATAGGTTTATGGTGTGGGGGGGGGGGGAAAGATTTAATAGGAACCTGAGGGGTCACTTTTTTGCACATGGTTGGTGTATGGAACGAGCTGCTGGAGGAGATTCAAGATTGAAGATTGAAGAGAGTTTATTATCATGTGTCCAGGATAGGACAATGAAATTCTTGCTTTGCTGCAGCACAACATGGTATTGCAGTCATAAATACAGATCAGGTCAGTGTGACCATATATATACACACATCAATAAACAGATAAAATGCAAAAAGACTGTTATAGTTCAGAGTTTGTTTGAAGTTGTGTTTAATAGTCTGATGGCTGTGGGGAAGAAGAGGCAAGTACTATCACAAAGTTTAAGAAACAGTTAGACAGGTCCATGGATAGGATAGGTTAGAGGGATATTGGCCAAAATCAGGCACGTGGAACAAATGTTGATGGGACATGTTGGTCGGTGTGGGCAAGTTGGGCTGATGGGTCTGTTTCCACACTGTATGATGCTATGACTCTATAACAAGAGGGTCAAGGTTTACAGTGAGAAGGGAAAGATTTAATAGGAACTGTAGGGTATACTTTTATTTGAAAACACAGAGCATGGAGGGTATATTGAATGAGTTGCCTGAGGAAATAGTTGAGGCAGCTACTATCTCAACATGTAAAGCACATTTGGGAAGGTACATGGGAAAGATATGTTTAGAGGGATGTGGGGCAGGCTCGGGCAGGTGGAACCAGCTTGGATGGGTCATGTTGGTCGGCTTGGACAGGTTAGGCCGAAGCAACTGTTTCCGTGCTACATGACTCTAAAATGTTGGAAATATTTTGGAGGGCAGGGAGCACCCATGAAGAATGAAAGAGTTCTGTTGGTCTGAATTCTATCAGAATGATTTATACGAAACCAGTTTAAAATTCCATTTGAAAGATAATAGGGAAATGCACAAAATTGAAGATTATTATTTCAAAAGGATAGATTTAATTGTGGAAAATATACATGATTAACAAGCAGAGAATTAGTACCACATGACTTCAAATGCACAGAGCCATATGCCTACATCGGAAAATTCTCCTTCCTCTGGTGTAATTTTTGCTGAGTTAGTAACACCTCTGAATCAGAAAGTTGGGGATCTTGTAATCTTACACTTCAGAGCAGTTCAGTGCCTTGTTGAATGTGTATTTGTTCAATTGAGGTCAGAACCACATCGAACTCTTCGGAGCAGAGAATCTTCTTGACTTTCTGCATTGTCTTCTCTCCACGCAGCATCAAAAGGTAACTAGCTGGTTATTACCGTGCTGTTGATCTAGTGTGTAAAATAGCAGCCAAATTTAGCTTCATAACAATGATTTATCTTGTTTAAAAAGCTTTGTGTTACTTCTGTGTATTGCAATAAGATTCAAAGTAAATAGCTTTTTGTATTTCATATTCCTATTCCTGTAAATTCATGGCAGAGCAAAACATTATCAGAGCAAAGTGGTCACAAAATGTTAAGGGTTGAAACACCGGTTGACTACTCTTCTTACCGTATATTCCAGTAAGTAATATTATGAATTTTGGTTACTACTTGTAGAAACACAGGTACAGATTGCTATACTCCTTGGATAGACACGGAATGCTGGAGTAACTCAGCAGGTCAGCATCTCCGGAGAAAGGGAATAGGTAACGTTGCGGGTTGAGATCCTTCTTCAGACTGAAATTAACCTGTATGATTACCCTCCAGAGAGAAATTTCCCTCCATAAACTAAACCACTTTGCATTTCCTCACTTGGTAAAATAAATTTACAGTATAAAGTGGCACTGAATGTGTTACGATCATCAGACTGAGAGCCAGGGAGGGGGAAGCTAGAGGTATGGGGGTAAGCAACACCGTACTGGCTCTCAGTCCAAGTTTACATCAAAAGCTAGAAATTATTTTTGGCATACACTTTCACATCAGTTGTGATCGAGATGTGAAGGGGAAGGTGGAGAAACAACTTAGCTGAGTTAATAGCTGACAGAGATGTTACTGGGGTATCCATTGTGCCTAAAGGTGTGAGGAATGTTATACGATATGATACCATAAAACTTTATTCGTCCCCGGATGGAAATTGGTCTGCCGACAGTGACAACACATAAGATACACAAAAACCTGAAATTAAAAGCGAAAACAAAAAAACAAAGACAAGCGACTGTTGGCTGGCAGCCTTCATCAGAGCAAATGAACAAACAAACAAACACAGACTTATCCCCTTGGAAGAGGATTCTAAACTAGAGCACCCCCTCCCTTCCCCACACCGGGTTCCCCTTTGTTTGCCCACCGTCCCTCATGGCGGTCCACCCACGCCGGGTCCCCACCGTCCCTCCCAGCGGTCCCCCCACGCCGGGTCCCCGTTGTTCTTCACAGAGGACCCCCCCACGCCGGGTGCCCACTAGGCTATCTCTGGTAGCCTAGGTTCAGCATTTCAGAGCTGTACTGTCTCGTTCAAGAAAATACACAGAAATCTTTATATATGTTGAACACTTTGTAAATGCCCCGTATTTCTTGTGGAATAGAATTACTCGTCCATGTATACTGTAATTGCAATGCCACAATTATGGGCAAGACAAATGTGTATGCTGAGATAGAGGTCAATGAATGGGGCGGCACGGTGGTGCGGAGGTAGAGTTGCTGCCTTACAGTGCCACAGACCCGGGTTCAATCCTAACTATGGGTTCTGTCTGTACAGAGTTTCTACTTTCTTGGGTTTTCTCCGGGTGCTCCAGTATCCTCCCACATTCCAAAAATGTACAGGTTTGTAGGTTAATTTGGCTTTGGTAAAATTGTAAATTGTGCCCAGTATGTAGGATAGTGCAATGTGTGGGGATCGCTGGTTGGCGCGGACTCTGTGTGCCAAAGGGCCTATTTCCGCGCCATATAACTAAATTATACTAAACAATGCTTTTTAAATACTTACAAAAAGCTGCAGCAACTCAGCGGGTGCAGCAGCATCTAAGGAGCGAAGGAGATAGGCGACGTTTCGGGTCGAGACCCTTCTAAACAATGCTTTTTAAATACTTACAAATCATCAAATCCTTACAGAGCTCAATACAGAGAGTCATACAACATCAAGCCCTTTGGCCCATCTCACTCATGCCAAACAAGATGCTCCATGTAAGCTGGTCCCATTCAAGTGTGTTTGGCCTGTATCCCTCTAAACCTTTTCCACCCATGTACCTTTGCAAGTGCCTTTTAAACGCTGTTATTGTACCTGCCTGATCCACATCCTCTGACTGCTCATTCCATATAACCTCCAGCCTCCATGTTCACCCTTGGCACCAATACTAATCAAGAAAAAGAATAATCTGCTGGGGGCATTGGTATCGCACATTTTTAGTATAATTCAATGATTGGGATAGTTGATTGGATAGTGGTGACGGTGGGTTGAGTTGAACAGAGTCAAAGACTGATGGTGTGCTTGGCACCATCTGCCATTTGAAGGTTCATTCCCCGACGACTGTTATGTTGAGGTTATTGAATTGTATGTTAATGTATCAGCTCCGCAGGTTAATGCCTGGAATTGAATGCCACATCTATCCCCTGCAGGTACAAGTATGAAGTTGCATCTCTTTCACCAAGGCTTCCAAGACCATATTCAAATTCACATGTTGTTCCCATGTACGGCAAATCTTAATAGTCTGTGGTAAGAAGCTTGATGTGGCTTCCTGCAGTCAAGTTCCCCGCTCATCAGCAAGTGATGCTGTCTGCCATTGTGTTTCCCAGGGCAATTTCCAGTTCATAAATGTTTAAGTCATAGGAGTTAATAGGCCATTCAGCCCATCTAGCCTACTCCGCCATTCAATCATGGTTAATCTATCTTTCTACCTCAACCCCATTCTCCAGCCTTCTCCCCATAACCCCTGACATCCATACTAATCAAGAATCTGTCAATCTCTCCTTTAAAAATACCCAATGACGTCCTCCACAGCCGTCTGTGGCAATGAATTCCACGGATTCACCACCCTCTGACTAAAGAATTTCCTCCTTGTCTGCTTTCAAAAGGTGAGTCATTTTGTTCTGAGGCTGCGCCCTCTAGTAGTGGAAACATCCTCTCACCATCCACTCTATCCAGTCCTTTCACTATTCAGTAAGTTTCCATATTGTGGCTCCTCGTCTTTCTAATCTCCAGCGGGTACAGGCCCAGTGCTGTCAAACGCTCATCATTCTCATAATTCTCCTCGGGACTCTCTCCAACGCCAGCACATTCCTCTTCAGATATGTGGCCCAAAACTGCTCACAATCTTTCAAATGTGGTCTGACCAGTGCCTTATAAAGCCTGATTTTTATATTCCTGTTTTTTATATTCCTCCGGAAATAAATGTTTTTCACTGTTGCAGAATAATCCTGAGCCCGAGCTCCATTACCAATGCCTGTATTCTACGGAAATAGTGGTTAGTGCTGGCAGCATGCAACCATTGTGAAAGAAACACCAAGGTATGGTGCCAGACTGTGTTTGAACTTGCCCTGCACTCACATCCCCACTCTTCCCACAACCACATAGACCATTTGCAAATCTGCAGTTCCCATTGCTCAAGGCCGAGCTTTCAAGATTTCCCAACGAGTTAAAGGGCCCACTGTGACTGTTCCCAGAGTCCTACCTCCAGACTTCCCTGATGGCATTTGGTTAGTTTACTATCATCACTGGCTTTTGATATATTTTACGTCTCCAATGATTAAAAAAAAAAAAATTAAGGGCAGTTCAAATAACTTAATGAAAACAGTACATAAAATTGAAATAATCTTTTTACAAAAAAAGTCATACATTACAAAATTAAAAGCACAATAAATTGAAGTAACGCACTCTGAAGTAGGGTCCCAACCAGGAGCATCACCGGTCCATCCACAGATGCTGCCTGACCTACCAAGTTCCTCCAACAGTTTATGTTTTCAGATGTTCGTAAGTTATAGGAGCAGAATTGGCCCATTCGACCAATCAAGTCCACTCCGCCATTCAATCATGGCTGATCTATCTTTGCCTCTAAACCCAATTCTCCTGCCTTCTCTCTGTAACCCCTGACACCCTGCTTGAAACTGAAGTAGACAATCGTCAGTTTCATTTTACTTCTACTTACCATTTTAATTAATCGTGGATAGTTGTGGATGGAGTCTGTCTCATAAACTATCCTCTCCAGCCCCCCCCCCCTCAACTCCATCTACACTTCACAATGCATCTGCAAAACAGCCAATATAATCTGGGGTCATGTGTACTCCCTCTTCTGCCCTCTCCAATCAGGCAGAATATACGAAAAATTGATAGTGCTTTCCACCAGATTCAGGAACAATCTAGATTCTTGATTAGTAAGGATGTCAGGGGTTAAGGGGCAAAGGCAGGAGAATGGGGTTGAAGGGGAAAGATAGATCTGCCATGATTGAATGGCTGAGTAGACTTGATGAGCCGAATGGCCTAATTCTTCTCCTAGAACTTATGACCTTATTATTCAATTTTTGGGTACACATGACAATTAAACCCTCTTGACAATTTACCCTCTTGCGGCATCTGGAATTTGAAGGATGAATAAGGGGATTTTATTGAAACATATAATATTATTAAGGGTTTGGACATGCTAGTTACAGGAAACATGTTCCCGATGTTGGGGAAGTCCAGAACCAGGGGCCACAGTTTAAGAATAAGAGGTAAGCCATTTAGAACAGAGATGAGGAAATACTTTTTCACACAGAGAGTTGTGAGTCTGTGGAATTCTCTGCCTCAGAGGGTGGTGGAGGCCGGTTCTCTGGATGCTTTCAAGAGAGAGCTAGATAGAGGTCTTACAGATGGCGTAGTCAAGGGATATGGAAAGAAGGCAGGAACGGAGTACTGATTGTGGATGATCAGCCATGATCACATTGAATGGCGGTGCTGGCTCAAAGGGCCAAATGGCCTACTCCTGCACCTATTGTCTATATTCTATCACTGAGATTTATTTTAGGCTTTGGAGATACAGCGTGGAAACAGCCCCTTCATCCCAATGAGTCCGTGCCGACCAGTAATCGCCCCAAACACTAGCACTATCCGTCACACCAGGGACAATTTTTACAATTTTACCAAAGCCAAATAACCTATAAACCTGCACGCGGGGGGAAATTGGATCACCTGGTGAAAATCCACGCAGTCACTGCAGGGAGAACGTACAAACTCCGTACAGACAACACCCATAATCAAGATAGAACGTGTCTCTGGTCCTGAAAGGTAGCAAATCTACTGCTGCGCCACTGTGCTGCCCCACATACTAAATGACTTATCACCTGCATCACTGGAGACGGCAGTGGTGAGATTAGAGAAGGTAGGAATAGTTGAAGATGAGTTACTTGCTGTAAGTTCTAAAAAGTAGAAGTGTTCCTGAAAGAATACATCTGTCGAAGGGTCAAAGTTATAGAAGTTCACATTACAGTTATCAAGTGATCTTCAGTGGTGTAGCTGGAGGATTGTCAAACTTCAAATATTTGCATCCCTGTTCATGAAAGAGGAAAAAAGACTAAAGCTAATGAAGCCCCATTTCATTGTGTAGAAACAAGGAACTGCAGATGCTGATCACCACAAAAGTACATAAAGTGCTGGAGTAACTCAGCGGGTCAGGTAGCATCTCTGGATGATGTGATGTTCTTTGTGACCTCATTATGACCATGCCTGAACACCTTGTTTAGAAAGGATGCAAGGGCTTGGAATTGGAACAATGATCCCTAGAACCACCACAGTATAATGGACTGAATGACTTCCTCCTGCAGTATGTCAATCTGCATTAGGTATTAGTTAAGTTTAGTTTTGAGATACAGCCTTTCAGCCCACCAAGTCCACATTGACCAGTAATAAGTTGTACACTAGTTCTATCCTACACACTAAGGACTATTTAACAGAAGCTAATTAATGATTCAATGATACTTTATTGTCACATATACCTGGGTATAGTGAAATGCTTTGTTTTGCATACAACCTGGTAAAATCATGTAGCAGACCTCTCAACCTGCAAATCTGCATGTCTTTGGAAAGTGAGAGGAAGCCAGAGTACCAGGAGAAATCCCACGCGGTCACAGGGAGAACATACAGACTCCATACAGACAGCATCTGTAGTCAGGATCGAACCCGGGTCTCTGGCTCTATAAGGTAGTAACTATCACTGCACCATTGTCCGCTCTTGATGTTAAAGGTGTTCCATCATTAAAGTATTTTGCATTATGTGTGTGGCAATATCAATTCTCCTGGACCATTCATTAGTTTTTGTAATCGGGCGTTTACCCTGTTCTATCTGTATATGCAATGTTTTAATGCATGTTTGCTCTTACAGAAAACCACTAAGGTTTAGACTAGACTTCCTTTGAAGATCAATGCTCAAGCAGATAGCGGAGACTGTCTGCTTGACAGCGGATTCCCTTTCCTGTTCTGATTTTCGGTGTTCGCGAAATCGGATTGCATTTCTAAAAGGAACTCAACAAATAATAAACAAAAGCAGCACTGATCCTTCCTTTCATTGCATCGACCCAAGGAAATCACCTCTGTGCAATCAACAAGGTAAGTACGGGCGGGGGTGGGGGTGAGTCAAACCCAGTGTCGGCATGGAGTCGTCCTTCACTGCAAATTACTTTTGGTTTAGTTTATTGTCATGTGTACTGAGGTAGAGTGAAAAGCTTCTTGTTGCTTGCTATGCAGTCAGCGGAAAGACTATACACGATTACAATTAAACTGTTCTTGAACTTAGAGGTTATGGTTTTCAGACTCCTATACCTCCTTCCTGATGGCAGGTGTGATTATGTTCACACGTATGGATACAGGATGAAGGGAATAATGTTTAGTGCAAGATAAATAAATTAATAATAAATTATTTTATTTAATCTTCAGTTTTTGTGTGGGTGCATTTTTACTGTAGGCCCAAAACCAAAATACAAAATACTCCCATTTCTTTAGTTTGGTTTAGTTTAGGCAGCATCTCTACCGCTGCGGCAATGTGCCGCCCTGACATCTTTGACATTTTCACCCTGGGAAAAAGGTTATGACTGTCTACCCTTTCTACGTCTCTCATATGTTGAGGCACAATTTGATGCTCTCTCCGATTATTCAATAAACCCAGCACAATGTTTCAATCTTAGACTGCTGGTTATGAATGTAGGCAGAGTGCTTTATCTGTTTTGAAAAAGAATAGGCGTAAGTAGAGCATGATTGAAGGCTTTAAAGTTATGTGAATTAAAACGTGGGAAACTAGAAGCGGGCTATGAAAGTGAACAACTGGATAAAATGTTCATGTTCTTCATCTGAACAGCTGCCATGCGTAAAAAAATAATTGGTGCGAACGCCCTCAGTTGACATTGGATATCATTTGGTTGCAAAACTGTTAGAAATTTCAATTCTGGACCTGTTTCTGCCCAAACCATTTTGTACTGTCACGTTTGACCCAATTACTGAAACTAAAATCAACACTTGCTGGGATTTAGAGTCAAGGGGAAACAAACATTGTGAAAATCAAGCGAGCCATTTCCAAATCGTTCACTTGAAACACAGTCAATGAATGAGCAGCATAATTACCACCTGATAGGCATTAACAGAGATGTGATTACGAGGAGATCAAAGGAGATTCCAAATCCAGGGATGATCGACATTTACACAGGCGAGAAAGAAAAACTGCTCAGATAGCAGGAGGTAAAGCAAGTTGTAACAAACAATCTCACCTTAAGACAGATAGCTAGATAGATAGCTAGACAAAAGTACTGGAGAAACTCAGCAGGTGCAGCAGCATCTATGGAGCGAAGGAAATAGGCAACGTTTCGGGACGAAACATGGATAACCATATAACCATATAACATTTGCAGCACGGAAACAGGCCCTCTCGGCCCTTCCAGTCCATGCCGACCATTTGTTTTCCCCTAGTCCCATCTACGTGCACTCAGACCATACCCCTCCATTCCCTTCACGTCCATATACCTATCCACTTTACTTTTAAATGTTAAAATCGATCCTGCCTCCACCACTTCTGCTGGATGGATGGATGGATGGATGGATGGATGGATGGATGGATGGATGGATGGATGGATGGATGGATGGATGGATGGATGGATGGATGGATGGATGGATGGATGGATTGATTCTGGATTAGTACAGATTTCAGGGGATATGGGGAGAAGGCAGGAGAAAGGGGTTAGGAGGGAGAGATAGATCAGCCATGATTGAATGGCGGAGCGGACTTGATAGGCCGAATGGCCTAATTCTGCTTCTATCACATGACCTTATGAAGAGATGTAGAACCCATAGGAGTAGAGGTAGATAAAATAGCGAAGTGAAAGTGGTAGTGTGTAGATCCCCCAGTAAAGCCATACTGAACCTCAAAAACAAACATTTCTTCTTTCAAAATCAAGAAAACTATGGAGGTTGAATCCAGGAATATATTTTTACCCTGTGAGTCTGCGCTGACCAGTGATCACTCCACACTAGCACTATCCTACATGCACTAACGACAATTTACAATTATCTCAAAGATGATTAACCTACAAACCTGTATGTCTTTGGAGTGTGGGAGAAAACCAGAGCACTTGGAGAAAACCCATGCAGGTCAGGGGGAGAACGTACTGACAGCACCCGCAGTCAGGATCGAACCCGGATCTCTGGCATTGGAAGGCAGCAACTTTACCGTTGCACCACCAGGCCGCCCCTTAATAATAACAACTAATTTTCCTGGACATTTCTAACCCAAGCATCTTCAGGTTTGCACTCTCGTGTTGTTCAGAAGCAATGGGTGTGGATAGATCCACATATGGGTGTGGAGCTGCATAGATTCCTAGATTCACTTGTACCGAAGGTGTCTAGGACAGGTGCACCTGAAAAATTATTTGGATGATCTATTTACCTTTCTAAATTCAGATTCTAATAACAACTATCTAGAAGGTGAACAGGAGCAAACAGGAAGTAAATGCCACCACAATCTGATATTGTTTTCACAAGTTCAATAAGAACTCATTAAGTTGTTTGATCTTATCACAGTGCAAGCTCTCGCGGTCTGAATATTTTGCAGATGGCAGCAATACTTTTACCAGAGTAACTGTAGGAAGGAACTGCAGATGCTGGTTTAAACCGAAGATAGATAAAAAAAACGCTGGAGTAACTCAGTGGGACAGGCAGCATCTCCGGAGAAACGGAATGGGTGAAGTTTCAGGTTGAGACCCTTCTTCAGACTGATGACAAGGGGGAGATACATAGATAAGGAAGTGCACGGTGTGAAAACAGGACAAAGGGTATGGAGTTCAAGTAACATGTAGAATAGGTCATTGTTAGCTGGGAGAAGGTCACAACAAAGCAAACAGAGATGAAATGTAGTCAGCGACAGTGAGACTGGTCAGATAACTGTGAAGGAGAAGGGATGGAGAGAGAGTGAAAGCACAGGTTACTTGAAGTTAGAGAAGTCAATGTTCATACGGCTGGGGTGTATGCTGCCAAAGCAAAATATGAGGTGCTGTTCCTCCAATTTGCACTGGGCTTCACTGACAATGGAGGAGGCCCAGATCAGTGTGGGTATCTGAGGGGGAGTTAAAGTATTTAACAATTTTTTACCAGACCAAAGACCAGACCAATTCATAAACAGGATTTCTTCAAGGTTGATGCTGCTGATAACAATATTTCATTTCACATTTCAGGAGAACAGTTATGTTTAAAACCTAAAGATTCAGTTCTCATTCACTACAGAACAGTACATATTTTTCCTGGAATATATATGGATTATCAAATATAGAATTCACCTTTCCAATGTACAAGTAAAACGACAAAGGCATCAATAGCCTGCAGGTGTAACAGATTTAATTTGGTATCAGACTCAAAATGCAATATGTTTAATGCATTTTTCCTAATGATTTATAAGCATCATAAATAATTTATTCAACAACGTTATCAATCTCTTAATTCAATTTTGAAACCTCATTCAGACAATCTTCTGAATCTATGCTTCTCTTAAATCTTAATTAAAATCTATTCAAATATCCAGGAGGTCTGGACAATCTCACAGAAATGTCTCATCTTCTGGAAGCCAGAGATTCTTCCCCATTTTAAGCATCTTACCGTATGATGTTCTTTGCAAGGAATACAACTAAAATTCTATTTCTAACCCTATAGTCCTCTCACATCATCAGTGCTAATTTGATTAGCTATCAATTATAATCTCAGATCTTTAGCCAAACATTTAAATTTTTCATTGGAGAATCAATAGAAATGGATTAAAATGCCTACAGATTTTCCAATGTTAATGCATTGCCCTGGTGACATGTTGGTCATCATGTCACCAGAGGATGCAGGCAGTTTTGGAGTCAAATGTCAGCAGGGCACATGGGATCAAACAGAGCGATTATTTGATGGAAAAACACCAACTATCATTAACAACAAACCAACATTTGGCAGACATGCGACAGGTCTACCACCACCTAATGACAGGATGAGACAACGTAAAACCTCAGGCGATTTACACTGAATGGTGCATGGCCTAAATCTGAAACAATAACCTGGATTTTCATCGTCAGCAGTTTATTTGATTAAGCACTCTGGTGCAAGAGGAGCTTCATATGTTGTAGGACCAGAATTAGCCCATTCAGTTCATCAAGTCTACTCCGCCATTCAATCATGGCTGATCTATCTTTCCCTCTCAACCCCAATCTCCTGCCTTCTCCCCATAACCCCTGACACCCGTACTAATCAAGAATCTATCAATCTCCACCTTGAAAATGTCCATTGACTGGGCCTCCACTGCCTTCTTTGGCAATGATTTCCACAGATTCATCGCCCTCTGCCTTAAGGAATTCCTCTTCACCTCCTTTCTAAAGGTATGTCTTTTTATTCTGAGGCCACCAGTCTCATTATTCATGACCTCCAGTCCTAGACTCTCCCACTAGTGGAAACAACCTCTTCACATCCACTCTATCCAGGCTTTCACTATTTGGTAAGTTTCTATGAGGTCCCCCCTCATCCTTTTAAAATAGACCCAATGCTGTCAAATGCTCATTATACATTAACCCAACCATCCCTGGGTTCAGATGTTCTTTCTGCTGGTCTACAACATTGAAAAGGATGAACAACTGAAGGCCTTAACCCACTTGTAGTCACCAAGAAAGAACTATGATTGATTAATTTGATCGATTTTTTTAAACATGTTTATTTTTACACAAAATACCATTCACTATTATTCTCAAGGCTTGATGTTACAGTGTAGGAAAAATATTAGGACAACACATCAGTGTTAAAACAAATTATAAATCCATATGAAATGAATGAGCATTTGTTTACTAATTTGGAATACCAAGATGCTTTAATAGCATTTAAATTTTGTTGCATGTTCCGACACTTTGCTACTTCAGGTACTGTTTGCTACTTTTTAAGGTACTGTTAAAATTATTTAAAATAACTATTTCGATTATCACAAAAGCATCAGACAAATTTTAACTGAGCCACATAATGAGAAATTAGGGTAAACAATTAATTACTACCATGCTCCAATATTTTAATTGTTTCGAGTCGGGACTCAGTCATAGAGAGTCATAGAGTCATATGGCGTGCAAACAGGCCCTTCAGCCCAACATGCCCTATTTACACTAGTCCCACCTGCCCGCGTAAGGCCCATAACCCTCTAAACCTATCTTATCAATGTACCTGTCCAAATGTCCCTTAAATGTTATGATGGTACCTGCCTCAACTACCTCCTCTAGAAGCTTGTTCCATACACCCAGCACCCTTTGTGTAAAAAAGTTACCCCTCAAATTCCTATTACATTTTTCACCCTCACCTTAAACCAATGCTCTCTTGTTCTCAATTCCCCTTCTCTTGTATACCTACCTGATCTATTCCTTGCATGATCTTGTATACGTAACAAAATAATATACATGGCTGATTTATTTTTCCCCCTCAACCCCATTCTCCTGCCTTCTCCCCATAACCTTTGACACCCTACCTAATTAAGAACCTATTAATCTCCACCTTAGAAATACCAAATGTCTTAGCCACTGCTGTTGTCTATTTGTTTCATTAATGGGAACTCTGGGGTGCTGCATTTAAAAAAATCTACATTATAAAATTTAATTTTGCTTAGTAATTTATGGCTTTACATATTCAACATTAAGTGACATTATTTTGCAATCACCATGATTGTAGATTAACATTTTCTACTGGCTTCCTGTGTTTAATGTTGAGGCATATTACCACTGCCTCAGCCCACTACTGAAATCATCCCTATGTTTTTAAGTAACTCTAAACTTGATTCTCGCAATGAACTTGAAGTCATCCAAGAATTTGTTTCCTACATCCACTACGTGCTCTCAGGGTAGTGGGCAACACAGTGGCGCAATTGGTAGAGCTGCTGCCTGTGACCACGCAGGTTTTCTCCGGGTGTTCTGGTTTCCTCTCACCTTCCGAAGCCGTGCGGGCTTGTAGGTTACTTGGCCTCAGGAAATTGCCTGAAGACAAGTACATTTTTATCAACATGACCCAAACATGCTTACTTATTTCTTGAAGATTGGGATATTTTCAGGAAAATCAGGTACTAACAAACTAAAATAAATGGATAGGCTGTCAATGCAGTCACAGAGGTTATCGAAAATTAGCTTATTACAACTCGAGAGTTGACAAACATCCAGAAATATCCTTATTTCAATCTTTTAAAAAAAGGAGCATTAAGTGACGATAAAAGAAACAAAGTTTCATTAAAAAATGTAGTTAATCTTAAGTGCCACTTACCAATCTGCAGACCAATTTATTCGGGTGGATACAGAGATATGGTTCAATGGTACCTTATTTGTCACATGTACTGAGGTACAATGAAATTCATTTTTGTATACAGTTCACTACAAGTATCACTATGCGTAAGCACTTAAATATCTCTTAAATAAGCATCTCAGATACCGTACAAGTGTATAGCAGTGGTACACTGAGACAGTGTACAGAGGCACCAGATTTGGCTCCACTTTCAAGACCCAGTTGTTGTAAGTACAGGTTCATCGGCCTGACCATGAAGGCCTGTTGTCCTGGCGATGTTGCAGGGTCGGCCTGGCCAAGCATAGCCGTGGTGTCCTCCACCCCTGTTCCACCACTGTAGACCATGTGGGGTCCACGTGCTCGGCCTCTTGGAGCGGCGCCCGGTACAGCCCAGCCCCAGGCTGTTGCAGGGCCTCCAGTGGCCCACTCCACCATCAAGGCAGTGCATTCCCTCCTGCAGCCGGCCTGCATACCGGCCCTCCATCCAACTCCCTCTTCTGCTATCAAGGTGATCGGCCTTGCTCCTCTCGACTGCCATCACCGCCTCCCTCCTCTTAGGCCTTCCGGGCGGGTTTTCAATTCACAGTCGGGCAAGCAGGAGCCTCCAGGCGGGTCCTTTGTCTCCAGCGTATGAGGTGGACCTGTTGGTATTTCTGAAGAGTCTGATGAAGGGTCTTGACCCGAAACAACACCCATTCCTTCTCTCCAGAGATGTCCCGCTGAATTACTCCAGCTTTTAGTGTCTATTTTCGGTATTTCTGGCCGTGGCTGGTATACAAATGTGCGGTTAACTAAATATCATGAAAAATATTCCTGTCACAACTACAGGCGAAATGTGTCTGGTGTAGCAGAGAAAATGGTTCTTTTTCAGTCCTTAATGTGGTTTCCAACATTTGCAGAGAATAGAAACACCAAACTGTATCTATTTTGCTGAACTAGAAAAGAACTAGTGTCTTAAATGAAAACAAATGATTCCGAAAGCAGGCTTTTGATTTGAAGATAACATGAATTCAAAGAAATGTTTCTATCTACAGTATATTATCCAAGTGGAAGCATTACCCAGAAAGATGTCACTGTTTTCATTTAGCACAGTATGTTCTTCAAAGTTGAATGTGAAAGGTGTAAAAATACACTGGAACTTACTTCCCTTGACATAAATCTTTACCAGAGCAAGACCTTTTCTAGGTCAAGGGTGGCATGGTGGTGCAGCGGTAGAGTTCCTGCCTCACAGCACCAGAGACCCGGGTTCAATCCTGACTACGTGTGCTGTCTGTGCGGAGTTTATACGTTCTCAAGGGGACCACTTGCGGGTTCCACTGTGAACACACTGTGGAGACCTTGGTTTGTGGAACTTTGCAGTTTCACACTAATACTGATGCCCCACTCACTGCCCCTCTAAAGCAGCACAATGATTCCACAATCATTTATACTTTATTGCCACAAGTACCGAAGTACAATGAAATTCTTTGTTTCTGCTCACAACCCGGTACGATCATACAGCAGACCTCACCTAGGCAGTACACAAAGAGTCACTACATTTCAAAGTAGTGAAACGTAGTGACAAAGTTACAAGTTAATCGAACACTAAGCCCGATGGGTTCCCCTATATTCTTGGCGGCCCCCCATTGGGCCTCCCTATGCTCTCGGCAGTCCTTTTGATGAATATTTTTTATTAGTTGTAAATACATATTAATAGAAAATACTTCTTATATACATTCATAATATTATTAATATTAATATTAATAGAATATTGACTGGCCTTGAGGGGGATACGACATATATTGCCTGAAGTAGATTCATATTGCCCGAGTCGAAGACGAGGGCAATATGGATCTAGTGAGGGCAATATATGTCGTATCTCCCGAAAGAGGACAGTCAATATTGTTATTATTACCCATATCAGACATCTAGAGGAAAATTTGAACATCTCAGCTCGGCGGACTTCCACGTAAAATTTAACCAAAATGGACGCGGCAGTCTTCCTGTCTGCCGTTTGAATATTCTAAATTTCCCACGCAGCGTCACGTTGCCGTCACGTTGCCAAGTTCCCGGATGTGAGACCAGGGGAATATAAGACTATATTCCCCGCTGTTTTAACAGGTAAAGTCCATAGGCGTTCGCAAGAAAGGGGAATACAAGAAAATATTCCCCTGTTACCCCTGCTGGCAGTAAAAACGAAGGGAATACAATTTTGTAAAAGCATACCTCAGATGTGTGATATGGGTAATAATAACATTTATGACTTTATATTTCTATACATTTTTTTTTAATAAGAAAAGATAGAGAAAAATAATATAGAGGTAAAAAATCGAAAATAAGGAAGTGAATGGAGTATTAAAAAGTTATCCATCGTTGGAGATATATCCATGATTTATTATACGTAATTCTTCATCTATTCTATTATTCAGGCCTCAGTCAGGCTCTCGCACCGAACTACTTTGACCCTGTAGATATTCAATATATGGAGACCATATCCCTCTGAAAAGATCCAACCTGTCCATTAGGACGAGCCTCAATCTTTCCAGATGGAGTGTCTCCGACATTTCTGTATTCCACATTTTGATTCTGGGGGATGTAGGACCTTTCCAGAATTTTAATATTAATTTTTTCCCAATTATTAAACTATAGTCAATAAAAATTCTTTGATTCGTTGTTATTAATTGATCTGTTTCCAGTATTCCCAGTATTATTAACATTGAGTCAAGTGTCAGGTTCATATTAACAACATTCGAAATTATCCTAAATATTTCTATCCAAAATATTGTAATTTTTACACAATTTGTAAATGAGTGTGTCAGATTAGCTTCTAAGTGCTGACATTTATCACATATGGCAGATACATTTGGAAAAATGTTATGTAGTTTGGATTTTGAGTAATGTAGTCTATGTTATATTTTAAATTGTATAAGAGAGTGTCTAGCATTTAACGAACAGTGGTGTATGTGTTGTAAACTTTCATCCCATACTTCTGGTCTAATAATTTGACCTAATTCGTTTTCCCATGATTGTCTATTTATTTCTGTTAATGGGACATCATTTTCCAATAGGATATTATAAATGTATGATATCAATTTTTCTGTGTTCGGATGTTTATTTAGACATTCATCTAAACTTTCTGTCTTTCTATTTCCAATTTCCTGTGTGTTTGCTTTTACATAGTCTCTAATTTGTAAGTATCTAAAATAATCTTTGGAATGTAATCCATAAATTTGTTGTAATTCTTGAAATGAAAGGAAGGAGTTTTCCCTGTAGAGATCACCCATCTTATTAATTCCCTTATTTTTCCATTGATAAAAGCCTTTATCCATCATTGAAGGTTTAAATGTAACATTAATTACAATGGTAAGGGCTAATGGTATAGATTTCAATTTTAATGTTTTCTTTATTTGTTTCCAGATACTATTCCATTTTCTATTATAGGGTTTTCACTATAGGTTTTCTTACCTAAATTAATATTGGCAAATATTATTGAACTAATTTCAAAAGGAGAACAGTCTTTCCATTTTTAACCAAATTGGTTGTTTATCTGTCTCTACTAACCAAAAATTCATATTTTTAATATTAACTGCCCAGTAATAAAACATAAAGTTTGGTAGTGCTAAACCTACATTTATTTTTAATTTACATAAATGTTTTTATTTATTCTACGGCTCTTATAATCTCAAATAAAGTTGGTAACTAGAGAGTCCACCTTCCTAAAGAAATTTTTAGGAAGATATATCGGAATTAATTGGAAAGATATAGTAATTGCGGAAGAAAAATCATTTTTATTACATTAATTTTACCTAGTATTGAAATGGGAGAGTTTTCCAATATAAAATGTTCTTATTTAATTTATTCAATAATAGTGGGAAGTTGGATTTAAATAAAGAATCAAATCTTTTTGTTACATAAATTCCAAGATATTTAATTTTTTCGTTTGTTATCTTAAAAGGAAATTGTTGTAATATATGTAAGTTATTTACCATTATTGGCATAAGTTCACTTTTATTCCAATTAATACTATATCCTGAAAAAGATCCAAATTCAGTTATTAATTTCAATCAATTATGGATACTAATTTCCGGTTTTGTGATATAAAGTAATACATTATCCGCATATAGGGAGATTTTATTTTCAGTATCTCTGGTATCATACCCATATATTTCAGGATGTGATCTCACACATTGAGCTAATGGTTCTATTGCAAGTGCAAATAGTAGTGGGGATAAAGGGCAACCTTGTCTACAGACTCGAGATAAACTGAATTTAGTTGATAGCATTTGATTTGTTATTATTCTGGCTGTTGGGTTAGTGTATAATAATTTGACCCAAGTAATGAACTTCTCTCTCAATTTAAAAGTTTCCATAACCGAAAACAAATAGGACCATTCCACCTGATCGAAGGCTTTCTCCGCATCTAACGAAATAACTACTAGATCTTTTTTAATACCTCTTTTCGAATATATAATATTGAATAAACGTCTCAGGTTATATGAGGAATATCGTTTTGGTATAAATCCTGTTTGATCGGGATGAATTAATTAGTTAATAACTGTACTTAGCCTTTGTGCTAATATTTTAGTTAATATCTTTTCATCAGTATTTAAAAGAGCTATAGCTCTAAATGATCCTGGGTCATCCAGAACTTTGTTTATTTTAGGTATAAGTGTTATAATAGATTCATTTAACGTTTCTGGTAGTTTCTGCTGTGTATATATATATTCATATAATGTCTTCATGCGTGGTGCAATCAGATGATAAAATATTTTATAAAATTCCGAGCTGTAGGCAGTCCTCCTCTCTATCGACGGCCCCCCTTGATCTTGACGGCCCTTCTTGCTCTCGATGGCCCTATTCACTCTCGACAACCCTCCTACACTCACGGTGCTTAAAGAATCTCTAAGCCAATGGTACTTATTGGTCTGATTAGTTTTATTGGTAAAATATTGTGGTTTTGTCTGTCTCCACAGAACTGGTACCTGATGGATGATGATTTATGATGAAACTTTTTACCCAGGATTTCAGTCAAGAAAAGCACTACCGACTAAAATGAAATCTCTTTCGAAAAGGCCACAGTCTGCTTTGCTAATTGGAACCATCCTTATTGCTCTTGCTCAAGCAGGTATGCCATCCCATGCCTTTTAAATAATGTGGCTCACATTTACGTGACCTTTAGACTTTAGACTTTAGAGTGGTGCAGTGATGCAGCGGTAGAAGTGCTCCCTTGTAGCACCAGAGACCCAAGTTCAATCCCGACCACAGGTGTTGTCAGTACGGAGTTTATATGTTCGCCCTGTGAACATATAAACTCCCTGCGAGTTTTCTCCGAGTGCTCTGGTTTCCACCCACACTCTAAAGATATGCAGTTTTGTAGGTTAATTGGGTTTGGTGTAGGATTGTGCTGGTGTATGGGGGTGATCACTTGTTACCGTGAACTCAGTGGGTCGAAGTGCCTGTTTCCGTGCTGTATCTCTAAAGTCTAACTTAAACTAAAGCATGTTTTGTCATACATCTTTAGTTCGAAAACAATCACTGACATCAGGAAATGGAAATTTCCAAGGGCTTTCATGCACAACAAATATCTACCTAAAAATGTGTTGATCTCTGCACTTTCTCTTAAGTGGCATCTACTAAGTTTCAACTCAGTTTCGCATTTCACTAATGGTGGGTGGGATCGCTGAAGGAGCATGTTACTCAGACACAAAAAGAATTATCAACAATTCAAATGTTCCTAAACTGTGCTAACCGTCCATAAAGGCAAACCTGTTTACCGGTAAGATGTTTAACACAATTATTGAGACCCTCGAGTTACACATCTAGATCGTGGAGGTGGGGCAGAGCAAATCCTAGTACACTTTGAGGTAACTCTTGGCCATGACAACACAACATGCACAGCTCTAATGAAGGTCAAAACTAGCAAGCTTTTGGATTACTTCTGAATCGTAGAGTCATACAGCTCAAAAACAGGCCCTTGCTGACCCATTTACCTAACTGGACTAATCACATTAACCTGCATCTGGCCCATATCTCTCTAAACTGTTGTAATCTATGTACCTACTTAAGTGGCCTTTAAGTATTGTAATTGTACTTGATTCTATCACCTTCTCTGACAGTTCGTTCCATATAAGCACTGCCTTCTGTGCGTAAAGGTTACCCTTCAGGTCCTTTTACATTTTGCACTTGAGTTTTAGCCTCTTCTACATTGAGTTTTAGCCCCTCGTACTGTGGCTATTCACCATATCTGGGAAGCTTCCAGACCAGCCTATCATGCAGTACTTTTTCAAAGGCCTTGCTGAAATCCATGTATACAAAATCTACCACACTGTTAACATCAATGAAAGGCCTGGATAGAGTGGATGTTGAAAGGATGTTTCCACTGTTGGGAGAGTCTAGGACCAAAGGACATTGGCTCAGAATAACAGGATGTACCTTCAGAAAGACAATGAGGAGGAATTTCTTTAGTCAGAGAGTGGAATTCATTGCCACAGAGGGCTGTGGAGGCTGTCGATGGAAAATTTTAAGGCAGAGATTGACAGATCCTTGATTAGTACGGGTGTCGGGAGTTATGGGAGTACAGGAGAATGGGGTTGAGAGGAAAAGATAGATCAGCCATTATTGAATGGCGCAGCAGACTTGATGGGCTGAATGGCCTATTTTTGCTTCAAGAAATGTAACATGAACTTATAAATCGGTCACCTCTGCAATGTATTCAATCAAATTGGTAGGTAAGAGTTACCACACACAAAGCTATGCTGACTATCCCCAATCAGTTCTTGCCTTTCCAAATGCTGGTAGATCTTGTCTCTCAGAATTTCCTCCAGTAATGGCAAGGGAGGCACAGTGGTGCAGCGATAGAGTTGCTGCCTTATAGAGCCAGAGACCTAGTTCGATCCTGAGTACGGGTGCTATCTGTACAGAGTTTGTGCGTTCTCCCCATGACCGCATGGGTTTTCTCCGGGAGCTCAGGTTTCCTCCCACGTTCCAAATACGTACAGGTCTTTGGGTTAACTGGCTACGTTAAAATTGTTAAGTTCTCCCTAGTGTGTAGGATAATGTTAGTGTACAGGTTGATCGCTGGTCGGTGCAGACAAGGTTGGCCGAATGGCCTGTTTCTACGCTGTATCTCTAAAGACTAACTAAAGTCTTGTACAGCTAAAAGAAGGATATGTAACCGACAATGTGAAAATTGCCCAGTTTGGTCTGATGACAAAAATATATGTTTATTTGATGCCCAAATAAACACCAAAAGTAGGAGAAATATATTAATGTAGAAAATAATGTGCTGTTAGCTGGACAACGTTTCTTTTTGTGATAAGTTACTAGTGCTGTTACTTACTTTAACCTTCTTTCATTTTATTTTTATTTTCCAGGTTTCACTTCTGTCAAAACTACAAGTGCATTGTTAGGTGATAAGGTGATCTTGAGATGTCCACTATATGGAAATGTGACCATGATATCATGGATGTTTCTGAACGGTACAAGAATAGTGGCTCTCAAATGTGGATTGAATGATGTGCTTTGGTTCTTGAAGAACCCCACCAGAATGAAAATAGCAAATACAGCATGTAACACGACAGATAAGGAAACAAGACTCCAAATACGGCCTGTGATTCTTGACGATGATGGCGATTATAGCTGTGAAATAACAGACGAGTATGGTGTTCACAAAGTTACCTTCACCTTGTCAGTCATGGGTAAGTTAACAACAGTGCAGCACAGTAGCGCAGCGGGAGAGTTGCTGCATTACAGCGCCGGAGACCCAAGTTTGATCCCGACTACTGGTGCTGTCTGTACCGAGTTTGTTCATTCTCCATGTGACCGTGTGGGTTTTCCACAGCTACTCCAGTTTCCTCCCACATCCCAAAGATGAGCAGATTTGTAGGTGAATTGGTTTCTGTAAATTGTCTCTAGTTTGTAGGATGGAGCTAATGTCCGGGTGATCACTGGTCGTCATGGACTCGGTAGGCCGAAGGGCCTGTTACCATTCTGTGTTTCTAAACTATACTAATCTACTTCTCCAAATCATATTAAAAACTACAGCTAATATTAGTCTTGTAGGATTATATGTTTCACCTTATATTATCATTATCAACGTAGTAGGCATTTAACATGTGTTGTAAAGATGGTGAGTAAATTTAGCAGACACCTCATCTATGCTTAACAAGACCGTCACAGTTTCCATGGTCATCAAAGAGCTAACGAGCATCAGGAGAAACAAATTGATCATTCATGTTCTTGTCACCGCTGTCATTTACGCAGTGAAATTAAAATAAAGTTTTAACGGGCAGCACAGTGGTGCCGCGTTAGTTGCTGCCTTACAGCACCAGAGTCCCGGATTCGATCCTGACCATGGGTGTTGTTTGTACGTTCTCTTTGTGACCGCGTGAGTTTTCTCTGGGTGCTCCGGTTTCCTCCCACACTCCAAAAATGTTCAGGTTTGTAGGTTAATTGGCTTTTGTAAAATTGTCCCTGTGTGTAGGGTAACTAGTGTACAGGGTGATCACTGGTCGGCGTGGACTCAGTGAGCCGAATGGCCTGTTTCCATGCTGTATCCATAAAAGTCTAAAGTTTTACTACAAGATAAACCTGGCATTACAGAGCTTAATATACTGAAGTGTTAGCACGAGAGTTACAGAAGTGATTACCAAGGCCTGTAAAGTTTGTAAAAACCTCAAATTAGCATGCTTTTGATTTTCAAGCCAATAATAAGAATCAGTTTAGTTGCTCTTTGTCAACTTTATGATTATAGATCATGGAACATAGTACAGCACTGGAACGGGCCCTTCGACCGACAATGTTTGTGACAAACATGATGCTAAGTTAAATTGATCACATCTGACTGTACATGATTCACGTCTCTCTACTCCCTGTACTTATCTCCATGTGCCTATCTAAAAGCCTCTTAAATGTCTATCGTATCTGCCTCTACCACCATCCCTGGCAATGGGTTCCAAGCCCCCCACTATTCCCTGTTAGAATCATGCCCCGCACATCTCCATTACATTTTCCCCCTCTCATCTTATGCCCACTAGTGTTCCACGCTTGGAAAAAGGTTCTGACTGTCTACCCTATCTGTGACTCTCATAATTGTATATGCTACTAACAAGTCTTCCCTCAACCACTGGCATTCCAGAGAAAATAATCCAAGTCTGTCCACTATTGCTCTGTAGCTGAAACCCTCTAATGCAGGCAGCATTCTGGTAAACTTCCTCCGCACCCTCTCCAAAGCCTCCACATCTTTCGTATAATCGGGTGATTATATTTTTAAATATATTTCACCATCTTACTGTTAAACATTTACAGGCTGCTTTTATGCTTGGGCTAGAATTAATGTTTAGAAATGGAAGCATGGAAGCGCACCAAGTCCATGCCAACTATCAATCACCCATTCGCGCTAGTTCTACGTTATCCCACTTTCGTATCCACTCCCTATACATGAGGTGCGATTTACAGAAGTCAATTAACCTAAAAAACCCACACGTCTTTGGGATGTGGAAGGAAACCGGAGCACCCAGAGGAAACCCACGCGGTCACAGGGAGAAGGTGCAAACTACCTACAGACAGCACCCGAGGTCAGGATCAAAACCCGGGTCTCTGCTGCTGTGAGCAACAGCTTCACCAGCTGTGCCACTGTGCTGTCGCAAATATATGCATAAAGATGCCAATGTACAATTCTGGAAACTATCTGTTAGAATTGTTGATGATTCAATAACAATTTCAATTACATGTTCAACTCAAAATATGTTTCTGCCTTTTCCAGTTCCTCCCACTGTATCTTTAATCGTTGACGAACTAAATGGCACAATGATGGCTACATGCATTGCTGCAAGTGGGAAACCAGCCTCCGAAATTACTTGGCACCCACACAACAGAGGAAACTCCTCAGTAAATAAGTGCATTAACGGAAACAAAACCATAACTGTACAAAGCAAGTATAGTATTACCACCCACCTCCTCAACAAGCAGATAACCTGCAGTGTAAGCCACCCTGCATTTAACGGAATACAAAACTACACCACTTCACAGAGCAACCCAAATCCAAGCAGTAAGTAGATCTAAATATATGCATCTTTATGAATGATTTTGATTTATCTTCCTATTGCTTATAGTAACTACAGTTAAGTAAGGGTAAACAAAAATGACACTTGACGATTTGAAATACTGGCCTTATCTGCAAATTATGGCTTCTGTGAATAAATGAATTGCACAATGGGTGGCAGAGTGGCGCAGTGGTAGAGTTGCTGCCTTTCAGCGCAGCAGACCCGGGTTCAATTCTGACCATGGGTACTGTCTGTACGGAGGTTATACGTTTTCCCCATGACCTTGCGGGTTTTCTCCAGGTGCTCCAGTTTACTGCCACACTTCAAAGACATGCAGGTTTGTAGGTTAATTGGCTTTGGTAACAATTGTAAATTGTCCCCAGTGTGTTGGATCGTGTTAGTGTGCGGGGATCGCTCATCAGCATGGATTCAGTGGGCCGAAGGGCCTGTTTCCGCGCTGTATCTCTAAGCTAAACTAAGTGAAATTATCTCTAAGTATCGAGTGTTTATAGGATGACTGTCCGCACTTTTTAACCAACTGTAGTGAATGCACAACTTTTGTGGGATTGAAATTTACACATGATAATGGGCAATTTAAATAGAATTGCAGGAATCATGTTTAGCAAGTAAATAGACCACTTAAATAATAAATAGCTCCAAACAAAACAACTTTAAGCTGGAAATAGTGCAGATACGTTTTATGAGGATGTTGACAAGACTCGAGGGCCTGAGCTACAGGGAGAGGTTGGACAAGCTATTGCTTGGAGCGCAGGAGGCTATAATAGAGGTATATAACATCATGAGTGGAATTCATAGGGTGAATGTCCTTTTCCCATGGTTGGGAAAATCAAGAACCAGAGGACACAGGTTTAAGGTGTGAGGAGAAAAATGTAATAGGAATTTGAGGGGCCACCTTTATCACTCAGAGGGTGGTGGGCATATGGGATAAGCTGCCAGAGTAGGTCATTGCGGCAGGTACGATAACAACATTTCAAAGTTACAAGAACAGTTACATGGAAAGAAAAGGTTCAAAAGGATGTGGACCAAATGTGGGCAAATTAGACTAGCTGAGATGGGCAACTCGGTCGGCATGAACAAGTTAGACCGAAGGGTCTGTTTCCTCTATGTATGGCTATTTAACTGCAGAATATGCTTGTTCAGGGTCAAACTGATTGGCATTGTAGTATCATAGAGTCATACAGCTTTCCCCCTTCACCATAAACCTATGTCCTCTGGTTCACGATTCCCCTACTCTGGGCAAGAGGTTCTGTGTGTCTACCCGATCTATTTCTCTCATAATTTTATACATCTCTAGAAGATCTTATACACAATAAGATTTTATACACCTCTGTAGTGGACTTAGTGACTCATGAGAATTATAGGGAAAACATCCAATGGAGAAGATTTGTGCAGGTTACAGTGCCTACCACTCAACAAACTGCCAGTTTCCAAGCTTTTATCCTGTAATTCGACATAACAGACACATTGAAATTGAAAAAATAACCACAATGCAATATTACAAATAGTCTTGGTTCATGAATCTTCCCAGAAGATCATCAAATCTTTGTGAAGTTACAGTGTAACATGATAACTTTGTGAAGTGAAGTTCCAGTGTAACATGCTTACCTTCTTGTTCAGTGTTGAAATGATTCAGATTATGATTCGAGTAAATGAAATGGTAAATCCTGAACTCCCATGCCCGTTGAATGCATTAAAATGCCTTTGGTTTCAGACACAAAGATCTTCAAGAAATGCTCTTAACCAACTCACAATATATGCTTATGTTTTTTATAGATGTGGGTGTACCGTTGACGTTCTATTCATGCCTCGTTAGTGGTATGGTAGTCGGCCTCCTGTGCTGCCTAATCATAGTGTATTTTAAACATCTACAAAAACAAACTTCTATCAGGTGAGTTGAGAATTCTATCTTTACAATCATGTCAAGCGAGATTAGAAATAATGTCGATTTGAACGTGAACACTTCTCTGCTGATCAGAACAGATACAGATGTACAGAACTTTATCCTTGCCCAGCTTGCCTGTTGCCCACAACAGTGAGATTCACAATTGCTGCTTAGGGTGACATAGTGGCACAGCTGGTAGAGCTACTGCCTCAGAGATCCCGGTTCGATCCTGGCCTCGGGTGCCATCTGTATCGGATTTACAAGTTCTTCCCGTGACCTAGTGCGTTTCCTTTGGGTGCTCCGGTTTCCTCTCACATCCCAAAGACGTGTTGTTTATGTAGGTTAATGGACCTCTATAAATGATGAGAGAGGTTTAGAGGGATATGGGCCAAACAGGGCAGGTGGGACTAGTGTAGAAGGGGAATCTTGGTCAGCATGGCCAAGTTGGGCTGAAGGACTTGTTTCTGTGCTGTATGACTCCATGACTCTAAATATTCACACATTTGGAGAAATGTGTTTAAAAAAATGTTTTAATGCAGCATTCACAAGCTTGTTGTTTTCCCCACAGGAGTAAGTCTGGGTCCATACAGGTAAGAGTCTTTTATAACTGATTTTGTATATTTGAAAATATAATAAAAGTTGGTCAATAATGTGATGCTTTAACACAGCATATGAATTATACAGACTGTACAGACTTTGGGGTATAAGGGGATAAGATAGGTATTTCCACCATTTCCCATTATATCTTTAGATCTACTGCATTTGTCTGTTATTATATATATAACTCAGCGGGACAGGCAGCATCTCTGGAGAGAAGGAATGGGTAACGTTTCAGGTGGAGACCCCTCTTCAGACCCGAAACGTCACCCATTCCTTCTCTCCAGAGATGCTGCCTGCCCCGCTGAGTTACTCCAGCATTTTGTGTCTACCTTCGATTTAAACTGGCATCTGCAGTTCTTTCCTACATACGCACTTGGCTCTCTTGATTGCAGTGTGTTGTTGAAGAACTTATTCATAGACGCGGTCATCAAAATGTTTTCTGTCTGCTATAGTTTGAAATTCCAGCATCAATACTTCATTATCTTTGGTTCCAGGATGCACCTCAATCAAATGGACCTTTTGTACAGATGGAAAACTTCATTTATGACACACTCCAGCCAGAAAGATTAAGGCAGCCGTGAAAGTATTATGCTCAATTATGTTGCACTGTTTTTGCAGCAGAATGTAATGAAAAATATGCCATTATATTGAATACTGCTTCATAGCTCCGATAAATAAATGTGTTAAAAGGGCTTCAGAAACAATCAGAAATATCCAAAATTAGAAAACTCTCCAAGCTGTCTTATTGTGTTTACCACAGCAGTTCACCAATATTTTGTGATAAACAATTTGGTTTTAGTTAAGAATACCATCCTAATACTCAGCTCTTAAGCTGGCCACAGCACGTGAACAATTGAGAATACATACTATCAACAATCTTTCATCATCTTCATCATCACTGTCTGACTGGGAGAAAACGGTCTAACAGCCATCATTTAGTCAGCCATCATTCCTATATATCGGCGAGATCATTTAACTAAACACTTTTTCTCAGTCCACCTTGGCCTATGCGATCTCCCGGTTGCCAAAGATTTTAACTTCTCCTCCCATTACCATACTGACTTTTCTGTCCTGGGCCTCCTCCACTGTCAAAGTGAGGCCACACGCAAATTGGAGGAACAACACCTCATATTCCGCTTGGGCAGCTTATAACCCAACGGCATGAATATTGCTTTCTCTAACTTCAAATAACCCTTGCATCCCTTCTCTTTCCGTCCCTCCCCCACCCTAGTTGTCGTATTAGTTTCACTGTCTTCCTGCTGAGTTTTATTGTTTGTATCACTCGTTATCACCTTCCCCACTGCCAACAATAGACCATTGTGGGCTCCACATATTTTTGATCATCGTTGCTGACTTTGAGTCTGGTGGGGAAACTCCATAAAGAACAGAGGTCATAACGTTCTACAGTCATACAGAATGGAAACAGGCCCTTCGGCCCAACTTGCCTGTTCCGACCACTGCGGTCACATGAATGGCTGTAGCATCATGTACAAAACAGATGTACTAAAGCATAAAACCAGCAACACTGAATATATTGACCGACATCAGAATGTATTAAGAGTTTGCACTGTTTACCTTTGTATTTTTTATGTATAAAGCTTATTTTCAAAATAAAATAACATGGGAACATCTGACCTTCTGGAGAGTCATAGTCATAGGGTCTGGAAAGAGGTCCTTCCACCCAACTTGCCCACACCGACCAACATGCCTCATCTATACTAGTCCCACCTGCCTTCATTTGGCCCATATCCCTCTAAACCTGTCCGATCTATGTACCTGTCTAAATGCATCTTAAACATTGCAAAAGTACCTGCCTCAACTACCTCCTCCAGCAACTCGTTCCATAAACCCACCACCCTTTGAGTAAAAGCGTTAGACAATAGGTGCAGGAGTAGGTCATTCAGCCCTTCGAGCCTGCACCGCCATTCAATGTGATCATGGCTGATCATCCCCAACCAGTACCCCGTTCCTGTCTTCTCATTACCCCTATAAAATCTCTCCCACCCCCCCCCCCCCAAACCCAAGAACTGGCTCTTGATTCCCCTCTACTGGGCACAAGCACTATGTTCATTTACTCGATCTATTCCTCTCATGATTTTGCAAACCTCTATAAGATTACCCTGCATCCTCCTGCGTACCAAGGAATAAAGTCCTAGCTTATTCAAACTACATGCAAGAGATGGAAAGGGAAATATGCTTTGTAATAACTCCCTTAATGTAAACCTCTGGCGATACTCAATTCTCCTCACCCATACCTACCAAGGATGCCTTTCATTCAGAGTTTGAATCTAACATTCACACTCCGCTTCACACCATCACACATCTTGGATCGCTTCCAGCTACACACCCATTTCCTGCAAGTTGCACACACTGTCAGGAATTCTAGTCTGGCACCCATATCACATCATCGTCTCTCTCACATGAAAAAAAACCTGCTGCAAAACCAGAGGTGGCGTGAATAGTGCAGGAAGGGAGGGACGTGCACGAGTACTCCTGAGGACATGCTGGAAGTTATGTGGGTGCCAATGCTCGGAGAGTGGCACAAAGTGCTGGAGTAACTCAGTGGCTCAGGCAGTATTTCTGGGGAACATGGATGGGTGGTGTTTTGGATTGGGATTTCCTCCTCAATGTTTAGTGAAGTTACAACAGGCCACGGGGGGGGGGTCCATTATTGCTGATTGTCCACTATGTAATGTATTATAATTGTATGTAGTAGAAACAATGAACTGCAGATGATGGTTAATACACAAAAGGAGTAAATCAGGGTACAGGCAACATCTCTGGAGAACATGGATAGGTGGTGTTTCATATCGAGACCATTCTTCTGACTGATTCAGTCTGCTGAGTTACTCCAGCACTTGGTAACGACTCACTTGAAAATAGAGCCCTTCTTCATCGGCTGCTGCAAGGTCTGGTTGATGCGGCTGACATTGTAGCCCCTGGCTGGCAGCGCATTCTTTGGGCCGCCGCCACAGACAGGATGCGCTCGGTCACTGTGGGGCTCTCTCCTCCCAGCAGCTGCCACTTCTTCCTGTTTTACGTCGCTCCCCTCTCCACCGCCGCTGCCTCCCCCTCATGTCACTCTGTCCACGCCGCTACTCCTAGTCCACTGCTAACCCCTCCTTCTCCCACGCTGTCGCCGACATCTTCCAAGGTTGAGTATGTCGGCAACTACGGGGGGGAAGGAAGGGGAGGCAGCGGCGGTGGTGGAGGGAGGGAGAGTGGATAAAGCAACAGCAGAACGGCCTTGGGAGGGGCACTAAGTCCATGGAAGGCATGGATAGAGTGGATGTAGAGAGGATGTTTCCAGTGATAGGAGAGACCAGGACCAGAGGGCACTTACTCTGAATAAAATAATGTATCTTTAGAATGGAGAGGAGGAAGATTTAGGAAATAGGCAATGTTTCGGGCCGAAACCCTTCTTCAGACTCGTTTCGGCCCGAAACGTTGCCTATTTCGTTCGCTCCATAGATGCTGCCGCACCCGCTGAGTTTCTCCTATATTTTTGTCTACCTTCGATTTTCCAGCATCTGCATTTCCTTCTTGAACATTGATCAGATCTTGATTAGTAATGGCATCAAAGCTTAGGAGGAAAAGGCAGGAGAATGGGGTTGAGAGGGAAAAATAGGTCCATGTCGAGACTTTGACTAAGCTTTGTGTAGAAAAGCACTGCAGATGCTGGTTTATACCGAAGATAGACACAAAGTGCTGAAATAACTCAGCAGGTCAGGCATCACATCTGGATAGAAAGTATGGGTGACATTTCAAGTTGGGATCCTTCTTCACACTGCCACATAACTCCCATCAGAGAGAGGAGGAGAACTTCTTCAAAGAAGGCCTAACTTGAAGAGAGTTCACAGTGGAGCAGACAATATATGTAGCAATAAACTGCCGATGCTGGCTTATACCGAAGATAGACAAAATGCTGGAGTAGCTCAGCAGGTCAGGCAACATCTCTGGAGAAAAATAATGGGTGACATTACAGATGGGGACCCTTTCTTTGGTCTGAAGACCTGAAATGTCACCCAACCTTTTTCCCCCCAGAGATGCTGCCCGACCCACTGAGTTACTCCAACACTTTGTGTCAACCACAGAAGCTTTGTCCATTTGGATCAGGTAATAGGTGACCTACTGTAACCAGAGGTCCCGAAGAAATGGAGAGCTGGTTCCAGACTTGTTTTCTGGGGATCTGGAATGCTTCTTTGCATCCAACAAATTTAAACAGCACCAAAACACGCAGGCCAGCCCACCCTTCAGTTTTTATTCATGAACCTGCGAGATATTCATTCCCTTGATGTGTCCAAAGACTGAGAGATTTAATCACAACGACAAATATGAAAGAAAGCCATCATAGTTTGATTTTACTTCGGAGTCACGTGAGTGACTACGTGAAGAAGCCCTCCTGGCGCTGGAACGGCATTACGTCGACGCTGACGGCAGAAGGAAGAGCTGCAGAGGCTAGCTCGTCGACAGCGGTAGGTACGGAACCGGCAGGTAAGTGCAGTTGAAATACTTTTAGGGTCTGGAAAACTCCGTGCCTGGTGTATTGAACCAGGATTTGAAATGAATTTATAAACAAAAATAAAATAAAAGAGTAAAATAGAACAAAAATACTCTGTATAATACAACGGAGTTTAAAAAAGAACGTCCTGGGGGAATACCCAGCGATCGGGACGGGAGATTAATTACGGAGCCGGTTCCGATACTGGTGACCGTTAAAAATACGTTGGGGAGTTTTAGATGCTCCACAAACTTTTGGCAGGGGGGGGAAATTTTAAATAAGTCAGAAAGGCCATAATTTAAAAAGTTAATAAAGGCCTTCAGATGGAAAATAATGGAAATATTCCCTAACCTACCCTAAGGGGGTTTCACATATAAAAAGGAAAAAATATGATGAAATATGGTGGGAATATCTACCTCAGATATTTCTGAAGGTAGTCTCCTTGAGGGGAAAAAACTCAGGAGAAACAAGGGCAGTGAAAAATAAAATGGAAAAACTGACCCTAAAAATGCACTGATAGTGGTGGCTGGTCATGAAGTACCCACCACAGCACCAATATATATATATACACACAGGTGTATGCACAACACCTGAATAAGAAGTGAGGCCATGGAAAATTACCATGGAAACCAAAATTAGTTGGTCTCTCACTAAAAGCTGTTATGGTTAAAACAGCAGAACTAATGATGAGTGAGGCCATGAAAAGTAAACATGGAAACTAAAAACTCACCAAAGCTGTAATGATTGAAACAGCAGAATATGATAAAACTTTTATGTTTTATAAAGATATCAACGGTGAATCCGTTTATAATATCCATGTCTCAAATTATATGAGATATAAAGAAATACAATTTCAAAGTATTTCAAACTGGTGCATCGCATTACTATTCAAAAATAAAAATAAAATAAAATAAAACGTTGTGCAAATAACTAATACTTTTAAAATAAAATAAATTGCCATCAGTTTGTGGAGCTCAATGGGAAGAAATATATATAATTTACCAAATCTGCACTCTAGATTCGCAGATCAATATAAATCAGGTTATGTTAAACTCCTGATTATTATGGAATAAACCTGCCTTATGATAAATCAAAGATATTGATTACAAAAGAACAGACTACTGATCTTTAAACTTTGGGGGAAAAACTATGATCCAATGAAAGATTTGATAATGGATCAAAACAAAGGCAGAAGTGGTATAATCCAACATAGCCTTATCCAAATCCATATAATTGGGAAAAGAAGGCTTGAAGTACGTTGAAGAGGTGCAAACATCTTGTTACAAAATAAGTTCATGAAATATCCAATTGTGGGGGATTACAGGTGCATTATGATCATTAATTTAATATAACTAAGGAAGGATTGGTTCACCTGTATAAGAAAACCTTAAAAATTGATTTTAGGTTTGCTCTCAAAAGTAACTCCAATAAAGAAGGGGTACGTACATATATATTATAAAATTACCTCAGTGTAAAGTTTTGATGGTATAAACCATACAAAACATCATTTTATATACACTTTCACAGTGTAAGAACATTTATTAAAATGGAAACATACAGAACATGGAAATACAGTTGCTATTAACAAATTGTTAATCAATATTACAGGTGCTTGAAATTAATTAAAATAGGTCAAGCTGTGCAAGTTAAAACATTGTCCAAAGGATTAAACCAGTTCAAGGCTGTTAAACAGAATACTGGAGGAACAATTATGCTGATAAAAGATCAGCACTTGCACTAATGAGGTCATGGTCATGGGTTATCTTGATTACATTTAAATTGGAAGGTTATAAGAGTCGGCTGCAAATTAGTGCTGCAATTACAAACCTGGTGGTTGGCAAGGACCTGACCCATTATATAAAGCGTATGCTTAGGCATTAATAAAATATTCATAAATTACTATTCTGAATTTAGAAGTAATTCAGCACCATAAGAGGGGGAAAATTGTTCCATGATACAAATATGTCTCATTGTTGTTGACATACTTTGTCCCTCCATTAGGTTAGGTAAAGAGTAAATAAAGCTCTAAAAGAAGGAATATAGAAGCTTATAAGAAAATGTATGCCTTTGTGAGAGGCTTATGCAAATATCAAATGATACGTTATCATTATTTAAGTAATGTAAAAAAGGTTCACAAGCTGCTTCAACTATAAGTTTAACAGCTGTTGCAAACTGAAGCAAGTGTTACAGATGATGTACAGCTTCTGTGAATGTTTGGGTAAAGATAAGAATATTATCTATTCTTATAAGAATAATTGATACGTCTCTTGTTGGGACTGCGGACAATAATACCAGGTGAGCATAAATGGATTGTCCTAAGAAATTTTCCAAACATTTGTATTAATTATTGAAGTATAAGGAGTTATGGATTAAATATCGATTGTTTTATTATGGAAGTGTCCATGTCGTATCAAGATGAACAATACCACGGCTGTGGCATATGTTAAAACACACAAGATAAGTCAAATAACAATCATGGGATTATCTGAGAAAACAGATGTGGCATATTCTAAAAAATTTAGTCCAGCTGTTTATCTCTAAGGAAGAGACAATGGTATCGGAGACAACAAATTTGGGAGGAAAAACACATTGTCATTAATATGGATTACTTACGATTAATCTGGTTGCATACAGATTAAATCACCGATCTTTCAAATGTTTCTTGTGGGTAAACCAAGAACAGGAAAGGTGGATGCTTTTCTCTCAATTACATGAGGAAAAGATGTTCTTTTGTGTTCCTCATTTTGTTTGATAGGGCAGTGTCTGATGAAAATGTAGCAGGACACTGCCAGAGGCATTTTGGTGGCCCAATACGGATCCTTCATGGTTTCATAAATATTGAGTGATGTTGAACCACTTGTGATGATTCATAGTTGCAGTAATTTATTGAAGTCTGAGGAAGGGTCTCGACCCGAGGCGTTGCCTATCTCCTTTCGCTCTTTGGATGCTGCTGCACCCGCTGGGTTCTCCAGTTTTGTGTAACCCTGCAGTAATTTATTGTTGTACAAAGGCATCCATGACATGAAAATATGAATTTGACTATCTGCAGGTTGACCAGACCATTACAACAGCTGGGGGTTACACAAAAAGCTGGAGAAACTCAGCGGGTGCAGCAGCATCTAAGGAGCGAAGGAGATAGGCGACGTTTCGGGTCGAGACCCTTCTTCAGACTGGTCAGGGATCAGGGAAACGAGAGATATAGACGGTGATGTGAGAGGTAAAGAACAATGAATGAAAGATATGCAAAAAAGTATCGATGATAAAGGGAACAAGCCATTGTAAGTTGTTTGTGGTGTGAAAATGAAAAGCTAGTGCGACTAGGGTGGGGGAGGGAGATAGAGATAGAGATAGAGGGAATGCCAGGGCCCGAGGGCTGAGGGAGAGGTGGGAGGGGGAGGAGACAGCAGGGGTTAACAGAATTGAGAAAATTCAATGTTCAAGCCCAAAGGATGCAAACTCCCCAAGCGGAATATGAGGTGCTGTTCCTCCAACTTGCGGTGTTGCTCACTCTGGCCATGGAGGAGGCCCAGGACCGAGAGGTCGGATACGGAATGGGAGGGGGAGTTGAAGTGCTGAGCGACCGGGAGGTTGGGTTGGTTTTTGCGGACCGAGTGGAGGTGTTCGGCGAAACGATCGCCAAGACCAACAGCTGATGGTCAAAGAAGTCTATGAATGTTTAACTAATATAACAACATAACAATAAAATAATTATGTATAAAAAAAGTGTTATACCTGCAATTTGCAGAAATAAGTTTAAAAAACAATATTTTGTTATAAGAAATTGGAAGTCTGTGTATACAGTAAAGTTATTTTATCATATTAGATATATGTGAGTTCCTTGTGGATTGCATTTTTCTGAGCATCTAATTGATAGAGCCAATAATAGGGCTCAGAATGTTACCGTCCTATTAACGGACAATATACTAACCAAGAAGTTATCAGGTGCATTCATAATATCCCGATATGGAAAGGGATATATATGTGGATATATATATATATATATATATATATATATATATATATATATATATATATATATATATATATATATATATCCCTTTATACGGGATATTATACACCTATAACATAGGACGGTAACATTCTATATCATTCCATATATATATATAATCTGTCCAAAATTGTAATATATAAGTCGGGAGATAAATAATCCTGAATTGCCTTAGGCAATGGACTCTAACTGCTATCAATGATTCAAAAAAGTTAACATTTAAAATAATAATGCTGATGACTTTAGTATCAATATAAGAGTGCAAACATTGCAAATGTTACGTTATAATTGCATGTGGATACAGATTGCATTATCATATATGTTTATGAATTTACCAAACAAAGCACACCAAGAGGAGCTGAAACCAAGGTAAACCTATAAGCATATCCTGTCGGCCTTAAGTTGTGTGTGTGTGTGCGTGTGTGTGCGTGTGTGTGAACATTGATGAAATATGTTGAAGTAGGTAAGAGTCTCTGTGGTAATGAGACAGCACTACTTATTACACACAAAAACCACATTAGGTTCAGTAAAAACTGATGGTTCTAGAGGAATGTATTCTAGATGGTTAGAAATTGGATACACTCAGTGGAACTAGACACTGAAAGGTGGAAAATCACTCTGTTAATGAGGTAGATACATTCACAGGAATGGCACGGGATGAGCCGCTCGAGCAAAGATGCAAGGCCGCAGGAGGGTGTAAATTAATGTTAAAGTAAAAAGGAACCAGTCATGGTGTCAGGTTTGGACAGAGTGTTGGGTTCTCTATAATTGTTGCTTTGTCATACCATCAAAATATATATATCAATTGATATTTTGTGATAAACTTGCCTTTCAATGGAAAGGGCATTACTTTTATTCTTTATAATGTGAAATAATTTATCACATAACTTGAGGCAATGTTTGGGGAAAAATGTGTTATTCGCTCGTCACTGTGTTGAATGAGCCGGACTGTCGTATGGAATAAATTCTACGACATGAAAAACACCAGAAAGCTTCGAAATCTTCACGTAGTCACTCACGTGACTCCGAAGTAAAATAGTAAGATTAAACAAGAACTTACCAGTTTTGAAGTTTGATCTTTATTTTATGAGGAGTAACGATGAGGGATTACGTGCCCTCCACTCCCCACCCTCATAAAATAAATGATCATCTGGTAGTTCTAAATCTATGAGAAGCCTTACTATCTTACTCCGGCTATTATGTTCTGTGTTTTTCATGCCGCTGCTTTGAAGTATGCCGTTCCAGCGCCAGGCGGGCCTTCTTCACGTAATCCCTCATCGTTACTCCTCATAAAATAAAGATCAAACTTCAAACTGGTAAGTTCTCGTTTAATCTTACTATTTTATCACTCTGGTATACTTAATCAAAATGTCAAGTACCAGCTCAGTTGCTAATATACAAGAAGACGGTGATTTAAAAAAAAAAAATACAAACTGCTCAATTTTCAATGTTTATGCTTAGCACATAAACCTATTTCGGTTTACTTTTTGTTTACATTTACTCTCTGAATTTAGCGAACGGTACCATTCTTCAAATTCATGTTTCAAGTATTTGGGAAAACCAAATCACATTTTTTAAACCAAAGGTGAATGAAAGGCTACATACATTTTCTTCTATGAATTGAAAAACATCAGAATCCCAATAAATCTATAGCAGGTGAAATCGGTCTTGGGTAATAGCAGAAAAAAAAACCCAACACAGCAGTAGGTGTTATACCAAAAAAAAAGTGCTGGAGGAACTTAGCAGGTCAGGCAGCATCTGAGGAGGGAATGGATAGACACGGTTTCTGGTCAGGATTCATCTTCAGAAGGCTCCACACCAGAAAGAAGAATGGTTCTGACATGAATCGTAACCCGTTCTTTTTCTCCAGAGATGTTGCCTGACCTGCTGAGTTACTCCAGCACTTTGGATCGATCTCCCCACCAAAGCATTGTCTGTCCATTGCATCCACAGATGCTGTCTGATCCACTGAGTTCCACCAACACTTTGTTTTTTGATCAAGATACCAGCAATTGCAGTGTCCTATGTCTGAAGAGTGTCGCTATTTACCTTGCTTGATTGGAAAAGAAAGTGTATGGGTACAATCTGGCCCAATATATATATATATATATGGGTAACTCCGCGAAATATCATCCCCCTGCATTTCAAATCTAGATCTCTCGCCAATATATATAAATAATATAATATGTGTGTGTCTGTGTGTGTCTGTGTGTGTGCGTGTGTGTCTGTGTCTGTGCGTGTCTGTGTGTGTGCGTGTGTGTCTGCTGTCGTGTCCTGGCGGCCGCTCAAAGTCAGTCACCCGAGCTGCTTCCTTCCTCGGAAGTGGCGGCCAGTTCTGCTGTCCGTGCCCAGAGCGCTGCGGCAGCCACCCAAGCTAATTCACTCCCCGGCCACAATAAAACCATATAGCAATGACAGCACGGAAACAGGCCATCTCTGCCCTTTTACTCCGTGCCGTTTACTGTCACCTAGTCCCATCTACCTGCACTCAGACTGGAGCGTGGCAAGTGGGTTACTGACCCCAATCCCCTCCTTCACAACGCCAGACTCCCCAAATACTATGAACTGAGCTCTCCCCCCACCCCGGGAAATACAGTATTTAAAAACATAAAGCACCAAGAAATGCACTTCCCACGTTATTGGTTGCTGGAGGGTGCGCATTTTCCCTTTGTAGGTCATATCAATAGATGCGGCCGCGCTGAAATAACTCAAAGCCACAGGATGGAGATGTATTTTAACATTGTTGCTTTATTAAAACATACCTTCATTCACGGTTGGCTCAAGAGTAACGGGAGAGGAACTTGGTAACTCGGAGTAGGAACTTGGAACATCGCAGAAATGACGTACCCGTGGGAACTCGGTTAAACACTTGAACATAAACTTGAAGTCTCGTACACAACCACGAGTCTTTCACTCGGGGTACCTCGTGGGTCAACTCGCACTGTGAGACAGGGCCATAAAACAAAGCTTATTTTATAAATGCCTGCATACTTCCCTCTGAATGATAATGAAAGCTGACTACATTGAGGTGGAAAAGTTTCGCATAAGAAATAACCCTGCTATCTCTTGGTGAAACGTAGTCAGGACTGTTTACATTGACTGGGATAAGAATTTTATTTAAATAGCAAATTACTACTTTTCACACTTCAAACAAAAACACTATCATTTATAAAGGAAGAGAAAGTTCTGCTAATTTACCATAGAATCACATGTATTTTATCTAATATCCAGGTAAAACTTAATTCTTAGCGTCTTCATCACCTCCCAGTTTGGTTCAAATAAATGCAATCTGCAATGAGGTAAATTAATAAAAATATGTTTTCTCTGGGACATCAGTAGTTTAGTGGCGACTTGATAGAAGTATTTCCAATTATGAGAGCCATAGATAGAGTAGGCAGTCAGAACCCTTTTCCCCAGGGTGGAAATGTCCAATGGCATAGCTATAAGTTGAGGGGAAAGTTTAGTGGAAATGTGCGGGGCAAACTCTTTTTACACAGCAGAGTGGGGGCCTGGAACACATTGCCAGGGGTGTGGGTGGAGGCAGATACAACAGTGGCATTGAAGAGGCTTTTAGATAGGTGGATAGAAATGCAGGGGATGGAGGGATATGGATCATGTGCAGGCCGATGAGATCAGTTTAACCTGGCATCATGGGCTGTACAGGGTCCCTTCTTGTTCTATATTGTGTTGAAGGACGTTCATTGGAAAGCAGGAGGAATAGAAGACGGAGGCGAGGGGGAAAGAAACGGCAGCATTTTCGCTCCTCTATGAAACAATTGGAGTGAACAATTCTCATCTGAACTCTTGATGAAAGTCTCTTTCTGATAAAACATTTTTAATGTGCCCTTGAGGATTTGCACTGAACAGCATTTGCACCTATAATATCCAATTGAGTGTTTGGTGGCAGATGATAAATTGTCACCATGTGGGGCTGTTCCTCTTCCACAATCTGTTATCTGGGTGCCACTTCTTCGTACTCTTGCGTGTCTTGTTCCGACACAGCGGTTTCTTGCACACTGTGGTAGTTAATCACTGCATATTCACACGTGCTGGGGCTCACCGGATTATCCTCATTGGGAACATTTGGGTTGGTGTGCTCTATTGTGGCATAAAGGACTTCTTCAGGTTTCTGCATTTAGAAGACAATGATTCAATAATTCAATGATACTTTATTGCCACATGTACCTAGGTACAGAGAAATGCATACAACCCGGTAAAATTATACATCAGATCTCACCTAGGCAATGCACAAGTGTCATCATGTTTTGCTACTGAGAAAGTTAAACGTTCACCGAACAATCCTATCTATTGCCCGTCGCCGCACATGGCAGCAGCCGCCCCCCTCACCCCACAGGTCCCCCTTCATTCTCGGCAGCTTCCCCTCTCCCACCCCACCCCACCCCACTGGGACCCCTCTTCTTCTCAGCAGCCCATCCCCCCCAATCCCTCTTCGTTCTATTGTTCTCGGCATAACACAGAATTATTTCTGCTTGCCATCGCTTACGGTGTTGGTATTTTCAACAAAATACAGGAGAGACTTATGCCAATTTCACAAATATGCATATTTAACACAGTGTCAGCTCACAGGAATCACTGCAGTGTCTTTATAAAGCAACTGATTCCGTCATGAACTTAATAGAATTACAATTCCAATCATTTTGTCAGCGAGTCTATTTATAATTATGATATGTAATTTCTGCTCCAATTGCATGCTTGTGGTCTAACAAAGCATGGAAGCTGCATCAAGGCACTTTTCGTTATTTGAAGCAACTTAGCATTGATTGTTTCGGCGGCTCAGTATCGCAGCGGTAGAGTTGCTGCCTTACAGCACCAGAGACCCAGGCTCGATCCGGACTGTGGGCACTGTCCGTAAGGAGTTTTTTTTTACGTTCTCCCTGGGACCTCGTGGGTTTTCTCCAGGTGTTACTGTTTTCTCCCACACTCCAAACAGGTACAGGTCTGTAGGTTAATTGGCATCAGTAAAGAAAATTGCAAAATGTCACTAGTGCTTAGAATAATGCTGGAGTAGATCACTAATTGGCACAGACTCGGTGGGCTAAAGGGCCTGTTTCCACGCTGGACCGCTAAAGATTAAAGACTAAAGATACAGAGAGAAGGCAGGAGAATTGGGTTGAGAGGGAAAAATAAATCGGGCATGTTTGAATGTCAGAGTAGACTTGATGGGCCGAAGGACCTAATTCAGCCTCTATGATTTATCGTCTTATGGGAGTGAGATGGCGAAATAAGTGTTTTTTGCAAACATCAGTTGGCCAAAGCACATAGGAAAAAAACTCCCAAAATAACATGTTGGTACTCACCGTTGGATTATTTTCTTCCATTTCACCTAAAATCAATAACATATTTTATTAAAACTTTAATCAGAAAGGTGATGATACCCATCCGCAATCCCACCCTCTTGCCCCATCACTCTCGTCAGCCTCTGAAGCCATCCACCGCACTCCGCAGTGTCTATCCTCTGATTGCTGAAGGCTCCAGTCTGCCCCTTGTGCCACTCAGTCCTGGACTCTACATTTTAGTTCAGTTTAATTCAGACATACAGCGAGGAAACAGGACCAAGTCCTCGTCGACCGGCAATCCCCGTACACTAACACTATCCAACACACACTAGGAACAATTTTACAATTTTATCAAGCCATTAACTTACAAACGTGTGTGTCTTTGGAGTGTGGGAGGAAAACAGAGCACCTGGAGAAAACCCACACAGGTCACGGGGAGGGCGTACAGACAGCACCCGTAGTCAGGATTGAAGCCGGGTCTCTGCAAGCCGGGTAAGGCCGCAACTCTACCACTGTGCCACTGTTGACCCCATATTCAAGTACATGAAGGAAGAGCGTGCAACTCTGTCCTGTAACGTCCAAGGTCCTGCAGTTCAAACAACCATCACTGGCATAGGCACAACATGCTGGAGTAACTCAGTGGGTCAAGCAGCATATCTGGAGAAAAGGAATAGGTGACGTTTTGAGCCAGAACCCTTCCTCAGACCTCTTCTCCAGGGATGCTGCCTGACCCACTCAGTTACTCCAGCATGTTGTGTCTATCTTCGGTGTAATCTAGCATCTGCAGTTCCGTCCCATTGCTGTTACATTGCTGACATGCTGCATAGGAAACAGATTAGCATGCCGATCATGACAAACTACTATTTCAAATCTGTAGAATTGAAAACTTTCGGCAGATTGCGGCGAGATAAGGTATAAGCACCAAACTGATCATTCCATTCAGCAGTTTGCAGAAAATGCTTCACTGTTGGTAATTCTGAACTCTGCACTCCTGCTTAATTCTGGCTACAATGATCACACCAAACTATTCACATGGGGAATTTAATCTGTTGCTTCAAGAGCACCATTGCTCTGGTCTGTCGCAGTAATTTACATGGGCTGCAAAAGAATAAATGAAGGTGATAGAGTCATGGAGCTGCACTGCATGGCCCACCTTGATGTGGAGAGAAAGCAGGAGAATGGGGTTGAGAGGGAAAGATAGATCAGCCATGATTGAATGGCTTGATGGGCTGAATGGCCAGATTCTGCTCCTGCAACTTATGAACTATGAAACTGACCATGTCAACCAAGTTGGCACTTTGGACTAACCCCAATTGCCACCATTTGGCCCATAGCTCTCTAAAATCTTCCTATCTATTTTTTTTTTTTTTTTTAAGTATTTTTTAATTAGAAGTACATAATAAGAACATTTCACGTATAACAGTCATACTATAACATTGCTAATATTATCAATGACTCTGCTTCTATATATCTATATAAGAAAGGTAGGGGTTTCTCATCAGTCATAGCAAAAGCTCTTGACGAATACCAGACACACAAGGAGGCTGCAGAGGAGTGGTAGACACTGCCCAGTCCATCACAGGTACTGACCTCCCGCCATTGAAGGGATCTATAGGAGTCACTGTTTCAAAAAGGCAGGCAGCATCATCAAAGACGCACACTACCCTGGCAATGCTCTCAACTCACTATTACCACCGGAACATAGGTGCAACAGCCTGAAAAGCATGACCACAAGTTCAAGAACAGCTTCTGCCCAACAACCATCAGGTTCTTGAACATTACACTACACTTAGTAGTTAAAGGGTACTTTATTGACACCTGTACTGAGGTACAGTGAAATTCGTTTTTGTATTCAGTTCATTACAAGTATCACTATACATAAGCACTTAATACATCTTAGAAAAGGATCTCAGATACAGGACAAGTGTAGCGCACTGAGACAGTATACAGAGTCAACAGATTTGGCACCAACGGCAGGGTTCTTGACCTGACCATGAAGGCCCATTGTCCTGGCGGCGTTGCAGGGTCAGCCTGGTCAAGCATACCCCTGGTATCTTCCACCACTGTAGGCCATGTCCTGTCCACATACTCTGCCTCTTGGAGCGGCACCCAGGCTGTTACAGGGCTGTTGCCTCTTGGAGCCGAGCCCCAGGCTGTTGCAGGGCCTCCAGCGACCCACTCCACCATCGAGATGCACTGCGCTGCCTCCCCCAGCCAGTCTGCTTACCGGATCTCTATTCCTCCTCCCAGGTCCTTGGGGTGAGCAGGGTTCAAGCTTAGCTACCGCCCTCTCCGGGTGGGTTCTTGGTTACGCGGCAGCGAGCCAGGCCTGCCGTCGGGTACGGCACCGGCAACTCAGGGTGACCTCAAAACGCATGGAACCGCAATTATCACTAGCTCAGCAAATATAATTTTTTTTTACAAAACTAAATTTGTTCTATTCTTTCCAATAGTTTAGTTTAGAGATGCGGCATAGAAACAGGCCCTTCAGCCCATCAAGTCCACACTAACCAGCAATCCCCGTACACTAGCATTATCCTACACACTAGGGACAATTAAAAAATTTACCAAAGCCAATTAGCCTACAAACATGTACATCTTTGGAGTGTGGGATGACGCGCGGTGTTTGAAATGTTCAAAATCTTTTGGCGACACTGGTATGATGCCGGCAATCGCAGAGAGGGAAAAATAAATAAATAAAAAAATAAACCGGCAAGAGGGGCAGGCCCTTTACATCAAATTACTATATTACAATCCTGATCCTGGATACAGTCAATGCCCCGCAGTGCTCAGCAGTCCTGGAACCCCTCCATGGTGCCCATGCAGATCGAGTGTTCTTTTTCAAGGGACATCTGGGCACGGACAAAAATGGGCAGGCAGTTGGCTCGGGCTGAGCCCTCATCTGCCTGGCGCCATGACCCATGAATGGCCATGCCCAAGTTCAAACCAACCAGGACATCCTCTGATCTGTCCACTCTCCTAGAAATTATGATCTTTGAACTTTTATGAACTTCTATGGACTGCTTTTGATCACATTACAGACTTCAATTTTGCATTATGACAGTTACCTAGTCCAACCGATTATTAATTAAATCTTTAGAGTTTAGAGGTACAACATGGAAACAGGCCCTTGAGCCTCCCGAGTCCACAATGACCCTCGATCATCCATTCACACTAAGTTTATGTTATCCCATTTTCTCATCCACTCCCTACACATTACAGACAATTAACAGTGGCCAATAACAGTGGCCTACAAACCCGCAGGTCTTTGGGATATGGGAGGAAACGGGAGCGCCCGGAAGGAACTCACGTGGTCTCAGGAGGAACATGCAAACTCCACGCAGATAAATAGCAGCAGAGGCCAGGATTGAACCCGGTTCACTGGCGCTCTGAGGCATCAACTCTACCACTGTGCCATTATTTATGTTATTGAATTAATGGACCTGTAGCTGCAGCATGTAAGTATTTGTTGTTCTGTTGCAGGCACATATGACAATTAATAATAAAATTATCTTGAAATGACAGCCCTCCCTCCAGTGACGTCCATTTACAAAGTCATGCAAGTAAGATGCATTTCATATAGCCATCCCAGAGCTTCAAGTAAAAAACATCTCAGTGCTGAACAAGCTGAAAACCTGCTAACAAATAATCTGCACCTTTTCAACATTATTTGCACCTTTTTTTAAAATTCAACATAAATGTTTGTCGCCATGTCTCTTAGGAGCAGGAAATGAGTTATGTAAATTCTTTGTTACTTCTGCTTTTAATGCATTGTGGACAATAGTACAAAATGAACTGACCACTATATAATTCTTTGTGGTATACTCCAACTCAAAACGCCCCCCTCCCCCCTCCAAAGGATACAAGGAGTGGAAAAAACACTAAACAGAAGGTAAAATGCAGAACAACAAGAATAATGTTTTCGATTTATTGATGACTGCCACAATTTTATTCATTTCACTTCAGATCAGTTCTGAGTTGCTAAGGGTTCATTTCAGAAAGTCTTTCATTACAGGTTTCAAATTGGCAATTCCAATTAAGGAAAAAATGATAAATCAAGTAGTTTATTGAATTTATTAGATGGATGCATTTATGGTTCTACTGAGGTTAGGCAAGAGTAGAGTAGACTTTAAATTTCAGAGATCCATGCTACACCAGGAGTTTTTAATATTGGAATTTCCTGCAAAAACTTGCCCGTGCAAAGTCTTCAAAGGCATTCATTATTCTCACTGGATTGTGGAGACCATTCAATGCTCAGTACTCAATATGGAATCATACTGCGAAAAAATACTAGCAGCTCCGAAAATTGCTTTAAGCATCTTATAAGCATTCTCCGTATTCAGAATGACCAAAGATGGCAGGAGGCAAGTCACAGCCATAGAATAATACAGCACAGAAACAGGCCCTTCAGCACAATTTCCATACATGAGCAACGTAGAACAGACCAGTACTGGAACAAGCCTCAAATCAGAATGATTTCACTCAATCTTTTAACAGCTGCTGGAAACTGTAAAGGGATGTTGTATTTTAAGGATTATTGGCCCTCCGGGACTATAAAATATAATTTGCATTTGAAATCGCTGCAAATGGTTTGCATGGTATATTTCAGATGTTGGCATAAAAATTGATGGTCAAAATAAATGCCAGAGCCCGTAAAAGAGTGCGATGCTGCTCTCAATCCAGAGCACAGTCCTTACGAAGATAACGTTCAATTCTTGCAGCAAGCACACACTCCAACGATATATGACCCCATAAACATTAAAAATGGAATAAACTCAAGAATAGATAACATAAATCAGAATTAGGGGACGTGTTCTGGACCTACAACAGCAGCAGAAACATATACCACTTTAATCTGTCACCTCTAGTCCTGCATATTCTGCACTTCTGTCATTTCTATGGTGTGGGTGGCACAGTGGTGCAGCTGGTGAAGCTGCTGCCTCACAGGACCCGAGACCCGGGTTCCATCCTGACCTCTGGTGCCGTCTTAATGGAATTTGCACGTCCTCCCTGTGACCACGTGAGTTTTCTCTGGGTGCTCCGGTTTCCTCCCGTATCCCAAGATGAGCAGGTTTTTTAATTTGGCCTCTACAAATTGTCCCAAATGTGGAGGGATTGAATGAGAAAGTGAGATAACGTAGAACTAGTGTGAACCGCTGATCGATTGTTGGTTTGAACTCAGTGGGCCTGTTTCCATGTTGTATCTTTCAATCAAATAATCTTCTCCAACAAGAGAGAGTCCAACAATCTAACTTTGACATTCAATTGTCTTCTAATCACAGCCCAACCATCTATTTTCAAACTCCCATGAAAAAAGTAACTAGATATCTTTTCACATGTCATTCATTTCCTCAAATTTTGCTTGGGCAGCTTTCAACCCAGCAGTTAAAATTAAATGTCTCTAATTTCAAGTAACCCCGGCATTCCCTCCACTCTCCACCCCTTCCTTAGTTGTCTTACTAGTTGCACTGTTTACATCCGTATAACCCTTCGTTATCACCTCTTCCACAGCCAACAAGGGACCATTGTGGGCTCCACCTTTCCTTGGTCATTGGTGCCGGCTCTGATTTGTTCTGTACCTTTTCATACCTCTAGTTTCCCTCTCCCCTGGCTCTCAGTCTGACAAAGGGTCATGACCCAAGACGTCACCTATTCCATTTCTCCAGAGAGGCTGCCTGGCCCACTGAGTTACTCCAGCATGTTGTGTCTTTTATTTCATTCCTTCACTGGTCTGGGAATTGTGAGCAAGGCCACCATTTATTTCTCATGATCCAATGGCCTTGCTGGGAGGTTTCAGAGGGCAAGTAAGAGACAATCACATTGCTGTGGGTTTGGACCCATCAGGAGCAAATTAAATTAGAATGCCTGGGTTGCTTGTGTATTTTAATTTTTTTTTAAATCACAATCCTTGATGTGGTGTTTTAGTCATAAAAACAGAAAATGCTGGAAATACTCACCAGGCCAGGCAGCATCTGCTGGAGAAATGAGTGAGAGCATTTTATTCTCTCGCAAGAATTGAGAGAAAACAATTGAAAAAGCAGGGAAAAAGGTGAAAGAAAAAGGTTAAGGACTGTTAATTGGAAATGGAAATGTTAGAATGTGAATGTGCTTTAAATTAAAGAGAAACAGGAATGGGATTTCCCTTGTCCTTGCCTTTCACCCCATTACACCGTGTTCAATGGATCTTCCTCAATAATCTACGTAACTCCAGCCCCAGATACATCTTCCAGATACATCCCCCCTTTCACCATTGTGAAGGATCCATTTTCTCCACAGCAACCTCAACTTCTCATTTCATGTGAATTTCCTCCACTACACTAGGAGGCATACGTAGACAGGGCCTCCATCTCCGTTTCAATTAGTTTACAGATTCAGCATTAAAAAAAACAGACCATTGGCCCACCGAGTCCATGCTAACGATCGATCACTATCACAACATTTAAAAAACATTTGGGCAGGTACATGGATAGGATAGGTTTCGAGGGGTATGGGCCAAATGCAGGCAGGTGGGACTTGTGTTAGTTTAGTTGTGCGATGCAGCATGGAAACAGAGCCTTCAGCCCACCAAATTCGCACCAACCATCGACCCCTGCACACTTACACTATCCCTGCACACCACACAAGGGCAATTTACAATTATACCAAGCCAAATAATCTACAAACCTGTACATCTTTGAGGTATAGGAGGAAACCTGAGGTCCCAGAGAAAACCCACGTGGTCACAGGGAGAAGATACAAACATCCAGGTCTCTGGCATTGTAAGGCAACAACTTTACTGCTGCGCCACTATGCCACCTCTGTAGCGTAGATGTAGATGTTGGTTGACATGGGCAGGTTGGGCCGAAAGCCCCGTTTCCAAGCTGTATGACTTTATGACACTCATTCACACCAGCTTCATGTTATCCCACATTCTCTATCTCTGTCTATGTCTCTGCTTCTGACTTGCCAGTGTCTCTCACTCGATCTTTCAAAGATTGGGAAATTGAATGCTTTGCGGAACTGACACAGGAACGATTTTGAGGAATAGGACAGGTCATCAGTTCATAAGTTATAGGAACAGAATTAGGCCATTCGGCCCATCAAGTCTACTCCACCGTTCAATCATGGCTGATCTATCTTTGCCTCTCAACCCTATTCTCCTTCCTTCTCCCTATAACCCCTAACACCCTTACTAAGTAAGAATCTGTCAATCTCCACCTTAAAAGTATCCATTGACTTGGCCGCCACAACCTTCTGTGGCAATGGCTTCCACCGTTTCACCATCCTCTGACTAAAGAAATGTAATATTGAATGGAAGGACAGACAAGGGGCCTGGTGACCCACGTCTGCTTGGTATTCCTGTGTTATTGTGTACTTTGCTACAGCACTGAAGAAGGATATTCAACTTACACATGTACACTTTAGTTCTTTTGACCATTTACCTCTCCTCAGGGATAGTTAACTGTGGGAGGAAATGGGAGCACCCAATAGAGATATGCATGGTCCTTGGCAAACTCCACTCAACCAGTAGCTAATGTCAGGAGCAAACCCAGGCCTTGGGAGCAATGAGGCAGCAGTACTAACTGCTGCACACTGCACGCCCTGCGATAACGCCTGAAAGAAGCTGCCTCCTTGAGGATCTGCTTACATTAGATTTCATGTTCATGCGAATCTAAGAATATCAATTGGTCATAATAAAATGAAAAGGAACTGCAGATGCTGGTTTATACCAGTACAAAATGTTGATGTAACTCAGAGGGTCAGTCAGCATCTCTGGAGAAAAGGAATAGGTGACATTTCGAGTCGAGACGGGTCTGCAGAAGTGTCCCAACCGGAAATGTCACCTGTTCCTTTTCTCCAGAGATGCTGCCTAGCCCGCCGAGTTACTCCAGCATTTTGTCTATCAATCATAAGCATCCCTTCCCTTCAGGTTTCAGCAATGTTTGATTGAAGCGAATCCCAGCACTCTGCCACCTACTGGCAGAGCAAATACTGCAGTTAATTGGGCACAGGTTTAAAATGAACTCAGACTTTACTACAAATGAACAAATCACGAGTGGCAAAGTGTCCAGAGTGTTTCACCACCTTAAAAGTGTTCTGTAAATGCAGGTTGCTAATGTAGCCTGCCATATCTCCCTTACAGCTTTAGCAACCTTCACTTTCAAACTCATCGCATTTGTGTGTCAGGGTTGTCCCACATGAATTACAATGCTAAAATGTGAGACAATAGCTGAATTGAAGTTAAAGGGAACTGCAGATGCTGGTTTACATAAAAAGACAAAGTGCTGGAGCAATTCAGCATGTCATGCAGCATCTCTGGAGAACGTGGATAGGCAACATTTCGGGACCTTTCTTCAGACTTAGCAACGGAGCAGCAGGAATCACGAGGGGGAACTGTGAGAGAGGGTTCAGCAGAACTTCCATCAGAGAGTGGAGAACTTCTTCAAAGTAGGTATACCTTGTGGAGGTTATGCAGTGGAGCACTCAACATGGAGAAATAAGGAACTGCAGTTGCCGCTTTACAGAAAAAGGCACAAAGTGCTGGATTAACTCAGCGGGTCAGGCGGCATCTCTGGAGAACGTGGATAGGTGACGTTTTGAGTCGGGAACTTGCTCAGATCTTCTTCAAATTGAATTGAAACGCTTGCAGCTGCATGCTCCAGCCACAAGGTCTTACTGTGGGACAACTTTGCTGTTTTGAGCCTCCACTCCCCTGACTGCCCTGGGAACTTGACCTTGGTCATAAACCCCCATGAGTGGTCACCGCATGAATACGGAAACTTTGCAAATAGATTCTACGTCAAATGCAAAAGTAGTGCAAGTGATATTAAATGTCTTCAGGCATTCAGGAAGTGTCAATCAATTAAAGAAAAATCCAACTATTAATGAAACTTAATTAAATAGATATTTGAGCAAATAATTGACTGGCTGTTTAGACTTTAGAGATACTTCATTGAAACAGGCCCTTCGGCCCATCGAGGCCGTGCTGACTTGCGATCACCCCGTAAACTAGCACTATCCTACACACTTAAACCCCTGTCTCATGGTGCGAGTTGACCCTCGAGTGACCCCAAGTTGTCACTCGCGGTAATCGCGTACACTAAACGTAGCGGGAACGTCGGGACTTTTGCGAGCAACTTAGCGACTCGTGGCGCTAACGGCAGGTACCCGTGAAAAAAACAAACATGTTTGATTTTTTTCCACGAGTCAAATTTACAGTTCAAGTTAAAAATTGAAACATTTTAAACGCGTTTATAACGTGGTGGCCCGTGCGTTTACCTTAGAGATTCGTGAGTCTACCGTGGGAACTCTTTTAACTCAGCGGGCAGGCAGCATCTCTGGAGAAAAGGAATGGGTGACGGGATGACATTTCCAAATTTCTCCAGCCCCATGTGTTCACTTTTTTCAACTTGCATCTGCCCTTTCTTGTGTATGACATTATTTGTATCTACAGTGCCTTGTGTCTTGGCAATTCATAATTCACACACACACAATGCTGGGGTAACTCACACACACACACAATGCTGGAGTCTCTCACACACACACACACACACACATAATGCTGGGGTAACTCACACACACACAATGCTGGGGTAACTCTCACACACACACACACACACACACACACACACACACACACACACAATGCTGGAGTCTCACATACACAAACACACACAATGCTGGGGTAACTCACACACACACAATGCTGGAGTCACACACACACACACACACAATGCTGGAGTCACACACACACACACACAATGCTGGAGTCACACACACACACAATGCTGGAGTCTCACACACACACGCGCACACACACACACACACACACAATGCTGGGGTAACTCTCACACACACTCAATGCTGGAGTGACACACACACACAATGCTGGGGTAACTCACACACACAATGCTGGGGTAACTCTCACACACACACACACACACAATGCTGGGGTAACTCACACACAATGCTGGAGTAACTCGCACACACACATACAATGCTGGGGTGACTTGCACACGCACACAATGCTGGGGTAACTCACACACACACGCACAATGCTGGGGTAACACACACACACACACACACACACACACACACACACACACACACACACACACGAACAATGCTGGAGTAACTCTCACACACACACAATTCTGGAGTAACTCAGCGGGACAGGCAGCATCTCCGGAGAGAAGGAATGATGATGTATCGGGTCGAGACCCTTCCCTAGACCACTTACCCAGAGATGCTGCCTGTCCCGCTGAGTTACTCCAGTATTTCATCTATCTTTAAACCAGCATCTGGACTTCCTTCCCACCTAATAACCAATGAGATTCCCCACTAAACTTCCATGTCCTCATTGTTTCCCTCTCTGTCTTCCCCAGACCTCGGCTGCAATGTCACCGCTGGCAAATCCGTTCATTCTCGTTCTACTGCACCCGCTCCTCGGTGAAGCGGCTAACTTCATTCAAAAAATTGGAATGTCACATTGGCGGGAAGCAGTAGAGTTGCTGCCTCACAGCGCCAGAGACCCGAGTCACACATGAAAGGGATAAGATGGTATAGTGTCTGAACTACATGAACTACACACATGAAAGGGATAAGACGGTATAGTGTCTGAAGAACCGACCCGAAACCTCACCTATTTCTTTTCTCCAGAGATGCTGCCTGAGCCGCTGTGTTACTCCAGCTTTTTGTGTCTATCTTCGGTGTAAACCAGCATCTGCAGTTCCCTTCCCACACAATATGAACGTCGGGTTTCTAATCTGATACACAATAGATAGGGCACCATCCTCGGGCCAACCTGGTGCCAGGCTGTAGGAAGCAGCTGCAGATGCTGCTTTAAACTGAAGATAGGCGCAAAATGCTGGAGTCACTCAGCGGGACAGGCTGCCATCGTCCATATTCTAGTGGCACTCAACACTTTGGTGTTCCCGTGCAGCTCTACACCAGAACAAAACACTGAAGAAGGGTCTCGACCCGAAATGTCACCCATTCCTTCCCTCCAGAGATGCTGCCTGTCCCGCTGAGTTATTCCAGTTGTTTTATTCTGGTGTAAAGCTGCACGGGAACACCAATGTGTTGAGTGTCACTAGAGTATGGTCGGCGGCTGCTGGATCACAAAGCTTTTCCACGTGGATCCCACTGAACATATGCAGATCTTATCGTTGCACGCTTATTGCAATCCCACGTAAAACTCATTCTCACAAAGTTCAATGCGAGGTGCCGCTGGCAATTCAAGCCTAGCCTGCCTTCCGAACATTGCACGCTATAGATACCAGAATGAGGACTGATTTACTCACTTTACCATTGCACCACAAGTCTCTGTTCATGTAGGTTTCTGTTATGTTTCATGTTGGCCGTATCGTGTTTTTTTTAATATCACTACCGTGAACTTTCCCAGAGCTTTGTGTATTTAAAACGCTTGCATTGTCAATAATTCGTACTTTTATTAACATAAAAAAGCTGATGCATATCTTGTAAGTCGAGTTAACTTAAAGGCCGCATTCCTTCTCAGCAGCAATTTAGATGAATTGTCCGGAATAGTTTCGCGAGGCTGGCTATCGGCGGTAAAGGGGAAACATGCTTCAGCGCATTTCAACTTATTGGCCGAGCCACAAAAAAAGAAGTTTCCTTTGTCAAAACGAACATCTGTCATAATGCTATAAATCTCATTTCAGATAGATGTTTAATCTTTCATGTTGCAACAGTCGCGCCAATCGCCGATCCTCTGCAAATGTCAGTCAGCGGTTAGTTGTCATTTCACTTGTTGCTTTCTCTCGTCTATTTTCTGACCGGCTATAAAAACAGGGCCAATTTATGTCCGCGGGGAATAATCAGCCCATTATCAAAAAGCCTTCATTCACGGTTGGCTCAAGAGTAAACAGGAGAGGAACTTGGTAACTCGGGAGAGGAACTTGCAACATCGCAGAAATGACATACCCGTGGGAACTCGGTTAAACACTTGAACCTAAACTTGTAATCTCGTACATAACCACGAGTCTGTTTTTTTTTCTTTCACTTGGGGTCACTCGTGGGTGGACTCGCACCGTGAGACAGGGCCATTACAGTTTTACGGAAGTCAATTAACCTACAAACTCACACGTCTTTAGAGTGTGGAAGAAAACCCGAGCACATGGGGAAAACCCACGCCATTGGGAGGTGTGTCGCTATCACTTGATAAGTTGGCCAGCACTCTCGTCATGAAATGTTTTTACTCTATGTAACTGTACAGGGAAATATTCTAAACCATTTTAAGAAGTATTAAAGACAGTTTTTCCAGGAAGGTCAGGTCCTTTACTCATTTCCTGCAACCAGTTATTTTAGTGACTGCATTTGGATATTTGGTAAACTTCTTAAATTCTTAGAAGCCTTTTGTATGACATGATTTTTTTTTTTGTTGATAATTCATAACATATTATGTTCATGGTATGACGATGCTACAAGTTGAAATGGAATAATAATCTGATAATTTTCAGGAAGTTGAATACAGCGTGTGTGTGTGTGTGTGTGTGTGTGTGTGTGTGTGTGTGTGTGTGTGTGTGTGTGTGTGTGTGTGTGTGTGTGTGTGTGTGTGTGTAGCAGCAGAGAGAGGAAGGAATTTGGAGTATTTTTGCATATGAAGAGGAAGTATTAATGTCCCTGTATTTGGTTTTAAAATCTTGGGCTGCTGAAAGCAACAATCATAGAATCATGGCATTCAGGCTGAATCTGTGGAATTCACTGCCATAGGCTGCCCTGGAGGCTAAGGCATTGGGTATTTTTAAGACGCAGATTGACAAATTCTTGATTAGCGAGGATGTCAGGGGTTATGGGGAGATGGCAGGAGAATGGGGTAGAAAGGGAAAGATAGATCAGCCATGACTGAATGGCAGAGGGGTAATTCTGCTCCTATAACTTAGGAACTTAGTAACATTTCCTTCATCTGCGCTTTCCCCTGGGGAGGACCTCAATATTGAACATGACATTTTCCATATCCTGCCAGATGAATCTTGATGATGACTGCAAAATAATGACAATATCTCCATGCTATAATTCATCTAACACACAAAGTCAGACTTACCTGATTCTTTAGTACTTTCTTTTCTGTAAAGAAAGAGAAAGAGGATTAACGTAAACTCTCAGCTATGATGATCTGAGCTTTTAACTCAATTAAAAATCAAGGGCGAGTCTCACCCCAGACATTCCCTCTTTTCCCCTCTCCCATCAGGCAAGATATACAGAAGTGTGGAAACGCACACCTCCAGATTCAGGGAAAGTTTTACCCAGCTGTTATCAGACAACTGAACCATCCTAACACCAACTAGAGAGCGGTCCTGACCTCCCATCTAACTCATTGGAGATCCACAGAATATCTTTAAATTGGATTTAATTATGCACTAAATGTTATTCCCTTCATCATGCACTGTGTATGTCTTGATTGTACTCGTGTGTAGTCTTTCTGCTGACTGCATAGCACATGACAAAATAGCCTGTCACTGTACCTCAGTTCATGTGACAATAATGTAAGCAAACCTAATTGTATTTGACAGGTTAATTAGAGGAGTTTATTGGTCTCCAATGTAGATTGGCACCAACACCAACATCATAGAAGAACCAATGTTTCCAACAAAACCTTTTCACTGTACCTCAGTACACATGACAATAGACTAACATATTATCACTTGCAAAGTTTTTTTTAAAATAAATCATCTTTTCCGAGTGGGTGTTTGGATCCGAGATGGTGGAGTTCTGGAGATGCATAAATCCAAAGTGCAATAAAAGAGGAAGATTTAAAGAGACAGCTGAAAAATACAGCAACTGCTGGAGGAGAGAATAACATTTAGAAAGGACATGAACATTGCTAGGGCAGCACAGCGGCAGAGCTGCTGCCTTAGTGTCAGTGCCCTGGTTCATTCCTGACTATGGGTGCTGTTTGTGTGCAGTTTTGATTGTTCCCCGTCCACAAAGAGGTGCAAATAGGTTTCAACCAAATGCCAGCATGCCGGATATTGTAAATGTCAGCAAACCTTCTCCTTGTAACTAATTTAGAGATATAGCATGGAAACAGGCCCTTCGGCCAACCGAGTTCACACTGGCCATTGATCATCCGTTCACACTAGTTCTATGTTATCCCAGTTTCTCGTCCACCCTGTGCATAGGAGGGTTTAAAAAAAAAAAAAAATTACGAGAGGCCAATTAACCTACAAACCCGTTCATCTTTGAGATGTGGGAGGAAACCGGAGCACCCGACAAAATCTATATGGCAACAGTGAGAATGTTCACACTGCATCTGAGATCAACAGATGTTCAACACAGACAGCGTCTGAGATCAGGATCTACCTGGGTCTCTAGCACAATGAGACAGCAACCCTATCAACTGTGCCACTTGAGTGTGATCTCAGTGAGAGAGAGTGAGAGAGAGGGAGAGTTATTTATCTATCTGTTTGTTTGTTTGTTTGGTTATTTATTTCCTTCCCCCCCACCCCCCACCGGCCCCACACAACATGAGCCGCATTTCCGAGATGCCCAGCATGTAGTTTCGTGTTGCGGGGAGACGCATACAGTACAGAATGCTCCTGCACATTCTGCACCTCCTTTCTTTCATCTTCCGTCTGGACACGCCATGGCGGTCCGTGTTACAGCCTGAAAGCGGGGGGCGGTCCCCAGTGGAAGTCTCTCTCTACAGGGAGTCTTCCCCCTTTATGTTGGGGACCTGGGGTGGAGAGTGTTGCCCAGAGCGGTGGCGTGTAATTAACATTTTGAGTCAGTTTACAGGCTCGCCAGCTGCCTGCAAGTTCTGCAGTGAGGAAGAGACCGTGTTCCACGTGTATATGGAGTGTGTGAGGTTGCTGCCCCTGTATGAATATCTGAAGGGGCTGCACCTCAAGTTTTGGCTGCATTTTAGTCCAACAATCCTGGTGTTTGGGCACAGGGCAGGGAGTGGGGAGGGCCAATCGAGGGGTGGGATCTCCCATGCCAAGATGGCCATTCGCGTGTGTCCAGGCAGCGGGCGGTCGATGTTCACATCAGAGTCGGCTGCCTGCCCCTCTTCCGGGCCCATGTCCGTGCTCATGTGTCCCTGGAGAGAGAACACGTGGTGTGCACGGAGACGCTGGAGGCCTTCCGTGAACTCTGGTCACCGCGTGAGGTCGAGCGCATTGTAAATAATGATTGCACCATTGTACTATAATGAGTTCTTGATGTATTGTAACCATTGAATGTTTATGTACTTTTGGTACATTGTAATATGCAATTGCTGAATAGTCCTTGGAAAGGAAAAAGTGTGCGAGGGAGAGACAAAACTGCCATGTGGTGTAAGAACACAGTAGTCATGGATATAGTTTAATCAGCACTCCCCTGAGTGAGTTCCCTCCTGTCGTTAACTAATGTTCTGAGTGATTTAGTTTGGCACTTTACCTTAATTTTTCAATTAAAAATAAAATGAACAAACTTTTGACTCAAAGTCAGGCGTATTGCCACTGGGGCAAGACTAAATTCAGTCGTTGTGCAGTTACTGTCCAAAGTCGTTGTCCAAAGTCACTGACCGTAGTGGCTGAACTCCGCGAGCCCGACATTCCCCAGCTACCCGCTTCCGCGGCAGGACCGGGGTTTCCCCACAGCCCGCTGCTGGTTCCCTCGTCGGCACCCGCGAAGCACCCGGCAGGAACCTCTGTGGAAAAAAGGGGTTCCTGCAGGACATCAAAAAACAGGTAAGAAATACTTACCTGGAGTTTAAACTTACCGCTGGCAGGAGCGACGTGCCTCCCAGACCGGTGCTTCACCAATGCGTGCGTCGTAATGACGCGCACTGCGGGCGATTGAGGTTCTTCACGGTCACTCACGTGACTCCGAAGTAAAATTAACAAACTTTTGACTCAAAGTCAGGTGTATTGCCACTGGGGCAAGACTAAATTCAGTCGTTGTGCAGTTAAAAGGCGGTACGGTTGCTGGCTTACGACACCGGAGACCCGGGATCGATCCTGACTACAGGTGCTGTCTGTACGGAGTTTGTACGTTCTCCCCATGGCCTACATGGGTTTTCTCCGAGATCTTTGGTTTCCTCCCACATGCCAGAAACGGACAGGATTGAAGGTAAATTGGCTTTGTATAAATATAAAATTGTCCCTAGGGTGTGTAGGATAGTGTTAATGTGCGGGGATCGCTGGTTGGTGCGGACTCGGTGGGCCGAAGGACCTGTTTCCGCGCTGCATCTCTAAACTAAAGTGCATTTGCAGGTATTATCTTCCTCTGTAACCAACATTGTTACTCTTGCATCTGGATTGTTCTTAAGATGATCAACAACTACTAACTGTGGGCGAAAATGGGGCTACTTTGAAATTTTGCTCTCTATCTATAAACTGTTCAAAATTCAGATTCTACAGTATTCCCAGATCCCATTATGCTGTTCACAATGATGTTGTTCCAGAACTATCTATTACAGGCTAATGTTTAGTTTAGGTTTAGTTTAGAGATACAGCATGGAAACAGCCCCATCATCCCATCATATCCATGCCAACCAACGATAACCCAAACGCTAGTTCTATGTTATCCCAGTTTTACATCCTACACACTAGGGGCCAATTTAAAGAAGCCAATTAATTTACAAACCTACACGAGGAGGAGTTTCCCACATTCCAATGACATCTCCATTCTAAAGGGCCTGTCCCACTCGGGCATCAGTTGTGCGTCACGCAGGTGGCACGCAAAGATTTTGTGAATCCCAGAATCTTGGGGCGCCATGCAAAACCGCACGTCACTGCCTACGTCACCACGCACCATGCGCGCAAAATGTGCACCACGCGCGCATCACGTAACCGTCACGACGTGTGACGCGTTAATGACATCGCGTAAATGATGTGCAAATGATGCCCAAGTGGAACAGGCCCTTTAAGGTGCCCTCTGGTCCTAGACTCTCCAATTAGTGGCAACATTCTCTCCATAGTCACTCTATCCAGGCCTTTCACTGTTCGGTAGGTTTCAATGAAGTCCCTTCCCCCTCATCCTTTTAAACTGTTTTGACAGGTTACTTTGCTTAACAAGCTTTTTCTACAATTTACAGCAAGGAAAACAGCTAGATGTGGCAAAGCTGGGAATTCTGGTGGATTGCAACAAAGCCTAATATCGCATTGGATTACTGATTTGGAAAGAAAGCCTCATTTTATTCATCTTCCATGTTCAATGGAGAGTCAGGCCCACTGCTGCAATATTCTGAATGAATGGAGCACATTTCATACACAACCTGTGCCAAAGCCCACATCCCTTTAGTTGTTTCTCAAGAAGTATTACATTTCCATTGTCATTTACGGTCATTTTTGCAATCTACGTTTATAGGTTGGTGTGGAATATGTAACTGTGACGTATGGTTGATGTGTTAATACTTGCATGGTTCAGTTCCACAGATGAATAAATCAGCTGTGCCTATTTTGTTTTTTACTGAAATGTTCCCTGAAATATATATTCAATATGCAAATCCTTTCATGGTATGGAAAGCAAGAAGATATTTTGTTTATGAAAATGGTAAAAAAAATTACTTGGTCCATCTAATCTTTATGATGGTGGAGAGCCACAATATTGGAGCCTGGGAACTAGATGCCAGGTGAGGATGTCAGTGGCGGCACAGAGGCACAGCTGGTAGAGTTGCTGCCTCACAGCATCAGAGACCAGGGCTCAATCCTGACGATGGTCAGTGCCGATATCGAGTTTCTACGCTCTCCCCATGACCACGTGGGCTTTCTCCGGGTGCTCCGATTTCCTTCCACACTTCAAAAACATGCAGGTTTGTAATTTACTTGGCTTCGGTAAAAATTATAAATTGTCCCTAGTGTGAAGGACTGAGCCAAGTGTCCAGTGATCGCTGGTCAGCGCAGACTTGGAGGGCCAAAGAGCCTGTTTCCACGCTGTATCTCTAAAGTAAACTAAATATTAATAGACAAAGTGGAGGCACAAGGAACTGCAGATGCTGGTTTACCAAAAAAGACACAATGTGCTGGAGAAACTCAATGGGTCAGGCAACATTTCTCGAAAATATCCATCCATGTTCTTCAGAGATGCTGCCAGACCTGCTGAGTTACTTCAGCCCGAGCTTGTGTCATTTTGTATCTTTAACAGGCAAAGTCTTATTTAAGAAACTGAAGTAGACTGGAAAGCCATATTCAGTAGTGATGCTTCAAAAACCAGACATGGATGTACAATAGTGCAAGGGGCCAAAACAAGGAAGTCCTGATGAAGTCATTAAGACATTGGCTCAGCCACAACCAGCATTACGCAACCTTTTCTGAGCACCATAGTTTGGAAATGAGGTGAAGGTTTTGTAGAAAGAACAGAAGAGGTTTACCAAAATAATTCCATGGAAGCGGAATTTTAGTGACATGGATAGATCAGAGTATTTTCCATTGAACAGAAGAGATTGCAAGGAGATCTGATAGAAGTTTTCACAATATTGAAGTGATCAGACAGTGCAGATTAGAATCAAAGAGGCATATTGCATGGAAACAAGACCTTTGACCCCACTTGCCCATGGCGACCATCTACCCAAGTCTCACCTGCTTGCATTCGGCCCATATCATTCTAAACCTAGCCTATCAATGTGCAGATTTTGTAAAAAAAAAAAAGGTTCCTCTTGGGTCAAGAACTGGGACATAGAATAAAATGACTGGCAAAAGAGCCAAAAAGGGACACAAGATAAAACTTACTTTACACATTCAGTGTTTAGGGTGTGGACCTGCACTGCTTTAGGTAGAAGTAGAGGCAAATTCAAATGTAACCTTTAATGGAAATCTAAATAACAAACTGAAATAATTCTCAGAGCCAAGGAGAGTGAAGGAAGCTGGACTGAACTTGGTTTATTTAGAGATTGCAGCATGAAAACAGGTTCTTTGGCCTACTGAGTCCACACCAACCATCGATCACCCATACACCAGTTCTGTTATCCCACTTTCGCATCGTACACACTAGGGGCAATGTACAGAAGCCAATTAACCTACCAACCTGCACGTCTTTGGAATGTGAAAGGAAACCGGAGCACCTGGAGAAAATCTATGGGAGAAATCTATGTGAAAATCACAGGGAGAACATACAAACTCTGCACTGACAGCATCCATAGTCAGGATTGAACCAGGGTCTCTGGCACTGCAGCATTGTGCCACCCTCTTACTTAAAAATATAAATGGAAAATGCGAGAAACCAGTCAACAGATTGGGTAACACCTGTGGAAAGAGATACTTCTGGCCGTAAACACTAATTGCATTCACATTAATGAGCTTGGAACCCTCCACTTGGAATCTACCTACAATGTTGCCCATCATAGTTTGAAAAATCTTTGGTAAGGTATTTTTGAATCTGACTATAGACCTCATGTATATTATGTTAAATATTACTGACTATCGTCCACATTCAATCAAGCAATGCATGTGGCAGATGGAAAGGATTTAAAGGGTTTTGTTTAGTGATACGGCTTGGAAACTACCCCATCGGCCCACCAAGTCCACTCCGACCATCGATCTCCTGGGATCTGGGGTTAAAAGCAGGCAAAGGTCAACTTGGTCAACATGGACAAGGTGGGCAGAAGGGCCTGTTTCTATGCTGAGTACTACGACTCTAAGCTAGTAAGTGATGTAGATCACTGTTTATACAAATCAAATTTACGAAGTTAAAGCCACAAGTACCAAAGATGAAAATCTATATTTAATCAGTATTCAACAGCTACACAAACCCAATGTAAAGCATTGAAGAAAATTATCTGTGCAGCAAGAAATAATTATTCTTAGGATTAAACTATTGACAAGGAGATAAACAAGAATACAGTCAATAAAAACGTGAAAGCAATTGTAAAGGCAACAAAACTTGAAAATACTGCAGAATTTACGTTATGCTTATGTATGATCTTGCACGGCATTAGACTTTTGAGTGCTGAAGTTTTTAACTGATCAGTGAAGAAGGAATCAGGACAAAGAAAGGCAAATAGCAGGGACATTGAAGAAAATCTTGGAAGCAACCCTTCCATGGGTCACCGTGCTGAAATACCTACCACAAAACTTGTGGAATACTTCAATTTAGGGAGTACGAGCTGTAATCAGTTATGTAATGAGTGATGATCAAGTTATTTTGTGGTGTTACGTTGAGAAATAGGGAGAGAAACTCTGCTCGAAGTGAGAGAGATGCATTGAGGATGGACTCTGCGATAACTATGTTTCTTCCATTCATATTGATCCAGAAGTTCAAGCCATTGCGTTCAAAGCATTCAACCCAAGAGGAACTATTTATTTCTGCACATATACACCTCTTCAGAGCTTTACAGTGTTTTTGTGGCTAATTGTGAACTATCATAGGATAATTCAGAGACATGGTATTGAAACTGAAGATGAAGCTCAATGCACAAAAACATATTAATTAATGTGTTTAAAATAGAAATTAAAATAATGTATTGAATGAGGCAAGTGTTCCAGTTACAACATGAGATTATATAATAACTGGAAACTGGCAAAATATTGGATTTGATCTATTTTTGATGCTCTGAACTCTGATTATGTTTGGTGTTGATGCAAAACAAGGTCTGCCACAAATCAAAATCATGCCATTCATTAAAGAGTGTTTGCAGTAGCATTGGGATGTTTTACAACCAGAAAGAAACATGGAAGTAGGCCCTCAGCAGTTCCACTGGAACATGGCTACTGAATCCCGACTGCACAGCAAGCACACGTCAACTCTGTATAAGTGTAGAAACAAAGAACTGCAGATGCTGGTTAATACACATAATGGCACGGTGCTGGAGTAACTCAGCAGGTCAGGCAGCATTGGGTCAAGACCAGTCTTAAGAAGGGTCTCGACCCGAACCTATCCATGTTCTCTAGGGATGCTGCCTGACCCACTGGGTTACTCCAGCACTTTGTGTCCTGTAGCTCTGTATGAATCCTGACAATGAGTTTCTATGAACTCTTTGGTGGGGTGGGGGTTGCACTGGTTTTGTAGTTATTAATTTATTGAATTGTTGTTTATTTTATATTACCACTGTTTACATAGCTGTTACGCTGCTGCAAGAATTACATTGTTCCACTGTTGATGCATGTGATGATTAAACACTCTTGACTTCAAGGCCCACACACACTCCCATAGCAACTGAACAGCAGCAGGCACAGGGTCTCTGGTTACGGAAGAACTGATTCATGAAAAATCTGACGCCAAGTGCTGGAGTAACTCAGCGAGTCAGGCAGCGTCCCTGGAGTACATGGTTAGGTGACGTTTCACGTCAGGACCCTTATTCAGGCCGATTGTAGTGGGGGGGGGGGGGGGGGGGGGGGTTGGGAGAGTTGGAAGAGAGGTGGGAGCAAATGAAAATCAGGCAAGTAATAGGTGGAAAAAATACACAAAGGGCTGGAGTAACTCAGAGGGTCAGGCGGCATCCCTAGTAGACGTGGATTTAATGAAAATTCTCCCGGATTCTGCGCTTGGGTAGAATACTCAAATCTCTTCACCAGGAAGCAATGCTGAGATCACCCTGTACTCTGGTCTAGCCAGTGGTCCGAGAGGTGGTCTTGTGTCCTGGTTCAGTCTGTTAATGCCCCCTGCCTCACAAGGACACTTATTCACCTCATACCACAGCAAACTATTATACCCCGACCCAAAGCCAGCACTGCTCACTCAATTGGCCTTGGACTGGACTCTAAAAGCAAGAGCTTCCGGTAGATCACAAAGGAAAACTGCATACTCAAAGCTAAAGAGACCAGCAAACTGAAACCACAAAGGGTTTTTACCATAGCAGAGCGGTAGAACATCAAAAGCCTCCTTAAAGGTGTGAAAGCAGAAAGAGCCCGAGCTGCATTGTACTTTGTTACTTTTCATTAATGTATTACCTGACTTGTCTTTGTCACCATGCACATCTTAAATCACTGGCACAGTTGAAGTGTATTCTTAAATAGGGTAAAAGGACACAAAGTTCTGGAGTAACTCAGCAGGTCAGGCAGCATCTCTGGAGAACATGGATAGATGATGTTTCGGGTCGGGACCCTTCTTCAGCATGATTGTAGTGGGGGGGGGGGGGAGAGAGAAAGCTGGAATAGACATAGGAGCAAGACAAAGTCTGGCACGTGATAGGTCGAAAAAACACGCAAAAATAGGGCTGGAGTAACTCAGTGGGTCAGGAAGCATCTCTGGAAAACACGGATTGGTGACATTTCAGGTTGGGACCCTTCTTCAGACTGATTGTTGGGTTGGGGGGGGGTGGTGAAAACAAAGCTGGGTGAGAAGAGAGAGGCAGCACAAAGTGTGGCAGATAACACGTGGACACAGGCAAAGGGCGTTTTCATAGGCAGATGGTTGGAACAAAGGCCAGAGATTAAAACAGAGATTAGGGTGTACGGTTGACCAATTTGTAGAGCTGCTGCCTCACAACTGCAGTGACCCAGATTCGCTTCAATCCAGTGCTGCCTGGGTGAAGATCTGGATATCTCCTGCACGTATGGACCTTCCTTAGTTGCGCTCAAAAGTGGTGCCGAGTCCCCTGCTTGAATGGCTACGACACATTTTGGTGAAGATTCTGTCAGAGTTATTATCGAGTGTGGAGCTACAGAATTAGGCACTAGGTACAGAAGTGTGAAAACACATACCTCCAGATTCAGGGACAGTTTCCTCCCAACTGTTATCAGACAACCAAACCATCCTCACAAAATAGAGAGCGGTCCCGACCTACCAACTATCTCATTGGAGATGCTCGGACTATCTTTAAACCATAATCCACTGGACCTTATTTTGCGCTCAATGTTATTCCCTTATCCGTACACAGTGAATGACTTGATTGTAATCATGTAGAGACTGGAGACCACGCAACAAAAACAAAGCTTTTCAATGTACCTCTGTATACATGACAATAAACTAAACTCAACTCTGCATAGCGTTAGCTTCATGCTAGAGTGGCATAATGTAACCATGTTGTTCAACAAAGCCTGATAATGATCTTCTAGGTCAAGGATTCTTCTGGGCTCAACGTTACACCTCTCTATAGCAGGGAAAGTATCCAGATTGTATATGCTAAACCAATAATGATCCAGAATTATGGAGATATTTACATGGATGTTGCTAGAGTGGCATAATGTAACCATGTTGTTCAACAAAGCCTGATAATGATCTTCTAGGTCAAGGATTCTTCTGGGCTCAAAGTTACACCTCTCTATAGCAGGGAAAGTATCCAGATTGTATCTGCTAAACCAATAATGATCCAGAATTATGGAGATATTTACATGGATGTTGCCATGACTCGAGGGTCAGAGCTAAAAGTAGAGGTTGAGCAGGCTATTCTTGGAGCACAGGAGGATGAGAGGTGATCTTACAGAGATCACTGAACCAGGCCGCTGCCACCGCTGGAGCACCGCAGCTCCGAACCAGGCCGCCGCTGGAGCACCGCAGCTCTAAGCGGGCCGCCCGCGAAGCCGCCGGAGCACCGCAAGCTCCGAACAGGCAGCCGCCGCCGCCAGAGCACCACAGCTCCGAACCAGGCCGCCGCCGCTGCTGGAGCACCGCAGATCCAAACCAGGCCGCCACCGCCGCTGGAGCACCGCAGCTCTAAGCGGGCTGCCGCTCCGGAGCACCGCAGCTCTAAGCGGGCCGCCGCCGCTGGAGCACCGCAGCTCCGAACCAGGCAGCCGCACTTCAGCTCTAAGCGGGCCGCCGATCATAGCTGCTGACCTGCTTAGGTTCCCAGTGCTGAACACTCCCCTGGTCCCAGCTTTGACAACTCCCCTGGTACTGCACACCTAGTACTATTCCAGACCTTGACTCTAGATGCACACTTGGCCTTGCTCCTAGCCCCTCTGCACTAACAATATATCTATCCCTCACATAAAGCCCCACATCTGATCCCCTGGACTTAACCTATTACGTTCAAATCCACATGTGCTTATCTAATGCAGTAATCTTTTATGGGGCACTTCACAGACCAAATTATCTATAACAAAATTTGCTACACCCATTGGCTTCCTTGTTATCTAACATGTTAATTACTTTGTCAAATAAGTCATCAATTGGTTGAACACAATTTATCATCCATAAAATTATACTCACTCAGCTGTAAGTATTCTGTTACCATTTCTTTCATTTTCCTAACAAACTGTCCTGAAGTCATTTTCACCCCAAATATTTTCAGTATTTTGCTGTCTTCCTCTCAGCTGGGACTTTTCCGAAATGCAAAATCCAATAACTACATATTTAAGCAATATTATTCTATTAAATGTGATCTTGAAAGTACATAATATTTTCTGTGGTATTCATAACACAACAATGATAAAAATATTTTGTTTTGATTGCACCTACCAACATGCATACATTATTATATTACAGTTAATATGTACCGAGGGCAAATTTTTGTTCCAATGCTCCCCATTCCCAATTATTTTTACATCGAAGTGATTGAAATCCAAGTGAAGTTTAAATGGCATCATAAAAGTCAAACCTCCGGAATGGATGATATTCATTACGTGGTTGGTTGGGGTCAGTATCAGTACAATTAGTATATTAAACTTTAAATCTTCAAATGTCGTGGTTCAAGTTAAAACTAAAGACAAATAATAATCTCCTCACACATTCTCCTGCAAGTATCTCTGTCACTCCTTTAAAACATTCCCCTTCTTTGAACAAGCTCTTAAATATCGCATCTGAATCAGTTTCCATCTGATTACAGTCCTTGAGAATGTTCATCTATGTGTTCAATTAATAAAACAATGAGATTGGGTACATTTCTATTCAACCTGTCAAAGGAATTGGGGGGTGGGGTTAAGAAATAGTCAGTGAGGTAAACAAACATAATATTTGAGTGGCAAATGACAATAGTGCTACCTTCCCAATACTTAACTGAAGGAAATAATGGGTTACCGGGGCTGTATGTTGTGACAGACAACCTGACACCTTGCATGTCATTTTAATATTACACTTATCCCATCCCCCTGGATATTCCAGATTAATAAATTAAGGTTTTGTTAATTAATTACAAATCAAGCTAATGACAAATCAATATCATTAGCCAACTCCGAAACATGAAGCGCTGAGCATTGGGATCCAGACATCACGGACAACTGGCCTCAGTTCCCCGCTCACATCTGGCAGTGTTCTCCGTCTGAACCAGGGGCCGTGGAGCGTATTTGAAAGTGGGGAGGCTGAGCGATCACTGATCACTGGCCTTGGGGGTACCCGGAGAGGGAGTGGAAATGGGATGTCACCCTCCCAGGGTAGGAACCTTTTGAAATTTGATGTATTAAAATCGTGTTTTAGTGCATTGTAGAAGTATGATTTCAATGTTTTTTGTATTAATCATTTTTAAGAGGTAACTTTTTAAGGGGTAACTTTTTCCACACAAACGGTGGTGGGTGTATGGAACAAGCTGCCAGAGGAGGTAGTTGAGGCAGGGACCATCCCAACATTTAAGAAACATTAGACTGATACATGGATAGGGCAGCTTTGGAGGTTAAGACCAAAAGCAGGTAGCGTAGCTGGGACATTTTGGCAGGTGTGGGCAAGTTGCCCCGAAGGGCCTGTTTTCACAATGTATCACTCTGCGACTACATTATACCTCCACCTTGCATGAATGCTTCAAAATCAAGTGATTGAGTTTTATTGCCATATACTCAAGCATAGAAAATAGGTGCAGGAATAGGCCATTCGGCCCTTCGACCCAGCACTGCCATTCAATATGATCATGGCTATTCATCTAAAATCAGTACCTCTTTCCGGGTTTTATCCCCATATCCCTTGATTTTATTAGCCTCAATAACTAAATGTAACTCTTAAAAACATCCAGTGAATTGGCCTGCACTGCCTTCTGTGGCAGAGAATTCCACAAATTCACAACTCTCTGTGTGAAGAAAGTTTGTCTTCATCTCAGTCCTAACTGGCCTACCCTTTATTCTTAAACTGTGACCCCTGGTTCTGAACTCCCCCAACATTGGGAACATTTTTCCTGCAGTTACATTAAGTGAAAATCTAGCAGACAAGCAGGATGCTTTCTCCAACCACTCCCATTTGAAGTCCACTATCTTCCACCGTTTCTACCCAGTGCTTGGTACTTACTTCCAGCAGCCACTGGTTGTCCTCCAGGATGCACCGAGCCGCAGCGTGATCCATGCCGGTCACCTGGGCGAATTTGGCACAGAGACTCTCACGGCAGCGGCGCAACACTTCCGATGCCTCCGACGGCCCGGGACTCTTACACTGAGGCTGCTCCATGGCCGGAGCTGCAGTGAGCGACTTGCCAGCCCAGCAAACACTCACCAGCCCAGCAAACACTCAACATCCCCGCTCCCGCTGCTACTTCTGCTTCCAACTCCCATGGCCCATGCAGTTGATATTAGTTTTGTAATTTCGTTGATCACAGAATTTCTCACGACAGAGCGTGAGAAATTTGTGATCTGCATGAGAATTTGGCAAAATGCGTGATTCTCAAGCTCAATGCAAGGGAGTTGGCAGCCCTGCCTCTATAATCCCCCTATCTCCCCCCTCTCCCTCCCACCTCACTCTCCCCATCTCTTCCACTCTCTTTCCTCTCATCCCCCTATCTCCCCCGTGCTCCCCCCTCTTCTCTCTCCCCCTCCCATTCTCTCTCTCCCCCACCTCACTCTCCCCCTCCCTCTCCCCCCTCTCGACCTCTCTCTTCCACCCTCCTCTCTTCCCCCCCCATCTCTCTTCGCCTCTTTTCCCCCCCCTCTCTATCTCCCCCTCTCCCCCCCTCCCCCCCCCCCCCCCCCCATTTCTCCCTCCCACCTCACTTGCTCTCTCTACCCTCTCTCCCCCCTCTTCTCCTGTCTCTATCCCCTCTTTCTCTTTGCCCCCTCTCACTCTTTCTCCCTACCCCCCCCCTCCCTCTTTTACTACCCCTCTCTCCCCATTCTCTCTTCCTCTCTCACCCCCCCCCCCATCTCCTTTTCCCTCTCTCCGCCCCCTTCGGAACAGAGAACCCTCACGGCAGCGATGTAAAACGCTTCCGACGGCCCGGGACTCTTGCACTGGGGCTGCTCCATGGCCGGAGCTGCAGCGAGCGACTCGCCAGCCCTGCAAACACTCGCCAGCCTGGCAAACAGCCGCCGGCCCGGCAAACACACTCGCCAGCCCCGGCTTCCCGCATCAGTCCCCGCCGCTCCACCCCTCCCTCAGCCCCAGCTCTCCAACACCCGCGGACCATGCAGTTTATATGAGTTTTTAAATTTTTGTTGATCACAGAATTTCTCACGACAGAGCGTGAGAAATTTGTGTTCAGCGTGAGGACGTGAGAATTTCCCAAAATGTGTTATTCTCACACTCAAAGCGTGAGAGTTGGGAGCTCTGTCGTTATGGACATTGTAGGTTAAAAGGACAGTTCCTGTGCTGTGCTGTGATGTGTCATGTTCTCCGTTCTGAAACAAATGCTATAATTACAATAACTGCTTTATGACTCGCATGCAACAGGATTTTACAGAATTTCAAAGGCATACGCAAAAAAGCTTGTGTAGTGGTTACCGACAATTTGACAACCACCACACATCCTGCTTGTATCTTCAAGATGTTGTCTTCATGGTTTAGTTTGAAGTTGCAAAGTAAAAGGCAGAGTCTCTCAAAAATAGTAGTGCCCAAGACTATTATGAAGTGTCATTTTCAATACATTGCTGTGTTTAATATTTAATTTTTTTTTTAAAAAGGTACAAATTTTATGTATAAAGTAAATATATGAAATAATTCTTCATATGTCACCACCTTCAATTCAAACTATGTCACTCTGTAACATGGCACCACTTTTTTTTACATTCCTTTCTTCAGCAAGTGCTGTGTGCGGCCCAGTTGCGCAGCGGTAGAGCTGCTGCCTTACAGCGCCAGAGACCTGGCTTTGATCCTGACTAATCAAGAACCTACCAATATCCACTTTAAAAATAGCAAACATTTTGGCATCCACAGCTGTCTGTGGCAAATGAGTTCCACAGATTCACCACCTTCTAGCTAAAGAAATTCCTCTGCATCTCCATTCCAAAGGTACGCCCTTTAATTCAGAGGCTATGCCCACTGATCCTAGACTCTCCCATTACTGGAAACATGCTTTCCACATCCGCTCTATCCACGTAAATGAAATCAGATAATATTACACATAATTACAATCAATTATAATAGGTAGAGCAAAGGAAAAGATGCAAAGTGCAGAATACGGTTCTCAGCATTGTCGCGCAACAGGTCCACAGACAAAGCCCAATGTCTGCAATGGGATAGACGTTTTGGATAGACAAGAGGATGTCTTTCACTGAGGTGATAGTTTAGTTTAGAGATACAGTGTGGAAATAGACCCATCGGCCTATTGAATCCACGCCGACCAGCGATCCCCGCACATGAACACACTCGGGACAATTTACAATTTTACCAAGCAAATTAACCTATAAACCCGAGATAGACACAAAATGTTGGAGACACAAAATGTTGGAGTAACTCAGTGGGTCAGGCAGCATCTCTGGAGAAAATGGATAGGTGACGTTTTGGATCGAGACCCTTCCTCAGACTGAAGAAGGGTCTCGACCAGAAACGACACCTATCTATTTTATCCAGAGATGCTGCCTGATGCAATTTTGTGTCTATCTTTAACATTGAATGTGTGTGAATGGGTATCAATGGTCGGTGTGGACTTGATGGGCCAAAGGGCCTGTTTCCATGCTACATCTCCAAACTAGAATGTGATGGCTGACAGTATGTTTGAGCCAATGACGATATCATCAATGCACAGGTATTCCTAGACAGGAAAATATCAATGCCTGGGGCTACTGCCTCTTTTTCACCAACATCCTTCCTGATGGAGTTAGTAACGGCCGCAATACAACATGCAAATCAGAGAAGAGAGTAAAATCTTGCCTAACTCAATGTTTGATCAGAAACATTTACATATTGACAGGACAACTACTGTACACAACAAACAAACACTTACCTGTGAATGTCATTCTGTAACTAAATGTCAGCATTGCAACTACAGAATCAGTTCACTGGCTGTACTTGTGTGATCCATTTGAATATTTTAATGGCCTCAGGAGGAAGTTAAATCAGACCACTTTTGGGGTGGTAGATTGCAACCTTCACGTGGTCCGCCCTGTTTCGACTAATGCAATCAACTCAACGTGCACAAACGGAAGATCAAATAGAACAAGTTGTCCTACAACTTTGGGCTGTGCACGCCACACGCAAGAAGAAGAAGAACACTTTCAAAAGGGCACAACAAACACACTCATTGGGTCACAAAGTGCTTAAAGGGTCTGTCCCACTTAGGTGATTTTTTTCGGCGACTACGGGCGACTAGGCAGTCGCCACATGGTCGCGGGGTGACGCCTGTATGGTCGTGAGTTGTCTCCTCAAGTCGCCTAAAGAGACGTAACTTTGTTCTTGTCACCGCTGGATTTTGAAATGTTCGTAACCTTTTGGCGACTGTGCGAGTTGGCCCACGAGTGACCCGAGTTTTCACTCGTGGTGATCACGTAGCGGGAAACGTCGGAACTCGCACGAGCAACTTATCGACTCGTGGCGCTAACGGCAAGGTACTCGGGAAACTTGTTAACTCGTGAAAAAAATCAAACATGTTTGATTTTTTCCACGAGTCAAATTAACTGTTCAAGTGTAAAATGGAAACATTTTTAACTCGTTGTAATAACGTAGTGGCCCCCGTGCGTTTATCTTAGTGTCTCGTGAGTGTACCGTGGGAACTTTAATAATCTGTTCTTTTGCTCGTAAGACTGAACCAAAGATAGAACACAAAATGCTGGAGTTTATAACTCAGCGGACCAGGCAGCATCTCTGGAGAGAAGGAATAGAGTTGAGACCCTTCTTCAGACTTTCCTTCGCTCCAGAGATGCAGCCTGTCCCGCAGAGTTACTCCAGCATTTCGTGTCTATCTTCGGCCTTTCTGCCACTTGTCCCCGTGGCTTCACTCTGTCTCAATGAATGGCTTAAAGACCTGCCGAAGGGGCAAGTCTGGGGTGGTGGGTGGGATGTGTCCACGTGTGATGCTCCATCCACCCCCCCGGGCCGAGAGTGTGGGATTGGGAAGGAACTGCAGATGCTGGTTCACACCGGAGATAGACACACACAATGCTGGAGTAACTCGGCGGGACAGGCAGCATCTCTGGAGCGAAGGAATGGGTGGCATTTCGGGCAAGTCTGAAGAAGGGTCTCGACTCTATTCCTTCTCTCCAGAGATGCTGCCATGTCCGCTGAGTTGTGTGTGTGTGTCTCTCTCCCTCTCTGTCTATCTGTGTGTATCTGTGTGTGTGTCTGCTGTCGGGTCCCGGTGGCCGCTCAAAGTCACCCGAGCTGCTTGATTCCTCTGAAGTGGTGCCAGCTGCTGTCTGTGTGTGTGTGTGTGTGTGTGTGTGTGTGTGTCTCTCTCTCCCTCTCTGTCTATCTGTGTGTGTGTGTGTGTGTGTGTGTGTGTGTGTGTGTGTGTGTGTGTGTGTGTGTGTGTGTGTGTGTGTGTCTCTCTCCCTCTCTGTCTATCTGTGTGTGTGTGTGTGGTGTGTGTGTGTGTGTGTGTGTGTGTGTGTGTGTGTCTCTCTCTCCCTCTCTGTCCTATCTGTGTGTGTGTGTGTGTGTGTGTGTGTGTGTGTGTGTGTGTGTGTGTGTGTGTGTGTGTGTGTGTGTGTGTTGTGTGTGTGTGGTGTGTGTGTGTGTGTACTGTCGGGTCCTGGCGGCCGCTCAGTCACCCGCGCTGCTTAATTCCTCTGAAGTGGTGACCAGCTGCTGTCTGTGTGTATCTCTATCTGTGTGTGTGTGTGTGTGTGTGTGTGTGTGTGTGTGTGTGTGTGTGTGTGTGTGTGTGTGTTGTGTGTGTGTGTGTGTGTGTGTGTGTGTGTGTCTCTCTCTCTCCCTCTCTGTCTATCTCTGTGTGTGTGTGTGTGTGTGTGTACTGTCGGGTCCTGGCGGCGCTCAGTCACCCGCGCTGCTTTAATTCCTCTGAAGTGGTGGCCAGCTGCTGTCTGTGTGTATCTCTCTGTGTGTGTGTGTGTGTGTGTGTGTGTGTGTGTGTGTGTGTGTGTGTGTGTGTGTGTGTGTGTGTGTGTGTCTCTCTCTCCCTCTCTGTCTATCTGTGTGTGTGTGTGTGTGTGTGTGTGTGTGTGTACTGTCGGGTCCTGGCGGCCGCTCAGTCACCCGCGCTGCTTAATTCCTCTGAAGTGGTGGCCAGCTGCTGTCTGTGTGTATCTCTCTCTCTCTCTGTGTGTGTGTGTGTGTGTGTGTGTGTGTGTGTGTGTGTGTGTGTGGTGTGTGTGTGTGTGTGTGTGTGTGTGGTGTGTGTGTGTGTGTGTGTGTGTGTGTGTGTGTGGTGTGTGGTGTGTGTGTGTGTGTGTGTGTGTGTGTGTGTGTGTGTCTGCTGTCGGGTCCCAACGGCCGCTCAATGTAACAGTCACCCGGGCTGCTTCCTTTTTTAAAATTATTTAAAATAGAATCCATTGCAAAAAAGTATTTAAAAACATAAAAAACAAGAAATGCTTGGTAGAATGGCGCATTTTCCCATTGAAGGTCATATCAATAGATGCTTGGCCGCGCTGAAATAACTAACCAAAACCACAGGATGGAGATGTATTTTAACATTGTTGCTTTATTAAACCATACCTTCATTCACGGTTGGCTCAAGAGTAACGGGAGAGGAACTTGCTAACTCGGGAGAGGAACTTGCTAACTCGGGAGAGGAACTTGCAACATCGCAGCAATTACATACCCGTGGGGAACTCGGGCCACACACATGATCATACAACTTGCAGTCTCCGGGCAGCCACGAGTCTAATCACTCGGGGTACCTCGTGGGTCAACTCGCACAGTGAGACAGGGGCATAACCTTTTGGCGACTGTGGGCTTGACGTAGCTCGTCTTCACCTGTAGTAGGTGCCGGTTGGCACAAGGATGATACAGGTTGTCGCCAGGTAACGTAGGTTGTCTCCAGGTGATGACCGGTGAATTCCATTGGTGACTACTTACGTCAACCGGCGACAGGTACCGGCGACTGAGTTGTCTTCAGTTGTCACCGACGGAGTCGTAGCTTGTTGCGGGTGGACGTAGGTTGACTTCGGTTGTCGTAGGTTGTCGCCTGTGTGGTCGTAGGTTGTCGTAGGTGTGTCTTGGACGTCCTAAGTCACGAAGAATTGGATCGCTGGTTGTCGTAGCTTGAGGTCGATTAGGTGGTAGGTTGTCGTAGACATTGTCGTGGGGGGGGTCCAGTCGCCAATTTTTCGGTGACCTGCTACGACTGTGACTGTCGCCGGCAGTTGCCGAAAAAAATCGCCTAAGTGGGACAGGCCCTTAAATAACTCAGCGGGTTGGGCAGCATCACTGGAGAACATGAATAGGTGACGTTTTGGAAAAAGGGTCTCAAACCGAAACGTCACATATCCATGTTCTCCAGAGATGCTGCCAGACCTGCTGAGTTACTCCAGCGCTTTGTGCCCTCTTGTGTATTAACCTGTATCTGCTGTTTTTTGCCTTGACCAACACACTCATTATACACATTCAGGAATTGGCAGGTTCCTCAACATTTGCTTTCGAACAACAGTGAAGCAATAAGATTAATGCCACTGGCGATACACTTAAAATGCTGGAGTAACTCCATGGGTCAAGCAGCATCTCAGCAGAAAAGGAATGTGCCGTTTTGTGTCGATACCCTTTTCTATACTGAGTGTCAAGGCAGAAGGTAACTAGAGGTATGAAAAGGTTCAGAACCACAGTATAGTGCACTAAGGTCTGGAATTATTTTGCAATCACTGCAGGTGATGCTTCAGACAAAATTAAACCCTCTGTTTCCAAACCAACCGTCTTTTCTGTGTACTTTTGTACACAAATGCACAAATCAGAATGAACCACGGCCAAACATGCAACAAAACCATAACTTTAAATGTTCTCAGATAAGCCAAATGGAAAGATGCTTCATGGTATATCACCTCCATTTTGTAAACTGGACAATTAAGTCAAAGCCTGACTTTGTGCACCTTAGTTTAGTTTATACATTTCTGCTGATTTTCATATTTGCCGTTGTTCCAACAGAGAGCAGTTCGATGATCACCACTTAACATAAAAAATAATATTGAGAGAGGAAGGAACGGGAACCGCAGACCAAGTGCGCCTTGACTGCTGTGCAACTGAGCTGAAGTAATGGACCACAGATGCGAGAGGTCAGGTGCAGGGAAACTAGGAGATAAGATTACTGGAATAAGAAAAGGAAATGTTTTTAAAATCGATGCATTATTGTTTTATTTAAATATAGTACTAACATAATTTGCTGTTCTTGAAACATTGACACACATTGCGTTGCAGTGGTGGAGTTGCAGTCTCAGGGTGCCAGAGACCCTGGTTTGATCCTAATCTTGGGTGCCGTCAGCGTGGTGTTTGCACGATCTCCCTGTGAACGCATGGGTTTACTTCGGATGCCCTGGTTTTCTCCCTCTTTCCAAAGGCGTGCGGGTTTGTAGGTTAATTGGCCTCTGTAATTTCCCCTCGTGTGGCGGATGTGAAAGTGGGATAACATGGAACTAGTGTGCGGGTGATGGCTGGCCGGCATGGACGTGCTGGGCCGAAGCGCCAGTTTCCACATTGTAACTATTAAATTAAACATCGATATCTTTTGGAATAACGTGACTTTACCCAATTGTTAGAAAAATCCCTTTGGTGCACTAAAGTTCAAGAATCAAAAGTGCTTAATTGTCATATGCAACAAGAACAGAACACAACAAAATGTTTACTTGCTGCATCTATACAGGCCCATTAAAGGAATAACATAGAAACATAGAAATTAGGTGCAGGAGTAGGCCATTCAGCCCTTCGAGCCTGCACCGCCATTCAATATGATCATGGCTGATCATTCAACTCAGTATCCCGTACCTGCCTTCTCTCCATACCCTCTGATCCCCTTAGCCACAAGGGCCACATCCAACTCACTCTTAAATATAGCCAATGAACTGGCCTCAACTACCCTCTGTGGCAGAGAGTTCCAGAGACTCACCACTCTCTGTGTGAAGAAAGTCTTTCTCATCTCGGTCTTAAAGGATTTCCCCCTTATCCTTAAGCTGTGACCCCTTGTCCTGGACTTCCCCAACATCGGGAACAATCTTCCTGCATCTAGCCTGTCCAACCCCATAACATGATAGATAAATGTACAACAATCAATAAATTAATACAGTAATACTGATAACCAAACCATAATGGTGCAAACAGGATTATGTGATGTAACCAAAATGGAGTCCACAGTGGATCATCGGGTTGGGGTTGTGCAGTGGGGTTCATCATCCAGGTGGTCAACAGGAAGAAGCTGTTCTTGAAACTTGAGGTCCATAGTTCTCAGGTTCCTACGGTCGCAACGAGATTATGATGATATCACTGCCTTTTTGAGGGAGCACCTCCTGTAGATCCTTCGATGTTGGGGAGGTCAATCCAGGCAAGGTCCACCATGTTCTGCAGCCTCCTTCATGCCTGGGCATTCAAGTTATCAAACCAGGCCCTGATGGAACCAGTCAGAATGCCCTCAATGGAATTTCCTCAATCTTCCCAGGAAGTAGAGGCAAGATCTCTTTATGATTACATCAATGGGCTGGGTCCAGGACAGATCATCAGAGATGTGCATGCACGGAACCATAAGGCTGCTTAGTTTGAGTTTAGTTTATTGTCACATGTACTGAGGTACAGTGAAAAGCTTTTGTTGCTTGCTATCCAATCAGACTCTCTCCCACATCAACCAGTCGATGAAGACAGGTTCAGGTATCCTTGGCTTTGCCTTCCTGAAGTCCACAGATTATCGACCTCCCTCCTGTACTCTGACTCTTCGTTACCCGCTGTTCACCCAACAACGGTGGGATTGTCGCCTAATTTTAAAATGGCGTTGGAGTAATGTCTAGCGATCCACAGGAATAAGTCTAGAAGAGTGGATCAGGGGACTGAGCACATAACCTTGAAGTTACAAAACCATGAGAGGAATAGATCAGGTAAGCGCTTGTCCAAAGTAGCGGAAATCGAGAAGCAGAGGTTTAAGACAAGGGGGGGGTGGGGGGGGAATTTAATCGGAACCCAAGGGGATTTTTTTTTCCCCAACAAAGGGTGGTGGGTGTTTGGAACAAGCTGCTGGAGGAGGTAGTTGAGGCAGGTACTATCACAACATTCGATTTGATTTGATTCAATCAATTTATTGTCATTGCACTTTACAGTGCAACAAAATGGTTTAGCCTGCAGTCATAACATAGAATAAATAACAAACACTCAACACAGTTTAAGTCCCAAAGCCATTGTCTCTTCCCTCCTTGCTCTCCCTCTACGCCGAGGCAATCCAAGCCTCCGATGTTGAGGCCCCGCCGGGTGATGGCAGGTAAGTCCCGCGGCTGAATCCGTGCTCCGCAAACGGGCCGGTTCAAACTCCGCGGCCCAGGGCAGTCGAAGCTGCCGCCCTCCAGTCCAGTGGACGCAGCTGTAGTTGCGGGAGTTTCGGAAAATAGAACTCGAGCTCCCGATGATGTCGTCCACTGGGCCCGGGGCCGAGCCTCCGAGGCTCCAAAGTCCGGTCGGAAGTTGGGTCGCCCCGCAACCACAGCCCCGAAGTCGGCCAGCCTCGCGTTGGTAAGTCCTGGCTCTGCCTCCGCAGTCTCAAGGCCGGTCGCAGTTGGAGGCCGCCAGCTCCGCGATAGGCCTCAGCGCAGACCGACACGGAGACGGGGGATACGGCAGGAAAGGTCGCATCCCCCCCGAAGGAAGAGTCAAAAACCATGTTACACACATCCCCCCACACATACACAACTAAATAAACTGAAATAAACTGTAAAAACGGGACAGGAAAAAAAACAAAAAACAGAAAAGACAAACGGACTGCAGACGAGCCGCAGCTGCAAGGCAGCGCCACCACTTCCGGGAAAAAGAATCTTTAAGAAAATTTAAGAAACATTTAGACAGGTACATAGATAGGATGGGTTTAAAGTGGTTAGACACAAAAAAATCTGGAGTAACTCAGCGGGACAGGCAGCATCTCTGGAGAGAAGGAATAGGTGACTTAGTCTGAAGAAAAGTCTCGACCCGAAACATCACCCATTTCTTCTTTTCAGTTTCCACAATCTCCGTACAGACTGCACCCACTACAGACTGCAGACTGCAGGGTTCAAGATCAAACCCTGGTCTCTGATGCTGCAAGGCAGCAACTCTACTGCTGGGCCACTGAGCTGTCCCTTATCAAAGTCCTTACTAAGGTAGAGTGAATATGTGTTATAACCAATGCTCACAACGATATGGGTGCAACTGGTCAGTAATCACTGAGGCTTGTCACCTTGCAGAACGTGTTCTTTAAGGACTGCAAACTACCATCTGTAACTAAATCCACAGCAATGTGGATGAATCACAATTACCCTCTGTAAAATGCCTCACAGTTCAGAGGACTTAAAGATCACTATTCAGTGTATCTTAACAAGGAATTAGAAAGATCATGATAAGTGTTACATAAATGCAAGTTTGTATTTCCCATATTGAATTTCCTTATGTATAATGTCTTAACTTCAACATTTATCTGTTGCAATGCATATTTATATACAATATTTACATATTCTCCTCTCATCAACCAGAATGCAGTCCTGATCTCCCATCTACCTCGTCGGTAACCTTGGAACTATCTTTAATTGGAGAGTACCTAAAAATGCCTCCCCAGCCTGTCTGTATGACTACCGTCCGGTGGCCCTCACCTCGGTAGAGATGAAATGCTTTGAGAGGCTGGTGAAGAAAAACATCTGCGCCTTCCTCCCTCGCAACATGGACCCGTTACAATTTGCATACCGTCCGAACAGATCCACGGACGATGCGGTCTCCCGGGTTCTGCACATCGCTCTCTCCCATCTTGACAGCCAGAAGGGGGGCTACGTGAGGATGCTGTTCATAGACTTCAGTTCAGCCTTCAACACGATAGTCCCCACCAGACTGGCCGAGAAGCTGCTGGAATTGGGGCTCAACACCCCCTCGAGTGCCTGGGTCCTGGACTTTCTCTCCACCAGGCCCCAGGTAGTCAAGATGGGAGGAAATACATCGAAGTCCCTCACCCCGAGTACAGGATCCCCCCAGGGTTGGGTCCTCAGCCCCCAACTGTACTCCCTGTACACACATGACTGTGTGGCTAGGTTCAGCTCCAACTCGATAGTCAAGTTTGCTGATGACACTGTGGTGGTGGGCCTGATCTCAGACAACGATGAGAAGGCCTACCGGGAAGAGTTGGCTAATCTGTCACTCTGGTGTCAGGACAACAGCCTCCTCTTGAACATCAAAAAAACTAAGGAGCTGATCGTGGACTTTAGGAGGGCACATAATCCGAGGACGTACACACCATTGAGGATAAATGGGGATACTGTGGATAAGGTGAGCTGTTTTAAATACCTGGGAGTCCACATCTCTGAGGATCTGACATGGACATCACACGCTGCAGCCCTGGTGAGTAAGGCAAGGCAGCATCTTTGCCACCTCAGGCAACTGAGGAAATTCAGAGTGTCTCTGAGGATCCTCCACTGCTTCTACTCAGCGGCTGTGGAAAGCATCTTGTCTGGAAATATCACAATTTGGTTTGGGAACTGCTCCGTCCAGGACAAGAAGGTTCTGCAGAGAGTAGTGCGTTCGGCCGAACGCACTATGGGAACTTCACTCGCCCCTCTGCAGGAACTATACATCAGGAGGTGCAACTCCAGAGCCAATAAGATCATTGGAGACCCCTTCCACCCCTGCAACGGACTGTTCAAGCTGCTACGGTCAGGCAAACACCTCCATTGCCATGTTGTGAGAACGGAGAGGTTGAGAAGGAGTTTCTTCCCAGAAGCCATTAGGACTGTAAACTCCTACCTCATCAGGGACTAACTTTACTGTACCATTCTACTGTTTTTTCAAAATTGCTTTTTTTTTTCCCTTTTTCCTTCCTCCCACAATATGCAATATGTAATATGTAAAATAATATGTGATTCTGTTCCATTCTGTTTGTAGTTAGTTAGTTAGTTTGTTTGTTTTTTGCACAAAGTCCGCGAGCATTGCCACTTTTCATTTCACTGCATATCTCGTATGTGTATGTGACGAATAAACTTGACTTGAACTTGAGATGTACACAAAATGCTGGAGTAACTCAGCAGGACAGGCAGCATCTCTGCAGAGAAGGAATGGGTGACGTTTTGGGTTGAGACCCTTCTTCAGACCTGAATAAAGTCTGATTAAGGGTCTCGACCTGAAATGTCACCTTTTCCTTTTTCCCCAGAGATGCTCTTTGACCCACTGAGTTACTCCAGCTTTTTGTGTCTATCTTCAGTTTGAACCAGCATCTGCAGTTCCTTCCTACATAAACTAGAATCCATTTGTGAAATGATAGAAAATCTTATTTTTCCTGTGGATCACTTCAAATTCGTTGAATTATTGAAATCACTGCGGGTGTTGATTTCCAGTTCGAAGGATATAAAAGACGAAAGTATGTTAGCTTTCATAGCAAAAGGATTTGAGTACAGGAGCAGGGAGGTTCTACTTCAGTTGTACAGGGTCTTGTGAGACCACACCTGGAGTATTGCGTGCAGTTTTGGTCTCCAAATCTGAGGAAGGACATTATTGCCATAGAGGGAGTGCAGAGAAGGTTCACCAGACTGATTCCTGGGATGTCAGGACTGTCTTATGAAGAAAGACTGGATAGACTCGGTTTATACTCTCTGGAATTTAGGAGATTAAGAGGGGATCTTATAGAAACTTACAAAATTCTTAAGGGGGTTGGACAGGTAGATGCAGGAAGATTGTTCCCGATGTTGGGGAAGTCCAGGACAAGGGTCACAGCTTAAGGATAAGGGGGAAAATCCTTTAAGACCGAGATGAGAAAGACTTTCTTCACACAGAGAGTGGTGAGTCTCTGGAACTCTCTGCCACAGAGGGTAGTTGAGGCCAGTTCATTGGCTATATTTAAGAGTGAGTTGGATGTGGCCCTTGTGGCTAAGGGGATCAGAGGGTATGGAGAGAAGGCAGGTACGGGATACTGAGTTGGATGATCAGCCAATGATCATATTGAATGGGTGCAGGCTCGAAGGGCTGAATGGCCTACTCCTGCACCTAATTTCTATGGTTCTATGTTTCTATATAAAAGACAAACAAGACGAATGCTATCAGTATCCATCAGAAGTCAGGTTTATGACAAGATGAGTTCTCAATGCACTAATCTTTTGTCTGGGCACATTGCAGCCTTCTGAATTCAACAATGAATTCTACCCAAGCAGTCCTTCCAGGTCCGACAGAGGTTCACCTGCACCTCCTCCAACCTCATCTACTGCATCTGCTGCTCCAGATGCCAGATGATCTATATCGGTGAGACCAAGCGGAGGCTTGGCGATCGTTTCGCCGAACACCTCCGCTCGGTCTGCATTAACCAACTTGACCTCCCGGTGGCTCAGCACTTCAACTCCCCCTCCCATTCCGTATCCGACCTCTCGATCCTGGGCCTCCTCCACGGCCAGAATGAGCAACACCGCAAGTTTGAGGAACAGCGTTCCTCATATTCCGCTTGGGCAGTCTGCATCCTCTGGGCTTGAACATTTAATTTTCTCAATTCTGTTAACCCTTACTGTCTCCTCCCCTTCCCACCTCTCCCTCAGCCCCTGGCATGCATGCATTCTCTCTCTCTCTCTCTCTCTCTCTCTCTCTCTCTCCCTCTCTCCCTCTCCCCCTCTCCCTCTCCCTAGTCGCACCAGCTTCTCATTTTCACACTACAAACAGCTTACAATTGTTCCCTTTATCATCGATACTTTTTTGCATATCTTTCATTCATTGTTCTTTATCTCTCCACATCACCGTCTATATTTCTCGTTTCCCTGATCCCTGACCAGTCTGAAGAAGGGTCTCGACCCGAAACGTCGCCTATCTCCTTCGCTCCTTAGATGCTGCTGCACCCGCTGAGTTTCTCCAGCCTTTTGTGTACCAATGAATTCTACAAGTTGAGGCAACTTGATTTCTGCCCGTGTCAGTTGTCCTTCCGTGTTGGTGGCACAGCTTATTGTTGGTTGGAGTATCTCTTCTGATTTTCTTTCCTTTTCCTCAGGGAGTGGGGAATATTCCTGCCAGGAACGTCCTCCTGCTCTGTATTTCACCAACTCTGCATTCTTGTGCCTCTGTTCGCACACACAATAACCGCTCCCCTTCACTAATTGACCAAGTAACCTTGTTTACAGTGTATCCCCTGGTTTTATCCTCTCAGAGGCACCCCAGCCCACTCCTCTTCTGCATCCACCCTGTAGTTTAACAGGTTTCTCTTCTCTCTCTTTCCCTTCTGAGGAGAGGTCTTTGACCTGAACCATTAACTCAATTTCCCTTTACATGGATGCAGCCTGAAGCTCCCGGATGCCGTGGCCCACCGGGTCTAGAAGCCCGCCGGGTCAAGGCCAGACCTCCTGTAGAGGGAAAACTTCACACTTATCCAAATTAAACTCCATTTGCCATTCTTCAGCCCCCTTACCCAGCTGATCAAAATACCATTGTAATACTTGATAATCTTCTTCACTGATTATGATATCAATGATTAAAGGGCTTTATTTTTCTGATTCGATTCATGAAAATTAGTGGGTGGCCTCAGGAAATTTGGTGCCAACATTTTGTTATGAGTCTGAAACTCACGAAAGCATGCAAAGCGCAAAGAACTGGAGAATACACTGCAGGTCACATTGCATTTTCAATAACATTCCGGAGAAACTGAGCAGGAGGATCAGGCAGCATCTGTCTGAAGTAGGGTCCCGACCGGAAAAGTCGTCTATCCACGTTCTCCTGAGGTGCTGCCTGACCTGCTGAGTTACTGAAGGACGGCCACGTTCAGGCTTAACTATCAATAAATGCTCAGTGGGACAATAACATCAGTGCCGTAAGCTTGGTTTTCAAGGACATGGGACAGACAACTGCCAGATACCTGTCCAGGGCAGGTCTAATGCTCACCTACAAATATCACCATGGTGAGGAAAGGAAACAACTGGAGGTATCCATTTTTCTGGTGCAACTGATGCCAGAGTGGTGCCAGTCTGAAGTCCTGACGCAAAAATTGGTCTGTCCATTCCATCCGTAGATGCCGCCTGACCCGCTGAGCTCCTAATGTACTGTGCGTGTTGAACAACTGGTGCTAATCTGACATACCTATCAACTATGCATCCTACAGTTACACTTCATTTTAGTTTGGTTTCGAGATACAGCATGGAAACAGGCCCTGCGCTCCACGGAGTCCGCGCTGACCAGTAATCACCCATAGATTAGTTCCATCCTACACACTAGGAACAATTCACAGAGGCCAATTAACCTACAATTAACCTACAAAGGTGTACGTCTTTGGAGTGTGGGAGGAAACCGGAGCACCTGGAGAAAACCCACGCGGGAGGAGAACCTACAAACTCCGTACAACCATCACCTGGAGTCAGGATTGAACCTGGGCCTCTGGCGCAGAGTAACTCTACCACTGCACCACCCCAGTTCCAGTATCATTAACGGACTTGCCTTTCAGTTTTCACTGGCAGCTAAATAAAGTCAATGGTACTTTATTGTCATGTGTACCCAAGTACAGTAAAACTCATTTTTTGCATTCAGTTCATTGACAATCCTGCTTTACATATATGGTACAGGGGCATGGAGTCATAAAGTACGGAAACAGGCGCTTCAGTCCAACTCATCTAAGCTAATCCTGTCCGACCCATATCTCTTTAAACCTTTCCTATCCATGGACCTATCCAAGTGACTTTTAATTGATTTTATAGTTATGCCTCAACTTCTGCCCCTGACAGCTCTTTCCGTATACCCACCAGCCACTCTGTGGAAAAGGTTGTCTCCCGGGTTCCCTCTGGTACTTGGTCGTGGTTTCCCCGCAGGATCCCCACCACCACAAAAGTCAATCTTCAGCTAATAACTAATCTAATCCTCAACTATTCTTCAGCTGCTGGGAACGAGGGGGGACCCGGCAGCGGGGGAGGCGGTGGGGGCCGCTGAGAATGATGGGCACCTGTCGGGGAGCACCTGTGACCATTGGCAGTGGCAGGCCTGTTTCGTAGAGAGATAAGACAGTTCAATGAACTTTTGAAACTTTTGTCGGCGCCAGAAACATGGCAACTCATTGGGTACTGCCACTGTGCTGTACGGTTTTACCAGGTTGTAGGCAAAATCAAATAACTTCACTGTACCTGGGCACATGTGACAATAGAGTATCATGGAATCATTGCATAGATTCACTTCATGTAATACCAAAACATTTGCAGACAGTATTAGACACAGCAAAGATTCTGCAACCAGACAACACCCCATCTGTGGTCTTGTGTGTCAGAAATAGCTGTGATTTTAGCCAACCTCATGTCCGGGCTAAATCTTACCCATCTCACTTTAAACGCTAAATGTACATCACCTCTCTTTATGCTGCAACTTTTAAGAGCCTTGGGTCGGATTGCTCCAGGAAGTTTGATAAAAGTACGGGTGACTGAACGCTAAAGTAATCCAAAGATGTGCAGAAAACAGTTATCCACCAGCCACTAAAGACCCAACCCTTTAAAGCAACGATACAACCTTTCAAAGTATGACTTCTGCTGGCTTTTCACCATTGCTAGTGCAATACGCGCTACCTACCCACAACACAGCCCCTGCCGCTTCCCTCCCCAGATTCTTTAAGAGAATTCAACAAAAAAACGAATGAATCAAAATGTTAATCATTGCAAGGAATCGCCCGCTAACCCCCTCAGCTGCTCGCCCCTTTTAAGATGCAAGTGACTAGGATTGAGCACCAGGTACTTACTGCTCTGCTTTCTTGCAACAGTTTCCCATCACGGTTGCTGGTCGAGAGCGGAGTTTCATCAACACTGACACAAACGCCCAGCCAGCCAGCCAGCACTGCGGGGCAACCACATTCATCAGGCGGAAGTCAATATTTAGCCCCGAGGAAGGAGTGTTTAAATGTTAAATTACGATAAGGGCGTAATTTCCCCTTGTCTGTCAATTTTGGACCGCTGCACCTCTTAGCGGGGTGACATTTGGGACGGTTTTGTTTCTTTCTCGTGTGGAACGCACACATAAAGCATCTCCCATAGGGTTTACACAAAATGCTGGAGAAACTCAGCGGGTGCAGCAGCATCTATGGAGCGAAGGAGAGAGGCGACGTTTCGGGCCGAAACCCTTCTTGAGTCTGAAGAAGGCTTCTACCCGAAACGTTGCCTATCTCCTCCTTCGCTCCATAGATGCTGCTGCACCCGCTGAGTTTCTCCAGCATTTTGTGTAAACCCTCGATTTTCCAGCGTCTGCAGTTCCCTCTTTAACACAAGCATCTCCCATACTTGACTGCGGATGCTGGTTTACACCGAAGATAGACACAAAATTGCTGGAGTAACTCTCAGGGTCAGGCAGCATCTCTGGAGAAAAGAAATAGGTAACGTTTCGGGTCCAGTCCCTTCTTCAGACTGGGAGTCAGGGGAAAGGAAACCGATATGAAAAGCTACATCGTACAAATTAACGACAGACACAGTGTCCTCCATAATGTTTGGGTCAAAGACACATCATTTATTTATTTGCCTCTGTACTCCACAATTTGAGATGTAATAGAAAAAAAATCACATGTGGTTAAAGTGCACATTGTCAGATTTTAATAAAGGGTATTTTTATACATTTTGGTTTCACCATGTAGAAATTGCAACTGTGTTTATACACAGTCCCCCATTTCAGGGACCATAATGTTTGGGACACATGGCTTGACAGGTGTTTGTAATTGCTCAGGAGTGTTTAATTGCCTCTTTAATGCAGGTATAAGAGAGCTCTCAGCACCCAGTCTTTCCATCACCTTTGGGAACTTTTATTGCTGTTTTTCAACATGAGGACTAAGGTTGTGACAATAAAAGTCAAAGAAGCCATTATTAGACTGAGAAACAAGAATAAAACTGTTAAAGACATCAGCCAAACCTTCAGCTTCCTAAAATCAACTGTTTGGAACATCATTAAGAAGAAAGAGAGCACTGGTGAGCTTACTCATCGCAACTGGCAAGGAAGACTTCCACAGCTGATGACGGAAGAAGTCTCTCTATAATAAAGAAAAATCCCCTTACACCTGCCGACAGATCAGAAACACTCTTCAGGAGTCAGGTGTGAATTTGTCAATGACCACTGTCTGCAGAAGACTTCATGAACAGAAATACAGAGGCTACACTGCAAGATGCAAACCACTAGTTAGCCGCAAATATAGTTTGCCAAGAAGTACTTAAAAGAACAACCACAGTTTTGGAAAAAGGTCTTGTGGACAGATGAGACAAAGATTAACTTATATCAGAGTGATGGCAAGAGCAAAGTATGAAGGAGAGAAGGAACTGCCCAAGATCCAAAGCATATCACCTCATCTGTGAAACACGGTGGTTGGGGTGTATTGGCCTGGGCATGTATGTCTACTGAAGGTACTGGGTCACTTATCTTCATTGATGATACAACTGCTGATTGTAAAAGCATAATGAATTCTGATGAGCAAGGCAATGATCCCAAGGTTTTGGCCCGAAACGTTGCTATCTCCTTCGCTCCATAGATGCTGCTGCACCCGCTGAGTTTCTCCAGCATTTTGTGTACCAATGATCCCAAACATACTGCCAAAGGAACAAAGGAGTTTTTCAAAGCTAAAAAATGCTAAATTCTTGAGTGGCCAAGTCAATTGCCCGATCTGAACCCAATTGAGCATGCCTTTTATATACTGAAGAGAAATCTGAGGGGGACTAGCCCCCAAAACAAGCATAAGCTAAAGATGGCTGCAATACAAGCCTGGCAGAGCATCTCCAGAGAAGATATTGCAGGCTGAGATCTCATCGGAGGCAGGAGGAGAACTTCTCTTCGCACATTCTTCAGTCTCGACCCGAAACGTCGCACATTCCTTCTCTCCAGAGATGTTACTTCACCCACTGAGTTACTCCAGCATTTTGTGTCTATCACCAGAGAAGACACCCAGCAACTGGTGATGTCCATGAATCGCAGACTTCAAGCAGTCATTGCATGCAAAGGATATGCAACAAAAAACTAAACATGACTACTTTAATTTACATGACATTGCTGTGTCCCAAACATTATGGTGCCCTGAAATGAGGTGACTATGTATAAACACTGCTGTCATTTCTACATGGTGAAACCAAAATGTATAAAAACACACTTTATTAACATCTGACAATGTGCACTTTAACCACATGCGATTTTTTTTTTTTTTTTCTATTACAGATCTCAAATTGTGGAGTACAGATGCAAATAAATAAATGATGGGTCTTTGTCATACCTCTGGGTTCCCTCTACCAGACTCTCAACCTGAAATGTCACCAATTCCTTCTCCCCAGAGATGCTGCCTGTCCAGCTGAGTTACTCCAGCATTTTGTGTCTACCTAAAAATGGCAACTGTTGCTTTAATGGAAGGATTTGGCAATACTTTTTTTTTTGTTTTTTTGTTAGAAGTAAGTACAATAGTGTGGTACTTGAGTACCTAATACATACATACACATTACCATTCTTGTACAACTCGTATTTTTAATTTAATAATAAAAGAACAGTGAAAGGAAAAATAAATAGTGTCGAAACAGATAGACAAGCGAGTAGAAACGGATAGCGAAAGAAATAAAGAGCAGAGATGAAAAGCTAGAAAGATTGAAAGAAAAAGAGAAATTAGAGAAAAGAGAAATTAGGAGAGATATACCTGTTTCGTATTTTTGCCCATCCATCACCCGGTTCTGAACCATGTAATTTCTAAGGTTGTGTTATGTTGCACCATATCCTTGTAAAAAGTTGATAAAAGGAGACCAAGTCTTTAAGAATTGGTCTACTTTGCCTAGTAGGAGGAATCTCATTTCTTCAAGATGTAGCGTTTCCAACATATTTGAAATCCACATTTTGAACGTTGGCATGGTTGCGTTTTTCCAGAATTTGAGTGTTTTTTTGCTGTTATTAAACCGTAATTAAGAAGAGCTTCTTGGAATATAGTTAATTTACTTCCCCCTTCCATTGATCCAAATATAATCAGTTCTGTATTGGGGTTTAATTTAATTTAAATAGTTTTGTAAAAGTTCCAAAAATTTAGTTCCAAAATTTATGCAGTTTTGTACAAGAGACAAAAGAATGTGCTATAGTGGCATTTTGAGTTAGACATTTATCACAGATGGGGGAGGATTTGGCAATACCTTTGAAATCACGATATAGAAACAAAGAACTGCAGAGCTAATCTATACCATAGATAGACACAAAATGCTAAAGTAGCTCAGCAGGTCAGGCAGCATCTCTGTACGAAAAGAATAGGTGACTTTTCAGATCAGGATGCTTCAGACCTTTTCGTCTATCTTTGAAGATCAAGATAGCTTAACCTAGAGCATTTTCTTCAGCAAATGAATTACGGTCTATGCATAAGTGGAAGTCTAATCTTTAGCAGAAGACGTTTCCTAAGATGTAGTGTGTTGGTAGAGTCACACTATATGCAGAATGGAAGTTAAAGTACATCACTTGCCTATGCATTTAAAAGAACTTACATTTAGAGAGAGTTTCATCGCATGTTTCAATAATACCACAACATGTTTTATGTAGAAAGAATCATGCTAAATAGTTACATTAATGTAGCCAATATATTCATAGAGTTAGGGAAGATAGGAGTGGAAGTTAAAAATATGTCAGATGTCAATTTACAGAGGCCAATATCTTACAAACCCACACGTTTGGGATGTGGGAGTAAACCGGAACTTAGAGAGGAAACCCACACGATCATTGTGCAATCTCCATAAAGACAACACCCAAGGTCAAGATCAAACTTGAGTCTCTGGCGCTGTGAAGCAGAAGCTCAACCAGCTACGCCAGTGTGACAATGTCATAAAGCTCTACCAGGGAGCTGGGAGGGACTGTTAGCAGGCAAAGGAATGTCTGGCAAGTGCAAGTCTTTCAAAAGACAGGAAGAGTTCAAGCCCATCAAGTCAAGAGGATCAAGGAATATTGAGGCTCAGGTCAGAACCTGAATATTGGCTGCAATAGTGAGGCCAATGCCAGTCATGGGCAGCTCCGAAAAAGTGGGTTCCTTGAGGTTAATAATGGATGTGGGAGTATTTTAAGCAGGAAATTAGGAGGGGAAAAAAACAGAACAGGAGATACCCTTGGAAGAAGTAAAGTAGAATCCTAAACAATTCTATGCATATATTAAGAGCAAAGGGGTAACTGGGGAGTGAATTGGTCACCTTACGCAACATTGTGGCCATCTAAGTGTGGAGCCACGGGAGATGGACTAGGACATAAATGAATATTTGTCGTCTGTATCTACTCGACATTCTGGAAAAAGACATTTTGGTTGTCTTGCAGTGCATAAAGATGGATCAATTCCAGTGGCCTGACCGCGTGGAAAATGAAGGAAGGCGATTAACCATATAACCATATAACAATTACAGCACGGAAACAGGCCCTCTCGGCCCTTCCAGTCCGTGCCGACCATTTGTTTTCCCCTAGTCCCATCTACCTGCACTCAGACCATACCCCTCCATTCCCTTCACGTCCATATACCTATCCACTTTACTCTTAAATGTTAAAATCGATCCTGCCTCCACCACTTCTGCTGGAAGCTGATTCCACACAGCCACCACCCTCTGAGTAAAGAGGTTCCCCCTCACGTTACCCCGAAACCTCTGTCCCTTAATTCTCATGTCATGCCCTCTTGTTTGAATCTTCCCTACCCTCAATGGGAAAAACGTATCCACGTCAACTCTCTCTATCCCTGTCATCATTTTAAAGACCTCAATCAAGTCCCCCCTTAACCTTCTGCGCTCCAAAGAATAAAGACCTAACTTGTTCAACCTTTCTCTGTAACATAGTTGCTGGAACCCTGGCAACATTCTAGTAAATCTCCTCTGTACTCTCTCTATTTTGTTGACATCCTTCCTATAACTAGGCGACCAAAATTGTACACCATACTCCAGAATTGGTCTTACCAATGCCTTGTACAATTTTAACATTACTTCCCTACTCCTATATTCAATGCTCTGATTTATAAAGGCCAGCACACCAAAGGCTTTCTTTTACCACCCTATCTACATGCGATTCCACCTTCAGGGAACTATGCACAGTTATTCCTAGATCCCTCTGTTCCACAGCATTCCTCAATTCCCTACCATTTACCAATGTACGTCCTATTTTGATTTGTCCTGCCAAGATGTAGCACTTCACACTTATCAGCATTAAACTCCATCTGCCATCTTTCAGCCCACTTTTTCCAAATGGCCCAAAATCTCTCTGTAGATTTTGAAAATCTACTTCATTATCCACAACACCACCTATCTTAGTATCATCTGCATACTTACTTATCCAATTTTCCACCCCATCATCCAGATCATTGATGTACATGACAAACAACAGTGGACCCAACACAGATCCCTGAGGCACCCCACTGGTCACCGGCTTCCAACCTGACAAACAGCCATCCACCATTACTCTCTGACATCTCCCATTCAGCCACTGTTGAATCCATCTTGCTACTTCCGCCATTAACACCCAAAGATTGAACCTTCTTAACCAACCTTCCCATGGGGAACCTTGTCAAAGGCCTTACTAAAATCCATATAGACAACATCCACTGCTTTAACCCTCATCAATTTCCCTAGTTACCGCTTCAAAAAATTCAAGAAGGTTTGTCAAACATGACCTTCCAGGCACAAATCCATGTTGACTGTTCCTGATCAGACCCTGTTTTTCCAGATGTTTATATATTATTATCTCTAAGTATCCTTTCCATTAATTTGCCCACCACTGACGTCAAACTAATAGGTCTATAATTGCTAGGTTTATTCTTTGAACCCTTTTTAAACAATGGAACAACATGCGCAGTACGCCAATCCTCCGGCACTATTCCCGTTTCTAATGACATTTGAAATATTTCTGTCATAGCTCCTGCTATTTCTACACTAACTTCCCTCAATGTCCTAGGGAATATCCTGTCAGGACCTGGAGACTTATCCACTTTTATATTTTTCAAAAGTGTCAGTACTTCCTCCTCTTTGAATCTCATAGTTTCCATAGCTACTCTACTCTTTCCCCTTAACTCACCGAGTTCAATATCCTTCTCCTTGGTGAATACCGAAGAAAAGAAATTGTTCAATATCTCCCCCATCTCTTTTGGCTCTGCAGATAGCTGTCCATTCTGGTTCTCTAATGGTCCAATTTTATCCCTCGTTATCCTTTTGCTATTAATATAGCTGTAGAAACCCTTTGGGTTTACTTTCACCTTTCTTGCCAAAGCAGAGATTGTAGGGGCTATGGCCTTGGTAGAGAAGTTCAAGAACAACTTTATCCCCTCAGTGTGGAAACAAGGAACATCAGATGCTGGTTTATAACAAAGACACAAAGTACTGGAATAACTCAGCAGGTCAGGCAGCATCTCTGAGGAACATGGATAGGGATGCTTTCCTGAATGGTCCCGACCCGTAATGTCACCTATCCATGTACTCCAGGGATGCTGACTGATGCGCTGAGTTACTCCAGCACTTATCCTCCCATTACCATATTACCAGTTTTTTGAAGCACCCTGCAAAATCATAACCATCACCCTACCTCAACAACAAACCTCTGGTGACATGACACTACTGTGCTTGATCAACATACTTTCTTTTGCACTATTATTGCATGGTTTATTTCAAATAACAGGCAATTCATTGCATGTTGATTTGTTGTTGTTATTGTGTCTAACGTGCCTATAAAGCTGCAGCAAGCAGGACTTTCATTGTTCCGGTTTATATCTGGTGCATATGACTAATAAACACTTATGGCACAGAAGAGCATTTGTGGACACAGAAGAGCATTTAAAGCCTGCTGAGTTGTTACTGTGCAACCTGTAGTCAGCGACTTTAACCACTGCTGCAGAAGCAGAGGGGGTGGAAACCGAGATGTGTGGGTGGAAGTCTGCCCAGACCTGGCTTCTAAGCAACAAAGATCAATTGGCAAAGTGTTGACCGGAAAGAGATAACATAACTCCCCCATAGCTAGAAGCACTGAACATGTAACTTAGTTTAGTTTAGATTAAAGATACAGCGCGGAAACAGGCCCTTCGACCCACTGAGTCCGCGCCGACTAGCGATCCCCACAGACTAACACCCTACATTCACTAGGAACAAATTACAATTTTACCGAAGACAAATAACGTACAAACCTGCACGTCTTTGGAGTGTGGGAGGAAACCTGGAGCATCCGGACAAAATCCATGCAGGTCACAGGGAGAACGTAAAACTCCAGGCACAGAGCATCCATAGTCAGCATCAAACCCGGGTCTCTGGAACTGTAAGGCAGCAACTCTACTGCCGCACCACTGTGCAGTCTCGTGTCATTTGAAGCAGCTTTTGAAACTATAGTACTGGCTTGCCTGCAAGTTCTATTTCGATATAGGCTATTTGTACTATTTTATTTCTTAGAAGTTGCCAAGACTTAAGGGCCTGAGATATAGGGGCAAGCTTGGGCAGGAGGCTAAGTGCCGATCTTATAGGCCATGACCATCCAAAGGGTCGCAGCCCCTTTTTTTCCAGAGTAAATAAAACCAGAGTGAAAAAAAACATTGGGGCACAATATATATTTTTTCTACCTTTGGGCTCCTTGGCCCTCTTGCAACCGTGCAGCCACTGGATGACCCTGGCATTGCGCTCAATGACTGAGAGGGCAGAGGGCGGGGGTTTGTTCTTCCCCTGGAGCGGATCGTTGCTGCTATCGCTGCTGCTGTGCTGGGACGGCTCGCTCTCCGAGTCTGGGCAGCGGACGCTGCAAAACTTGAGGGCAAGGCTTTCGAAGGCGGCGTCGGCTGCAAACTTCTCCCTGGCCAGGTTCTCGATCACCTCGGGCTCGTGTTCGCAGTGCTCGAAGAAACTGTCCAAGCCCGAGCAGGCTCGGGAGAAGTGGCAGCTAAGGTTGCAGTGCGAGCGTCACAATCCGCCTTCTCCAACCCACTGCTTGAGGGCGACCTGCTGCTGTTTCTCGGGGCGCTACTGCCGTGGTTACTTGTGCACCCTGGGCTGCTGCTGGCGTGGCGACGGGGGGGGGGGGGGGGGGGGGGGGGGGGGGGGGGGGGGGGGGGGAGAGGAGAGGAGTGGAAGAGAGAGGCTGGGGGAGGGGAGAGGTGGGGAGATGAGGGAGGGGGTAGCAGGAGGGTGGAGGAGGGGGGGAGAGGAGGGGGGAGAGGAGGTTGGTGGTAGCAGTGGGAAGCAGGGAGCAGGCAGCGGGGAGCAGGCGTCAACCAAAGGAGAAGGGAGAGGTGGGGGGTGACGATACTCGCAGTGTGAGCAAGACGGCGCAGACGTCAAAGTTTGTCAGATTTTTGAAGATTTTCATCAATAACTACATTTCACAGATAATGCGATTTTGTACTCCAGGGGAAAAATCTCTACCGGAATATGTAAAAATGTTACCGTTAGCGCGGCGTTTTTTCGAGAAGATGATTATACACAAACAAACACACAGACGAACAAACAAACACACACACATCCAAGATCAGACTTTCAATAGTTACTTGTCCAGTTCCCTAAACGCACGGTTGCGGGGGGGGGGGGTGGGGGGGTGGGGGGGGGTGGCCTGTGGCATCACACACACTAACCACCCCTCACACACACACACTAACCACCCCCCCCCCACACACACACACACACACTAACCAAACCCCCCCCCCCCCCCACACACACACACACTAACCACCCCCTTGATATTATATTAATATTATTCATTTGCTCCTTTTACCCCATCGCCACCCTATCCATTCATGCATAGTCCACAACTCACATGTTCGTTTAGAGAGGGAGAGGGAGGGCTGAGGGGGTAGAGAGAGAGAGGGAGCAGAGACACAGAGAGAGGGCAGAGACAGAGAGAGAGAGGCAGACACAAAGGGGCAGAGAGAGAGAGAGAGAGAGGCAGAGAGAGGAGAGAAGGGTTGAGAGAAAGAGAGGGGCAGAGAGAGAGAGAGGGTCAGAGAGAGTGGGACAGAGAGAGAGAGGGGCAGAGAGAGAGATGGGCAGAGAGGGAAGAGGTGGGGAGAGATAGGGGCGGGAAAGGGGGGGGAAAGAGGGGGGAAAGGCTGGGGGGAGGGGAGAGGAGGGAGGCGAGAGGTGGGGAGGGGAGACGAGGGGTGGAGAGGAGGGTCGGGGAGAGGGGGGGAGCGGAGGGGCAGGGAGAGTAGGGGACGGGAGGAGGAGGAGGGGAGAGGAGGAGGAGGGGGAGAGTGAAGGAGTGGGCAGAGGAGGAGGGGGAAGAGGAGGAGGGGGGAGAGGAGGAAGGGGAGAGGAGGAAGGGAGTGGGGAGTGGGCAGCGAGCCACGCGTCAACCAAGGGCTGTGTGTTTATCGGCTTCAATCTAGGGCCCAGGGGGGAGAGGTCGTCACAGGTTGCTGGTTCCCGAACGCAATACTCCCTCGCTCCCGGCTGGCGGCTCCCGGCTGCTGCCTTCAGGTTGCAGGCTCCAGGCTTCAGTGCCCAAGTACGGGGGGGTGGGGGAGTGGTCGGGGAGCTGACATCACTCGCAGAGCGTGGAACATAGCGCAGGTCATGCAAAGCAGATCCATTGTGACGTCATCACATCATCAGCCAAAGCAAGGCGTCTTTTTCCTAAGTTCTTTCAGATTTTTGAACATTTTGATTAATAACTCAAGAAATAAAGCATGATTTTTTCAGGTAAGACGATTTCGGAGTCCAGGGGATATATCTCTACATAATATGTAAAAATGTAACCGTTGGAGCGTCTCATTTTTAAGCAGATGTGATTACGCGCACACACACACACACACACACACACACACACACATCCAAGATCAGAGTTTTATAATTATAGAGATATGATATGATTAAATCAAAATCACGAATTATAAATTCACATTTCAAAATGGTTTCACAATTTGGTAGTACTGATTTTCAGTATTCCATACTGATATTTGAGAATACATGAGGTTTCAAGCAAAATACTGATTTTCAAAAATCATTTTAAGGACTCATACTGATTTTCAAAATACTGATTTTCAAAATTCATTTTAAAATCAAAGTATTTTACCCATAGTAGGGGAATCAAGAACTTGAGGATGTAGGTAAGAGGGGCAAGATTTAATAGAATCCACAGAGTCAACTGTTTCACTCAGAGTATGGTGGGTATGTGGTACAAGCTGCCAGAAGTAGAAACAAATTACTGGAGTAACTCAGCGGGTCAGGTAGCATCTCTGGAGAAAAATAATAGGTGATGTTTCTGGCCTATTCTTTTTCTCGAGAGATTTAATAGGAATCTGAGGGGTACAATTTTAACTAAAAATGGGAGTATGGAACAAGCTGCCAGATGAGGTAGTTGAGGCAGGGACTATCCCAACACTTAAGAAACAGTTAGACAGGTACAATAATAGAACAGGTTTGGAGGGATACGGACCAAACGCAGGTAGGTGGGACTAGTGTAGCTGGGACATGTTGGCCGGTGTGGGCAAGTTGAGTGGAAGGGCCTGTGTCCATGCTGTATCACGCTATGACTCTATGAGATGCAGCCTGACCCGTCGAGTTACTCCAGCATTTTGTGTCTATCTTCAGTATTAACCAGCATCTGCAGTTCCTTCCCACACGTTTTGCGAGAGGAGGTAGTTGAGGCAGTTACTATAACAACATTTAATAGAAACATGGACAGGTACATGAAGGGGAAAGGTTTAGAGGGATATGGACCAAAGGTGGGCAAATGGGAAATATCTCTTAAAGATAGCAGAGTCAATGGATATGAGTCAGATAGCAGAGTCAATGGTGAATCTGTGGAATTCTCTGCCACAGAAGGTCGTTGAGGCCAGTTCAATGACTATATTTAAGAGGGAGTTAGATGTGGCCCTTGTGGCTAAAGGGATCAGGGGGTATGGAGAGAAGGCAGGTACAGGATACTCAGTTGGATGATCAGCCATGATCATATTGAATGGTGGTACAGGCTCGAAGGGCCGAATGGCCTACTCCTGCACCTATTTTCTATGATTCTATATGGGGGGAAGGCAGGAACAGGGTACTGATTGTGGATGATCAGCCATGATCACATTGAATGGCTCGAGGGGCCGAATGGCCTACTCCTGCACCTATTGTCTATTGACTAGAGTAGATGGGAAATCTTGGTCAGCATCGAAGAGATGGACCGCAGGGCTTGTTTCTGTGCAGGCTGACTCTATGACTCCAAGTTGCTTGATTCTACTGAAACCTAAATCAAAATACTACAAAATGATGGAAGACTGAAGCAAAAATGGAAAATGCTGGCGCCATTCAAGAGGCCAGACAGTTTATGTGAAGAGTGAATTGCAATTGATGTTTATGGACAATGACTTTTCATCAGAGTCAGATAAGTCCAAGAATGTGATGGAAGAAATAAAGATGTCTTGTGACAGGGTAAATGGCAGGATAGACAAAGGCGAAGATGGGACATGAAAGGGAATTTGGAGGAAGAAAAGATGCATTTTGAAGAATTGTAAATAAATGGAGATATCAGATCGAAACTACAAATTGTTGGACTCAATTCAATTTGGGAAGATGTTCAGTCAGGCAGAGGGAGGCAGGAATTATTCTCGCCGGTTTTCAACGGACGGGTTGAACATCGTTAGACCACAGAGGAGGAGAGGGATTGGTTTCCATGATGAAAAAAACCCCGAAGAAAATGGGGAATGGTGTGTGATTGGACACGTAGAGAAAAGAGTTGGAATATAAATAAATTCCAGGAATCGGGGGAAACAGAGCATTAGGCCAACCGGGATAGTCCAGTAGACCAACCAGTCTACTCCTTCGCCTCTTCTCCTTACACTTGCCTCCCTTCCACATTCCCCCTTTGCCACCTTCCTCCTCCCTAGTCATTTTATCAGTTCCACTGCTCTCCACATTGTTTCCCTCGTGAGATCACACCTTTCCTAGACAACAATGGACCTACCAGGCAATCCCCAGCCGGAGGTCATTTGTGGCCGACCTTGGTTGGTCCTGGTCTTTTCTCACCTCCAGCTCATCACCTCTCCCTCCCCACCCCCTACTTATAGTCTGATGAAGGGTCCCGACCCAAAACGTCACCCATCTTTTTCTCGAGAGATGCTGCCTTACCCGTTGAGTTACTCCAGTGCTTTCTGTCTATTTCAGGGTAGTCTGCTTGTGAATTATTGAAATGAATCAGAAACCAGCTGTGAATAGTGTGTGGCTTAATAGAGTTCGAAAGCCATAGAACGAGGTTGGAAATAATATAATGTGGTAATGTGGGAAATAACTTCTGGATGCTCAGTGATAGCCTCATGGTTTTGAGAAAACTACAAAGGGATGGAATTCTGACTACGTCATGTTTTACCCTCTTCTGCCTCAACTTCCCAAACGAATCTCGTGCATGCTTCAATAAAAATGCATAAGGTGGAGCATTAGCAAACAGGGTGCTGAAAATCCAGAAGTTCGATGTTACCGGGAGAAGGCAAGGTGGATGTATGGTGATGGGAAATGTCACGTCAGCAGTGAGCACCTGGAGAGTGTTTGGCCAGAGGGAAGATATCCGGTAACCCGAGGCATCCCATCAACTTAGAAATTACCTCTTCCACTGGGCCCGGCAACAGGTGCAAAGTTTCTCCTCAGGAGATGCAGGAATGGCAGCACAGGGGCGCAGTGATAGCGTTGTTGTCTTACGGGGCCAGACTTGGGTTCCATCATGACCTTGGTGCTGTCTGTTTGGAGTTCTCCCTCAAGTTTGGCTTGATTGTATATGTGTAGTAGGATGCAGGGTGATTTGGACAGGTTGGGTGAGTGGGCAGATGCATGGCAGATGCAGTTTAATGTGGATAAATGTGAGGTTATCCCCTTTTGTGGCAAAAGTAGGAAGGCAGATTATTATCCTGCACCTATTGTCTATTGACTAGAGTAGATGCAACATCATGGTCGGCATGGAAGAGATGGGCCTTGGGGGGTTTGTTTCTGTGCTGGCTGACTCTATGACTCAAAGTTGCTTGATTCTACTGAAGCCTAAATCAAAATACTACAAAATGATGGAAGTCTGAAGCAAAAATGGAAAATGCTGGAACGATTCAAGAGGCCAGACAGTTTCTGTGAAGAGAGAATTGCAAATGATGTTTATGGACAATGACTTTTCATCAGAGCCAGGTAAGTTCAAGAACGTGATGGAAGAAATAAAGATGTCTTCTGAGAGGGTAAATGGCAGGATAGACAAAAGAGAAGATGGGAGATGAAAGGGAATTTGGAGGAAGAAAAGATGCATTTTGAAGAATTGTAAATAAATGGAGATATCAGATCAAAACTAGAAATTGTTGGACTCAATTCAATTTGGGAAGATGTTCAGTCAGGCAGAGGGAGGCAGGAATTGTTCTCGCCGGTTTTCAAGGGACGGGTTGAACATCGTTAGACCACAGAGGAGGAGAGGGATTGGTTTCCATGATGAAAAAAACCCCAAAGGAAAGGGGGAATTGTTAAAAGGATGGTGGTGTGTGATTGGACACGTGGAGAAAAGAGTTGGACTTGAAATAAATTCCAGGAATCAGGAAGAAACAGAGCATTAGGCCAACCGGGATAGTCCAGTAGACCAACCAGTCTACTCCTTCGCCTCTTCTCCTTACACTCGCCTCCCTTCCACATTCCCCCTTTGCCACCTTCCTCCTCCCTAGTCATTTTATCAGTTCCACTGCTCTCCACATTGTTTCCCTCGTGAGATCACACCTTCCCTAGACAACAATGGACCTACCAGGCAATCCCCAGCCGGAGGTCATTTGTGGCCGGCCTTGGTTGGTCCTGGTCTTTTCTCACCTCCAGCTCATCGCCTCTCCCTCCCCATCCCCTATGCCTGATGAAGGGTCCCGACCCAAAACAACACCATTCCTTTTTCTGAAGAGATGCTGCCTGACCCGCTGAGTTACTCCAGTGCTTTGTGTCTATTTCAGGGTAGTCTGCTTGTGAATTATTGAAATGAAGCAGAAACCAGCTGTGAATAGTTTGTGGCTTAATAGAGTTTGAAGACCATAGAACGAGGTTGGAAATAATATAATGTGGTAATGTGGGAAATAACTTCTGGATGCTCAGTGACAGCCTCATGGTTTTGAGGAAACTATAAAGGGATGGAATTCTGACTACGTCGTTTGTTACCCTCTTCTGCCTCAACTTCCCAAACGAATCTCGTGCATGCTTCAATAAAAATGCATAAGGTGGAGCATTAGCAAACAGGGTGCTGAAAATCCAGAAGTTCGATGTTACCGGGAGAAGGCAAGGTGGATGTATGGTGATGGGAAATGTCACGTCAGCAATGAGCACCTGGAGAGTGTTTGGCCAGAGGGAGGATATCCGGTAACCCGAGGCATCCCATCAACTTAGAAATTACCTCTTCCACTGGGCCCGGCAACAGGTGCAAAGTTTCTCCTCAGGAGATGCAGAAATGGCAGCACAGGGGCGCAGTGATAGCGTTGTTGTCTTACGGGGCCAGACTTGGGTTCCATCATGACCTTGGTTTGTCTGTTCAATCAAATCAATCAAACAAACTTTATTGTCATTTAGAAATACATCGATATATGCAATTCCAAACGAAATTCCGATGCATTTGGCTCCCCGTGCAACACGATAATAAACAGATGGATAGAATAGATCAAATGGATAAAATGGATAAAAGGATAAAATGGATAAAAGGATAAAATAGACAATGGTGGCAGCCAATTACATGGCATTCAGGAGTCTGATGACTCGTGGGAAGAAGCTGTTGCAGAACCTTGATGTTCTGCTCCTTATGCTACGATATCTTTTGCCCGAGAGCAGCAGAGTGAACAGTCTGTGATGGAGATGTGTGGGGTCCTTTATAATACTGCTGGCCTTAGACACGCAACGTTTGTTCGCAATATCCCAGATTGAGGGGAGAGAAGTCCCGATGATTGTTCGGAGTTCTCCCTCAAGTTTGGCTTGATTGTATATGTGTAGTAGGATGCAGGGTGACTTGGACAGGTTGGGAGAGTGGGCAGATGCATGGCAGATGCAGTTTAATGTGGATAAATGTGAGGTTATCCCCATTGGTGGCAAAAACAGGAAGGCAGATTATTATCTAAATGGCGCCAAGTTGGGAAAAGGGGAAGTACAATGGGATCTGGGGGTCCTTGTTCATCAGTCACAAAGTAAGCATGCAGGTACAGTAGGCAGTGAAGAAGGCAAATGGTAGGTATGTTACAAAACTTTCCTTTAGCAGCACTGCAGTTCTGCCACTGACCGTGTGCGCGACTTTGGCGCCTTTGAGAGGGGGGCGAGTTTAAAAGGCCGTCTACTCCAGACCATTCAAATCGATTAATCTCAGGGGGTTTAGTTGCTGAAGAGAAATCGCTCCGACATTTGTTTGATGGAGTTATATTTAAACTGCGCTGAATAATTTAAATGCTAGACTGAATTAAAAATCATCTTCTAAAGCCGTGAATGCCGACAACAGGACGGATCTCACGTAGGGGACAAAAGAAGGTACACAGTTTATTTTTACATAAAAGCGTGCTTCTCAGGAAGCCTTTAATCAAAATTTAATGTTGCGTAAAGGTGACTTAAAAAATATACGAACCGGCAGTGTTTTCCCTGCCGACTGGGGGTTAAATTCACCGCAAACCGCAACGTTCCAAACGATTGCGTTCCACAAAAACCCACTCGCAAGATGATTTAAATGGCCATTAATTTACGGGAATTAAACACTAAATTCCTTAAATTTGGCCTATAAATTCATGACAATGAGATTTGAAATCATGTTATATTGTGAATTATTGTGTGAATGTTATTTGGACACTTAGGCTTTTTTTTAAATGTTTACCTTTTCTTATGAAATGGATAGATGTTTAGATCTAGTAATTGAATTTTGTAATTAGCTACAATTAGGTAACTAACTAATTATATGCTTTAAATTCAGGTCATCCAAGTAAGATTGTTTCATATTTGTTTCAGAATGCGGCAATCTATAATAACTGAACATTTCATTCAGTTCTCTTAATTTTTAAGAAAGTTATGGGCTTTTGACTGTCCTTGATCACAGCTTTTGTGTTAAGTCAATGGAAAAGCAAAAGGGAACAAGATGCTAATTTCTGAGTATGAAAATGGCCATACCATTTTTAATACTGAAGATATGAAAGTGAATTAGGTGTCAAATTAAACAGGCCCTTAGTGAGACCACACCTGGAGTATTGTGTGCAGTTTTAGTATCCGAATTTGAAGAAGGACATTCTTGCTATTGAGGGAGGGCGGCTTAGGTTTACAAGGTTAATTCCTGGGATGGCGGGATATCATATGTTGATAGAATGGAGCGGCTAGGCTTGTATACTCTGGAGTTTAGAAGGATGAGAGGGGATCTATTGAAACATGTAGGATTATTAAAGTTTTGGACACACTAGAGGCAGGAAACATGTTCCAGATGCTGGGGTAGTCCAGAATCAGGGGCAAATGTTTAGGAATAAGGGGTAAGCCATTTAGAACGGAGATGAGGAAATACTTTTTCACACAGGGAGTTTGTGAGTCTGTAGAATTCTATGCCTCGGTGGAGGCCGGTTCTCTGGGTGCTTTCAAGAGAGAGTTAGATAGGGCTCTTACAGATAAAGGAGTCAAGGGATATGGGGAGAAGGCAGGAATGGGGTACTGATTGTGGATGATCAGCCATGATCACATTGAATGGTGGTGCTGGCTCGAAGGGCCTAATGGCCTACTCCTGCACCTATTGTCTCTTGTCTGTTGTCTATTGTCCACTTTGGATAGCACACAAAACAAAGCTTCTCACTGTACTGCACCGTACATGTGAAAGTAATAATAAACCTAAACCTGAACTTATTATTAGCATTATTCGTTACTATTCCTTTTTTTCCTGAAGTGGACAAAGACATTTCAAGGAGAAGAAGGCATGGACCATTGTGTCATCCTATGTTGATGTTCAATAATGAAGAACTTTGTTGAACGTTGCTCAAGCACAGCCTGAGCGATTGTTTTGCTGAACACCTACTGAACACCTCAGTCTGCCTTGGCCTACCTGATCTCCCACTTGGCAAATATTTTAACTCCCCTTCCATTCCCATACTGATCTTTCTGTCCTGGGGCTCTTCCACTGACAGAATGAGACCACATGTAAATTGAAGGAACAGCACCTTAGATTTCGGCAGATTACAACCCAGCTGTCTGAACATTGATTTCCCTAATTTCAGGTAACCCTTGCATTCCCTCTCTCTACATCCCTCCCCCACCCTAATCGTCATACATGTTTCACAGTTCGTATCCCTTCATTATCAGCTCCACCACAGCCAACAATGGGCCATTGAGGGCTCCACCTTTCCATAGCCATCAGTGCCAGCTCTGATTTTTCTTTGCCTTTTCATACCTGTAGTTTCGGTAGACGGTGATGTGGAGATTTTGAACAAATTATTGAAAAATATGTTAAAAAGTAATGATGATTAAGGAAATAGGCCATTGTTAGCTGTGGCCAAAGTGAGAACGAGGACAGACAATGAGACTCAACAAGATGATTTTGAGCGAGTCTGGGTTAAAACGAGCTCGTAGAATCGGAGAGCAGGAGGAATCACAGAGAGGGAGGAAAGCTGTTCAGGAAGTTTGACATTTATCCACTGTATCCACAACTTGCAGATGAAATCTTCAGCCGCCCTAGCCTCTGAAAGGGTCACACCTTAAATTTATGTCTGCCTTACCCAGCAGAATATTCCTGTGGCACATGGGAACTTTAGAACATAGAATATAGAACAGTACAGCACAGGAACAGGTCCAAAAACCAATGACATTCCTAATGTTATAATGTAATAAAAAGTAACTCTAGATTCTGGTTTATACCAAAGATAAACACATAATTCTGGAGTAACTCCGTGGGTCAGACAGCAACTCTGGAGAACATGGACAGTGACGTTTTGGTTCGGAATTTGGTTCGGTTTGGTTACGTTGATGATTTCCGTGTAAAAAGACAATATAAAAGAATCATCAGCTCCCACTCATTCAGGGTCGAAAGAGGTTAACACCTCACTAATATAGATTTTACTTCGGAGTCACGTGAGTGACTACGTGAAGAAGGCCCGCCTGGCGCTGGAACGGCATTACGTCGACGCTGACGGCAGAAGCAGGAGCTGCACAGACAGCTCCTCGACAGCGGTAGGTTCGGAACCGGCAGGTAAGTGCAGTTGAAAAATTTTTTTAGGACTGGAAAACTCCGTGCCTGGTGGAAACCAGGATTTTAAAGGATTTTAAAAACAAACTAAAAGTTTAAATTGAACAGAAATACTCTGTTAAAATAACGGAGTTTTGAAAAGAACGTCCCAGGGGAATACCCAGCGATCGGGACGAGAGATTAATTACGGGGCCGGTTCCGATACTGGTACCATTAAAAATACGGTAGAGAGGTTAAAATGCTCCACAATCTTTTGGCAGGGAATTTTAAAAGTCAGAAAGGCTGTAATTTAAAAAAGTTAATAAAAATCGCGATATGGAGAAAGTACTCCAAAATATAAAAAGAGACAAGGGTCACAGTACCCAAACAGCCCAAAAAAGACCCTGAGGGGCTTGAATATACAAAATATGGCTATGTGCCAAATTGAGAATTGAACCCTGGATTAGGGTGGAGGAAGTCTCTTTGGATATAATTCCAAGTGGATCAGGGCTGCAAAAGACAGACCCTGCAAGTGGTGATGTGAATTATGAATGCACACCACAAATAAAAAAGTGAGGCCAGATGTGCCTGAGATAGCAAAAGATTTTGCTATATCTAAAGGAAGTGGTGAGGCTATGGAAGAAAACCTAGCTGCCAACATTAATTATATGGTATCTCACCAACTTCAAGAATACGATAAAACTTTTATGTTTTATTAAAATATCAACGGTAAATCCGTTTATAATATCCATCTCAAATAATATGAGATATAAGAAATACAATTTCAAAGTATTTCAAAATGGTGCAAATAAGTAATACTTTCAAAATAAAATAAATTGCCATCAGTTGTGGAGCTCAATAGGAAGAAATATATATAATTTACCGAATCTGCACTATAGTTTGCAGATCAATACAAATCAGGATATTAAACTCCTGATTATTATAGTATAAACCTGCCTTATGATAAATCAAAGATATTAATTACAAAAGAACAGACTACTGATCTTTAAACTTTGGGGAGAAAAACTATGATCCAATGAAAAATTTTGATAATGGATCAAAACAAAGGCAAAGATCTTTTTAACTTGCGGTGAAAAAACTATGATCCAATGAAAGATTTGATAATGGATCAAAAACAAAGGCAGATGTGGTATAATCCAAACATAGCCTTATCTAAACCTATATAATTGGGGAAAGAAGGCTTGAAGTATGTTGAAAAGGTGCAAACATCTGGTTACAAAATAAGTTCATGAAATCTCCAATTATGGGGGATTACAGGTGTATTATGATTGTTAACCAATATAACTAAGGAAGGATTGGTTCACCTGTATGAGAAAACTTTAAAAATTGATTTCAGGTTTGCACTCAAAAGTAATTTTTAATAAGAAGGGGTACGTACATGTATATTATAAAATTACCTCAGTGTAAAGATTTCATGGTATAAACCATACAAAACATCATTATATTTACACTTTCACAGTGTAAGAAAATGGAAACATCTAGAACATGGAAAAAACTGTTGTGATTAACAAAGTGTTAATCAATATTACAGGTGCTTGAAATTAATTAAAGTGAGTCAAGCTGTGCAAGTTAAAACATTGTCCAAACAATCAATCAGTTCAAGGCTGTTAAACCGAACACCGAAGGAACAATTATACTGATAAAAGATCAGCACTTGCACTAATGAGGTCATGGTCATGGGTTATCTCGATTACATTTAAATTGGAAGAGATAAGAGCAGCTGCAAATTAGTGCCTGCCATTACAAACCTGGTGGTAGGTAAGGACCTGACCCATTACATAAAGCATATGCTCAGGCATTAATAAAATATTTATAAATTACTATTCTGAATTTAGAAGTAATTCAAGCACCATAAGAGGGGGAAAATTGTTCCATGATACAAATATGTCTAATTGTTGTTGACATACTTTGTCCCTCCATTAGGATTAGGTAAAAAATAAATAAAGTTCCAAAAGAAGGAATACAGAAGCTTATAAGAATATGTATGCCTTGTGAAGAGGCTTATGCAAAATATCAAATGATACGTTATCATTATTAAAGTAATGTAAAAAAGGTTCATAAGCTGCTTCAACTATAAGATTAACAGCTGTTGCAAACTGAAGCAAGTGTTACAGATGATGTACAGCTTCTGTGAATGTTTGGGTAAAGATAAGAATATTATCTATTCTTATAACAATAATTGATATGTCTCTTGTTCGGACTGCAGACAATAATACCAGGTGAACATAAATGGTTTGTCCTAAGAAATTTTCCAAACATTCGTTGTTAATTGTTGAAGTATAAGGAGTTATGGATTAAAAAGATCGATTGTTTTATTATGGAACTGTCCATGTCGTATCAAGATGAACAATACCACGGCTGTGGCATATGTTAACAATGGTCAAATTTGGGAGAAAAACATATTGTCATTATTTTTGCATTACTTACGATTAATCTGGTTGTATACAGATTAAATCACTGATCTTTCAAATGTTTCTTGTGGGTCACAAGATAAGTCAAATAACAATCATGGTATTATCTAAGTAAACAGATGTGGCATATTTTAAAGTTTAGTCCACCTGTTTATCTCTAAGGAAGAGACAATGGTATCGGAAGATAACAAATTTGGGGGAAAAAAAAAACAAAAAAAACCATATTGTTATTAATATGGATTACTTACGATTAATCTGATTGCATACAGATTAAATCACCGATCTTTCGAATATTTCTTGTGGGTAAACCAAGAACAGTGAAGGTGGATGCTTTTCTCCCAATTACATGAGGAAAAGTTTTCTTTGTGTTCCTCATTTTTGTTTAATAGGGCAGTGTCTGATGAAAATGTAGCGGGACACTGCCAGAGGCATTTTGGTGGCCTAATACGGGTCCTTTATGGTTTCATAAATATTGTGTGATTTTGAACTGCTAGTGATGATTCATAGTGGCAGCAATTTATTGAAGTCAAAAAAGGGGTCTCGACCTAGGTCGTTGCCTGTCTCCCTTCGCTCTTTGGATGCTGCTGCACCCACTGGGATCTCCAGGTTTGAGAAACCCTGCAGTAATTTATTGTTGTACAAAAAACCTCCATGACATGAAAATATGAATTTGACTATCTACAGGTTGACCAGACCATCACAACAGCTGATGGTCAAAGAAGTCTATGAATGCTAAACAATATAACAATATATCAATAAAATAATTATGTATAAAGAAGTGCTATACCTGCAATTTGCAGAAATAAGTCTAAAAAACAATATTTTGTTATAAGAAATTGGAGGTCTGTATATACAGTAAAGTTATTTTATCATATTAGATATATGTGAATTCCTTGTGGATTGCATTTTCTAAGTATCTAATTGATAGAGCCAAATAATAGGGCTCAGAGTGTTACCGTCTTATAAACGGACAATATATTAACCAAGAAGTTATCAGATGCATTCATAATATCCCAAAATGGAAAGGGATATATATGTAAATGTTAATAAATATATATATATATATATATATATATATATATATATATATATATATATATATATATATATGTATATATATATGTGTGTGTATATATATATTATATATATATATATATATATATATATATATATATATATATATATATAATATATATATATATATATATATATATATATATATGTGTATATGATATATGATATATGATATATATATATGTGTATATGTATATATAATCTGTCCAAAATTGTAAAAAATATAAAGGCAGGAGATAAATAATCTTGAAATGCCTTAACAAATGGACTCTAACTCTATCTATGATTCAAAAAAAAACTTAAACATTGAAAATAATAATTCTGATAACTTTAGTATCAATATAAGAGTGCAAACATTGCAAATGTTTACGTTATAAATGCATGTGGATACAAATTGCATTATCATATATGTTTATGAATCTACCAAACAAAGCACACCAAGACCTGAAACGAAGGTAAACCTATAAGCATATCCTGCCGGCTTTAAGTTGTGTGTGTGTGTGTGCGTGTGTGTGTGAACATTGATGAAAATGTTGCAGTAGGTAAGAGTCTCTGTGGCAATGAGACTGCTTATTACACACAAAAACCACATTGGGTTCAGTAAAAACTGATGGTTATAGAGGAATGTATTTCTAGATGGTTAAAAATTGGATACATTCAGTAGGAACTAGACACTGAAAGGTGGAAAAATCACTCTGTTTTTTGAGGAAAATACATTCACAGGAATGGCACAGGATGAGCCACTCGAGCAAAGATGCAAGGCCGCAGGAGGCTGTAGATTACTGTTAAAGTAAAAAGGAACCAGTCATGGTGTCAGACACGCAATGTTCGGTTCTCTATAATTGTTGCTTTGTCATGCCATAAAAATATATATATATCAATTGGTATTTGTGATAAACTTGCCTTTCAATGGAAAGGGCATTATTTTCATTTTTTATAATGTGAAATAATTTATCACATAACTTGAGGCAATGTTTTGGGGAAAATGTGTTATTCGCTCGTTATTGTGTTAAATGAGCCGTACTGTCGTATGGAATAAATTCTACGACACGAAAAACACAGAAAGCTTCAAACTCTTCACGTAGTCACTCACGTGACTCCGAAGTAAAATAGTAAGATTAAACGAGAACTTACCAGTTCGAAGTTTGATCGTTATTTTATGAGGAGTAACGATGAGGGATTACGTGCCCTCCACTCCCCACCCTCATAAAATAAATGATCATCTGGTAGTTCTAAATCTATGATGAGCCTTACTATCTTGAGTAATTTGTGTTCTGTGTTTTTCATGCCGCTGCTTTGAAGTATGCCGTTCCAGCGCCAGGCGGGCCTTCTTCACGTAATCCCTCATCGTTACTCATAAAATAACGATCAAACTTCGAACTGGTAAGTTCTCGTTTAATCTTACTATTATTGGTTGAAAACCACCACATATTTCAACAAATTACCTTCGAGGAGCGGACTGGATAAATGTGTTATGTTTTACAAAGTACTACCATCTGGCAGACCTAAATGTGCAAAGGCTGGTATTCCAGAAATGTCATGCCTGATACACACATAGATGAGGAGCCAAAGCCCCATTGTTTTCTGATTAATAGCCAAGAACAGCTCTGTGAAAATAGCTGGATTGAGGCAGTTGAGGAATATTTATAATAATCAGTTAAATCATATTTTCTTACAAATTTAGTTTTAGTAAAATGTTGAAGGAAGATTAAGCTGTGTCCATGATGCCTTTATTTTGAGCTGAAACCCCAACAATGGGCCATTGAGGGCTCCACCTTTCCATAGTCATCAGTGCCAGCTCTGATTTTTCTTTGCCTTTTCATACCTGTAGTTTCCCTCTCCCCTGATTCTGAGTCTGAAGAAGGGTCCTGACCCAAAACATCACCTATCCATATTCTCCAGAGATGCTGCCTGTCCCACTGTACGAGTTCATTCACAGAGTTCTCCTGAGTTTGCCCTGATTCGAACTCAGAGATTTACGGTAATGACCGCTCGCCGGTCCTCGGGGTCTCATGGACATTTTTCAATATGTTGAAAAATCTTCACGAGTCTTCCCGAGCTTACCGCGTTTCCCGAGTACCTGCCATTAGCGTTACGAGCCGCTAAGAGACGTCCCCGAGCTTCAACGTACCCGCTACGTTCATTCTACTGGCTTACCACGAGTTTGATTTTTTATTTAAACTCGGGAGAGCACTTGAATGAACTCGTACAGTGGGACAGGGTCATTACTCCAGAACCCTGTGTCTATCTTTGCTGAGTATTTGTTGTTCCTAGTAAACACAATCGACATAGAGGAATAACATAGACCAGTTGCCACCTAGTGGCTATTTTGCAGTACTTCAGTTGCAGCAATGGCTCCTTGAAAGTTGAGACTTGATTCCACTTGAGATGATGAGAGAACCTTAACACAACACAAGAGAAAGCTGAAGATAGACTGGATAGCTGGAGTAACTCAGTGGGTCAGACAGCGTCACTGTAGAAAAGGAATACATGATGTTTCAGGTCGAGACCCTTCCTCAGACTAAGAGTCAGAGGAAAGGGAAATGAGAGATGTAGACGGTGATGTGGAGATTTTGAACAAATTATTGAAAAATATGTTAAAAAGTAATGATGATTAAGGAAATAGGCCGTTGTTAGCTGTGGCCAAAGTGAGAACGAGGACAGACAATGAGACTCAACAAGACGATTTTGAGCGAGTCTGGGTTAAAACGTGCTCGTAGAATGGGAGAGCAGGAGGAATCACAGAGAGGGAGGAAAGCTGTTCAGGAAGTTTGACATTTATCCACTGTATCCACAACTTGCAGATGAAATCTTCAGCCGCCCTAGCCTCTGAAAGGGTCACACCTTAAATTTATGTCTGTCTTACCCAGCAGAATATTCCTGTGGCACATGGGAACTTTAGAACATAGAATATAGAACAGTACAGCACAGGAACAGGCCCTTCTGCCCACAATGTTATTGAAATTTGATGACACAGCTAATGCTGCAAAGATGTTCAATAAGGCTAAAGAAGTATTGTTCTTCTTGGGCGGAGGAGTTTTGGAGAACCCTTCTTCATATCCGACCCGACCTGTCCATGTTCTCCAGAGATGCTACCTGGCCCGCTGAGTTACTCCAGCATTTTGTATATCTTTGTTTAGATGGAACTGCAAGTAAGGAGAGGGCTGTTAAGAGGCTTCAAGGGGACGTGGCCAAGGACAAGACAGATGCAATATATCATGTGAAAATATTTACGTGTTCACTTTAAAGCATAAAGCAGAAGAACAGAATATTGGATAGGAGTAGTTTTGGGCCGGGACCTTTCTTCAGACTGGTTATGGGGGTGGGTGAGCTGAAAGCAACAAAATACATTTCCTTGCTTCCAGTCCCCTCCCCCTCCCCCTTACAATTGATCTGAAGAAGAGTCCCGACCCGACTTCCGGTGGCGCTATGGAGCAGTAAGCCACAGCACCAGCCAGCTCCGCAAAAATTCTGCAAAAAACGGGGATTTAAACAGATTTAAAACCACTTACCGATCGACTGCTTTCACTACCTGCCGCCTCAACACCGACGGTACCGGCTGACGTCATCAGCCCTGCGACGAATCATGACGGCACGGAGCCCTACCGAGAAAACGAAGGGTAAAAAAACCGGGCGAGAGCGGGAGAAGGCCTGGGAGAAGCCTCGGACTCGAGTAGGGCCAGCTCCGTGGAAGACGTTTCCAGGAAAGCAGACACAGGAGGTGAGGACTTGAAAATTTTTATTTCTCATCAGATGGCTGATTTAAAACGTGAAATGAAAGATATAAAGAAAGAAATGAAAGTAATACAGGAAGATATAAAGGAAGAAATATCTCAAATTAATAATCAGATGGACTTGATGAAAAATCAATGGCGTGAATTTCAAAAAGATATAAAGACGCAAATTGATAATAAGTTCAAGAAAGACTCAGAAATATTGAAGAATGAAATCATTGATATGATTAATAACTTGGAACGCAAGATGGAGGGTAAACTTGAAAATGTTAAAAAAGACTTTAAACACAAGATTGACCCTATTGTAAAAGTGGTCGAACAACAAGTTGACGGCATTAAAAACCTTGAAAAGATTGCGGAGGCTAGTACTGTGTCTACAGCAAAGCTGATAACAGAACAAGAACGTCTACTGGAGTTGTTATCCAAAGTAACAGATAAATGCACGCAGCTGGAAGGCTATCAAAGAAGGCAGAACTTGAGGATTGCAGGGATTCCTGAAGGTTTAGAGAAACACGAAGACACTCGAGAATTCACTGCTAAATTACTGCAAGCTGTTTTATCTTTGGATGATATGCCTGTTTTAGCTCGTGCACACCGAGTCGGCAGAAGACAGACCAGTACAAACGCCCCCCCAAGACAAATCATTGTCAAGTTACAATATGATTTCACCCTCGAGGACATTATGCAAAGAGCCTCGAGAACAAAGAATCTGATGTTTCAAGGACAAAGAATCAGTATCTATCGAGACTATCCCCAGAGGTTGCCAGAAAACGAAAAAGCGTTTAACGAAGCCAAAAAACCTTATGAGGGGTGTAGAAAACTTGAGATACGGTCTGAATTACCCCGCCATCTTAAGAGTTACTTATAACAACGTGGAACACTTTTTCAAGACTCCAACAGAAGCAATGGAATTTGCAAAGCAGTTTGACACTTGAAAACCATCTACAAGCAAATATACTGCCTTTTTTCTATTTTTAAAGACCTAGCACGGTCTCTTGACATTTTATGAAACTTTATACGACACCATGGAATTAGAAGAAATCAGAAGGAATGGACAATGTCGTATGGAACGAAATGTTTTCCCGGATTGGAAGAAGCTCACCGAACATTGACAATTATTCATAATATACAACTAACATAAACAAATAACACACCTACTAAAATGATAACGCGGTTTTATTATTACTATGACTGTTATTAACCAAGACTCTGCACCATCGCTAACTAATACTACTAATAATTAATATCTCATGTCCTGTTACATACGGGGATATCCCTTCCTCAATATATTTCTCCCTTTTTTAATAATGACTTCTATTTTTTGTATTTTTAAAAAAAAAAAAAATTTTTTCTTTAACTGTGGCTTTATAATTGGAATTTTTTTTTAAAACTAACCTTAGATATATATACTTTTATGATGTTTAATATCACTCTTTTCATTTCTTTAATACTATATTCCCGTTAAAATATTACTATGGAATAATAATTCCTTAAAATTAGGAGCTGGCTAAATTAATAACATCAATGCCGGAAGCCTTTAGATTAATGGCCAACACAACTTGGCTTTCACAAACTAAATATTTTATTTGTAGTTCTTCTATTCTTTATACACCTTTCTAAGCTTTTTATTCACTTCTCATTATGTTTTTATGTTTACTATATCTTTTCAGTTTGAATGGAGTTATATACTGGAACAATGGAGATACACTCGTGAAGCACATAAGAGAGATCTAAAATTCATCTACTCGGTGTTCGGGTGTAAGGTTAAGTCTACTGCGCGGACCCTTGGACCCTATTCTAGATTCCCACAAATCTAAAATGCAGGATTTAAAAAGAAATATGGGGAACGAGGGATTAACCTTTTGCAGTTGGAATGTTAAAGGTATCAATGAACCAATAAAAAGAGGAAAAATATTGACACACTTAAAGGCAATGAAAGCTGATGTAATTTACATCCAAGAAACTCACCTAAAGAAAGACGCTGAAAATAGGCTGAAAGCTAAATGGATAGATAAAATATACCACTCTTCCTTTACACACAAATCAAGAGGCGTAGCAATATTATTTCGTAAAGGTACTTTATTTAAGCATATATCTACTATATCTGATAAAGATGGCAGATACATTATTGTAATAGGAGAAATAAATAGGGAAAAAATGATTTTTGTTAACATCTATGGTCCAAATTTTGATAGTCCTTTATTCTTTAAGAAAGTACTTAATAATATTCCAGAATTAACACACTACAATTTGATAATTGGAGGAGATTTTAATTGTACATTAGACCCTTATTTAGATAGATCTTCAAAACAAAGGAAAACTAAATCGCACTCTAGTGATTTATTAAACGCATACATTCAAACGTCTAACATTAAAGATGTTTGGAGAACAGAAAATCCTACTGGTCGAGAATATTCCTTCTACTCGCCAGTACATAAAACCTATTCAAGAATAGATTACTTCCTAGTAGATGCAAAGCTTATTTCACTTACTTACGAATCCAAATATCATAATATTATAATTTCAGATCACGCACCATTAACATTTAAAATTAAAATAAATGGTAAAACAGGAAATCTAGGACAATGGAAACTTAATCCACAAATTTTAAAAAATAAAACAACTCAGGAATACATCATAACCCAGATTAAGATGTTTTTTGAAATAAATGATCAACCAGAAATATCTCGCTCTTTATTATGGGAAACATTTAAAGCATATCTTCGAGGAATTATGATTTCTTCACAAGCATTCCATAATAAGAAGATTCGGAAGGAACAACATGACTTAGAAAGGGAGATCAAACAATTAGATATACAGAATGCAAACAAAATCAGATATAATAATACATAATAAAATTGTAGCATTGAAGTATAAATTAAATAAAATATATACTGATCAAGTTTTAAAATACTACCAACATACTAAACAATTGTTGTTTGAATTTGGAGACAAACCACAAAAACTATTGGCTCGACAATTAAGGAAAATTGAAGCGGAAAAAATTATACATAGGATTAAATCACAAAACGGTGAATTATTAATACAACCCAAGGATATTAATGAAAGATTTATGCAATATTATAAAAATTTGTATACTGGTAACACAACAGTAAATAAAACAGAAATAGATGCCTTCTTAAATGTATGTAACTTAAAAGAATTAGATTTACAAAATAGAGAATTTTTAAATGCCGATATTTCAATAAAAGAAATCCAAGAATCTATTAAATCTTTAAAAAATGGTAAAAACTCCAGGACCAGATGGTATAGGCTCGGAATTTTATAAAATTTTTCATGCCCAAATGGTCCCATATTTAAAAATCATTATATGAACAGATATATATACAAGAGAAATTACCAGACACATTGAACGAATCTATTATAACACTTATACCCAAAATAAATAAAGATTTGGATGATCCAGGATCGTATAGAGCAATTGCTTTATTAAATACCGATCAAAAAATTTTAACAAAAATTCTTGCACAAAGACTAAGCAAAATTGTTAATGAATTAATTCATCCTGATCAAACAGGATTTATACCTAAAAGATATTCTTCATATAATTTAAGACGGTTATTTAATATTATATACTCGAAAAGAAGTGATAAAAAAGACTTAGTAGTCATCTCGTTGGATGCAGAAAAAGCTTTTGACCAGGTGGAATGGCCTTATCTATTTTCGGTGATGGAAGCCTTTAAGCTTGGTGATAAGTTTACTACTTGGATTAAATTATTATACGCAAATCCAACAGCTAGAATAATAACAAATTATATGTTATCAACTAAGTTTAGTTTATCTCGAGGTTGTAGACAAGGCTGTCCTTTATCACCATTACTGTTTGCGTTAGCAATCGAACCCCTTGCTCAAAGGGTAAGACTACATCCAGAAATATATGGATACGATACTAAAGATACTAAGAATAAAATCTCGTTATATGCGGACGATATACTACTTTATATTACAAAACCGGAAATAAGTATCTGTAATTTGTTAAAACTAATAACGGAATTTGGTTTAATTTCAGGATATAGCATCAATTGGAATAAAAGTGAACTTATGCCAATAACCATGAATAATTTACAGATATTACAACAATTTCCTTTCAAGATAACAAATGAAAATATTAAATATCTTGGTATTTTTGTTACAAAAAGATTTGACTCTTTATTTAAATCTAATTTCCCGTTATTATTGAATAAATTAAATAAAAATATCTTATATTGGAAAAGCTTACCTATCTCAATGTTAGGTAAAATAAACGCAATAAAAATGATTTTCCTCCCACAATTATTATATTTATTTCAATCAATCCCGATATATCTTTCTAAAAATTTCTTTAAAAAAGTAGACTCAATAGTCACTAACTTTATTTGGGACTACAAAAATCATAGAATAAATAAAAAACATTTATGTAAAGCTAAAATAAACGGGGGTTTAGCTTTACCAAATTTTATGTTCTATTATTGGGCAGTTAATATTAGAAATATGAATTTTTGGTTAGGAGAAATAGATAATAAACCAAATTGGTTAAAAATGGAAAGAGAAGACTGTTTTCCATTTGAAATTAGCTCTATAATATTTGCTAATATTAATGTACCTAAGAAAACTTATAGCGAAAATCTGATAATAGAAAGTGGAATACGTATTTGGAAACAAATAAAGAAAACACTAAAACTAAAATTTATACCGCTAGCTCTTACAATTGCCAATAATTTTACGTTTAAAACCGTCAATGATGGATAAAGCTTTTATACAATGGAAAAATAAAGGAATTCTAAACATAGGGGATCTCTATAAGGATAATTCATTTCTTTCATTTCAAGAATTACAACAAACTTACGGGCTTCATAATAATGAATATTTTAGATATTTACAAATCAGAAACTATATTTCCGCAAATACACAAGAACTTAGAAATAGAAAGAGTGAAATTTTAGATGAATGCTTGAATAAACACCCAAATACAGAAAAAATGATATCATACATTTATAACATTTTGTTGGAAAGTGATATCCCATCATCGGAAATACATAGACAGCGCTGGGAAAATGAACTAAGTCAAATAATAAGTCCAGAAATATGGGAAGAAAGCCTACAACATATACATTATTGCTCTTTAAACGCTAAACATGCACTTATACAATTTAAAATCTTACATAGATTACATTATTCTAAATCTAAACTACATAATATATTTCCAAAACTATCACCTATATGTGATAAATGTCAAATCATGGAAGCAACTCTGTCACACTCATTTACTAATTGTACGAAGATTTTACAATATTGGAATGAAATATTCAAAACAATCTCGAAAGTTATTAATATTACTATGATTTATGACCCAAAGTTAATCATACTTGGAATACCGGAAATGGAACAAATAATTACAAGGAATCATAGAACTTTTATCGACTATTCTTTAATAATTGGGAAAAAATTAATATTAAAATTTTGGAAAGGCCCTGTATCCCCAACAATTAAAATGTGGAATACAGAAATGACGGAGACACTTCACTTGGAGAGATTGAGACTTGTCCTCATGGACAGGTTAGATCTCTTCAAGGAGATATGGTCTCCCTATATTAAATATCTACAGGGTCACAATGGTTCGGCGCAGGGACTTGACTGAGGCCTGAATATCTGAGTGGATGAAGAAATACACATAACAAATCATGAATGTATCTCCAAGATTGGATTACTTAGTAATACTTTAATCTCCATCAAACTTTTCATACCTTCTTTTCTATTTTTTATTCCTTTTTTCTATCTTTCTATCTTTAATTAAGAAAAAAAATTATAGAAACATACTATATAAATTTTTAATATGTACACACTTATCTCTGTTTGTATGAAAAAGATTATAGATGTCTTAAACTTGTAATTATATAAAACTATGTACTTTCAATTATACAATAACTATGAAATATAAAATTAACAATAATACAAACATTATTAATATTTTGATAACATTATGAATATTAAAAAAATGTTGTTTAAGATTGGGTACTACGTAGTTAAATTAGCGGGGATTTCTATTTGGTAATTAGAAGAATATCTATGATTTGAGAAATCTAAGTGTATTACTTATATTAGGATTATACTACATATACTCCCAATTATATAAAAATAAATAATAACGGAATGTATAATGGATAATACTACAATTATCATAAATAGTACTAATTAATAATCAATACGTATAATTTTACACATTGTATAAATCTCAATGTCGTATAAGAGTGTACTTGGTATATACTGTTTCTACAATAAAAAAATATTTAAAAAAAAAAAAAAAAAAAAAAAAAAGAAGAGTCCCGACCCAAAACATCACCCATCCATTTTCTCCAGAGAAAGACACACAATGCTGGAGTAACTCAGCGGAACAGGCAGCATCTCTGGAGAGAAGGAATAGGTGACGATAGGGGTCAAGACCCTTCTTCTGCACCTGCAGTTCCTTCCTGCATATGGTTCTGAAGATGATGATTCTGTCATTTCAGGAGAAATTGATGGTCTGTTTCTCTAGAATTTAGAAGAATAGATCGAATAAAATATCTGAATAATTGAAGCATTGAATAATAGGTAATTTCAACTAAACTTACAAATCTTTTATGTGGATCAATGGGCGATCAATGGATGATGGTTCCTCAGGCCAAGTAATCAAACACCAGATCGTATTCCTATTTCTATTTATAAAGTTCTTGTGCTCTTCTGAAAAATTAAAGTAACTTGGACATTGCAGAATCGATGGGAGATTGAGAAAGAAACAGGCAAATCTGAATTAAATTTCTTAAACGCATTAATATTTGTGAAAATTTACAAGTTAAAAAAATTAAAATCAGTTATGCAGATCCACCACAGATTTTCCAGCACCCTTGGTTCCAGTCTTTCTGGATTATACACAAAATAGAAGGAATTCCTTCTATCCAGAGATGCTGCCTGTCCCACTGAGTTACTCCAGCATTTTGTGTCTATCTTCGGTGTAAACCAGTATCTGCCGTTTCTTTCTACACTATCAACCGGCTGTCACCAACATGATGCCAGAGCATAGCGACTCTTTGTCTGCTGGTCCCAGAGGAGAATCTACTGTCATCCGATACATTTGTTTATAAACTACTCTTTTAAACCTATTTTCTACCTATTGTACTTGCATTGGATTTGTTGTATTCATGATTAGCATTAACTGATTTCATTGGATAGCTGGCAAAACTAAGCTACCAGTTTAGTCTAGTTAAGAGATACATCATGGAAACAGGACCTTTGGCCCACTGATTCTGCACCGACCAGCAATCCCCGTACACTGTTTTTATGTTACCCCAGTTTTGCACTGCACACTGGGGGCAATTTATAGAAGCTAATTAACCTACAAACCTGCACGTCTTAAGAACGTGGGAGGAATCGGAGCACCCAGAGAAAACCCACGCAGTCATAGGGAGAATGTGCAAACTCTGTGCAGTCAGCATTTGTAGACAGGATTGAACCAGGATTTCTGAGGCTGTGAGGCAGCAACTCACAGTGCCACTGTGTCGCCCCACTGGACCTCGGTACACATGATAATCATAAACCTAACCCTAAAACTAAACTTAACTTAATAGGATTTTCCAAATGTCCAAGAACCAATGACATTCCTAATGTTATAATGTAATAAAAAGTAACTGTAGATGCTGGTTTATACCAAAGATAAACACATAATTCTGGAGTAACTCCGTGGGTCAGGCAGCAACTCTGGAGAACATGGACAGTGACGTTTTGGTTCGGAATTTGGTTCGGTTTGGTTCCGTTGATGATTTCCGTGTGAGGACCATGATATAAAAGAATCATCAGCTCCCACTCATTCAGGGTCGAAAGAGGTTAACACCTCACTAATATAGATTATTGGTTGAAAACCACCACATATTTCAACAAATTACCTTCGAGGAGCGGACTGGATAAATGTGTTATGTTTTACAAAGTACTACCATCTGGCAGACCTAAATGTGCAAAGGCTGGTATTCCAGAAATGTCTTGCCCGATACACACATAGATGATAAGCCAAAGCCCCATTGTTTTCTGATTAATAGCCAAGAACAGCTCTGTGAAAATAGCTGGATTGAGGCAGTTGAGGAATATTTATAATTATCAGTTAAATCATATTTTCTTGCATATTTAGTTTTAGTAAAATGCTGAAGGAAGTGTGTCCCTGATGCCTTGAGCATACATTTGATTTTTGCAAGTGAAAATGAAATACAGAATTCTAATTGATGTAAAACAGCAGAAATGGATCAGTCCAATACTTTGTGAGATCTGGAAGTACAAGTACATAGATAGGCACATAGTGTTGGAACAATTTCAAGTATATTCAAGACAGATAATTGAATGATATTTGGACAATCTAGTGATATGGGATCGGTGACTTTAGAAATGCAGCACAGAAACAGGCCCTTCAGCCCATAGAGTCCACGCATATAATAGTTCTATCCTATTTGACAATTTACAAAAAACAATTAACCTACAAGTCTGTGGAGTGTGGGAGGAAACCGAAGCTCCCGTAGAAAACCCACGTGGTCACAGGAAGAACACGCAGACTCCATACAGACAGTACCCGTAGACAGATCGAACCTGGGTCTCTGGTGCTGTGAAGCAGCGATACCACTGTGCTGCCCATGTAAACCCTGTGACTCTGAGGAGCGTTGCCAGCTTTCTCACTCCCAAATGAGGGACAAAAGGTCAAAATAAGAGACAAATTCCCGACGGCAATTCGTTTACCAACTCGACTGTGGCTGGGTGAATGATGAGTTGGATGTTGAACTGGGTGAATAATGAGATGAGTGTTGGACTGCACACAAAGCCCAGCCGGCGGGCCAGCTGAGCAGTTTTGGCCGACGTCGCGTGGCCCGGGCCAAAACTCCTCAGCTGGCCTGCTGACTGGACTTTGTGTTCTGCTGCACACAACGTCCGGCACCCCATCCAACTCATGAACCGATGATCGGCCATGAGAAGGAGGGGTGGTGGTGTTGGCGGTAAGCGAAGGTCCGAAGATCAGACAGCTGGCCGGGCTGTCAACTGATGGGGCCACGGGCGAGGCGCTGCTGCTGCACTCCATGGGCTGCACTACGTCGGGACGGATGAGGCAGGGCCGGACGCAGCGCTCTGAAATACAGGAAAAACGCGGTCCCGTATGGGACAAACCAATTTAGCTCAATATAAGGGATGTCCCGGCTAATACGGGACAGTTGGAGACCCCTCTGAAGAAAAAGATCCATTGTGATCCCATCTACATAGGAACAATCTTCTACTTCTGCTGTTTATGTTCTTGTGGTTGCAGAACTGATGGGAGAATGGGGGGGTAATTGGTAAATATTAATTGAAATGTTATTCCCAGAGCTATAGTGGCTCTGAACCGGCCCTGCTGAGTGCCCCCCCCCCCCCCCCATGGACTGTCTCCCATGGACTGTCTCCCCCGGCCTCGCACTTTAGTCTGTGTTGATTTTACTGGTCTAATGTTCGTTTTTACAAACCTTGTTCTCAGGGTATCTATCTAAACCTAAATTTTATTTATGACATCGGATGGAAAGTGAAAACCAAATCTCGTTGCACTTATGTGTAATGACAATAAAATATATTATTATATTATTATTATTATTAGATTTACCATGCACATTCATATTTGTGAACAACGACAAGATTGACAAGTTTAAAAAAAAAAATTAGTTATAGGTCAGTTCCATGTTCAAATGCATATTTAGATCACTTACGCATAGAATCAAACGGTAAGGAAATTCACAGAGACAGAGTGCAGACACGGAAGGGCACAATTGACCCAGTTTAACTGAACTGGGTCGAGTGGGAGTAAGATTTAGAAAACTCAAAAAAGATCTAAACATAATTGAGACGGTCTCTGTATGTATCATATACAGTGATGGAAATGGGGTGGGGGTACGCAGGGGACAGCGTTCCCCTACTTTTCAGTTTCCAGTCTCCATGAGATGGAGAGTGTGGAGGAAAGTGGCGCTGTAAGGGCAGTCCTCGTCTTTCACCAGCTCATTGGAACTTTTCCCAATTCCATAATGACTGTCTAAGAACTTGGCCCTCATCAGACCTGGCGTCTCTCCGCCCTAAACGGAGTTCACCTCCTGGACGCTCAACTCGTAGACCACCCGCTCCTTCCTGAAGCGAATATCAAACAGCTGTAAACGGCTGGCGGGATTGTGGCGGAACACAAACTCCAGAAAAAGTAGCGAACGTGGTTGTTTACAACGTGGTGTCCTGGTCCACGTGGCTCGAACTGGACGGGGCCGTAGGTTTGAGACCTGGCAAGGTCTCAGTGAGGCGCAGTTGGGATCCGAATCCGTCCTTTGGATCTCTCTCGCTCTCTCACTCCCTCTCTCTCACCTCGGCATTCTCGGAATCATTTGGCATTTTGTGGGGATGGCTGCATCTGCGGTTCCTTCCTATTAGGGGGTTGGGGGAGTGGCAGGAACACTGGCCCGTGCCGGCTCCTGGTCCGTTCCCTCCGTGGGTGCCGCCTGGCCCGCTGATTTCCTCAAGCACTCTGTGTTTTTTGTTTGGCACTGGAATTGAAGGTGGACACGGGGGGGCTGGGGGGCTCGGCGGGATGGGCGGTGGCTCTGGGGAGTGGGTGGCGTTTCGGGTCGAGACCCTTCTGCAGACAATCACAAGTAATCTCACCGACGAGAGTTCAGCTCCGTCTGAAGAAGGGTCTTCTCTACAGAGTCGCTGCCTGTCCCGCTGAGTTACTCCAGCTTTATGTCTAACTTCAAATTCAAGAGTTAAATAAAAAACACAGAGTGCTGGAGAAACTCAGTGGGCTAGGCGGCATCTGTGGAGGGAATGGATTAGGCAGAGCCAGCCTTAAGCCGATTGGACCAATTGCTCCCAATTGGGCCCCACGCTAGAGTAATCTACTCTCGGCTTGGGTAGATCTAGCCCGGGTGAAGGGGGGAGAGAGGGGTGGAGAGAGAGTAGAGGGGTGGAGGGGGAAGAAAGGGATAGACAGGGAGGGGGGTGCGAGGGGAATGGAGAAGGGAAAGAGGGGGAGGTCCCTCACGGTCCCGGGGCAGTGCCCCTGCCCCTCCAGTCGGCGTGCTTCACGCGTACAGCCCCAGCTCCGCCCCTCCCTCTCTCCGGGGACAATACAGGGAGGGCCGGGCCGGGCCGGGGGTTGGAGCAACATTTACAAACCTCGGCCTCAGCTCACAACCGTTCGCCCGGACCCCAGCATCCACTTCCCTCCCTTCCCTCCCACTGCTGGCCCTCTCCGTTCCTTCTCTCCCTCCCTTCCCTTCTTCCATCCCTCCCTTCTCTCCTTTCTCTTTCCTTTCTCTCTCTCTTTTCCCTTCTCACCTTCCTCCCTCCCTTCTTTCTCTCCTTCCCTCCGTTCTTTCTCTACTTCCCTCATTCCCTTCTCTCCTTCCTCCCTTCTCTCCTTCCCTCCCACACACACATAACACACATCACGCACAAACAACTAACACACACACTTAAGTTAGTTTCCATTCTATCATAGAGATATAAAGTCTATAATAGACTTTATTTGTATTTCAACGATTCTACAGACCTTGGCTGGGAACCTGGAGCTCACCATAATTGTTCCCAATTGGGCCCCGCACCTCCTAAGGCCGGCCCTGGGATTAGGAGTTGTTTCGGGCCAGTGTTCTTCTTCAATAGGAAGGAACTGCAGATCAAAGATACTAGAGTGGATGTTAGTATCTTTGCAGCAGATCAGGCAGGATATTCTTCTGATTTAAATCAGAATTTGGATTTTATTGTTTTCCTATTTGTCAATGTTTTGTGCCCGATTATTTGGCAGCCAATGAACTGCTGTCTCTAAGGGGGTTACGTCCAATCACCAACCAGCTTTCCTTAAAATTCCTGTCCAATCAACAAATCTGTCTCCTCCCGTCCAATCAGCTGCTGTCTCCCAGGGCATTGTGTCCAATCACATAATACGCTGGTCACTCGGCGGCCAATCAGACACAGTCTCCGAGGGGCCTGGTGATCAATCACCGACCTGCTTCCCTCACCGAAGCAGACGATGGCTGCAGCCAACACAGTGAGAGAGAGAGAGAGAGAGATGCAAGAAAGCAGCTGTGACATATAATACACAATAAACTATATTATAAATACACAATAAACAAGTTATGCATTATTGCACTCTTACATGGGTATGACCGCACATAACCCCCCCCCCCTCCTCCTTGCCAATCGCAGCCTCACGGACCTTGGAGTACCCCAAGTTCCTAAAACCCATTTCCATTACTGATCATATAACGAGTGGTTCGGGATCCTCCTGAGAAGGCGTTTCTGTCCAAATGTTTTTAAAACAAAACGACTGCGTAAAAATACCGAAGGGATGGGATTACTTTGCCAAATAGCCAAGGTGGCCGGTTGTAACTACCGCTGTCCACCAGCATTGTACGCGGCTCCCAAACGGCCGCAGAAATAGACCACGTATCCACTGGAGACTCTCGCGGGCAGTGAAGTGTCACTAGTTATATTGATAAACGTGAGGACTGTTCAAAGAGTCTCCCACAAGACTTGCGCTGCTCCTGTTTTTCCGTCATTGAATCAGGCTGCACCATCCGTGAATTTATATTGCTTAAGTGAATCTGGATAGTACTTATGGTGTCAGCGTCATACAGCATGGAAACTGGCCCTTCGGGGCAAGTTGCCCACGCAGGCCAGCATGTCCTATCTACACCAGCCCCGCCTGCCTGCTTTGGGTCCATAATCCTCTAAACCTGTCCTATATATGTACCTGCCTAAATGTTTCTTTAAAGTTGCGATAGTGCCTGCATTTAGTTCCTATCTAACTGAGAGCTCTGTAGAAACACAAGGAACTGCACATGTTAGAATCTTGAGCAAAGTTCAAAGTGCTGGAGGAACTCAGCGGGTCGGGCAGCATGTGTGGTGGGAATGGACAGGCGACGTTTCGGGTCGGGACCCTTCTTCAGACTGGTCCTGTGATTCAATGATTCAGTCTGAAGAAGGGTCTCGACCTAAAATGGCGCCCGTCCATTCCCACCACAGATGCTGCCCGACCCGCTGAGTTCCTCCAACACTTCACAGGTTGTTGTTGTGTTGAGACATCTCGCAAAGACAACTTCCGATGTTCAGATTTATCTGATGCGTTGGAGAGAAGGATGGAGTGCAGACAGACTGATAAGACTATCTTATGGCATTTTTTTTTATCAGACCACAGTTTCTGTTTGACATCTTACAACAGATAATCTGATGAGGTGCAATAATTCAATCGCCAATCATAGTTAACTACCTGATACCGCATCCAAGGCGCTCTATTACACACCTGTGTTAATCTGCTCAAAACCGGCAAGAAATATCTCCATCAATATCCATTCATTGCTGATCCCGGTGTTAAATGTGAACACAGCGAAAGCGTGAGTTTTGCGATATTTATCAGCGATGGTAAAGAAAACAGACAATAATTATGCTTTCACATCGGGGTTGAAATCAGCTGAAAATATAAAGCTTAGCTTTAATGAATCCCATTCATCATTATTTAATCAGTAAAAAAACACACCAAATATTACTTAGAAGACGTGACATAAAATACTGAACCTGTTGTGTTTGTCAGTACATTCCCGTGGTATGTCCTCCCCCCCAACATTTGATTGGACCCGTGGCATTTCTCCACTTCCTTTTGACGACGATAATCCCCCTTCTGGTCAAGAGTGTGTAATTAGCATGTGTACAGTCAACCGAGCAATGACATTCTTACTGCAGCTTAATGATAGGATATTCAATTCAATTCAAATTTAATGTCATTGCACAGATACAAGTATGGGTACAACGAAATGCAGTTTAGTGTCAGTACGTAATGATAGCAATGTTTAGATAAATACAGATAAATAAATACAGATGTGGGAATCTATCGGCGGGACTCCGAGTTCAGCAGTGCGATGGTGTTATTGTAGAAGCTACTCCTCATCCTGCTGGTGCGGGACCTGAGGCTCCTGTACCGCCTCCCCGATGGCAGGAGGGCAAACAGTCCATGGTTAGGGTGGGAGGGGTCCTTGATGATCTTCCCAGCCCGTCTCAGACACCGTTTTCGGTGGAGGGCATCCATGGCAGGGAGCGGGGCACCGATGATGTACTGGGCGGTTTTCACCACCCGTTGTAGTGCCTTCCTGTCTGCTACGGTGCAACTGCTGTACCATACCGTAAAGCAGGTGGTCAGGATGCTTTTCGATGGTACAGCGGTAAAAGTTGGTCAGGATCTGGGGGGACAGGTGGGCTTTTTTGAGCCTCCTCAGGAAGTAAAGGCGCTGCTGCGCCTTTTTGATCAGCTTGGAGGTGTTGAGGGACCAGGACAGATCCTCCGAGATGTGTACCCCGAGGAATTTGTAGTTGGAGACCCGTTCCACCTCAGTCCCGTTTATATGGATGGGGGTGTGTCTGCCCCCTCTGTTCTTTCTGAAGTCGACAATGATCTCCTTCGTCTTCTGGGAGTTGAGGACAAGGTTATTGTTGGACACACCAGGTTGTCAGGTGCTGGACCTCCTCCCTGTAGGCTGACTCATCGTTGTCGCTGATCAGTCCTACCACCGTGGTGTCGTGGGCAAATTTTATGATGGCGTTGGAGCCATGCTTAGGGATGCAGTCATGGGTGAAGAGGGAGTAGAGGAGAGGGCTGAGCACACAGCCCTGTGGCACGCCGGTGTTCAGTGTTATAGTGGAGGAGGCGAGGTTGTTGATCCTAACAGACTGAGGTCTGTTAGTGAGGAAATCCAGTGTCCAATTGCAGAGGGAAGTGGAGATGCCAAGACCGCTGAGTTTGGTGATCAAGCTAGCGGGTATGACAGTGTTATTGACAGATATATCGTGGACCATTTGTATTTCCTTGTTTCCCATTAAGACCGGCTCTCCTTATTATTTCCCTTTGTAAAACACAAAGTGCTGGAGTAACCCAGCAGGTCGGACAGCATCTGTGGAAGGTCAGAAGAAGGGCCCTGACCGGAAACGTCGCCTATCCCTTTCCCCCCACAGCTGCCTGGCCCGCTGAGTTCTTCCAGCACTTTCGGTTTTACTTAAGATTGCAGCGCCCGCAGTTCCTTGTGTCTCCTTATTATTCGCCTATTGAATTCCAACTGGTAACAGGATCAATGTAATAACAAGGAACTGCAGGTGTGAAACGTCGCCTGTCCATGTTCTCCGGAGGCGCTGCCTCTCCCGCTGAGTTACTCCAGAACTTTGCGTATTTCTTTGGTAACAGGATCAAGTGGGTTGACCATATTAAAGATGCTGACAAGAGTTTGAGTGAAGTGTTGAACTTACTACTGTCGGATGCCGGTTTACACCGAAAATAGACAAAGAATGCCGGAGTAAAGGCAGCATCTCTGGAGAAAAGGAATGGGTGACGTTTCGCTTGAGGCCCTTCTTCAGACTGAGAGGTATAGAGGGTGATGTAGAGAGATATAGAACAAATGAGTTAAAGATATGCAAAAAGTAACGATGATAAAGGCCATTGTTAGCTGTGTCCTTTCTTTGGTAACTGGTTCGAGTGGATTAATCATCTTAACAACCTTTGTTGTTTGGGCTTACAGTTTGTACAGTATTGCTTCTTCTCTTTCGGATGCGACGTCAACAGACTTCAGCTCACTATATACCTCCATCTTTGCATCCTTTTCAGTGTTCATTGCTCTACACACTGCTCTCTTCTTGTATATCCACGGTGTATTTAAAGCTTGTTCGGTAAACCAATTGCCCACATGAGGAAATATAGCTTCAATAGCTCCGGCGGTCACTGGTGTGGCTTTCTGCTAATTCATCTGCAATGGTTATAAATTTGCAGAGTATATCGTGAATTAGCTAGAATGCGCCAGGCACCCGGGAATTTTGAGACCCGAGTAATTTCGGCTACTTATAAACGGGTCCGCTAATTTCACGCACTGGTTGAGGTTTTCCATGCAATGGTTCCTTACTTCCAGAATTACCTAATAATTGTGAGATAGCGGAAGCTGCCAGTCAAATGCACGAACTTAATTAAGAAATAAAGAAGCTAATTTTCGCAGAGGCATCTACTAGGCTGAGACCAGAAAGGTCTCCATCACGGTAGCGTTCCGTTCGGCACATTGGCCTTCATCAGACAGAATATTGAATATCCATGTTCGGAGGTCGTTACAGTTGTACAATACCTTGGCGAGGCCACGTTTAGAGTGTTGTGTTCCGTTTTGGTTACCGTCTTATAGGAAATATGTTGTCAAGTTGGAAATCTGCAGAGATGATTTTACGAGGATGGTGCCTGGATACGAAGGTCTGAACTATAGGGAGAGGTTGAGCAAGCTCTATTCCCTGGAGAGTAGGAGGATGAGGGGTGATATTAAAGAGGTGTACAAGATCGGGAGAGGAATAGATCGGGTAAATATAGTCTTTTGCCTTGAGTTGGGGATAGGAGAACTAAAGGACATGGGTTTAAGTTGAGCGGGAAAGGGAGATTTAATATGAATCTAATGGGTAACTATTTTACACAAAGGGTGGTGGGTGTATCGAACGAGCTGCTGGAGGAGGTAGTTGAGGCAGGTATTATCTGAACGGGTAAAGTACATTTGCGCAGATACATGGATAGGATAGGTTTAGACGGTTTGGGGCCATCCACGGCTAGGTGGGACTAATGTAGATGGGACATGGTGGTCGGCGTGGACAAGTTGGGCCGAAGGGTCTGTTTCCATGCTGAATGACTATGACTCTACTGGAAATATTCAGTAAGTCGCGCAGCAGCTATGGAGAGAGGAACAGCCTGGATGTTTCACGTCGATTGTCCTACAGCATCTGCAAGGGTCTGAGGAAAAGTCATCAATCTGCAAAGTCAGTCCTCTTTCTGCCTCTTTCACAGAGGCTGCCTGCCATGCTTACGATTTACAATTGTGTTTTTATTTCAGCTTTGCAGAATCTCATTCCTGACAGCTCGCTTAACCAAGTTAAATGCAAACATTCAAATCAATTCCTGATAATATCGGAAATGTCTCAGTTATCCCAGTTGTGAGAATCCTCTTCCTCCCGAATCTGAAGAAGGGTCCCCCGACCGAAACCTCGCAGATGCATTCCCCCCACAGACGCTGCCTGCCCCGCTGAGGTCCTCCAGCTCTTTGTGTTTTGCTCAAGATTCTTGGTCCACCAAAATATTCCAACTGGAATTCCAGCATCTGCAGTTCGTGTCTACATTTCCTTTCAGAGCCAGGTCGGATCACAATCTGTAGCCTTATTAAGAAACATAAATTGGTCCACGGTTAATTATTGTAATTATGTTCATAAGGGGAACTTACATTGGTGATGGGTATGAGGTGTTTTGGGTGGGTCTCATACTGGATATAAGGAAAACAAGGCAGAGTTCACTCACACGGAGAGCATTTAAACTAATTTAATTATTTATTCGCTGATTAAATAAATTATTATTGGTCAGAAAATCGACGAAGGGTCTTCGACCGAAAAACGTTAACTGTTTCACTCCACATTGACGGTGTCTGATTGTTTCTAGTATTGTAATGATTTTATTCTAGATCAGAACTGTCCAAATGAATAAAAACAATACAACAACGTGTTGGCAAAAACTATCATCAGTTCATAAATTCATAAAGTTATAGAAGCAGAATTAGACAGTTGGCGCCATTCAATCGTGGCTGATCTATCTTTCCCTCTCAAATCCATTCTCCTGCCTTCACCCCATAACCCCGACACCCGTTCTAATCAAATTTAATCCTGACTTTGAATAAATCCTTGTATTAATTTTTGATTATACGAATTCGATTAGAGTTGCACTTGTTTTAACGAAATCACCGATTACAATTTCCAACGTGAGGAAGTAATAACTGAGTTGTATCATGGAGAACTCACCAGCCCCGTTTATAGCCCCCCAAAAGCACAAAGTGCTGGAGTGACTCATCGGAGCAGGCAGCATCGCTGGAGAACATCGTTGAATTGCATTTTGTTCTTTTTGCCCCGCTGAGTTACTCCAGCACAAGTGTTTTTTTGTCCAAGATTCCAGCATTTACAGTTCCTTGTGACTACCTTTGGCCCAGATGCGGAGGGGCGGATTTTGAGATCTGAGGAAGGGTGGCGATAAGAAACGCCACATGTCCATATTTTCCAGAGATGCCGCCTGACCCACTCAATTACTCCTGCCCTATCTGCGTTTTTTTTTCCCAACGGATTCCAGCATCTGTAGTTCCTTTCCTCGTGTCTACTTCAGGCCAAGATGCGGAAGGGTGAATTTAGAGATCATGCCAGGCTGCATTTTGGCTCTTGTTGCCGTTATTAACTTAAATACCACATCACCGCCACACAAGAATTAGGTTCCAGTGCAAGTTAAACGCGTTGTGTGACTTTGGCAATACCGCTAGAGCAGTTTGGACGTTGCCTCGGTTGGTGTTCCCTGAAGATTGTAACCCGCTTGCCTTTAATTCAATCGCTGATTGAACTTAAAACATCTCCTATCTCAGGCTGACATTTCAGTTCCACGACTCGCCCCATCCGTTCCTCTAACCGCCACCTTTTACCTGAGCACAGGCAAGACTCACTCGCGGGGCAGCTAGACCCAGTGGACAGAGAAGGTGTGGCACTCGATCAGCGATGAACTGCCTGGGAAAGTGCGTGCTGGCGGTACTCTGCGGCTGCTTGCTGCAAGGTAACCTCTAATGGGTCACTTTTGGTTATTCAGACTCTTGCTCCGGGGCTCAATCTTAACCCCTGTGGCCGGATCTCTTTTTATTTTCAGCTGTATTGCGAGCGGCAGCAACGCAGACTGTAAACGGCACGGTGGATGGGGCCGTCTACCTCACTGGACCAGCCACCGGCGCCTCGGGTCAGGTACAGTCAGTGGAATGGAAGCATTCGCACGGCTCCACCTCGCGTTATGTCGGCAAGTTGATGTGGGACGCGAGCACCTCCAGATCCTTCCCCATCTACTACTCGGACAGAGCTCACTTGTACCCGAACGGCTCGCTCTGTCTCGACCATCTGCAGGTGAACGATTCGGGCACGTATTCCTGCATTGTTACGGGTCAGGATGGGGACGAGTTCACCCACACCATCATAGTGAACGTGTTCGGTGAGTGTGAGTGTTCCTACATAACCTGTCGGTGTCTCGACCCGAAACATCACCCATTTCTTCTCTCCAGAGATGCTGCCCGTCCTGCTAAGTTATTCCGGCATTCTGTGTCTTTCTTCGATTTAAACCAGCATCTGCAGTTCTTTCCGACACCGTCGAGGGCTGTTCAAGCCATTTGATCGTTCCGAAATTCTTGACTTTAGTTCATGCCTTAGGAACAGAATTATCTCAGCCCATTATCTCAGATTACTATCTAAATTGTGTCAAGTTGGGAAAAGGGGACGTACAACAGGATCTGGGGGTCCTTGTACATCAGTCTATGAAAGTAAGCATGCAGGTACAGCAGGCAGTGAAGAAAGCGAATGGTATGTTGGCCTTTACTACAAGAGGAATCGAATATAGGAGCAAAGAGGTCCTTCTGCAGTTGTACAGAACCCTAGTGAGACCACACCAAGAGCATTGTGTGCAGTTTTGGTCACCTAATTTGAGGAAGGACATTCTTGCTATTGGGGGAGTGCAGCGTAGGTTTACAAGGTTAATTCCCGGGATGGCGGGACTGTCATATGCTGAGAGAATGGAGCAGCAGGGCTTGTACACTCTGGAGTTTAGAAAGATGAGAGGGGATCTCATTGTTGATATAAGATTGTTAAGGGCTTGGACACACTAGAGGCAGGAAACATGTACCCGATGTTGGAGGAGTCCAGAACCAGGGGCCACAGTTTAAGAATAAGGAGTAAGCCATTTAGAACCGAGACGAGGAAACACCTTTTCTCACAGAGAGTGGTGAGTGTGTGGAATTCTCTGCGTCAGAGGGCGGTGGAGGCAGGTTCTCTGAATGCTTTGATAGGGCTCTTAAAAATAGCAGAGTCAGGGGATATGGGGGGGAAGGCATGAACGGGGTACTGATTGGGGATAATCAGCCATGATCACATTGAATGGCAGTGCTGGCTCGAAGGGCCAAATGGCTTACTCCTGCACCTACTGTCTATTTGCCCATGGAGTCATAGTCATGCAGTGTGGAAACAGGCATTTCGTCCCAACTTGCCTACACATGCCAACATGTCCCAGCTACACTCGTCCCATCTGCCTGCCTGTGGCCCATATACCTGGAAACCTATCCTATCCATGTACCAGTCTAAAATGTTGGGATAGTCCCTGCCTCAACTACCTCCTCTGGCAGCTTGTTCCATATACCCACCACCCTTTATGTGAAAAACTTACCCCTCAGATTCCTATTAAATGTTTTCCCTTTCACCTTTTACCTATGTCCTCTGGTCCTCGATTCACCTACTCTGGGCAAAAGACTCTGTGCATCTATTCGATCTATTTCTCTCTACTCCACCATTCAACCATGGCTGATCTATCGTTCCCTCTCAACCCCATTCTCCTGCCTTCTCCCCATAATCTTTGATATCCTTGCTAATCAATAACCTATCTATCTCTACTTTTAAAATAACCAGTGAACTATGTTGGGACATGTTGGTTTGTGAGGACAATGCTGAATGACCCCATGACTATGACTTGGCCTCCACAGCCGCCCATGCCAATTAACTCCACAGATTGTCCACCCTCTGACTAAAGACTACTGGGAAAACAAAGTACTAAAGCAAGAAATGCTGAAGACATACGTGCACAAGGTACTGCGGATGCTAGTTTACAAAAAAAGATAGAAAGTTCTAAAGAAGGGTCCCGACCTGAGGCATCACCTATCCACAACCTCCAGAGATGCTGCCTGACCCGCTGAGTTACTCCAGCACTTTCTGCCTTTTTTTATGCTGAAGACTCAGCCTGCCCATCAGCATTTATGAAGGGGGAGAAAAACAGAATGTAATGTTTCACACATGGTCTTCCAGTAGAACAGGGGGGGGTGGGGGGGGGGGGGGGGGAAGCAGAAGGTTTAGTTTGGAGAGTTTGGAGAGTTTAGTAAAGTAACACTGTACAGGGCAGCAGCAGGTAAAGCTGCTGCTGCTTCACAGCGCCAGAGGCCCTGGTTCGATCCTGACCTTGGGTGTGGTCTGTGCAGAGTTTGTACGTTCTCCCTGTGACCATGTGGGTTTACTCCGGGTGCTCCGGTTTCCTCCCAGATCCCAAAGATATGTGGGTTTGTAGGTTATTTCCCCCCCCCCCCCCCCCCCCCCCCCCGTAAATAGCACCGAGTGTGCAAGGAGTGTATGAGAAGGTGGGAGAACTAATGTGAACAGATTATCAGCATGGACTCAGTGCGCTGAAGGGCCTCTTTCCACTCTGAATTTCTAAACTAATGTAAACAGGTAAAGAATAGGGGCAAGCAGGTGGCACGCAAATGCGTAGTGTAAGGCTGTGCACTTTGGTGAACAAGGTCTTCAACAATGAGAGATTGACAACTGTTGGTATATTGAGGGATGTTGGCGTGCTGACTTATGAGACTCAGAGAGAAACTCCACAGTACAGATATTACTTGTTATGTTGACATTTCTTGTTGGGGGATTGCAGTATAAAAGGGTGAAAGTTGTGCTGCAGTTGTACATGACCTTGGTGAGACTGCATCTGGTTAACCAGCAGGCTTTTGAGTTCACAGCTCTGAAAGGACACGTGTGCCTTAAAATTAGAGCAGCACAAGGTTGATTCCTGGGATGAGTGGTTTGTCCCAATAGAAGATGCTGATTTGGATATAAGAGTGCTGGAGAAGCTCAGCGGATCAGGCAGCATCTTAGGAGAACATGAATAGGTGATGGTTCAAGTCAGGACCCTTCTTTCCAGCTGGTCAGGCAGCATCTCAGGAGAAGAATCCCGACCCCAAACAGGATTTTATTTATTCTGTACATATGCAGGTTAAAAGTAACTACTCCTTTGAGCAGCACAAAAATATTTACAGGACTTTTATTAATTGACTTTTGTACACCTACACGTCTGAACACAAGCTGGTGCATGTTAATACTGCTATTGGAGAGTCATAGAGAGTCAGAGAGTGTTACAGCACAGAAACAGACCCTTTGGCCCAACGACCATGATACCACATTACTGCTGGCCCCACCTGCCCACCTTTGGCCAATATCCCTCTAAACCGTTCTTACCCATTCACCTGTCCAAAAATTGGAATGTTGTGGTAGTTCCTGCCTCCACTACCTCCTCTGGCAAATCGTTCCATATACCCACCAGCCCCTGAGGGGGAAAATTTGCCGCTTAGGTTCCTATTAAATCTTTCCTCTCTCACCTTGACCCTGATGGGATCGGTCAAAGTCTGCACGGATTTATAAAGGGGAAATCATGCTTGACTAATCTTTTGGAATTTTTTGAGGATGTAACAAGTAGAATGGATAAGGGAAAGCCAATGGATGTGGTGTATCTGGACTTTCAAAAAGCTTTTGACTAGATCCCACACAAGAGATTTGTGTGCAAAATTAGAGCACATGGTATTGGGGGTAGGGTATTGACATGGATAGAGAACTAGTTGGCAGACAGGAAGCAAAGAGTAGTAATTAACGAGTCCTTTTCAGAATGGCAGGCAGTGACTAATGGGGTGCAACAAGGCTCGGTGCTGGGACCCCGTTGTTTACAATATATATTAACGACTTAGACAAGGGAATTAAATATAACATCTCTAAATTTGCGGATGATACAAAGCTGGGTGGCAGTGTGAGCTGCGAGGAGGATGCTATGAGGCTTCAGGGTGACCTAGATAGGTTGGGCAAGTGGGCAGATGCAGTATAATGTGGATAAATGTGAGGTTATAATCATAATAAATGTGGTGGCAAGAACAAGAAGGCAGATTATTATCTGAATGTTGACAGAGCAGAAGGGGAGGTGCAACGAGACCTGGGTGTGCTTGTATATCAGTCACTGAAAGTAAGCATGCAGGTGCAGCAAGTAGTGAAGAAAGCCAATGGCATTTTTGCCTTCATTGCGAGAGGATTTGAGTTTAGGAGCAAGGAGGACCTACTGCAGTTGTACAGGGCCCCGGTGAGACCGCACCTGGAGTATTGTGTGCAATTTTGGTCTCTTAATTTGAGGAAGGACATTTTTGTTATTGAGGGAGTGCAGCGTAGGTTCACGAGGTTAATTCCTGGGATCATGTGACTGTCATATGATGAAAGGAAGGAGCGACTGGACTTGTATTCACTGGAATTTAGAAAGATGAGAGGGGATCTTATAGAAACATATAAAATTCTTAGAGGATTTGACAAGGTAGATGCAGGAAAAATGTTCCCGATGTTTGGGGGAGTCCAGAACCAGGGGTCACAGTTTAAGAATAAGGGGTAGGCAGTGGAGGCCAATTCACTGGATGTTTTCAAGAGAGAGTTAGATTTAGCTCTTAGGCCTAAGGTAATCAAGGGATATGGCGAAAAAGTCGGAAGGGGGTACTGATTTTGGAGGATCAGCCATGATCATATTGAATGGCAGTGCTGGTTCGAAGGGCCGAATGGCCTACTCCTGCACTTATTTTCTACATTTCACCTTAAATCTACGACCTCTGATTTTGATTCCTCTACTCAGGGTAAAATGAGCATTCATAAAAGATCCTGTTGATGTATATCGTGTTGATTTGTCTGATCTGAAATTTCGTATTTTAATTTATTTCCTCAATATAACTTTGGTTGGTATTTCATTTCCTCATCACAAAGTAATTTATTTGTGGTAATTTTTTTTGGGCCCTAATGAAATGAATTTGCAAGAATGATATTCAATGCTTCATTTTTACAATCCATTTTTAAAGGTTAAAGTGGGTTTCTTAATTACTGTAAAAGGTCATTGCTTATTGCAGAGATAAAAATGATCTGCTGTGGAAAGAGATTTTAGTTTAGATTAGTTTAGAGATACAGCATGGAAACAGGCATTTCGGCCCACTGAGTCAGTGCCGACCATCGATCCACATACATGAGCGCTGTCCTACACACTAGAGTCAATTTACAATCCTTATCAAAGCTAATTTATCTACAATCCTGTACACCCTTGGGGTGTGGGAGGAAACTGGAGCACTTGGAGCAAACCCACACGGTCATGTGGAGAACAAACAAACTCTGCACAGACAGCAGCCGTAGTCAGGAACTCTACCGCTGTGCCTCATGTAAAGTTGATCACATTATGCAGATTTATTACTTTAATGCAACAAAGTAATGCAGTGGTTTTTCTGGGGTGAGTGAGCCTGCACTAGATACACCAACCCTGACAAACATGACCCCCAGGGTCATGTTTGCAACCGTACAAATTGCAACTGTCCCCTAATCTCAGGATGATCTGCAGCTACTCAGACTCACCGCCTGGTCCTGAGAGGTCAGATGAGCTGCCAGCGCTATCCAGCTCTTGTGTGTTACGAAGGAACAGCATGGTTGTTGGTGGGTACTAATCTAAGGATATGACACATCTCCATCATTTATTGTATGAAACACCAGCCCGGGTTAAACACAATCCAAAACATACATGGTCTATTTGGCTGGCCCTGCTCAACGAGTAAATCTTCTGGAGACTTAATCATTCTGTGGATCAGCCATCACATCTGCTGCAATCGTGTGCATAAGTTATATGAGCAGAATTAGGCCATTCGGCCCATCAAGTCTTAAACTGGCAGCTGATAGCACACACCAAAAAAGCTTTCCAATTTACTGATTCAATGATACTTCATTGTCACGTGTACCTAGGTAGAGTGAAATTCTTTGTGTTTCCATACAATACACAAAGAGTCGCCTTGTTTCTGGCACCAACAAAGTTACAATAATCTCGTATCTCAGTACACATGACAATAAACTAAACTAATCTAGAATCTGAATTAAACTGAACCAAACTATACTAAACTATCCTCCACAAATGACCATGTCCTAATTCACAAAAACGTACATTAATAACGAGGTGCCTATCCATGTTTCTCATTAATCTTTCTAAGGAAATTTTGCTTTTGGGGGAATTGAGACAGGAGACAATGAAAGGGGAGCAAAACCAGCGTTTAACCTAAGCCACCTCAACAAAGGCAATGGGAGCAATGGTAAGAAAGAGGTTTGATCAACTAATTACATATTTTTCTGTAATTTTCCATATACCATGTTTAGCAAATTAACTTTCAGATATTACATAGATATTTATCATAAAGTAAAATATTATGTTTCTCTCACTTTTAATATTCTGTCTGACAACTATCAAAAGCTAACGCCAACCAAAGCAATTCTGTCGCTTTTATCAGTTCTCTCTAATGTTCTCTGTTGAGTTATAGTATTAAGAGCAAGTTACAATCTTTTCATCAAACCAATTGAAATGTATTTGCAATCTCTTAGATAATAAAGGTGGAGTCCAAAATGGTGAGCAGCTATTGTTTTTAGTTTAGTTTAGTTTAGAAATACAGTGTGGAATCAGGCCCTTTGACTCACCGATGCCAAGCCGACCAGCGATCACCCATACACTGGTTCTATCCTACACTAGGGACAATATACAGAAGCCAATTCACCTACAAACCTGCACGTCTTTGGAGTAAACTCTCCTGCCTTGCTTCACACATTCCCTTGAAACTCCGCGAGTTCACTGAACATTTATTGTCCTCCTTTGCAAAACTAACAAAAGTGAATTAAAAGAGTATAAAGGATATTAATAGGAATGATTTCTAATGGTCCAGATGTTATGAACTATTAGAAATCATTACCATTAATCCAGAGGATGCTGCATTTTTACCGGTTTCTCTTGAATCAATTTTAATTTATACAATGTTTTTCAATTCAACATTCATATCAAATATCATTTTTTTTCCTTAGGTTACACTTTGGTAAATTGTGCTTATGTAGGTGTGTTCATTGGAACAACAGCTGCACTGCTGGTTCTCATAGGTTTATCAATATGGACTGTTGTGAAGTCTTGCAGAACAAGATCAAGCAAACAAGGTAAAAATATTAAAAAATATGTTTCTGTATTATAAAAAGAAAGGTTCCACACCAAGTGTAAAGCATAGACAAAGTGGTGATTAGAAAATAAAGGAATAATTATATTCCAAATAAAAAATATCTAGAAATCTAGAAAATGTTGACTTCATTGAACTATATTCTCGTTTATTTTATTTTAGTGTATTATTGTCACATGTACTGACATACAATGAAAAGCTATTGTGCGCATGCCATCCAGTCAAAGAAAAAACTATACATGAATAGAATCAATGAATGAATCAATGAATAATCAATGAAGAAGGGTCTCGACCTGAAACGTCACCCATTTCCTTTCTCCAGAGATGCTGTCTGACCCGATGAGTTACTCCAGCTTTTTGTGTCTATCTCTGGTTTGTGTGATGATCTAGGCTGTACAAAGTGGTGTCTGGGCAGACAAAATAGTGGCTTTGTATAAAATATGAGCAAATTCATTTATGTCCTTCAGTAAAATAAAGCTGTTATTCATACCTGGTCGGTGGGTGCTCCAATGCGGTAGGTCAGCACTGAATTGATCAAATGTCAAGGTGATTCAATGTGAAAGCCCACTCTCAGCATCTTGTAGCTGTCAGAAGTGACAATGAACCAGTGTCCAGGGTCAAACATAAAGTGAATAATTATCTTCAAACCAGTATCATAAACGCTTCCTTTTTGCAATTGATTTAGTCTTTTTAACCCTGTCCCCATTCTACCCTTTGTCCTGAAAAAAAATCATTGTTTAGTTGATGTGCCAATGCAAATTTCTTCAAAGGATGTAAAGAACATGAAGAATTAGGTTAAAATATATAACTTAATATAAACATAAATAAAGAAGGGTTCTGACCCAAAACTTTACCTATCCATGTTCACCAGGGATGTTTAGTTTAGTTTAGTTTGTGATTGGCACGTGTACTGAGTGACAGTGAAAAGTATTTTTGTTGCGTGCTATCCAGTCAGCGAACAGACTATACTGTGCATAATTGACTTGCCGAGTTACTCTAGTACTTTGTGTCCTTTACGAAAATATTTAAGATTTTGTTTTGCTGCCTTTCTAAAACTGATGGATGTGCCTCAGTTTTTTAAAGAAACGGAAATGTGTATGTATTTATTTTGCCACACTAACGTCAAATAATTGGCACTGAGTCAGAGAAGCAGAAACTAGAAATCATGACCGCTGGCTTGGTTAGAGGTTAACATCTCTCACTCCACTGAGTGAGAGATGTTAAAACAATTAATGCACAAGAACTAAAGTAAGGAAATGCATTAGAAGAGTTAGATTCGGATCCTGACATTTCACTTTTAGCTAAATGGTTTATTGACAATGGGCAGGTTTGATTGTATTAGTGGGACTAAAAGATGTGCAATATTTTAAATAAAAAATGAAAGAGCTTCAGATAATGTACTTGAAAGGGGAAAATGAAGATAATACTCAGTTCTGTTTCAATGAAGGTTCTTTGACCTGAAGTAATAACTCTTTCTTTGCAAATTCTACCTGTCCTGCTGAGTATTTCCAGCGTTCTGTTTTTATTTCTATACCTTTAATACATTTATAATAGTGTCTAATCAAATTTCATGAAGAACTCTGCAGCACTTTTGCACATCTCAATAACCATTAAGAATAACACGGGATATAATGGCTTTGAAAAAAATGAAACAAAAGTATTTCATTGTTTATTATCTGCATTTTCACCAGGATTACATTGCGAATAATCTTCTGTAAATATTACAGTTGCTTTGGGAAGTATTATGAATATAAATGTAACAAAATGTAAAGTAAAATTTTGTATGGTTTTAAAGACACATCTTCAGTTTATTGTTTTGTTAATAAGATTGGTTGACTTTATTTAACTGGAAAATGTAGCACACATCATAGACCTCAACCACAGACACCGCATGGGCTGCAAAACCTCACTGTCATTTAACAATTCTTTAGGTGATATTCTTTACATCGACAGGCACAATGAAAAGTATATAGCAATTACCTCATATCTATTCATTGGAATAGATTATACAGGATCGCGTGCAATACAAACAGGTGATTCATACAGAAAGTCTGAAATAACTCAATCTCTCTCGGCATCTGTAAATGTCGCATATGCAAAATTCAGGCAACACCGATATATAAACCATTATAGACACAAAAGGTTGGAATAACTAAGTGGGCAGGCAGCATCTCTGAAGAGAAGCAATGGGTGACGTTTAGGGTCAAGTCCCTTCTTCAGACTTGACCTGAAATGTCACCCATTCCTTCTCTCCAGAGATGCTGCCTGTCCCGCTGAGTTACTCCAACTTTGTGTCTACGGTTTAAACCAGCATCTGCAGTTCCTTCCTATAAACCATTATCATTGCTGAAAAGAAAGCAATTTTCTTCGAGTAAATACAGGATAAATTGTATGTATACTTGGTACTCCTACCAACCTATAAATGGAAGATATTCGAATATCACAAATAGTGAAAGGCCTGGATAGAGTGAATATGGAGAAATGTTTCCACTAATGGGAGAGTCTAGGACCAGAGGCCAAAGTGTTAGAATAAAAGGATGGACCTTTAGAAAGGAGAAGGGGAGAAATTTCTTTAGTCAGAGTGTGGTGAATCTGTGGAAATCATTGCCACAGAAGGCTGTGGAGGCCAAGTCAATTGATATTTTTAAGATGGAGATTGATAGGTTCTCGATTAGTAAGGAAGTCAGGAGTTATAGGAAGAAGGCAGGAGAATGAGGTTAGGAGCAAAAGATTAATCAGCCATGATTGAATGGTGGAGTAGACTTGATGGGCATTATGGCCTAATTCTGCTCCTATGATTTATGAATTTATGAACATACTTACAGAGAGAAACAAAGCAATTCAAGAATTCAAGAATGGCAACTTAAAATACATAGTCACAGACAGGCACATTATCTGTTGCAAGCTCTTGCCACAGAGACTTGGTTGGCTTTTAAAGGAAAATTGGTGAACACCTAGATAAAATATTACATCGACTGAGGCATAGAAACCCGATTCTGTCGACTTCAATGGAAGTATGTGAAGTAAGTTTTGAAATTGGCTAAAAAGTGGATTATTTCGAATCTTCAGGCAGAAGATTTCAACTTTGACTCTCTGACCTTAAAGCCATGCCTTTTAGTCCTTTATATCACTACCTAGGGAAAAAAAATTCTGACTGCCTATCCTCTCTAAACCTCTATATGTTGTCAAGCTGGAGAGGGTGCAAAGAAGATTTACGAGGATGTTGCCAGGACTCGAGGGATTACGTGAAGAAGCCCGCCAGCCCGCATGCGCGTCAACCTTCAAAGCAGCGGTGTGAAATCACAGAATAACAGTTGTTGAACTGAATATAGTAAAATTCAAGAAACTAGAACTACCAGCTGACCTTTAAGAGGGTTGGGAGCGGAGGGCACGCAATCCCTCATCGTAACTCCTCATGAAATAATGATCAAGCTTCAAACTGGTAAGTTCACATTGAATCTTACTATTTTACTTCGGAGTCATGTGAGTGACTTCGTGAAGATTTTAAAGCTCTGTGATTTCATGCCGTGGACTCAAGTCCAAGCCACACACTGTATTGGTTGACCAAGGAAGAGAGAATAATGCATTCAGACATGACAGATTTTTTAAACATGCTGATGCTTTAATGGACAAATTATAACAATAATGAACCCTCTCATCCAAGGGGAATTATAAAACAGAATTTAAAATGGAGTTGGCAAATACCCCCGGTCTGGTGATAGGTTTATTATAGAACGTCTGGAAAGTGCGCTCCATGGACCATAGGATATGCAGTCCCTAGGATATGGTCCAGCGGGATGTCCATAGCTGCTGACGTAGATGCAGCCCTGGTGGAGTGAGATTTAAAAATGTCAGTATCTACTCCTGCATAAGCCAGAACCCGTTTTACCCATCTGGAGATGGTCTGGACTGAAATCCTTTTGTGAGGTTTCTTGAAACTAACAAGTAGTGCTAGTTCCGAGCCCCTGAGGCTCTTAGTGACCTTAATATATTGTTCGATGTGTGTGACCACACATAACCGAAGGTCTAAGGGGTATGCCACAAAATGTAGTTTGAGGCCGGAAGTACCTGGTCTACTCTGCTTGACTAGATCACGCACATAAAATGTGATACTATTAGCAGACATAATCATGTGATCCAGCCGCAGCTTATGCAATGACTGGACACTTTGTGCTGACTCCAGTGCCATGAGCATCACTACCTTGAAAGTGAGCTGGACCAGGGACAGAGATGTTGCCGGTGCCCATCTGTGAAGCAGTGTTAGTGCCGTGCCAACGTCCCATATTTCCGAGTATCTGGGCCTGGGAGGATTCGAGTTGAAGACACCCTTCATGAATCTCGATACCAGAGGGTGAGACCCAACAGAGTGGTGTCCCGACCCTGGCCATAAATATGCCGACAGTGCACTTCTAGCACAATTTAAAGTACTATAACTCAACTTCTCATCAAAACACAGTTGTGAGAGGAACTCCAATATATTGGTTATATGTGCTGTGCCATACAAAATATTAGATTGTGAACAGAACAATTCCCACTTCTTAATATAGGAAATGTACTGTTTTTTCGTACTGTCTCTACAGGCCACAGCATTCACTGTGCGATCAGATAGTCAGAGCCCCCGGAAAGGTCTTCTCAGACTCTGCAAACCAATAAATTGATTTGGTCATGGATGGATGTTTCTCCCCAGTTACAGGGTTGACTAGCAGATTACTGCCTTTGGGAATGTCCATGAAAGGCTCTGTGATCATTCCCAGTATGATTGGGAACCAGTCAGGCATTACCAGAATGCCTGAGGCAGAGTCTTGCTTGACCTTCAGCAAGCAACGACTGACGAGGCAGAATGGGGGGAATGTATAAAAGAACATTCCTCCCCAATGTAGCGAGAATGCATCCACCACCACTGCCCCTGGGTCTGGTTCCCATGCAACATTCTTTGGTAATTGGTGATTCAGTCTGGATGCAAACAAATCGATATCCGGTGTTCCATACCAATCGATAATATCATTAAATATGCTATGATTCAACATCCATTCTGTGTTGTCATTGAATTTCCATGACCTTGTGTCCACCACCATATTGAGCCTACCTGGCAGGTAGGTGGCTGAAATCCAAATATTTCTTGCAATGCACCAGTGCCAAATGAGGTTAGCCAATTTATCACAGGATTCCGACTTGATTCCACCCATGTGATTAATGTAAGCCACCGCTGTGGTGTTGTCAATTTGAAGTCGAACATGCAGATGATGCATGTTCCTGCAATAAGCCTTTAATCCATAGAGTGCTCCCAGCAACTCTAAGTAGTTAATACCATACAAATGGAGAATCGATGACTCATGCACATTCCATCTGCCATCACAGCTAGATTTGGTATCAGTAGCTCCCCAACCCAGAGCACTAACATCAGTTTGTAATATCAATGAAGGACTGTTGACCAAAATATTACTGGAGCAATGACAAATATTGGACGTCCATCATTGTAAATCTGAAATGGCTTCAGCTGGTAAATGCATAGGTCGATCGAAGTGACGTATGGGATTTGAGCGCCTGCTCCTTTGCACATTGTTAATTTTGATAATGCAAAGGCCCAAACTTTGCAGCTGGAAAAGCAGCCACTAATTTGCCAATTATTCTGGCTACTTGTCGAATAGAAGGTTGCTGTTTTACAATGAGATAATTACAAGCTTTGATTAATCCCAATCTCTTGCCCAAAGGCAGTCACAGACATGTGATTTGAGTTAATGGTAAATCCCAAGTAATCAATCACCCTGGATTGTGTAAACTTGGATTTAATTGGATGGATGAGAAATCCCAATCTCTCAAAGGTGGCTGAATAGCTAATTTAGCTATTTTTAGAGTTTTACCTATGATCAGAATATCATCCAAATAAGTCATCACAATATGACCTTGTGCTCGCAATAACGCAAGAGCTGGTTTTAACAATTTTGTAAATAATCTGAGAGCTGAGGTTAACCCATTAGGCAATGCTTTAAACTGCCACAGTTGCCCCATCCAGCTAAACTTTAAATATTTCCGGTAATCCCTATGAATGGGCACCGAATAGTATGCATCTTTGAGGTCGATGCATGCCATGTAACATCCTTTGGAAACCAGTTGTTTGGCAGTAACAAGGTTTTCCATTTCAAAATGTCTATACTGCACAAAGGAGTTACGTCAAGGATGATTCGGCATCCCCCATCCTTCTTTGGTCTAGTAAAAATATTGGATACAAATTGTTGAGGTTCATGACTTGACTTCTCAATTACCTCTTTTGCATATAACGACTGAATTTCAGCTTGTACATCCAAACCCTGCTGTTGTGAATGAATAAAGGACCAGCTTGGTGTATGCTGTGAGGGTGGGAACAAATCAGAAAGGAATTCAATTTGGAACTCTTATACACTGTGCCATATAAACAAATCTGATGTTATCCAACGCCATTCATTCAAAAACCAGCGTAATCTCCCCCCAACTTGTGAGTGATCCACACACCTTATGTTACAGAAAGAACCAGAACCACCTACCTCCATGGTTACTGGTTGTTTTGTGGTGTTTATTCCCGTCCCCGAGGTTTGGGGGGTAGAGCTGCTGGAGTGTGCGAACTGCGCATCTTCGATGTGGGCCGGCCTGGGCCATGCCCTAAAAAAGACCTTTGCCCAAAACGTTCGGCCTTCATGCTGCTATCAGGGAACCTCTTGCTGCTGGTAGAGGCATAGGGTTGAAAGATGAAGCTTTGCTTGTTGGCGGAGCTCGGATTAGCCCCACGGCTTTTGCCTCGCCATCTAGGTTTTTGACCTGCTTCGGCAAATCTTCCCCAAACAGGTAATTTGGCGGCTGCACTTTGCTGGCCCTGCATAGACCCGCAAACGTCCGATTCAGGGCCAGGCGGGTGGCGTTTTAACGGTAGCAATGTATTTCAAAGTGCGCATTGCATAACAATGCCAGTGCATCTTGTTGTCAATCTGACAGAGGGCCTCCATCCTCCGACCTGGCAAAGGCCGTGATGCCTGAAGCCAGCAGGCTCAGAATTCTCTGGAGTTTTACATCCTGGTTTCTGATGCCTCCACCGATATAATTCCATATCGATCTGTTTACAGCCGGTACTTTTAGAGACACACAGTTGCCAGGCGTGTGGTACCTCATGGCCATACCCACAATTACTTGCTCTTGAAGCTGGTGTGAAGCCAGGTAGTTTATACTGGCCGCCAATTCTTCGTCGAGCGGCTCCCCAATTTGCTGAGGTATCGCACATTTCAATGCTAATGCGGGAAATTCTGCTCGGTACAGCCCGTGCATTGGGGTATGCTCCCCGGATATACCACCGAACTCTGAGCCAGCCCAAAGCTGACTCGGGATGTGCCCCTCCTCAGAGAGGGAGACATCATGCAGTCGTGAACCAGACACTGCCGCGGGCTCACGAGGAGACCCGCTCTGATATGACTCCATGTCTAGGAATATATCTCGGTGGAGCATCCTCTCCATGAGGTGCTCCATCTGGGACAGACGTCCGAAGACGCTGTCCATTGTAGGAGGTGTACCCTCCTGGCCTGACTCGTCCGAGTCGATAGGCCTCACAGACCTTTGTTTAGCTTCGGTAGCCTCAGTGCTCTCCAGAGACACCAAGTCTGAAGTCGCTGGTAAAACCGTCAGCGACTTGGATGGTGAAATCGACGGCCGCCCGCTACCCGCGGTCTTCTGTAGCAGGTCTCCCCGCGGCTCGTCTGGACTTCACTCTTCACTTGTCCATTGGTGTTCCAACTTGTAGCAATGCTGCAAACAAGAATTATAGAACACAGACCTCAGACTAAGTTCGACAACTTACCTGTCGGTCTTTTTAACTTACCTGCTGGAGGGGCGATGTGCCTGCCAGCCAGTTGTGGCGCCATGCGTAGGCGCATTGACGCGCATGCGGGCTGGCGGGCTACTCACGTGACTCCGAAGTAAAATTGATCATTTCGATTTTCACTTTGGCATGCTTGGATGCTTATGGTTTAGAAATGAACCACTTTTTTTTTTTTTTTAAACCAAAATGCTTCATGCTCAGATTTTTTTCACATTAAAAATCCCAGACGGGACACCTCCGTGTGTCATAGCTGAGCACCTTCCTGTGCTTCTGAAGTGGTGTGTAGGCTCCAAGCAGACACATTCTTACACCTCCAAGTATCGGTGGTTTCAGCACTCCGACCAGGAGCCCACTCACAAGCTGTGTCACCCTGAGCACATCAGACATTGCATCAAAGTGAAAGTATCAGAGTAATAGTAGGAGTCGTCCGAGAGATTGCCCTCAATTTCAACTCTCTCTCTCCCTCTCTCAGTCTCTCGCATTCTCTTTCTCTCTCTCTCCATTTCTCTCTTAGCTGAGGGAAAGAGATGCAGAAGATCGAAATAAAGTCTTGTTTAGATGCCAAGAGCAGGGAGATGCCCACTTAAGACAACATTGAGCTGTAAGTGGTACTCTCTACGGCGGCATGGTGGTGCAGCTGTAGAGGTGCTGCCTTACAGTGCTTGCAGCACCAGAGACCTGGGTTCAATCCTGACTATGGGCACTGTCTGTATGGAGATTATACGTTCTCCCCGTGACCTCAGATTTCGCTGAGATCTTCGCTTTCCTCCCACACTCCAAAGACGTGCAGTTTGTAGGTTAAGTTGGCTTGGTATAAGTGTAAATTGTCCGTAATGTGTGTAGGATAGAGTTAATGTGCAGGGATTGCTGGTCGGTGCGGACTCAGTATCTTTAGCTATGAGAGGCATAGATAAATTAGAACTTTTTCTTCCCCCAGGGTGGAAATCTCCAACAAAGAGGGCATAATTATAAGGTGAGAGGGGGAAAGTTTAATGGAGATATGCGGAGCAAGTTCTATGTTCTATATGGAGCCTTCCAGTAGGATAATGGCTGACCTGATCGTGGCCACAGATCTCTGCATGTTGACTACAGGCCTCAGCGTGTCGGGAGACAAATAATTCTATCCAGTTCAACCTTGAATACATTCAACCTCCACTGTTCTCTGGGAAAGAAAATTCCAAAGATGCCAAGGGTAGAACTTCCTCCTCAACTTCATCTAGAATGGGCAACTCTTTGTTGCCAACTATATTTTGATATCCTTCATTGAAGGGAAATGTCCCATGCAAATATATATTTAAAAATATGATACCAACACTAAAAGATCAACTATAATTGGTCTTGCCAACCAAAACTACTTTGGTAAGATCAATTGTACAGGCTAGTGATCTTACTTGTACAATCATAGCAAAACATATTTATTTTAATTATTAATTAAATTCCCTTTGCAATAAAGACTAGCATTCCATTAGCCTTCCAAATTACTTCATGTACCTGCAAGCTACAGCATGAAAAAAGGCCCTTCAGCCTAACTTTGTAATATACAGGACACAAAGTGCTAGAGTAACTTAGCAGGTCAGGCAGCATTTCTGGAGAATAGGCGACGTTTCAGGTCGAGCTGCTTCTTCAGATTGATTGTAGGGGGGGGAGAATAAAGCTGGAAAAGATGGGAGGTAAAGCATGGCAGGTAACAGGTCAACAGAGGCAAGGATATTTGTTGACAAGCAAATGTATAGTTTAGTTCAGTTTAGAGATACAGTATTATACGGAAACAAGCACTTTGGCCCAACCAAAGTCCACACCGACAAGTGATCCCTGCACACTAACATAATCCTACACACACTAGGGACAATTTTACCATTTTTACCAAAGCAAATTAGCCTACAAACCTGTACATCTTTGGAGTGTGGGAGGAAACCATAGCCCCCGGAGAAAAACCCACACAGGTCACAGGGAGAATGTACAAACTCTGTACAGACAGTACCCGTAGTCAGGATCGAACCCGGGTCTCTGATGCTGTCAGGCAGCAACTCTACCATTACATCACTCTGTTGCCCTAACGTTGGAACAAAGGCCAGAGAAATTGGGAAAAATGAAATTCAGAGTAATCAGTGCCTTCTGTTTGAAAACACCCTTGTTCGGAAAAGGTGACCATTATCTATGCTATCCTTGCCCCTCATAATGTTGTCCACTCGATCAGGCCTTGCCTCAGGCTTTTCCTCTTCAAGGGCAACAAACCCAGCATGTCCACTCTCTCTCCTCATAACTTGGTCAGTCCATTGCAGGCAACATCCTGCTGAATCTCCTCTGCACCTTCTCCAGAGCATTCAAGACCTTTCTATAATGAGGCAACCAAAACTGCACTCAGTGTTCCAGATGTGGCTTTACCAATGTTTAATAAAGTGTACCATCCACATTCTTACATTTTATGCATAGGCCAGTGATTGGAAGCATTCCATATACTATATCTTGCTCTTCAACCTACCTACTACCTGAACAATCACTTATGAGGTTTATGGACGTACTTCAAAGTCCCTCTGTTCATCAGAGCTCTGAAACAGTGCCTGTTCATTCCTTCAACTGATGCTGCCTAAGCCACTGAGTTCTTACCCTTATTTATCTCAGAAAAAAAAGCACACTTGGCATTTATCCAGATTAAATTCCATCTACTTCGTCTGTTCAATTTACCACCTTATCAATATTTTTCTGTTGCTTCAGACCACCTCTTCACTATTCACACATATATTGTGTCAAACGTACTAATCATTAATGTCCATATTAAAACAGGAACCTCTAATTGTCTATTTTTATATTTCTTGCTAGTTTACTTTCATAATCCATAGCATCTCTCTGTTACTTGTTAGTCATTCTTTGCTGGTTTCTAAATGTTTACTTGTGTTCTGACCCACCAGTAACTAAGCACGCACATTATATGCTTTTTCTTTCAATTTGACACACGTTTAAATTTTTTGGTTAGCCATTTGCAGGTTATTCTTCTCAGTCTTTATTTCTCAATAGAATCCTCTTGAGAATCGTAAAAGTTCTCTCCAGTGCCTGCCACGTATTTTCTATAATTTCACTTAAAAAAAATCTATTTTATGATCCACTTTACCCATCCTTGCCATCATGCCTTTATTTAAATTTAAGACACTAGGTTCAGGCTACAGGTTTTCACTGTGAAATTCAATCATACCACTTTAATTATCACCCGAGCATTTTGTTTAAATTATGGGATGATTAGTTAATCGAGTGTCAATACAAATGGCCACATCTCTAATGACTCATTCCCTCGGTGGGTCCAACAACATTCAGACATGAAGATAGACAAAATGCTGGAGTAACTCAGCAGGACAGGCAGTCTCTGGAGAGAAGGAATGGGTGACGTTTAGGGTCGAGACTGAGAGTCAGGGGAGAGGGAGACCAGAGATATGGAAATGGTAAGGTGTGAAAACGACAGATCAAGCAGATGATGATCAAGGAAATGTAGAATGGATCATTGTTGGCTGAGGGGAAAATGACGAATATAAACAGTAAAACTAGTCGGAGAACTAGGGAGGGTGAGGGAGGGTGAGGGACGGAGAGAAAGTGAAACCAAGGGTTACTTGATGTTAGAGAAATCAAATTCATACTGCTGAGTTGTAAGCTGCTTAATGAAATATGAGGTGCTGTTCCATCAATTTGTCTATGGCCTCACTCTGACAGTGGAGGAGGCCCAGGACAGGAAGGTCAGTATGGGAATGGAATTGGGCTAATATGGGGATAAGTAGCATCCATGCCACAGAGGCAGCACTGTGGTGCAGCGGGAGAGCTGCTGCCTCACAGCGCCAGACCTGGGCTCGATCCTGACTACTGGTGCTATTTGTGCAGTTTGTATGTTTGTATGTAGGTTAATTGACTTTGGTATATTGTCCCTAGTGTGCAGGATAGAACTATTGTACGGATGATGGCAGGTCAGCATGGACTCAGTGGGACGAAGGGCCTGTTTCCACACAGTATCTCTAAATTAAAAAACTAAAACTGCAGATTGAAGGAAATGCAAGGTATTGGAACCTGGAAATTGTAATGTCCAGATTCAGGAGCAGCTTCTTCCCTACAACCGTCAGGCTAATATGCATTCCAACCTCAAAATAAGCTCCAAACTACATAGATTTGGGGGGCATTGGTTTTGTTCTTTGCATATACTGAACTTTTGATGTTTATTATGGTGTTTACAGAGTACTATATTTACATATCAGTTTTGCTGTTGCAGGAATTTCATTGTTCTGTTTCGGGACATATGACAATAAAACGCTCTTGACTCTTGACTAATGACTATCTTTGATAAGAGAGTCACTGCCACCATTTTACAAACGCAAGCTCAAGCTCCCCCCCACCCTCCCATCTCCCCCCGGCCAGTGATGTGACGGACGCGGGGGTCTGGACCAATCGCTGACCTTTGTTGATGACTGACATGGTGTCGGACCAATCCCGTCTCCGGAGAAGTCATGTCCGTTCGGCGGCTTTTCGAAGTCATGTCCGTTCTAAGCCTTGTCTTTGCGGCGCGGTGTCTGTTCGGATTTGTATCCTTTCGGCATGGTGTATTGGCTTTGGGTATCTTGGCTTTGCGGTGTGATGTACTTTCAGTATCCTGGCTTCCACTTCTTGGCTTCAGCTTCTCGTCCTTCGATGGCCCAGTAATGAAGCATTAGAATCTCCCCCCCGGCCAGTGATGTGATGCGGGGGTCTGGACCAATCGCTGACAAGGTCTAGGAGAAATCCTGTCTCAGGAGACGTCATGTCCGTTCGGCAGCTTTTAGACGTCGTGTCCGTTCTGCGTCTTGTCTTTGCGGCGCCATGTCCATTCGGTTTCTTATCCTTTCGGCATCGTGTCCGTTCGGGTTCGTATTCTTTCGCCGTCATGTCTGTTCGGTTTCATATCTTTTCGGCATCGTGTCCGTTCAGTATCCTGGCTTCCACTTCTTGGCTTCGGCTTCTCGTCCTTCAACGTCCTGTCCGCACACGGGTTGGAATAGTGTAGATGGTGCATGCTGATCAGTGTGGGCAAGTTGGGTCGGAGGGCCTGTTTCCACGTTCCATTCTTGATCCTTGCCAGCATGCATCTATAATAGCTATCAAATCAACTTTCATTTATTTAAAATCATATACATTTATTTCTCCCTGTGAATAAATTCATGTATCTTGTTATGGAGGTTGTGTGCATTCAGAATAGCGTAGCTTTTTATTGTTTTCCCAAAGTGACTCGATTTTATCCACACGTTAAGTATGTAGTGCATTCACATAGCCACATGCTAACAATGTGGCCCATTGAGTTCCTTTGGGAGGGCAAGGGACCAATATTTCTATATCTAAATGGTAAGCAGACTTACATTAAGTACGAGTTCACATATGGAGAGATCAGAAATGTTGCAATATATTAAGATTAATATTTTAATGTATAGTCCTTTTGTTTCACTAGCTCAACAGATCAGTTTTAATGTAGAAATAAGGAACTACAGATGCTGGTTTACCAAGGAAAGGCACAAAATGGTGGAGTAGGTCAGCAGGTCAGGCAGTATCTCTGGAGAATATGGATAGGTGATGTTTCAGTTTGGTACTCTAAACATCACCTATCCATGTTCTCCTGGGCAGTTTTCATTAAATCTAAACCAGCTTCCAGTGACATTACGTTGATCACTTAATCTAAGAGGATGAATATGTGATATTTATAATTACTCACCAATTTATGCACTGAATTCAGACATTGTTCCTTATAATCTTGGCTCCTTGTAAAACTAACTAAATATGGGCACACAAGCAAGTGCAGGCACTTGAACCTTGAGCAAAACACAAAGTGCAGGAGGAACACCATGGGTCAGACAGCTACTTGGAGGGAATGGGCAGGTTGTGTTTCGGGTCAGGATCCTTCTTCAGACCAGTGTGAGGAAGGCTCCTGCCCCAAAACGTCTGTGCACTCCTTCCACAGATGCTGCCGGGCCCACTGTGTTCCTCCAGTGCTTTGTATATCACAAAACATAAATATGATTTTGTTCGTATTTTCTTGAAACAATTAATTTGGTGTACAATTTTGTTCACACAGATAGAAGAAAAAAGACCGAACAATCTGATGGATTCAGAAGAAGTACGACCGATGATATTTATGAGAAGATGGGAACGGTGCCGAGATAATTGTGGATATGTAGGCCCAGGAAACTCATCTGTTAAATTAGGGAAAGAGGGGCACTGTGCAGGTGAAAAGTATTTTAAAGTGTGCAAACTGGTTTTGCGTTCATATCTAGGTTATTTAATGCAGTTGGTCTGAGATATTGTTGCAAACTAGTGCTGCCTTCCTGACATTCAACTTGCCCAAATAGCATTAAGAGAACTGCAATGCTTATAATTTGTTTCTGGTGTGATTAACAATCATACTTGTCTAAGTCACAGCAGGCTGTGTTTGCCCACAAAAATCCCAGCTTCTAATAATACTAGAGACTCTAATTCCATGTCATATAAATGACCAGGCACCTTCCCCTCCGTTATCAGGCTTCTGAATGTTCCTCCCATAAGCTAGGATACTGGCCGATTCACCTCTAGCCCATTGTGGACATTGGACTTTGTCTATGGAACTGATGCGCTACAGTGCTGAGAACTATGTTCCTCACTCAGTATCTTCTGCTTTGCTGTAACTGTTGTATTTGAGTTTGATGTAATTGTACTTTTGTATAGTATTATCGGATCTGTTTTAGATGACATGCAAAACAAAGCTTTTCACTGTACTTCAGCACACATGACAATAAAAAACCTAGTTAAACATATCTCCTGAAAAATTAGGCAGATGCTGCAATGAAATGATGACACAAGGAACTGCAGATGCCTGAAACTTGAGAAAAACACAAAGTGCTGGAGGAACTCAGCAGGTCAGGCAGCATCAGTGGAAGGAATGGACAAGCACCATTTCAGGACGAGTCTCTTGGTCAGTCGGAACGAGTCCTGACCGGAAACAGGGCCTGTTCATTCCTGCAACAGCTACTGCCTGACCCGCTGAGTTTCTCCAGCACTTTGTGTTTTGCTGCATATAAATGGTCTGTACCAAAATGCAATCGCAATCACTGTCCAAAGCTGGTTACCAACAAGATCTCCCTCAGTATTAGGTTGCAAGAGATGCCAGAAGAAACTCTCCAGTAAGAGACACAGCTCCATGTTCATTATATGACATGGGTAAAAGAATAGCATTCACCCGACGTTGACTTTCAAGGCACAAGTTTGCTGGACAGAAACAGGGGGTAAACTCTCTCAAAATTGGTCTCATCTTCCAAGCTTTGTTGCCCATCCCCCAATCCTATCAGTCTGAAGAAGGGTCCCCTGATCAAAAACATTATCTGTCCATTCCTTCCACAGATGCTCCCTGACCTGTTGAGTTCCTCCAGCACTTTGTGTTTTGCTCAAGATGACAGCATCTGCAATTCCATGTGTCATCACAGTCAGAAGCTATGTATCAGGAATCTTCTCTCTGTCTCTGCCGCCTAGATTTGTAAATGTACCGTGATAGACACAAAATGTTGCAGTAACTCAGTGGGTCAGGCAGCATCTCTGGAGAAAAAGGATGGGTGACGTTTTGGGTTGGGTCCCTTCTTCAGACTAAATACACCATTATCCAGTTTACTGATACCTCACTGAAGTCCAAATTGGCTCTACAAGTAAATTTGGAATCTTCCGTTTCTGTTACGTACTGCAAAGGATGGAAAACAAAAGAGATACAAATGCCCTCCCTGAATCAGAGACATTTATATCGCCTTTGTTTTCCATCATTTGCATCAGCAGGTTGTCTCCTGTATACACAAATCTTCAGAAGCCTTTGCCTCCTCAAACCCTCTGGGAGGATTCTGCTACCCACTCTAACCATTGCACCAAGCACGGATGCCTTGCAGGTGAGTTTTAGTTTAGTTTAGAGATACAGCATGGAAACAATATCTTCAGCCCACCGATTCCACACTGACAAGCGATCCCCGCACCTTAACACCACCCTACACACACTAGGGACAATTTTTACATTCATACAAAACCATTTAACCTACAAACCTGTATGTCTTTGGTGTGTGGGAGGAGAAGTCACGGGGAGAACGTACAAACACTGAATAGACAGGAATGAACCTGGACCTATGGCACTGTGAGGCAGCAGCTCTACCAGTGCGCCGGCCACCATGCTGCCCAATACCACTGTGCCACCCTTTACCACTGCAGCACCGTGCTGGCTCTCACCTGTAGCTGACAGAGCATTGCCTGTGTTGCAACGTGGCCCTTTAAAAGCCCCTGCCTGAGCTGAGAGCTGTGACAAGTGGTGCAACTGAATCAGATTATTTAACCCCAAACATCTGCTGCCCTGAGAGAGGGCAGAGAGAAGTGTTAGATGGGAGAGTCCAGCAGTGTTATTTTGGAATTGGCAAAATGAATGCTGTTATCATTTAAGATCTAGTCAAAACAGCTTTGATGACATTTCTGGTGCAATTTATGAGCAGTTTCTCCATTTGCTCACCGCTCATTTTCGGTACGACACAGTGGAGAGCAGATGACTGGTCGCATTAAGGCCTGGTTCAGAAACTTGAGCTCTCAATGGTTCTTCATTTGTCACATATGCAACTGCACACCGAAATTATTTTTGCATATATTACACGTGCGGGTACTGACATTTTTGACACCATTATTCAAAGTCCAAAGCCCTGTCAGCCCATGCACTCAATGTACTGGATCAGTTGCCGCAAACCAAAGTCCCTCTCCTCTCCTCTCCTCGCCCGGCTATCTTTGTGTCCCGGGGGCAACTCCTGCAGCCAACCTTGAAGAGGCTGGCCACATTACTCCGGTTCACCCTCCCTCCGGCTCACTCCTAGTGCCCGACATCTCCAGCTCCCTCCCAGCTACGCCACCTGACGAGCCGTACAAAGGAGACTTCAGATAGTCAGAGACACTGCCAAGTCCATCACTGGTACTAACCTTCCCATCATCGAAGCACTGCATCAAGGATGTTGTAGAATCTGTATGGGTAGAACTGTGAAATAGCAAAGGGCAGAAAACGCTTGTTGGAGTTGTATACTGACCACCAAACAGCAGTAGGGAGGTTGGGGATAGCATCAAACAGGAAATTGGGGATGTGTGTAGCAAAGGTACAGCAGTGATCATGGGTGACTTTAATCGACATATAGATTCCATATTCCACCGGGTGGCTCTGCGATGGCAGCCTCGGCAACAGTCTGTCTGTCTTTTTGTCTTTTTTTTGTTATTTTTAGTGTGTTTTAAAAGTTTGTGTTAATGTTCTCTGGTTTGTTTTATATGGGGGGTGGGGGGTGGGAAGAGATCAGGGAAAACTTTTTTTCAATATTTTACCTTGTCGATGCGATTGTTTTCCGGATAGTATCTCCGTTCGCTCTGCAGCCTAACATCATCGAGCTGGGGGCCTTGGTTCGGGACCGACTTTGAGCCCCACCGTGGGGACGCAGACACCATCGGAGCCTGCGATCGCTTGCCTCGAATCAACGCTCCAACCGCGGCCTGCGGATTTCATCATCGAGGAGCTCGCAATCTCAGGTAGAGGATGATGTCGGGAGCTCCAAACGATGCAGAAGGTTTTGACCAGCCCCAACCCTGGGTCTGATCGTCCGGCGCGGGGAGCTGAGATTCACCCCCGATGCAGGAGCTTGATCACCCCGACGCGACGGCACAAACGCCGCCGGCTACGGTAGCCAAGATCGTCCCGTTAACGGAAGCCACGGGAGAACAAAGAAGGGTAGAGATTGGACTTTTTTTTCGCCTTCCATCACAGTGAGGAATGTGGAGGAGTCACTGTGGTGGATTTTCATGTTAAAATGTATTTTGCATGTTTTGTTGCTTTTTATTGGTATGACTGTATGGTAAATCAAATTCCTCATATGTTGCAAAACATAGTTGGCTCATAAAGTATGATTCTGATTATGATTGGGCCAACCAAATTGGTAACAATGCTGAGGAGGAGGATTTCCTGGAATGTATACGGAATGGTTTTTTAAGCCAATATGTAGAGGAACCTACTAGCGGGCAGGCCATCGACTGGGTATTGTGTAATGGGGAACAATTAGTTAGCCATCTTGTTGTGCAAAGGCCCTTGGGCAACAGTGACCATAATATGGTGAAATTCTGCATGAAGATGGAGAGTGACACAGTTAATTCAGCGACTAGGGTCCTGAATGTAAAGAAAGGAGACTTTGATGTTATGAGACGGGAATTGGCTAGGATAGACGGTGGAGATGCAATGGCAAAGATTTAAAGATCACATGGATGAACTACAAAAATTGTTCATCCCTGGCCGACGAATAAAATAAAACAGGGAAGGCGGCTCAACCATGGCTCACAAGGGAAATTAAGGATAGTGTTAAATCCAAGGAAGAGGCATATAAATTAGTAAGATTAAACGAGAACTTACCAGTTCGAAGTTTGATCGTTATTTTATGAGGAGTAACGATGAGGGATTACATGCCCTCCACTCCCCACCCTCATAAAATAAATGATCATCTGGTAGTTCTAAATCTATGATGAGCCTTACTATCTTACTCCGGCTATTTGTGTTCTGTGTTTTTCATGCCGCTGCTTTGAAGTATGCCGTTTCCAGCGCCAGGCGGGGTTCTTCACGTAATCCCTCATCGTTACTCCTCATAAAATAACGATCAAACTTCGAACTGGTAAGTTCTCATTTAATCTTACTATTTTACTTCGGAGTCACGTGAGTGTCTACGTGAAGAGTTTGAAGCTTTCTGTGTTTTTCGTGTCGTAGAATTTATTCCATACGACAGTACGGCTCATTTAACACAATAATGAGCGAATAACACATTTTCCCCAAACATTGCCTCAAGTTATGTGATAAATTATTTCACATTATAAAAAATGAAAATAATGCCCTTTCCATTGAAAGGCAAGTTTATCACAAATACCAATTGATATATATATTTTTATGGCATGACAAAGCAACAATTATAGAGAACCGAACATTGCGTGTCTAAATCTGACACCATGACTGGTTCCTTTTTACTTTAACAGTAATCTACAGCCTCCTGCGGCCTTGCATCTTTGCTCGAGTGGCTCATCCTGTGCCATTCCTGTGAATGTATTTTCCTCATTAACAGAGTGATTTTCCACCTTTCAGTGTCTAGTTCCTACTGAATGTATCCAATTTTTAACCATCTAGAAATACATTCCTCTATAACCATCAGTTTTTACAGATCCCAATGTGGTTTTTGTGTGTAATAAGCAGTCTCATTGACACAGAGACTCTTACCTACTGCAACATTTTCATCAATGTTCACACACACACACACACACACACAACTTAAAGCCGGCAGGATATGCTTATGGGTTTACCTTCGTTTCAGGTCTTCTTGGTGTGCTTTGTTTGGTAGATTCATAAACATATATGATAATGCAATTTGTATCCACATGCAATTATAACGTAACATTTGCAATGTTTGCACTCTTATATTGATACTAAAGTTATCAGAATTATTATTTTCAATGTTTAAGTTTTTTGAATCATAGATAGAGTTAGAGTCCATTTGTTAAGGCATTTCAAGATTATTTATCTCCTGCCTTTATATTTTTTACAATTTTGGACAGATTATATATACATATACACACATATATATATCATATATCATATATCATAAGACGGTAACACTCTGAGCCCTATTATTGGCTCTATCAATTAGATACTTAGAAAATGCAATCCACAAGGAATTCACATATATCTAATATGATAAAATAACTTTACTGTATATACAGACCTCCAATTTCTTATAACAAAATATTGTTTTTTTTTTGTTTTTTTTACTTATTTCTGCAAATTGCAGGTACAACACTTCTTTATACATAATTATTTTATTGATATATTGTTATATTGGTTAACATTCATAGACTTCTTTGACCATCAGCTGTTGTGATGGTCTGGTCAACCTGTAGATAGTCAAATTCATATTTTCATGTCATGGAGGTTTTTTGTACAACAATAAATTACTGCAGGATTTCTCAAACCTGGAGATCCCAGTGGATGCAGCAGTATCCAAAGAGCGAAGGGAGACAGGCAACGACCTAGGTCGAGACCCCTTTTTTGACTTCAATAAATTGCTGCCACTATGAATCATCACTAGCAGTTCAAAATCACACAATATTTATGAAACCATAAAGGACCCGTATTAGGCCACCAAAAATGCCTCTGGCAGTGTCCCACTACATTTTCATCAGACACTGCCCTATTAACAAAAAATGAGGAACACAAAGAAATCTTTTCCTCATGTAATTGGGAGAAAAGCATCCACCTTCACTGCTCTTGGTTTACCCACAAGAAATATTCGAAAGATCGGTGATTTAATCTGTATGCAATCAGATTAATCGTAAGTAATCCATATTAATGACAATATGTTTTTTCTCCCAAATTTGTTACTTCCGATACCATTGTCTCTTCCTTAGAGATAACCAGGTGGACTAAACTTTAAAATATGCCACATCTGTTTACTTAGATAATCCCATGATTGTTATTTGACTTATCTTGTGACCCACAAGAAACATTTGAAAGATCAGTGATTTAATCTGTATACAACCAGATTAATCGTAAGTAATGCAAAATAATGACAATATGTTTTCCTCCCAAATTTGACCATTGTTAACATATGCCACAGCCGTGGTATTGTTCATCTTGATACGACATGGACAGTTCCATAATAAAACAATTGATCTTTTAATCCATAACTCCTTATACTTCAACAATTAATACGAATGTTTGGAAAATTTCTTAGGACAAACCATTTATGTTCGCCTGGTATTATTGTCTGCAGTCCGAACAAGAGACATATCAATTATTGTTATAAGAATAAATAATATTCTTATCTTTACCCAAACATTCACAGAAGCTGTACATCATCTGTAACACTTGCTTCAGTTTGCAACAGCTGTTAATCTTATAGTTGAAGCAGCTTATGAACCTTTTTTACATTACTTTAATAATGATAACGTATCATTTGATATTTTGCATAAGCCTCTTCACAAGGCATACATATTCTTATAAGCTTCTGTATTCCTTCTTTTGGAACTTTATTTATTTTTTACCTAATCCTAATGGAGGGACAAAGTATGTCAACAACAATTAGACATATTTGTATCATGGAACAATTTTCCCCCTCTCTTATGGTGCTTGAATTACTTCTAAATTCAGAATAGTAATTTTATAAATATTTTATTAATGCCTGAGCATATGCTTTATGTAATGGGTCAGGTCCTTACCTACCACCAGGTTTGTAATGGCAGGCACTAATTTGCAGCTGCTCTTATCTCTTCCAATTTAAATGTAATCGAGATAACCCATGACCATGACCTCATTAGTGCAAGTGCTGATCTTTTATCAGTATAATTGTTCCTTCAGTATTCGGTTAACAGCCTTGAACTGATTGATTGTTTGGACAATGTTTTAACTTGCACAGCTTGACCCACTTTAATTAATTTCAAGCACCTGTAATATTGATTAACACTTTGTTAATCACAACAGTTTTTCCATGTTCTAGATGTTTCCATTTTCTTACACTGTGAAAGTGTAAATATAATGATGTTTTGTATGGTTTATACCATGAAAATCTTTTACACTGAGGTAATTTTATAATATACATGTACGTACCCCTTCTTATTAAAAATTACTTTTGAGTGCAAACCTGAAATCATTTTTTAAAGTTTCCTTATACAGGTGAACTAATCCTTCCTTAGTTATATTGGTTAACAATCATAATACACCTGTAATTCCCCATAATTGGAGATTTCATGAACTTATTTTGTAACCAGATGTTTGCACCTTTTTCAACGTACTTCAAGCCTTCTTTCCCCAATTATATAGGTTTAGATAAGGCTATGTTTGGTTATACCACTTCTGCCTTTGTTTTGATCCATTATCAAATCTTTCATTGGATCATAGTTTTTTCACCGCAAGTTAAAAGATCTTGCCTTTGTTTTGATCCATTATCAAAAATTTTTCATTGGATCATAGTTTTTTCTCCCCAAAGTTTAAAGATCAGTAGTCTGTTCTTTTGTAATTAATATCTTTGATTTATCATAAGGCAGGTTTATTCTATAATAATCAGGAGTTTAATATCCTGATTTGTATTGATCTGCAAACCTATAGTGCAGATTCGGTAAATTATATATATTTCTTCCTATTGAGCTCCACAACTGATGGCAATATTTATTTTATTTTGAAAGTATTACTTATTTGCACCATTTTGAAATACTTTGAAATTGTATTTCTTATATCTCATATTATTTGAGACATGGATATTTATAAACGTATTTACCGTTGATATTTTAATAAAACATAAAAGTTTTATCGTATTCTTGAAGTTGGTGAGATACCATATAATTAATGTTGGCAGCTAGGTTTTCTTCCATAGCCTCACCACTTCCTTTAGATATAGCAAAATCTTTTGCTATCTCAGGCACATCTGGCCTCACTTTTTTATTTGTGGTGTGCATTCATAATTCACATCACCACTTGCAGGACCTGTCTTTTGCAGTCCTGATCCACTTGGAATTATATCCAATGAGACTTCCTCCACCCTTAAACCAGGGTTCAATTCTCAATTTGGCACATAGTCATATTTTGTATATTCAAGCCCCTCAGGGACTTTTTTGGGCTGTTTGGGTACTGTGACCCTTGTCTCTTTTTATATTTTGGAGTACTTTCTCCATATCGCGATTTTTATTAACTTTTTTAAAGTACAGCCTTTCTGTCTTTTAAAATTCCCTGCCAAAAGTTTGTGGAGCATTTTTACCTCTCTACCGTATTTTTAACGGTACCAGTATCGGAACCGGCCCCGTAATTAATCTCTCGTCCCGATCGCTGGGTATTCCCCTGGGACATTCTTTTTAAAACTCCATTATTTTAACAGAGTATATCTGTTCAATTTAAACTTTTAGTTTGTTTTTAAAACCTTTAAAATCCTGGTTTCCACCAGGCACGGAGTTTTCCAGTCCTAAAAAATTTTTTCAACAGCACTTACCTGCCGGTTCCGAACCTACCGCTGTCGAGGAGCTGTCTGTGCAGCTCCTGCTTCTGCCGTCAGCGTCGACGTAATGCCGTTTCCAGCGCCAGGCGGGTTCTTCACGTAGTCACTCACGTGACTCCGAAGTAAAATAGCCAGAGGAAGCAGCAAACCGGAGGACTGGGAGAAATTTAGTATTCAACAGAGGGGGACAAAGGGATTAATTAAGAGCATGAAAGAAAGCATGGGTATTGTGTAATGAGGAAGGAGTAGTTAACAATTTTGTTGTGCAGAGCCTCATGGGCAACAGTGACCATAATATGGTGGAATTCTGCATTAAGAATAAAAACTGCAAATAAAAACTGACTGTAAATGCTTCTTTAGATATGTAAAAAGGAAAAGATTAGTGAAGCCAAATTGTCCTTTACAGTCAAAAACAGATGAATTTATAATGGGAAACAAGGAAATGGCAAAACAGTTAAACGAGTACTTTGGAAGTACTAAGGAAGACACAAACAATCTTTCGGAAATACTAGGAGACCGAGAATCTAGTGGGAGGGAGGAACTGAAGGGAATCCACATTAGTCAGGAAATGGTATTGGGAAAACTGATGGGACTGAAGCCAGATAAATCCCCAGGGCCTGATGATCTGAAATCCCAGAGTACTCAAGGAGGTGGCCCTGGAAATTGTGGATGCATTGGTGATCATTTTCCAATGTTCTCTCGACTCTGGATCAGTTCCTGTGGACTGGAGGGTAGCCAATGTAACCCCACTTTTTAACAAAGGAGGGAGAGAGAAACCGGGAGGTTATAGACCAGTTAGCCTTACATCGGTAGTGGGGAAGATGCTCGAGTCGATTATTAAACATGTAACAGCAGCACATTTGGAAAGCAATGACAGGATCGGTCAAAGTCAGCATGGATTTATGAAGGGGGAATCTTGCTTCACTAATCCTCTGGAATGTTTTGAGAATGTAACAAGTAGAATGGATAAGGGAGAGCCAGTGGATGTGATGTATCTGGACTTTCAAAAAGTTGTTGATAAGGTTCCACACAAGAGATTAGTGTGCAAAATTATAGCACATGGTATTGGGGGTAGGGTATTGACATGGGTAGAGAACTGGTTGGCAAACAGGAAACGAAGAGTAGGAATTAACGGATCCTTTTCAGAATGGCAGGCAGTGTCTAATGGGGTGCCGCAAGGCTCAGTGCTGGGACCCCGGTTATTTACAATATTTATTAACGATTTAGATGAGGGAATTAAATTTAACAAGTTTGCGGATGACACAAAGATTGGCGGCAGTGTGAGCTGCGAGGAGGATGCTATGAGGCTGCAGGGTGACTTGGAAAGGTTGGGTGAGTGGGCAGATGCATGGCAGATGTGGATAAATGCGAGGTTATCCACCTTGGTGGCAAGAACAAGGTGGCAGATTATTTTCTGAATGGTGTCAGATTAGAAAAAGGGGAGGTGCGATGAGACCTGGGTGTCCTTGTACATCAGTCATTGAAAGTAAGCATGCACGTAAGCAGGCAGTGAAGAAAGCTAATGGCATGTTGGCCTTCATTGCGAGAGGATTTGAGTTTAGGAGCAAGGAGGTCCTACTGCAGTTGTACAGGGTCCTGGTGAGACCACACCTGGAGTATTGTGTGCAGTTTTGATCTCCTAATTTGAGGAAGGACATTCTTGTTATTGAGGGAGTGTGGCATAGGTTCATCAAGTTATTTCCTGGGATGACATGACTGACATATGATGAAATAATGGGTCAACTGGGCTTGTATTCGCTGGAATTTAGAAGGATGAGAGGGGATCTTATTGAAGGAATCTTAAAGGATTGGACAGGCTAGATGCAGGAAAAACAATCTGGGACCCGTTGGGTCTCAGCATCACACAGGAGGGCTGGTCCCCCAACACAATATTCCACCTCTCCACCAATTCCAATATTGGTGGCGGGGGAGAGGGGGCTTTATGGAGCACTAGTATGGGTGTTGTGGGCTGAAGGGACTGGTTTCCAGAGAGCTAGTATGGACATTGTGGGCCAAATGGATTCTTGTGCTGGCGGCTCAGTCACTCAAGCCTGTTGTGCTGGCAGCTCACTGACGGCTGGTGGTCTGGCAGTTGACTCACGGCTATTCCTTGAAATTCCATTTCAAGCAGGGTACAAGACCACCAAATTCAAGTGCAGTTTCTTACCACTTCAAGCAGGGTGCAGGGCCACTAAAGACAGCGAGTCGTGACATCTCCCTCCTCCATCTTTCAGAGACTGAGCCATGCCCAAACTTCTGGGTTTTATAGTCCCTCCCCTCTCCCGCCAGAAGGGGTGTGGCCTTCATGGCATGATTAACAGGAGAGAATCTCAACATTTTTTATACACTAATAACTCTTTTATTTTTCGTCGATGGGAAAATCCTCGGCACCTGATGAGCGGAGGGGGATTCTGAGTAAAATGGCCAAAAACCACAGCCATATGTGGTAGTGTTTTTTCTAAAATTAATATAAAGCGCAAACAGGAAGTGGTCAAGATTAGACTTTTAATTATATAGAAGGCAAGCTAGCTTTAATTAGGCAAGACAGCTTTAATTAGGCAAGGCAGCTTTAATTAGGCAAGGCAGCTTTAGCATTTGCAATCCAAGGGCAGCACAGCTTTAGCGTTTCCAAACTATATTTTCAAACCACATTAAGGGCACTGATAGGTCAGTAAAACCACTCACAGTTTAGTAGACACGTGTTCAGTGCGATTCACAGCTCAGACTGAGAGACATGACCCTCTCGCTCCCCCATCTTGCAGAGACTGACTGAGGCACTCAACACTTCCGGGTATTATAGTCCCTCCGGAAGGGGCGTGGCATTGAGAGAATCTCAACATTTTTAAAACACTAATAACTCTTTTATTTATCATCGATAGGAAAATCCTCTTGACCTGTGCAACGGAGGGGGATTCTGAGTAAGATGGCCAAAAATCACAGCCATAAGTGGCGTTTTTTTTTCTAAAATCAATATACAGAACAATAGGAAGTGGGCAAGATTAGACTTATAGTCATATATATGTTCCCGATGTTCGGGGAATTCCAGAACCAGGGGTCATAGTTTAAGAATTATGGGGTAGGCCATTTAGGACTGAAAAGAGGAAAAACCTTTTCACCCCGAGAGTTGTGAATCTGTGGAATTCTCTTCCACAGAAGGCAGTGGAGGCCAATTCACTGGATGTTTTCAAGATAAAGAGATTTAGCTCTTAGGGCTAATGGAATCAAGGGATATAGGGAAAAAACAGGAACTGGGTCCTGATTTTGGATGATCAACCATGATCAAATTGAATGCCGGTGCTGGCTCTAAGGGCCGAATGGCCTACTCCGCAATTGTTTTCTATGTTTCTATGGTTCTGTTGTCAGTACTTACGACAATTCTACATTCTTGACTTGACTTGTGTTCTTGCAATACTGTCCTCTACTGGTGTAGGAAGATGCTGGTTCAGACAATCAAATATGCACCTCATATTTCACGTGCAGTTTACAACCCAGCTGCAGTATGAACGTTGATTTCACTAATTTCAAATAATCCCTGCATTCCTTCTCTCTCTCTGCCCCTCCCCCACCCTAGGCGTCCTGCCAGTTCCACTATTTGCATCCATATATTCCTTCGTTATCACCTCTCCCACAGCCAACAATGGACCATTGTGGGCTTCATCTTCCCTTGGTCAGCAGTGCCAGCTCTGATTTGTTCTATACCTTTTCACACCTCCAGCTTCCCTCCCCCTGGACTGAAGAAGGGTTTCAACCTGAAACGTCACCTATTCCTTTTCTCCAGAGATGCTGTCTGACCCGCTGAGTTACTCCAGCATTTTGTGTCTACTGTCCCCTGCCTGCTACTGCCTCTATCATCAGGAACATCCTACCTTTCTGCTTTTTGCTGCCTTCCCTCTGGAATTACTTCACTCTCAATTGCTTTTTAAAAGCGCTTCTAAAGGTTCGTTTTTGTTGGTCCAGACAGAATATCGATAGGATACCTCAGGCTGGATAAGCCATGGTGGGAGCGTGGGCAAAGAATTAGCAGCAAAGTTGGTGGGATGCTTTTAACCTGGGTGGACAATCAAATTATTATAGTAAGCAGACGTTTAGTGTCCTACGTGCATGGGGTTGTAGCCGGTATTTGGGGTCATTTGGGGAGGGTATCTAAATGCTGGAACTACCTACTCATAACATTATAGAAATAAAATCACCAGAAGGTTTATATGATTCAGAAAGGCTGCTCACTGCTACCTTCCTGGCAGTAATTAGAGATGGGAAATAAACACAGGCCTTGTAATTGACACCCGCATCCTCAAAACAGGTAAATTACGCACAGTCGCCTGGCGATGATTATACTTTATATTCCCCAGTCACAGAAGACGTCAGACTGCCTCGGGGTAAAAAGTACACGAGCAGAATGATCAGCAAAGTCTGCTTCACAACTTCCCTTTCTTTAATGTCACTGTGACTTCCGTGATCTGAAATACCACCTTGGAACAAGTCAAAGGTCACAGAACAACCTGACCTTCACCAGATCCTAATCTGCCACAGCTGTTGGCTGACGTTACGCACAAATAATGCAGAATTGTCTTAATTAGGTCTGATTTCATGGAAACCAATCGAAACGCTGATGACAACATACATACCAGTGTGCGGATGATTACTGACATTTGAACCAAACGCAGCAAGAGTTTCAGAAGAGTGAAAACAATGGTGGATACCTGTAACTAGAAAAACTCTGAAAATATTTGGAAAGAGACTCTTCATGTCACTTCTTGAGCAGCAATGTTCAGTATTCATGTGCAATAATCAGCTGTTATCAGGTAACTGAACCGTCCTCTCACCAACTAGAGAGCGGTCCTGACCTCCCATCCACCTCCCTGAAGACCTTTAAACTAACGTTAATTGGACTTTACTGGCCTTCATCCTGCACTAAATGTTATACCCTTTATCCTGTACTTACTTGTACACTTGATTTGATACGACTTGATTGTAATCTTTTCGCTGAGAGGATAATAAGTGAAAAAAAGGCTTTTTACTGTACCTTGGCACCCGTGACGATAATGAATAATACACTAAACTAAACACACTATATGTTTGTAACTCAGTGGATACAGTTGCATGCAATTTGCTCTCAACACTGCTGTAATTTGCACATTTGATGGATGATTTACCATGGCTCTCCCACTCCCATTCCCAAGAGAATAATTAATATGCAACACATTCTGTGACATCCCCACAAACTAGTCATTTCATACCTCTAGTTTCCCTCTCCCCCGACTTTCAATCTGAAGAAGGGTCTCGAGCCACAACCACCTGTTCCTTTCCCCTGAGATGCTGCCTGACTCACCTAGTTACTCCAACAATTAGTGTCTATCCTTGGCGTAAGCCAGCATCTGCATTTCCTTCCCGCACATTAGAATTCGCCAGACAGTTCCACTTAGAACTAAATTTGGAGTGAGCAATCTAAAATGGAAGCACTTGAGATGGCAAACACAATATAAAGTGAACTCAAATCCAATACAATTCATATGTTATGGATTATTTTATTTGCAAAAAAGGACTACACGCAAGGCTTAAGGAAACTCTTTGCTAAGTGATTGACCTGAATCTGTCACTTCCTGCAGTGTTGTTGGGGACTCTACATTCCAGGCAGCCTTTCCAGTGGTCTGACTTATTGTTGCTTAGATTTAGTAAGAGCTGTCCGCTGATTCAGAAAAATGTAGCAAAACAATTATACTATTGTTCATTCTAGGCCCTATTGCAAGAGCGGCCTTTACATCAGTGAAGTTTTAAAAGGCTAATTCAAGTTTTGTTTCAATGCATGTTTGCATTATATTGTGCTTTGATGCAGTACGTGTGAAAACAGTGTTGACATGGATTACATTTCCGTGCCTTCCCCATTGAAGGAATCATTATACTTCTCCTATGTTAAAATCGAGCATACCGTCTAAAGGTACATAACTTGCATTTTAGGTCTGAAGAAAGCTCCTGAACCGAAAACGTTGCCTACCTATTCCATCCACAGATGCTGCCTGACTTGCCGAGTTCCTCCAGTCCTTTGTGTTTTGCATTGTAATTAAGTGTAATCAATGGGAATTAGAGTCATAGAGTCATACAGCATTCAAAAGGGTATGTTGGCCAAGATGCCCATGCCCACCAAGATGCTCCATCCACACCTACCTTCCCATGTTTGGCCCAATCTCTCTAAACTGTTCCTATCTATGTACCAGGCCAAATATCTTTTAAAGCTGTTACAGTAACCTGCCTCAACTACCTCCTCTGGCAGCTCATTCCATACACCCACAACTGTTTGTGTCAAAATGTTGCCCCTCATGTTCCTATTAAATCTTTCCCCTTTCAACTTAAATCTACGTCCTCTGGTTCTTGATTCCCCTATTCTGTGTAAAATATTCTGCGCATTTACCCTATCTATTCCACTTGATCTTGTACACCTCTATAATATCACCGTTCATTGTCCTGCACTCCAAGAAATAAAGTCCTCACCTCTCCCTTATAGCTCAAGCCCTGGCAATATCCTCAAAAATCTTTTTTGCAGCCTTTCCAGGTCAACAACATCTTTCCTATAACAGCATGACCAAAACTGAACATGATACTCACCAACATCTTGTACAGCTGCAACATGTCCTCCCAACTACAATACTCAGTACTCTGACTGATGAAGTCCAATGCACCTCAAGCCTTCTCTGGTTAAAAAAATATTTGCATTCACCCACCAGTGACTCCAACTCTCCCGCTTTCGGCGGGAGATCTCCCGCCGAAAGGCCATTTTCACAAAATCTCCCGATCTCCCGCTTGAGATTTAATTTCTCCCGCTCTGGCTTTGTGTCTCCCACTTAAGATGTATTTTCTCCCGCTTGAAATGTTCTTTCTCCCGCCCAATCACCTTTTTGAAAAGTGGAATTTAATTCGGAAATCTCAGATCAGAAGGTGCTTGGGGTTGGAGTCTTCCACAAATCCCAATATCGCCTCGATTCAGTTTGTGATTGAAATTCCACAATAGTTCCTCGCAAATTTGTCACATCATTCACTCAATTGTATAAAATTAGAATTTGGAACAAAGTATACTATTTCGAATGTTATTAATATTCCGGGTCTATGATTTCTGATTCCCAGTTAATAATAGAATACTTGAAACACCAAGCATTACTGAACCAAAAATTTTTATCGACATTAGTCTAATAAACAAAAATTAAAAAAAAAACTAATTTGGAGCCCTAGCCCTTCCCCAACAATTAAAATGGAATACAGAAATGTCGGAATCATTTGGAGAGAGGCTTGTCCCTTATGGATAGGTTAGATCTCTTCAGAGAGATTTGGTCTCCATATATTAAATATTAGTTACAGGGTCATAACGGTTCGGGCGAAACATTGACTGAGGCCTGAATCTGAATGGATGAAGAAACACACTATAAGTGGTAAATCATCTCCAAGACGGATTATGAGTAATATTCCAATCTCCATCAAACTTTCAACACTTTTTCTGATTTCCTATTCTTTATTTTTTCCATCCTAATTAGAAAAAAAGTTAGAAACACATATATTAAATTTTTAATATAAATGCGAATATAAATCATTACTTGTATGAAAATGTTATTGATGTCTTGTATTTTTAATTACAGGAATAAAAGTAGGAGTAAACGGTCCTTTTTCACTAATAGAAACTATACCGCAGGGCTCAGTGTGGGAACCAGCTATAATAATACAAACACTCTTATATTAATGATCTGGAAAATATAATGAAAATATCCAAGTTTGCGGATTGTGACAATTAACTGGGGGACTTGTATTTTGAAAATCAAGGAAATATGGATATTATGAGTAGTATGAGTATATTGACAGGAAGGTACTATACACACTCCCAATTATACAAAATATTAACCTTGATATGTAAATTGATAATAATTATAAAAATATAAACAGTATCAATTTAATTATTTATAAATCGTTTAGGAATAGGGGAGAGTGTGCAGCGAGACCTGGGTGTAATGGTACACTTTTTTTCTATAATAAAAGCAAAAAAAAAGCGAAAATAAAAAATTTGAAAAAAGGGAGGTTCTACTCCCGCCCAATCAGTTGTACAGGGTTTGGTGAGACCAAGTGGATATTTCATGCGTATTTCCACGGTGTAATAAATCACCAAATGAGGAAGCGATACTACACGTTTTATTGCCATATATGCATGATAAGGTTGACTGATTCCATGCTAGGCTGTCTGAAGAAAGACCCCCGGCCTCAAGGGACTTCGCGCTTCGGCACATGAGTTTGGAGTCTCCGAGTTTCCTAGGGTCACAGAAGGGGGAAATCCTTTAAGACCGAGATGAGAAAGATGCTTTTTTCACACAGAGAGGGTTGGAGTCTCTGACCCACACTCTCCCAAGGGTAGTTGAGGTCCCAGTTCATTGGCTATATTTAAGAGCGAGTTGGATGTGGCCTTGTTAAGGGGATCACTTCAACTGAATTTTTTGGCAAAGTCATACTACATTATTTCTTCAGGGTCTCTGCTGAATGATCCCAGGCCATGATCATAGTAAATGGCGGTGCAGGCTCGAAGGCTGAATGGCCTACTCCTGCAAATGCTATGTTTTATCGTTTCATAGATAGACACAAAGTGCTGGAGTAATTCAACGGGTCAGGCATCATCTCTGGAGAACAAGGTGGTGAAGAGCTCAGGCAGAATCTGTGGAGGACATGAATAAGTGATGTTTCATGTTGGTACAACCATTGAATTCTCCAATTTTAGGTATAACCTATGAAGACCCCCTCCTCTTCCCCCCTCTCTTGCCTGTGTGCCACCTGGATGCACACTCATTCCTCACTTTCCACTCCCCCTTCCCATTATAGCTAAACGTTTCACGCCTCATTTTTAGACTTTAGACTTTGGAGATACAGCGCCAACTACCGATCACCCTGTCCTATACACTAGGTTACCAAAGCCAGTTAACCGACTGACCTGTATAGCTTTGGAATGTGGGAGGAAACGGGAGCACCCGGTGAAAACCCTCGCAGTCACAAGGAGAACGTACAAACCCCGCACAGACAGCACCCGTAGTCAGGATTGAACCCGGGTCACTGGCACTGTAAGGCAGCAACCCTGCCGCTTTTTATTGTTTCCGATTTAATCAGTGGCCTATCTGACAATCAAACCACCCATCCCTCCTGCTCACCCGTATACATCTGTCACTTGCCAGACTTTTCCTCCCCCCCCCCCCCCCCACCTGTATGTTTTTGTTTTTTAGCTCCCCCACTAACCAAAGGCACAACATTTAGTGAGTGACCTGTATCCAGATCTCAAGATCTACTTCCAGAGCGCTCTGCTTGGTGTATGGGTGTGAATCGCGCTTTACAGCTGTGAATTATTCATGAATACGAGTCTGATCTAATCGCGACCAGTTTCGACGAATCAACGCATTCTTCTACTGGTGTCATTGATGTGGGAGAGGAAGGTTGTCACCAAGTCACCTCGTCCTACACGCAATTTAGTTGGTAGCATTTCGGGGAATTAAGCAAAAGCATGTAGCTGCCCGTAATTCCAGCAGAGTGGGCGTAAATTAGCTCCGAGCCAAACTGTATTTTAAACTATCTTCCAGTAGTGTACAGACAGCCAACAGGAACAGCCGCACTCGCCCGCACCATCGCTTCCAAAGCGGCCCGCCGGCGGTGCCTTGAACCTCTGGACAATCTACAGATGAAACTCTTTGCACTCGCACTGCTTCTCCCCCTGGCCCACGGTGAGAATCCGTTCATCTTTTCATTAGTCCAATACGTGCTGCACAGATCCACCCACCGCGTGACTGAGCTTGATTGTTGACCCACGAATTCTGTAAGTACAGGGTAATTGGAAAGCCAGAGGGATGCTGGCGAAGGCACAGGTGGGAAATGTCAAAGACCAGGAGGTACAGCTTTGAGGTGAAAGGGGCAACTTTTAAAAGAGATGTGTGGAGCAAGTTTCATTTTTGCCAAGAGGGTGGTGGGTACATGGACTGTGCTGCCATAGTGGCGTTTAAGGGGCACATGGAAATGCAGGGGATGGAGGGATGTAGATCTTGTGCAGGAAGAAGAAATTAGTTTGTTGGCATTTTGGCGGATGCAAAGACGACAACCAAGTTTTGCGAACTTATTTATTCAGACAATAGCTCCTTGGCTTACAGGTCTCCGCAATCTTATCTGACCACAACGGTGGTCAACAACGCAACAATGGCGTGAAAGCGAAACCGTGCGAAAAACGGCAGCCCCTCCCGAGTCACCTGACCGCGGTTTCCGAACGCTGGGTTCGATACCTGCGTGCTCCAGCAGGCGCCGCTATAGCATGATGTTTCACACAGACATCGTGGGCTGAAGATCCCGTTCCTGTGTTGTATTTTATTATTTTAAAAAAGTGACACAAAGTGCTGAAGTAATTCAGTGGACCTGGCAGCATCTCTGGAGAACATGGATAGGTGACGTTTCGGCTCTGGACCTTTCTTTAGACTACTTTAAATGTCTCGGAACAACTCAAAACATTGCCTCCCTATGTTCACCAGAGGTGTTGCCTGCCTGACCCGCTGAGTTACCCCAGCACCTTGTGTCGCTTTTGTAAGCCAGTATCTTTAGTTATTTATTTCGATGTTCTATATTTTAGCTTCCAGAAAACATAACACTGTTTGTATTGAATTTTGCAAACAGTTTAATCAAAAAGAATGAAGCTACGTAAATGTCTGAGAAGATAGTGAGTGTTGCATTTGAAAACGTTTCAAATTGATGTGTTCTGCATCATGTTGAAGACTTGAATATTTAACTTGTAGTGTGCCTACATATTCCGTCCCCCCCTATGGAAAGGGAATACCAAGTACTTGAGCTGTTCACTTTTTCATAGAACATAAAACAGTACAACACAAGAACAGGTCCATCAGCCAATAATGTATGTGCTGAACATGATGCCAGGTTAAACTAAACTCCTCTCTCTGCATGTGATCCATCCTTTGGACCACACTGTGCCAAACATGATGCCAAAACCATCTCTTATCTACCTGCGCATATTCCACATCCCTCCATTTGCTGCATATCCATGTAGCTATCCCAAGTCTTCTTCAATGCCATGATCATATCGCCTCCACCACCGCTCCATGCACCAACCATCCTCTGTGTAAAAAAAAAACTTGCCCCTTGCATCTCCTTCAAACTTTTCACTTTTCACCCTCAAGCTATGCCCCCTAATGGGCCTGTCCCACTTAGGCGATTTTTCAGGCGACTGCCGGCGACTGTCAAGTTGCCGGCAGTCTCCTGAAAAACCGGCAACTGGAACAGCTACTGTCAGAGTGGAGCAGGCACACATCGCTTCCTCCACCAGCACGTTATGCAGGCGGGGGACAAGGCAAGCGGGGGGAGTGCTGTCTGAGTGAAATTCACACTGTGCAAAGCCAAGGTGATACAGACACACACCACGATGAACAGGAAAGTTGGCATTGTAATTAAGACGGCTGTATGGTAAGTCCTTTAAAAAAGGGGGGAGAAGGAGTGGAGACAACTTTTAAGACGCCAGAGATACACGACTGTGAAGCTCGGTGGACATTTAACATTACCGGTCGATTATCCTTGGTTCTAAAAACTATTGCTTACGGTTTTTTTCCCCATTGAGCCAATGAAATTCACCGGTCAGCACCGGCTACAACCTATGAGAACCTTCGACCTCCTGGCAACCCACTAGAACCTCCTGGCGACCCACCTACGGCACGAGAATTCTCGCTACTCTCCATGGCGGCTTCATTCTGGTCGCCGCTAATTTTTGAACATGTTGAAAAATTTGCGGCGACCATAATGAGGCCACGACTAGTTCCCAGAATGCAGGAACTCCTCACGACCATGAAGGCGACTCCCCGGTAACCACCCGCGAACATGTGCTGGCCATGTGGCGACTGCATAGTCTCCTGCAGCCGCCTAAAAAGTTGCCTAAGTGGGACAGGCCCATTAGTCTTTGACATTTCCACCCTGGGGAAAAATGGCTCTGCCTAACCTATCTATTTCCTCATAATTTTATGTACTTCCCTCAAGTCTCCCCTCAAGCATTCCATAGAAAACAATCCATGTTTGTGGAAATAGGAGTGGGGATTTAGTTGAGATGGGGGGTATCAAGTATCAAGTATCCTTTATTGTTATTCAGACTTTTCAGTCTGAACGAAATGTCGTGCCTTGCAGTCATAACATAGAATAAAATGACAAACACAGATTTTACATCCACCACAGTGAGCCCACCAGGCACCTCCTCACTGTGATGGAAGGCAAAAGTCTTGTCTCTTCCCTCCTTGTTCTCCCTCTGCGCTGAGGCGATCCAGGCCTCCGATGTTGTGACCCCACCGGGTGATAGTAAGCAAGTCCCGCGGCTGAATCCGAGCTCCGCGAACGGGCCGGTTCAAACTCCGCGGACCGGGGCGGTCGAAGCTGCCGCCCTCCAGTCCAGCGGTTGTTGCGGGAAAACAGGTCACCAACCTGTGACCTGCGAGCTCCCGACGATGTCGTCCACTGGGCCCACGGCCGAGGCTCCGAAGTCGGGTCGCCAACGCCGCCACAGCCCCGAAGTCATCCAGCCTCGCGTTGGTAAGTCCTGGCTGGCTCTGCCTCCGGAGCCTCGAGGTCGGTCCCAGTTGGAGGCCGCCAGCTCCGCCATTAGGCACAGACGGAGCAGGGGATACGACAAGAAAAGGTCGCATCCCCCGATTGAGAGACCAAAAACATGTTTCTCCCCACCCCCCCCCCCCCCCAGATACACAACCTAAATAAACTAAAATTAACTAAAGGACAAAATAAAACAGAAAAAACAGACGGACTGCAGGCGAGCCGCTGCTGCTAAGGCAGCGCTGCCACTTCCGGGGTGAAGTGGGTGTTGGAAGGGGAGAAGTTGTATTGTTGGCGTTGAGAACCTGAATGGTTTGGGTTACCAGCAGCATTTCATTTGGTTTGCCCGTGGTGTCTTCATTGAGAATATTTTTGTGGGAGACTGATGTTGCTCTCTCTCGCTGCGGTGTTGCACTTCACTCTCCAAGGTTGATGTTGGAGTGCTGCTGTTCAATAGAACAAATGGGAAACCATTCAACCTTTGGCTTGTGCTTGCTAGAATTTAGAAGATTGAGGGGAGATCTTATAGAAACTTACAAAATTCTTAAGGGGTTGGACAGGCTAGATGCAGGAAGATTGTTCCTGATGTTGGGGAAGTCCAGAACAAGGGGTCACAGTTTAAGGATAAGGGGAAAATCTTTTAGGACCGAGATGAGAAAAACATTTTTCACACAGATTCAATCATCAAGTTTTGGTGTGCAGGAATACTTGAGCAAAACACAAAGTGCTCGAGTAACATAGAAACATAGGTGCAGGAGTAGGCCATTCGGCCCTTTGAGCCTGCACCGCCGTTCTCAGCAGGTCAGGCAGTATCTGTGGAGGAAATGGATAGGTGACGCTTTGGTCAGGCAACCTTTAGACCGATGGGAGAGAAAGTGGGAAAAGTGGTTAGGGTGGGACAAAACCTGGTAAGTCATAGGTAGGGACACTAGCAACTCTGATGCTGGTTTACAAAAAAACCCACAAAATGCCCTGAGTAACCTTGTGTGCTCAGCAGCAGAAAGACAATCCGTGATTACAATCGAGCCATCCACATTGTACACATACATGATAAAGGGAATGTCGTGGAGGATGTTTCGAGTTGGGACCTTTCTTCACACTGGCAACCTTTCAGCTTGGGACTCTTCTTCAGATTCAGGATCTCGACCCGAAACATTGCCTGTCCATATCTTCCAGATGTTGCCTGACCCGCAAGTTGCCTGATCTGCTGAGTTCCTCCAGCACTTTTTGCTTTCTCTGTGATGGGTAGGTACAGGTGAGGGTGGTTTTGATTGTGCACTTTGTTTTGATCGCGATTCCAACAGCTGCAGTTGTTGTGTCTCCATGTTGGTATACTTGTTCGCTCCAAATCATTATTGAATCATTCTTGTCAGTAAACGATCCATCCACTTAACATCTGCATAGCAAACCTTTGACAAAAACCCCAGGAAATGTGGAACACTTTCAATAAATCAGGAGCCATCTCTCAACAGCAGACAAGGGTGATTACACTCGATCAGCCCTGTTGGGAAGGCAAACCTTGCTCTCAACCCCTGAAACGGGTGCTCACATCTGAACGTTATCACAGGAGGCGAGTAGCAAATGCAGATTGGAAGCAATTCAACCACGTTCCCAAAGCTGCCATCTCCTCATGGAAATGCAACCATTGTTGTGACTAGTAGGAAATCCTGATACGTGAGTTCTCAAAATAGAGGAGGATCTTTCAGGAAACATGATTTACTTGGCAGGAGCAGACAAAAGCCCAGTGTAAGTTTCAGAAGGAGCACGCCAGCATCAAATGATCCTCCTAACTATTCCATTAAGCTTCTCATAACAGTGTCTTCAGGTCAAACATTGGCCTCATCAGTTACGTTCTAATCCTCTTGGCCCTCTGACCTTTTGGCCCTCTGAGCGATTACGTGAAGAAGGCCGTCAGCCCGCATGCGCATCAATCTTCTGAGCAGCGGTGTGAAATCACAGATAACAGTTGTTGAACTAACATAGTAAGATTAGAGATGACTAGAACTACCAGATGATCTTTATGATACGAGGGTTGGGAGCGGAGGGCACGTAATCGCTCATCGTAACTCCTCATAAAATAAAGATCAAACTTTAAACTGGTAAGTTCTCGTTTAATCTTGCTATTTTACTTCGGAGTCACGTGAGTGACTACGTGAAGATTTTGAAGCTCTGTAATTTCATGCCATGGAAAAACGAGTCCACACAAGCATGACTGCATCAGTTGACCACAGATAAGGGAAACATTCATAATGCATACAGACATGACATAGATTTAAAACATGCTGATGCTGATAAATGAACAAATAATAATAACAGTAACCCCTCTCATCCAAAGGGAAACTATAAAATCAAATCAAAAATAGAGTTGGCAAATACCCCTGGTCTAGCAGTGGGTTAAAATAAAATGTTGGAAACCTCATTCGTTAGACCATCCTGCAGTCGGCAGGATGTGGTCCAGAGGACCGTACATAACCCTTGCTACTAATAATATTATGAATGTATCTAATAATGTATTTTTATTAATATGTTTTTACAATAAAAATATTTAACAAAATAACCCTTGCTACTGATGTTGTAGCAGCCCTGGTGGAGTGAGATTAGAAATTAGTATCTACTCCTGTATAAGCCAAAACCCTGTATTAACCACCTGGAGATGGTCTGAACTGATACCTTCCTGTGAGTTTTTTTGTAACTAACAAACATAGCTAGTATCAGAGCCTCTAAGGCTCTAGATGACCTTGACATAATGTTGTAAATGTGTGCCTACACATAACCGAAGGTGCATGGGGTGTGCCATGAGAACTAGTTTGACCTGACACCCCTGGGCTGCCCTGCTTAACTAAATCGTAAACATTAAATATTATATATAGCAGGTGTAACTATCCTGTCCAGTCGCAATTTATGTAATGACAGGACAGCGCCATGGGGATAACTACCTTATGAGAGCCAAGCCAAAGATAGGGGTATAGCTGGAACCCCGTGATGAAGAAGTGTTAACACAATGTCAATATCCCATACTTCCATGTACTTGGGACTGGAAGAACTTGTGTTAAAGATATCCTTAATAAACTGGACATCAGAGGGTGAGACAAGACAGAGCAGGTCCCACTCGCTGCAGCAAATATGATGAGAAGCACGTTGGGCACGGTTAATGGGACTAGAACTTAATTTATTGTCAAGGACCCATTGGAAAATGAACTCTTGACACCAGTATCCGTGCCGTATTATATGTAACCTAGCATTTAATCAGAACGCTTCCCATCTCCTGAAGAGGCAATGTACTGCTTTTTTGGTGCTTTCCTTGCACTCTGCAGTGAGCACATACATGGATCGGTCTGACAACCCGAGCCACAGGAGCGGTCTTCTCAGATTCTGTAAAGCAATGAAGTGATTAATCATGCAGAGGCTGGTTCCCTGAATCCCAGGCTGAACCAGCAAAGTTTTATGTTTAGAAACCCCATATATGGTTCTATTATTATTCCCAACATTTGCGGGAAACCATGGCTGCATAGGCCAGTCATCCAGTACGAGAACCCTGAAGCGGGATCTTGCTGAATTTATTGCAAGACCCAAATGATGAGGCAAAGTGGAGAAACCACATAAAAGAACATTCCTCCCCCATGTAGCGAGAATGTATCTCTTGCCACTGTGATGACATATGTTTTTACAACTGGTGAATGAGCCTGGATGCATACATATCGATATTGAGTGTGCCATCGAGCCATAATATCATTAAATACTTTGTGATCCAACATCCATTCTGTGTTGTCATTGATTTTACGTGATGATACACCAGCGCCAAATGAGGTTGGGTAAATTGTGACAGGATACTTTGACTTGATTGCACCGATGTGACTAACATATGCCACCACCACAGTGTATCAACTTGGAACTGAGCATGCAGATTATGCATATTCGCACAATAACCCTTTAACCCATAGTATGCACCTAGTGTCTATAGGTAGTTGATACCAATAACTGAAGAATTGGTGATTCATGCAAATCCCATCTGCCTCAATTACTAGAGATGGCTTTCGTAATTTTCCATCTTTGAGCACTAGCATCTGTTTGTAATATAACTGAAGATTTATCGACCAAAACTACTGGAGCAATGCGGAATATAGTTCGTCCACCATTGTGACTTTGCTAGCGTCAGCTGGCAATAGCATAGGTCTGTTAAAAATGACCTATATGGCACTTGAGAGGTTACTACTTTGCACGTTGTAAGTTCTGGTAATGCAAAGGTCCAATTGCACAGCTGAAACACAGCTGCTATATTGCCAATTACACATGATGACCAGAAGACTACTTGATAACAAGGTTGTTACAGGCTTCAATTGATTCCAATCTGTTGCCCCAGGGCGGAGACACTGATAAATTAATAGTTAAAAGGTAAATCCGAATAATCAATAAATCTAGTTAGTATCAACTTAAATTTGACTGGATGGCTGAGGAACCTCAATTCCTCAAATATAGTTGCAGCTGAAACAGTTGATTTTAGCAAAACACAGCGTTAGAAATATCATCCAGATCAATTTCAAATGTCTCTAGTGATCCCTGTGAATGGGACCTGAATAGTATGCATCTTTGGGATCGATGCATGCCATAAAGATCCTAAGGAAATCAGTAATTAGGCAGTAACGAAGTTCCATATACTGAAAAGTCTATGTTGCACGTGGGAGTTAAATCAATTACGAACCGACATCCTCCATCTTTCACAATGAACAGGCCACGCCTGCCATAATTCCGTGCCTGCCATGAACGACAACTCTGGCTAGATTCCCAAGCCTGTCTCGAAAGGTAATCCTGGCCATAATACTGGGCCTGCCTTGAAAGACTGCTTCGGCCATAATTCTGAGCCTGCCTCGAAAGACAACTCTGGCCATATTACCGAGCTTGTCTCAGAAGGCAGTCCTGGCCGTAATACTAAGCCTGCCTCGAAAGAGAACTCTGGCCCCAATTCCAAGCCATGCTTGGCACCCTTGTATACTGTGCAATAATAACCCATCACATGTTATAATTTTAGTATATAACTGATCTGAATCTCATGTTATCATTGTCATTTGTACAAAAACAAGTGTAAATATTACCAACTTGTAAATGGTCCACTTACCCCATGTTTCAGAAGAACCAGACTCACCTACCTCCATGGTTACCGGTGGTCTTATGGTAAGCCCAAAGGCCCCTGATGTGGGTTCTATTCCCCTCCTTGATTGGAGAGTAGGAATGGTAGTGTATGTGGATTCCATATTTCCTGAGACTGGCTTGGACCTTGGCCTAAAAGACCTCTGCCCAGCTTTCAAGCTGCCTCCAGCTTCAGTAAGCTGCTTACTGCCGATGAGGCGTGGGCGGTGTCGTTGCCGATATACGATGAAGCTTGCTTCCTCATCCAGGTATTGGTTGTTGATCCAGGTAAGACTTAACTGTTGGTTAAGTCTTACCTGAAGAGAAGATTCGGCGGCTGGTTTCATTTCCTGGATTTCATGCCCCCTCCAATGTTACCCCTGATAGCTCTGTTCACTGCCGGCACTTGTAGCATGAGGGGAACTCTGGCCCCTTCCGGGTTTTCTGCCTAGGGCAGGAACCAATTATTCCGGCAGTAACCCCTTCGCTTGCGAGTATTTCCTCGCACTCCCCTCCACAGGCAGGGAGATTCGTAGGCAGCCCTGAAAACAGGTGCTGCCGCAGGCCCCTGAGGACACCTGCACTGACATGGCCCCTCCTTTGGACCTATATCAGGATTTTTGCTCTGGGTCAGACTGAAACTGACCCTGAATGCTCCCCTCCTCAGAGAGGGAGACATTTGTGCAGCCCTGAAGAAGGTGCCACTGCCGCGGCCCCCCGAGGAGACCCGCGCTGATAGCTCCCTCCTTTGGAGTATATCATTGTGGAGCATCTCTCCATCAGGTGCTCCATGTGGGTTTAGGCGTCCGCAGACTCTACCCATTGAAGGAGGGGAACCCTCCTGGCCCGATTCGCCCGAGTCCCAAGACCTGACTGGCTTCCTCGTGGTTTGACCCCGTCTCTGGGGCACCATAGCAGTCTGGGAGCCACTGACCGCACTGTCAGCGACTCGGGTGGCGAGACGGGCTTACTGCCAGTTTTACCCCTTTTCTGTGGGAACCATAGCGGTCTGGGTGCTGCTGACCCCATTGTCAGCGATTGGGGTAGCGACACCAACTTTCTCTTGGTCTACCCCCTTTCTTGGGGATCTACCACTCGCACTCCCCTCCTGGGTGTCGCTGACCTCCTTGTCAGCGACTTGGGAAGCGAACCCGACGGTCCGGACCAGGATCTCCCCATGGTCCATAACCGGTTTCCCCGCGGCCCGTCCGACTTCGCCCCGAAGGCAAACTCTACAAGGAGGCGCACTCTATAAGGAGCTTCCTGCAACACAAAAAACAAAACCTAGAAATAAGTTTTAAACTTACCTTGCAGGTTTAGACTTACAGCTGGCAGGAGCAGCGCGCCCGCCAGTCAGTCGTTGCGCAATGCGCTAGACGTAATGACGCGCATGCGGGTTGATGGCCTTCTTCACATAGTCACTCACGTGACTCTGAAGTAAAAATGTTCTGACCTTATAATACCTCATGGTCTTCTGACCTCATGACACCTCTTGATGCTCTGACCTCGTGACACCTCAAAACCTCTAAACACATAACACCCCCTGACTTTATAAAGCCCCAGAACCAGCATGGAAGCAAGCCAGCTCCACCTGAAGGGCTGCCTGGAAGAGCAAAGCCGAGCTCAGCAGTTACCCATGTTATGCTCTGAGTGAAGACTGCACTTTAATCGACCCTCACATCTCCAATAGTTCAAGAACTGCAATGCTTTAAACTTAATGTGGAAACACCAGAGCTTTCCTCAAAAGGAACTGTACATTTGAGAGTTTATTTTCTCGTGTCTCTTCACATCCGTATGACTCATTTAACAACTGTCCTGCCAACTATGCTGCCAGAATAGATTTTCTCATATTTTTCAAATACATTTTAGACAATAGATGCAAGACAATAGGTGCCATTCGGCCCTTCGAGCCAGCACTGCCATTCGCTGTGATCATGGCTGAACATCCACAATCAGTACCATGTTCCTGTCTTCTCCCCATATATTCCTTGACTCTGCTATCTTTAAGAGCTCTATCTAACTCTCTCTTGAAAGCATCCAGAGAATCGGCCTCCGCTGTCTTCTGAGGCAGAGAATTCCACAGATTCACAACTCTCTGTTTCCTCATTTCTGTTCTAAATGGCCTACCCCTTATTCTTGAACTGTGGGCCCTGGTTCTGGACTCTCCAACATCGGGAACAGGTTTCCTGCCTCTAGCATGTCCAAGCCCTTAATAATCTTATATATTTCCATAATATATCCTTTTATCCTTCTAAATTTTGTAGAGTGATTGTCCCTGGTAGGAATTTAATGATAGTTGGGTAATTAATTCCCAGTAATTGCAGTTCCCATTTTTCTAAGGCATATGGTTAGCTTGCCATCATAAGTCTGGTCATTGAGAATAAGTCAGGAAATCATGTCGCAATTTAATAAGACTTTGGTCAGACCACATTTTGATTATTGCCTGCAATTCCTGTTGTCCCATTATAGGAAGGATGTGGAAGCTTTGGAGAGGGTGCAGTAGAAGTTTACCAGAATGCTGCTTGGATTAGAGGCTATTTGTTTAATTTTTGTTTAGTTTCGAGATAGTGTGTAAGCCGGCCCTTCGGCCCACCGTGTCCGTGCCGACCTGATATCCCATACGAAAACTATCCTACACACACTAGGAACAATTTGAAATGTTACCAAGCCAATTAGCCTACAAACCTGTACATCTTTTGAGTGTGGGAGGAAACTGTAGCACCCGGAGAAAACCTACGCAGGTCATGGGGAGAAAGAACAAATTCTACACAGGCAGCCCGTAGTCGGGATCAAGTCTGGATCTCTGAAGCAACAACCCTACCACTACTCCACTGTGCTACCCAATCTGCCACAAGGAATTGAGATTTTACTTCCCTGGAACACAGGAGGATGAGGGGTGAACATATAGAGGAGTATAAAATCATGAGAGGAATAGATCGGGTAGATGCACAGAGTCTCTTGGCTAGAAAGGGGGAATGGAGAGCCAGTGGGCAAAGGTTTAAGATAAAGGGGGGAAGATTTTATAGGAATCTGAGGGGCAACTTTTTTGCATATATAGGTTGGTGGATGTATGGAACGAGGTGCCGGAGGAGATAGTTAGGGCAGGGACTATTGCAACAATTAAGAAACATTTAGATAGGTACATGGATAGTATAGGTTTAGAGGGATATGAACCAAATGCAGCAGGTGGGACTAGTATTAGATGGGACATGTTGGCCGGTATGGGTAAGTTGGGCTGAAGGGCCTGGTTCCACACTGTATACATCTATGACTCAAGGAGAGGTTTAGTGCATATTGGGACGAGTCGAGGAGATATGGTAGGAGATGACAAACACTATTTGTCAGAAAGAAATTTGCTGAAGTAAATACTAGCTCAGTTAAAAAAAGGAAATTCGAAAATCATAATGAAGGACAGAAATTACATGGTGGACCAATAGGAAATATAAAAGTAACTGAGAGAAAACTTTGAGGTAAGCAGGTGACAACACATCAATACTCATTCTGGGACAATGAGTTCTAACCTTGTGATTGGAAGTTCCATTGGTCTACACTCGGTAAAATCTGTGTCCTTTCCCCCCTTCTACCCCCACCCCCATAAACATCTATTTAAGTCTCGGGTCGCTCCTCAAACTATCTTTGATCTGACTTTTCTGGCATTTATCTTGCACTAAAGGTTATGGATGTTATTCCCCTTATCATGTATCTGTGGATGGTGTAGTGACATTTTAATATTGTTTCAAGGATTCAAATGGCTACTACAGATGGCTCGATTGTAATCATGTAACGTCTTTCCGCTGACTGGGTAGCACGCAACAAAAGCTTATCACTGTATCTCGGTACACATGACTATAAAGTAAACTAAATTAAACTCCCTGTGAATTCCAGGAAGTGGTAGCACTGGGCAAGGCAGACAGCAAACGTGTAGTTTTTAATCATTTCCTTTCTGGTGCAATTTCTAACTAAATCACTTTTAACTCAAGACCTCTGATTCTTTGCAGACTTCCGTGGTGGGAAATCATTGTACTTGGGGAGGATTTCAGTGTTCCTCATGGGGATTAGAATGCAAAACGTGTGTGGGAATATATTTAGTCAGAGGGAGAATTTGCTGAAATACCGAGGGACTTATTATGCATACAAAACAACCGGGAGCCGCAAGGGGCTTTTAGTTCTTGCAAAGGTGGATGCCACAAATATGCATAGTTGGTGGCATCTGACATAACAGTTCTGGCAGGCGCTGTAGAAGAGAAAATACATTACAGAACCAGCTGAGGAAGGGTCTTGACCCAAATGCCACCCATTCCTTCTATTCAGAGATGCTGCCTGTCCCCCTGAGTTACTCCGGCAATTTGTGTCATTCTTAGCTGCTTGGCTCAATGGTTTGATAGAACCTTCGGGCACCATGTTAAAATATACAACATGGAGTAGATTTAAGATAGACCCAAAACAGCTGGAGTAACTCAGCGGGTACACAAAAGGCTGGAGAAACTCAGCGGGTGCAGCAGCATCTAAGGAGCGAAGGAGATAGGCGACGTTTCGGGTCGAGACCCTTCTTCAGACCATACTCAGCGGGACAGGCAGCATCTCTGGAGAGAAGGAATGGATGACGCTTTGCGTGGTGACCCTTCTGCGGACTCCAGAGAGGCTGCCTGTCACGTTGAGTCACTCCAACTTTCTGTGTCTATCTTCGGTTTAAACCAGCATCTGCAGTTCCTTCCTACACATGGATTAGATTTAGATGGAGCACCATAAGAAATGTTGCTTCTCATGCAAGTACTTAAAGAGGAAATGGAACATTTCTGTATAAACCTGATTGCTCCACTAACTGGCCTCATGACTTCCAGGGTTACCAACTGTCCCGGATTCGCCGTATTTCGTCCCGGCGAAACAACCTAAATACGGTGTTCCGGCAGGCAAACAAGTCGTTACGGAGAAGGGCGGGAACGAAAAATAATCAAAACAATAAACGGGAAGGGCGGGGGCGGGAGCGGGAATGAGCGGCGGTTGGACACGTGCAGCGGGAAGGGCGGGAGCGGGAACGAGCGGCGGTGGGACACGTGCAGCGGGAATGAGCGGCGGTTGGACACGTGCAGCGGGAAGGGCGGGAACGAGCGGCGGTTGGACACGAGCAGCGGGAAAGGCGGGAGCGGGAACGAGCGGCGGTTGGACACGTGCAGCGGGAATGAGCGGCGGTTGGACACGTGCAGCGGGAAGAGCGGGAGCGGGAACGAGCGGCGGTTGGACACGTGCAGCGGGAAGGGCGGGAACGAGCGGCGGTTGGACACGTGCAGCGGGAAGGGCGGGAACGGGAACGAGCGAGAACGGGAACGAGCGATGGTGGGTACAGGATGATGCTACAGACAGAGATGGTCAAAAGGCTGTTAAGACATTCATGTGCAAGGAACAGAGGTAACATTAGCATTGTGGGGCTAAGGGCCCCATTGCCTGTGTTGTATGTTTCAATAGACAATAGGTGCAGGAGGAGGCCATTTGGCCCTTTGAGCCAGCACCACCATTCACTGTGATCACGGCTGATCATCCCCAATCAGTACCCCGTTCCTGCCTTCTCCCCATATCCCCTGACTCCGCTATCTTTAAGAGCCCTATCTAGTTCTCTGTTGAAATCACCCAGAGAACCGGCCTCCACCGCCCTATGAGGCAGAGAATTCCACAGACTCGCCACTCTCTGTGAGAAAAAGTGTTTCCTCGTCTCCGTTCTAAATGGCTTACTCCTTATTCTAAGACTGTGGCCCCTGGTTCTGAACTCCCCCAACATCGGCATTGTCATTTAGACAATTGAGTTTATGTGTATGTGTATACTAAAGGATGTTTATGTGTGTTTAATGAGTTTGTATATAGTACTAGTTGAAAAAAGGAAGGTTGGATTCAACGCGCGTTGCAGATTTTGGGTCGTTGCCATACATATTTCTGGTGCCGCAACATGTTACTGAGAGAAATGCATTTACCCCCATTTGTTACTGACAAATGGGTTGAATGTTACTGTGAACTAAATTTAGGGTTGGCATCTCTGGACTTCTGGTACATCCAGGAAAAAGGTTATTCTACCTCTATGTCCATGAGGCTCTGTCTCAAAAAGACAGCCAGCATTATCAATGACCTACACCACCCTGGGGCTTTAATCCTCAACTGAGCCATGGGTAACATTGCCATCATTGAACTGCAGCCAACATAATAGCTTGATGCATTTTACATAACTCCAAGTATGTTGGGAATAAATGTTTTTGGACAGTTGATTTAAAAAAAAAGTATTTTATTTCAATTTCACAGGGAGAAGTCCAATTGTGGAGACAACGGCAAACTTGGTAGCAGTTTTAGGTGAAAATATTACCTTCACCTGCACGACGCATCTAAACGATATCCTACAGGTGACCTGGCAAAAGTTAAATGGTCAATCAGAGGATAATATCGCCACTTTTAATGAAAAGTTTGGACCCAAAGTATTTGGATCCTTTACCGGTAGAGTTTACATTTTGCCATCAAACCAGCTGGAGTCAACCCTTGTATTCTCTGAAGTGAGGCTTGAAGATGAAGGATGTTATAAATGTGTCTTCACAACATTCCCAACTGGATCAAATATTGGGAAGACCTGCCTCACTGTACTTGGTAAGACCTCTACAAATAGAAACATTGTATTTTTAAAACTACACTAGCCCACTTGACTCATTAAATCATCTCCTTCTCCACATAACTATTTAATTATGGATCTACAAGTCCATAACCTACGGGCACCGCAGTGGCACAGCGGTAGAGTCGCTGCCTTACAGCACCAGAGACCCAGGTTCGATCCTGACTACGGGTGTTGCCTTTATAGAATTTGTACATTCTTTCTATGACCATGTGGGTTTTCTCATTTCCTCCCACATTCCAAAGTCATACAGGCTTGTAGGTTAATTGGCTCCGGTAACATTGTAAATTGTCGCTAGTGTGTAGGATAGTGCTAGTGTTTGGGGTGATGGTTGGTTGCTGTGGACCCGGTGGGCTGAAGGGCCTGTTTCTGCGCTGTATCTCTAAAGTAAAGTAATTCAAGATCTCAATAGTCTTTTTCTAATTGTTGCATCATTAAAATAGATATTTTAATATACCAACGTCTCTCAATCTCTTTGGTTAATTGTTATTTCACTCAGTTCCGTGTATTAATTCCGTGACGTTGAATTAATACCTTCTATTAAGTATATTCAGTCACAAGGAAATGTAAACTTGTCATAAACATGACTAAAATGTTTGCAGCTTTATCCTAATAAGTTTAACCCTGAAGAAGGACCCCAACCCAAAATGTTGCCAATCCATTCCCTCCACAGATACTGCCTGAACCGTAGAATTACTCCAGCACTTTCTGTAACTTGAAAACCCGATTGATATGCGCATGAATTAAATTGCTGCAACTCCATACGATTAGTCAATAATTTGTGTCTTGTTGATTATAGGCATTGTCTATTATTACTGAAGATTAAACTTGGATTCATTTCAAGCACATTTCTGTTGATTTGAGATTTGTGATTTCCTGTGAAATTAGTTGTTGGGCTGCGGACATTCTTGGCCAGTTTATAATGCACAAGTTGAGAATTTGCGGCCTCAATTTATCATCTTATCTAAGATAGTACATGCAAAAGTGCACCATTCCTTTAAAGCAGGGCGGCACGAAGGTGCAGCAGTAGAGCTGCTGTCTTACAACACCAGAGACCCAGTTGGATCCTAACTTTGGGCGCTGTCTGTATGGAGTTTGTACATTCGCCCTGTGACTGCGTGGATTTTCTTCAGGTGCTCCAGTTTCCTCACACACTCCAAAGACTTGTAGATTAATTGGCTTTTGCAAATTATCCCAAGTGGCTTGGGTACAACTAATGTGATTGGGTGATCGCTGGTCGACGCAAACTTGGTGGGCCAAATGGCCTGTTTCAACGCTGTATGTCTAAAACTAAAATCAGCACAGGTTTGTGGGTTAAGGCTTTAGATGTGAGATCTTCTACCACACAGGGTAATACAATCATTCATGCCAATTTGTAACGCTACAAGTCCTTTACAGGAAGTGTTAACTGCATTCTGTTTCCATTTCATAGAAAAACAATCTGATGAGGAGACACAGAAGAATAAAACAACAGTTACAAACGCAAATGTTAACTTCACCTGCACAACACAATTAAAAAATGTTCAGCAGGTTACCTGGCAAAAGCTGAATGGCCAATCCAAGGAAAATATAATGAAATTCAATGCAGCACTCAATATAATTGAACTCCGTAACAATCGAGTTGCTTTCATAGCAAGTAAGCATGGGTACACGATCAAACTCTCTGCTGTAAAGCCTGAAGATGAAGGATGCTATCAGTGCATCTTCAATACATCCACAATCATATCAATTACGGGGAAGACCTGTCTCACTGTAACTGGTAAGCCTAAACCATCAATGAACTAAAAAAATCCATGAGCAACTTTGCTATCAATGTTCAATGGTTATTTATTATAACATGTACAGACATACTGAGAAATTATTTTTTGCATACAGTTCAGTAAAGTAGCCATGCCTAAGCACATACCCAATTAGTACAGAGTGTATAGAGATAGTCCACTGAGGTCGCATGCAATAATCGATACGTTTTGGCGCCATTTTCAAAAGTCCAGTCCGGTTCGTGCGCTCGATCTTCTGGAACGGCTCCCGACCCTGGTGAGTCCCAGGAGGCAGCAGGGCCTCCAGCCATCGCCTCCGTCTGGATCGTCCAGCGAACTGTTGTCCCTCACCTCACCCGGCTTTTGTGCTTCACCCTTTGTGCCCCAGTGGCGCCATCCGCAGCCGACCTTGAGGGCACAGAAGGTAAGGTCCCAGTTCACTTCCTTAGCAGCCCTTGCTCCTAACCTACAAACCTGCATGTCTTTGGAATGTGGGAGGGAACCAGAGCACCCGGAGAAAGGCCAAATGGTCGCAGGGAGGACGTGCAAACTCTGTAGACATAGCACCCATAGTCAGGATCAAACCCGGGTCTCTGTAAAGCAGAAACTCTACTACTGCCCTACTGTGCCTGTTGCCCCAGCATAAGCTCCATGTGATAAACCACTTTGAAATGTTTAATAATCTCAGAAGGCAAATGTCGGAGCAGACAAATATGTTTTGGAAAATAATTCTGCAGTTTCACACAGAGGGTCGTGTATATGTGAAGGGGCTGACAGAGGACACAATTGAGGCACATACTATAACAACATTTAAAAGATAGTTGGACAGGTACATGAATAGGAAACGCTCGGAGTGATATGGGCCAAACGCAGGTAAATGGGACCAACTTAGGTTGGCATGTCCCATCCATGTTGAATGATTCTATTACTTCCATGTTCCCTGACTCTTAAGTAGATTCACATTTTACAATCTTCCAAACTGAATTATGATCTATCAAGAAAACACAAGGATTTATCCATATTTTTGAACTGTTTAATACTTTTATGTTTTTCAGCACATGCATCACAGTTTACTTCACCTTATTTTTGGATTATTATAGGACTGATAGCAATACCAACAGTTTTTTAAGATTCTATTTCCACTGGAATAAGAGAAAGTAAAAAAAGGTAAGGAAACAATTAATTAACCTTTGATCATGTTTTGTTGATAAGTTCCTTTCACATTATATTTCAGCTTGCAGTGTGTGGGAGGGGATGGGGAGGGGAATAGTGTCCGCTATTGCAAATTGTCCGCTATGACTGAGTGAGGGGAGTAAAGTTTCAAGGTCAGTTTATTGTCACGTACCAGTTAAGGTACAGTGAAATTTGAGTTACCATGCATCATACTAAGTGAAAAGCAACAAGACACACAACAACATAAAAGTTAACATAAACATCCATCACAGTGGATTCCACATTCCTCACTGTGATGGAAGGCAATAAAGTTCAATCTTCTTCCTCTTTGTTCTCCCGCGGTCGGGGCAGTCAAACCATCCGCAGTCGGGGCGATCAAAGCCCCCGCAGCTGACGATCGATGCGCCCGCCGGGGTGATCGAAACTCTCGCGTCGGGGCGGTTGAAACTCGAGACCGCGGGCTTCACGATGTTAAAGTCCACAGGCCCCGCGGTTCGAACTTCGATCCCCGCAAAGGGATCGTAAGCTACGCGATGTTAATGTCCCGCAGACTCCAGTGGCTTGGAGCGCCCGTCGGTCTCCAGGAAAGGCTTCCAACTCCACGATGTTAGGCCGCAGTGGGCATGGAGATACGATATCGAAAAAAAATCGCTTTTTCGTAGAGGTAAGAGATTAGAAAAAAAATTCCCCCCCTCACATAAAACAAAGCAAAGAACACTAAAACATACTTTTTTGACATACTAAAAATAACAAAAATATGAAAGGACAGACAGACTGTTGGCGAGGCAGCCACTGCTGGTGGCGCCATCCGGTTTAACCCAAGGCTAGGAGGGATGAAATGCGATATTGACGGGGTTTAAATAGGCAGGAATTCACAGGTCTGGGAGCCACATGGATGACTGCACTAATGTTATATTTTAATTTATTGAACTTGTTAATGTTTATTATGTTGTCTATGTACCATATTTACAGTGTAGGAACAAGGAACTGTAGATACTGGTTTACAAAAAAAGACACAAAGTGCTGGAGTAATGCGGCAGGTCAGGCAGCATCTTTGGAGTACATGGATAGGTGACGTTTTGGATCATGACATTTCCTCAGCAGGGCCAGTGTCCCAAGCCTGTTACAGACCTGTTATGCTGCTACAAGTAAGAATTTCATCGTTCCGCTTTCAGTACATATGAGAAATAAACACTCTTGAAGTAGGTGTATGATATTTGGAACGAGTTGCCGGAGGAGGTAGTTGAGGCAGGTACTATCACAAGGGTTAAGAAACATTTGGACAGGTACATGAATAGGACAGACTTAAAGGGATATGGGCTAAATGCAGGCAGGTGGGACGAGTGTAGATGGGGCATGTTGGTCATTGTGTGCAAGTTGGGCTGAAGGGCCTGTTTTCACGCTGTATGACTCTATGATTTGAATTGTGTCTCTGGGTTATTAGTGCAGCCCCAGTAAATGACTGGTCTGGTAACTGAGCAGCTGCATTGCCACCACCTGCAACTTCACTGCAAACTTGTAAACTTCAAGCAGTAGATTTGAATATTTGCAGCAGGTCTAAACACTGAAAATAACTGAATGTAAATTCAACTTTATTTTTGGAAGGCAAACCCATTTTGCGAAAAACAGTAAAAGTGAAAAAGGATTTTTGTGTTGTTGTTTGTAAAGTGAGCAGTCTGTGTAATAATTTAGGTTGTTGTTTTTAATCACAACTCATTGTTGCATTGGCTTTCTGGGTTGGTTCATGATTCCAGGTTCCATTGACTAATTAGCTGTCTGCAGGTCCCATTCAAGCAGAGTCCACATCAATGTTCTGGGAAGGAAATACATGAATATTACACATTAGAATGCACAGTGGCGCAGCAGTAGAGGTGCTGCCTTAGAATGCCAGAGACCCAGGTTCGATCCTGCATGGGTGCGGTGACCACACCCTGTGACCACGTGGGTTTTCTCAGGTGCTCTGGTTTCTCCCACACACCAAAGACATGCAGGTTTGTAGGATAATTGGCTTATGTAAATTGTCCCTAGTGCATAGGATAGTGCTATAGTGTGGGGATTGCTGGTCAGTGTGGACTCGATGGGCCGAAGGGCCTGCTTCCAAGCTGTATCTATAAACTGAACTAAGAACATGTCATAGACGGGTCCATTTATTTCCAGCAATAATTGCAATGAGAAACTATTGACAACATTTACCTTAAGCCTCATCTGTTAATAGAATGCTGAGGCTGTGATTCAAACACTGTTATTCCAAGGAATAAGTAAACATACAGAAAGATAAAAGTAAAGCTAGGCGCTACCATCCAGGATGCATGGACTTGGTGGGCCGAAGGGCCTGTTTCCAAGCTGTATCTCGAAAGTCTATGGTCGAAATGTTACAATTGTATCCACCACTACTATTCCCTCTGACAACTTGTTCCATATATCCATTGCCTGATGTGTGAAAACATTTTTTTTCTTCACATCCACTTTACAATGTTACACTCGCACTTTAAACCAATGGTTTTTAGTTTTAGTTCTGGGAAAAAGATTGTAACAATCCACCTTATCTCGGACCCTTGTGATTTTATAATCCTCCAGTAAGGTCACCCCTTAGGCTCCAAAGCCATTCGGTTCAAGGCAAGGCCTTGTCATTCACTGTGTAAGTCTTGCCCTGCTTCAACTCTCCAAAATGCATCACTAATGCAAATGAATGAGATATCATCAGTTTAATTTTCATTGGAATAGTCTCTAACCTTCATTAATATGAGGGATGAAATGCGATATTGAGGGGGTTTGAATAGGCAGGAATTCACAGGTCTGGGAGCCACTTGGATGACTGCACGAATGTTATTTTAATTTATTGAACTTGTTAATGTTTATTATGTTATCTATGTACCATATTTACAGTGTAGGAACAAGGAACTGTAGATACTGGTTTGCAAAAAAAGACACAAAGTGCTGCAGTAACTCGGCAGGTCAGGCAGCATCTTTGGAGAACATGGATAGGTGACATTTTGGATCATGACATTTCCTCAGTAGGGCCAGTGTCCCAAGCCTTTTACAGACCCGTTATGCTGCTACAAGTAAGAATTTCATTGTTCCGCTTTCGGTACATATGAGAAATAAACACTCTTGAAGTAGGTGTATGATATTTGGAATGAGTTGCCGGAAGAGTTAGTTGAGGCAGGTACTATCACAAGGGTTAAGAAACATTTGGACAGGTACATGGATAGGACAGGCTTAAAGGGATGTGGGCAGGCAGGTGGGACGAGTGTAGATGGGGCATGTTGGTCAGCGTGTGCAGGTTGGGCTGAAGGGCCTGTTTTCATGCTGTATGACTCTATGATTTGAATTGTGTCTCTGGGTTATTAGTGCAGCCCCATTAAATGACTGGTCTGGTAACCGAGCAGCTGCATTGCCACCACCTGCAGCTTCACTGCAAACTTGTAAACTTCACGCAGTAGATTTGAATATTTGCAGCAGGTCTAAACACTGAAAATAACTGAATGTAAATTCATCTTTATTTTTGGAAGGCAAACCCATTTTGCAAAAAACAGTAAAAGTGAAAAAGGATTTTTGTGTTGTTTGTAAAGTGAGCAGTCTGTGTAATAATTTAGGTCTGAAGAAGGGTCTCGACCCGAAACGTCACCTATCTCCTTCGCTTCTTAGATGCTGCTGCACCCGCTGAGTTTCTCCAGCCTTTTGTGTGCCCCTAATAATTTAGGTCGTTGATTTTAATCACAACTCATTGTTGCATTGGCTTTCTGGGTTGGTTCATGATTCCAGGTTCCATTGACTAATTAGCTGTCTGCAGGTCCCATTTAAGCAGAGTCCACATCAATGTTCTGGGAGGAAATACATGAATATTACACATTGGAATGCACAGTGGCGCAGCAGTAGAGGTGCTGCCTTACAGTGCCAGAGACCCAGGTTCGATCCTGCATGGGTGCGGTGACCACACCCTGTGACCACGTGGGTTTTCTCTGGGTGCTCTGGTTTCCCCCACACACCAAAGACGTGCAAGTTTGTAGGGTAATTGGCTTTTGTAAATTATCCCTAGTGTATAGGATAGTGCTATAGTGTGGGGATTGCTGGTTGGCGTGGACTCAATGGGCCGAAGGGCCTGTTTCCAAGCTGTATCTATAAATTGAACTAAGAACATGTCATAGACGGGTCCATTTATTTCCAGCAATAACTTCAATGAGAAACTATTGACAACATTTACCTTAACCCTCATCTGTTAATAGAATGCTGAGGCTGTGATTCAAACACTGTTATTCCGAGGAATAAGTAAACATACAGAAAGATAAAAGTAAAGCTAGGCGCTACCATCCAGGATGCATGGACTTGGTGGGCCGAAGGGCCTGTTTCCAAGCTGCATATGAAGGAAATAATGGGTTATCTGGGTTTTAAGTTGTGACAGACAACCTGACACCTTGCATGTCATTTTCATATTACGCTTATCCCATGACCCTGGATATCCCGGATTAATAAATTAAGGTTTTCCCAACAAGTTACAAATCAATAACATTAGCCAACTCCGAAACATGAAGCGCTGAGCATTGGGATCCAGACATCACAGACAACTGGCCTCAGTTCCCCGCTCACATGTGGCAGTGTTCTCCATCTGAACTAGCGGCCGCGGAGCATTTTTGACAGTGGGGGGGGGCTGCGCGATCACTGATCACTATATAATTTCAATGTTTTTTGTATGAAGTATTTTTAAAGGGTAACATTTTCCACACAGAGGGTAGTGGGTGTATGGAACAAGCTGCCAGAGGAGGTACATGAGGCAGGGACTATCCCAACATTTAAGAAACAGTTAGACTGATACATGGATAGGACAGGTTTGGAGGTATGGGCCAAAAGCAGGTAGCGTAGCTTTGACATGTTGGCGGGCGTGGGCAATTTCGCCGAAGGGCCTGTTTACACACTGTATCACTCTACGACCATATTATACCTCCACCACGCATGAATGCTTCAAAATCAAGTGATCGCGTTTTATTGCTATATACTCAAGCATAGAAACATAGAAAATAGGTTCAGGAATAGGCCATCGGCCCTTCGAGCCAGCACTGCTGTTCAATATGATCATGGCTATTCATCCAAAATCAGTACCTCTTTCCTGTTTTTTTTCCTCATATCGCTTGTTTCATTAGCCCCAAGAACTAAATGTAACTCTCTCTTGAAAACATCCAGTGAATTGGCCTGCACTGCCTTCTGTGGCAGAGAATTCCACAGATTCATAACTCTCTGTGTGAAGAAAGTTTGTCCTCATCTCAGTCCTAACTCGCCTACCCTCTATTCTTAAACTGTGACCCCTGGTTCTGAACTCCCCCAACATCGGGAACATTTTTCTTGCAGTTACAGTAAGTGAAAATCTAGCAGACAAGCAGGATGCTTTTTCCAACCACTCCCATTTGAAGTCCACTATCTTCCACCGTTTCTACCCAGTGCTTGGTACTTACTTCCAGCAGCCACTGGTTGTCCTCCAGGATGCACTGAGCTACATCCGGATCCATGCCAGTAACCTGGGCAAATTTAGTACAGAGACTCTCACGGCAGCGGTGCAACACTTCCAATGCCTCTGTCAGCCTGGGACTCTTGCACTGAGGCTGCTCCATGGCCGGAGCTGCAGTGAGCGACTCGCCAGCCCGGCAAACACTTGCCAGCCCTGCTCCCCGTCCGCATCTGTCCCCGCCACTGCTCCTGCTTCCAACACCCGTGGCCCATGCAGTTGATATGAGTTTTGACATTTTCGTTGATCACAGAATTTCTCACGACAGAGCGGTGACGAACAATGGCAGGTCCCATTCAAACAGAGTCCACATCAATGTTCTGGGAAGAAAATATGCTGTACATGAATATTACACAGCGGAAAGCACAGTGGTGCAGCAGTAGAGTTGCTGCCTTACAGTGCCAGAGACCCAGGTTCGATCCTGTATGGGTGCTGCCTGTATGGAGTTTGTACGTTCTCCCTGTGACTACGTGGGTTTTCTCTGGGTGCTTTGGTTTCACCCACACACCAAAGACGTGCATGTTTGTAGGATAATTGGCTTCTGTAAATTGTAAATTGTCCCTAGTGTATAGGATAGCGCTAGAGTGTGGGAATTGCTGGTCGGCGTGGACTCGATAGGCCGAAGGGCCTGCTTCCAAGCTGTATCTATAACCTGAACTAAGAACATGTCATAGACGGGTCCATTTATTTCCAGCAATAATTTCAATGCGAAACTATTGACAACATTTACCTTAAGCCTCATCTGTTAATAGAATGCTGAGACTGTGATTCAAACACTGTTATTCCAAGGAATAATTAAACATACAGAAAGATAAAAGTAAATCTAGGCGCTACCATCCAGGATGCATGGACTTGGTGGGCCGAAGGGCCTGTTTCCAAGCTGTATCTCTAAAGTCTATGGTCGAAATGTTACAATTGTATCCACCACTATTTCCTCTGGCAACTTGTTCCATATATCCATTGCCTGATGTGTGAAAACATTTTTTTTCTTCCCTTCCACTTTAAAATGTTACACTCTCACTTTAAACCAATGGCTTTTAGTTTTAGTTCTGGGAAAAAGATTGTGACAATCCACCTTATCTCGGTCCCTTGTAATTTTATAATCCTCCAATAAGGTCACCCCTTATGCTCCTTTGCTCCAGAGTAAAAAGTCCCAGTCTATCCATTCTCTACCTTTTCACTTAAGGCCTCCATTCAGGCAACATTCCTGTGAATCTAGACAAAAAATTACTGGGGTAACTCAGAAGGTCAGACAGCATCTCTGGAGAAGCATTTACAGCATTCCAGCATTTTGAGTCCAGCATACTGAGTTACTCTAGAGATGATGCCTGTCCCGCTGAGTTATGCCAGCATTTTGTGTAAACCACATCTGTATTTCCTTCTTACACATTCCTGTGAACATTTTACTGCATCCTCCTATTATATCCATCTTGTAGCATGGTGGCCAAAATTATACACAATATACCAACAGTACAACTGTACATGATTGTACAACTGTAACACAATGTCCCAACTCTTATCTTCTGTGCCTCAGTCAATGAAGGCAAGCTTTCCACACGCATTCTTCACCACTCTCAATCAGTTTTGCCACTTTCAGGGAAATATGTGCGTCTACCCCAAAGCCATTCGGTTCAATACCAGGCAAGGACATGTCATTCACTGCTTCGACTCCCCAAAATGCATCACTTTGCACTAATGCAAATGAATTAGATATTATCAGCTGAATTTTCTTTGGAATAGTCTCTAACCTTCATTACACCTCAATAAGGAACTTGGTCAGTTTCCAGTTATTTATAGTATAACCTTGTATAAGAAAATGACAGGTTGGAACTAACTTCTGTCAAAATTGTCGTGTTCAGACAATTCAAGAATTATTTTCTTTTTGAAAATATTAGTTTTGTTTAAAGAAAGGTTGGAAACTGGCCCTTCGGCCCACTGAGTCCATGCTGACCATCTATCACTCGTTCACACCAGCTTTATGTTACAATACGTTCTCATCCACTCTCTGCATACTTGGGGCAATTTACAGAGGTCAATTAACCTACAACCTGTATTTCTCTGGGATGTTGGAGGAAACCGGAGCACCTGGAGAATACCCACGCAGTCATGGGGAGAATGCGCAAGCTCCACACAGGTAGCACCCGAGGTCAGGATCGATCCCAGGTCTCTGTGAGGCAGCAGCTTTGCCAGCTGTGCCACTGTGCAACACTTGCTTGCTGATGGGAAAACTAATCTTACAGTCATTCTAGTCAAAGGAAGGGAAGTAATTCACTTCTCAGATTTGGTTTGGTCAGCCAAAGCCTTGCATGTTCAAAACAAACTCTTGATTTCCCAGGCTCTAGAACTGATTCGGGGCTGAATTTTGCAGCTGGTTCCTTTGTTCTTGTTTCTTTCATCTTATGAATTTCTAACTGAATAGAACAGGGGTGAATCATTCTCCATTCTTCTACTGCTACCAATAAATCTATGAAGTTGCCAAGCTGACTACTTCATTCCATTCAAAATCCCTCAACATTACTAGTGATAGGGAATCAGTCCCAGAGAAGACTCCTTTTTCATTGAACGCAAGTACTTTTCCACAATAATTTTTATTATTCCTCGCGGGTTCTCCGTTTCCTTTTTGAAGCAGAAGATCGTGGCCAGATTCTAGTGGATACTCTACCATGGAGAATAGATTGTTAGAGATCGACACAATATGCTGGAGTAACTTGGTGGGTCAGGCAGCATCTCTGGAGACATCTGGAGATGGGAGACATTTCCAGTCTGGACCCTTCTTCCGACTCTAAGTAGTGGGTGGGGGGGAGCGTGCGAAGAGCTGGAGGCGAGAAAAAAACAGGACTATTCAAGGCCGGCCACAAATTATATCTGGCAGGGTGGTACCTGGTAGGCCCATTGTTGGCTAGGGAAGGTGTGATTTCAAGAGGGAAACAATGTGGAGAACTGTGGAACTGGTTAACATAATAGGGTGGAGGAAAGGGAGAGGTGGGAGGGGAGGGCAATGTAAGTAGAAGTTACTTAAAATGAGAGGATTCAATTTAGACTAGTTTAGGTTACTTTAGTTTAATTTATCATGTGTTCTGAGGCACAGTGAAAAACATTTTGGTTGCATGCTGCCCAGCCAATGAAAAGACTATACATGATAACAGTTAAGCTACCCACAGTGTACACAGCTACCCACAGATAAGGGGAATAGTGTTTAATGAAGATAAAGTTCAGACTAACATCCAGTGCACCAGTCTGTTGATCCAGAGAGATGGGAAACTTAAAATTCAAATACATTAAATGAAACATCATTGGATTGAAAGATGAAGTGACTGGATTGCTATTTTAAAAAAAAAAGCCTAAGCTGATTCACTAAAGTCCTTCCTTTGTCATCAATTTAATAGTAGAGGAAATTAATTCAAATAACTAAAGAAGCTTACATTTAAAAAAACTGGTCTTGGTATTGCAAACTGTAGAAACCCTTCAAGAAGAAGATCCGTCATCCTTATCCTGTCTGTCATTTGTATAACTCTAGACCTACCAAAGTGGTTAAGTTCAAAAGTCAATGGAAATAGCATTTATTTTGGTACGGTATTCATCTTTGTAAATTATTGTTATATATAACAAATTAAAGTGGCCAGAGAAATTTCAGACAAGGCACACATTAATTTTGTAACTCCATCCCTTAAAGGATGCATCCTACCGAACTTTCCAAGCAAGACAGCAAGTTGCATGTGTAGGAAGGAACTGCAGATGCTGGTTTACTCCAAAGATAGACACAAAATGGCAGAGTACCTCAGCCGGTCTGGCAGCATCTCTGGAAAAAGGAATAGGTGATGCTTCTGGTCGAGACCCTTCTTCAGACTGATCCCGATAGGTCAGGTCTCGATAGGTAGGAAATAGAATGGGTAGATAGACACAAAATGCTGGAGTAACTCAGCGGGACAGGCAGCATCTCTGGAGAGAAGGAATGGGTTACGTTTCGGGTCGAGACCCTTCAGAGAAGTGGGCGGGACAGAGATAGAATGTAGTCAGAGACAGTAAGACTGGTGGGAGAACTGGGAAGGGGAGGGGTGGAGCGAGAGGGAAAGCAAGGGCTATTTGAAGTTAGTGAAGTCAGTTCATACCGCTGGTAAGCTAATGTAAGCTACTCAAGCAAAATATGAGGTGCTGTTCCTCCAATTGATGCTGGGCCTCACTCTGACAATGGAGGAGGCCCAGGACAGAAAGATCAGATTGGGAATGGGAGGGGGAGTTATAGTGCTGAGCAACTGATCAGGCAGGTTAAGGCGGACTGAGCGGAGTTGTTCAGCGAAATGATCGTAGAACCTACGTTTGGTCTCGCCGATATACAGAAGTTGACACCTGAAACAGCAGATACAGTAGATGAGGTTGGAGGAGGTGCAAGTGAACCTCTATCTCACCTGAAAAGACTGTCAAGGTCCTTGGATGGAGTCGAGGAGGGAGGTAAAGGGACAGATGTTGCATCTCCTGTGGTTGCAGGGGAAAGTACCTGGGGAGGGGGTGGTTTGGGTGGGAAGGGACGAGTTGACCACGGACTATCGCACCATTTAAGGCAGGGCTATCGCACCATTTAAGCAATTAGACAGATACATCGATAGGACAGGTTTAGAGGGAAATGGGCCAAACTCAGGCAGTGGGGCTAGTGTAGATGGGACATGTTGGTTGATGTAGGCAAATTGGGCTGAAGGGCCTGTTTCCACACTATATGACTCTGACCCAAAAAGTCACCTATTACTAACCAGAGATGCCGTCTGACATGCTGAGTTATATCAAGCTACATAATAGTCTTGATTTGGGATAGTATTGTTCGCAATATCAATGGTGTTTACTGTCAGTGCGTCAAGGATTGTAACCAAGTGTGTTTTTGTGCATATATATATATACAATGTAGAAACATCAGCATTCCTATTAGTTTTCTGATTTTACTTTACAAATTGGGCTGTATGCAGTGACAATGAAATAAATTGAACAAATATGAACGTAAGCTTTTAGCAAGCAAGCTTCACTGTAACATACACTGGAAATCATGCATGGTTACAGAAGGTCCTAGTGAGTTTTTAATGGTGAACTAAGCTCTAATGTCTGTGAGGTCATACAAAATTAATTTTATATGTGGGTGCTGTAATTTACTTCATGAATATTTAAAAACAAAAGGAATTTTAAATTAAAAAGTTGCAGACTACGAATTTGGTTCCTCACACAAGTGAATATTATGTATAAACCCAGGATTATGCAGATGTCAAATTGCATGTGACACCTTATTATCGTAAGTTCATAAGCCATAGGATCAGAATTAGGACATTCAGCCCATTGAATCTTCTCCGCTATTTGATCATGTTGATCTATTTTGCCCTCTCCACCCCATTCTTCTGCCTTCTGTCCATAACCTTTGGCACCTTTACTAATCCAGATCTTATCGAACTCTGCTTTAAAAATACCCAATGACATGGCCTCCACAGCTATCTGTGGCAATGAATTCCACAGATTCACCACCCTCTGCCAAAAGAAATTACTCCTCATCATTGTAAAGTTATGTCCTTTTAATCAGAGTCTATGCCCTCTGGTCCTAGATTCACCTGCTACTGGAAACATCCTCTCCACATCCACTCCATCCAGACCTTTCATTATTAGGTAGGTTTCAATGAGATTCCCACTCATCCTTCTAAACTCCAACGAGTACAGGCTCAGAGCCATCAAATGCTCCTCATTAGGTTATTTCTGCAAAAGTAATTTGTCCATTTGAGGCCTATGACCAACATAAGCCATTCCCACTAAATATGCCATAAACTGGATAGTTGAGGCCTCCTGCAATGCTTGTGGGAGGGGATCAATGTTTCTTTATCCAAGACTGATGGATCCTCTGTATATTTTCCTCAGTGTTCAATCCCGCTATCAATAAACCATAGTGCCGATGCCCATATGACTTCTAATCGTGTTCAAAGACTTTTCATTCACTTTGGGGCTGGTATGTGACAAGAGACATAGGAGCATGTGCCCCAGACACCATCACCATGTAGTATTAATGGCATGCATGGATTACCAGCATACACTTGCAAGTTACACATCTTTGCCATTTAATCATGATGCCAACTATATTGGCACTTTGTATAAAAGTGATATGAAAAAAAATGTTGCTTTCTGCATTCTTCCACTATTTAAATAAAAATCTGTTTACACCACTCTTCCTTCTGAAGAAAACAACTTCTCATTTTCCTTCTCTGTAGTTCATTTGTCAGTTTTTATTTCGGGTCTTTTTTCCCCACAGTCAGAATCTCCCAGCAAACTGTTTGTACCCCCTCACCACTTGCCCAAATAACCCTTTTGTAGACTAGACTTTAGATATACAGCGTGGAAACAGGCCCTTCGGCCCTTTAGGGCGGCACGATGACACAGTGGTAGAGTTGCTGCCTTACAGCGCCAGGGACCCAGGTTCGATCCTGACTACAGCCGCTGTTGATATCGAGTTTGTACGTTCTCCCCATGACCTGCGTGGGTTTTCTCCGAGATCTTTGGTTTCCTCCCACACTCCAAAGACATACAGGTTTGTAGGTTAACTAGTTTGATGTAAATGTAAAATTGGCTCTAGTGGATGAAGGATATAGCTAATATATATCATGATCACTGGTCGATGCGGACTTGATGTGCCGAATGGCCTGTTTCTGCGCTATATCTCTAAACTAAACTAAACTAAACACTGAGTGTCGACCAGCGATCACCCATACACTAGCACTATCCTACACACTAGGGACAATTCACAATTTTACCAAAGCCAATTAACCTACAAACCTGTACATCTTTGGAGTGTAGGAGGAAACCCACAAGGTCACACAGAGAACGTACAAACTTCATACAGCCAGCATCCATTTCAGGATCAAAATCGGGTCTCTGGCACTGTTCTGCCTCACCCTATCATTAAATAAGCCTACGCAAAAGGTACATGGTTTGACTGCTCCAGATAGTTTGTTTGCATTATGTCAAACAAACAACTTGTGTGAATCTTTTAACATGTTTGGCTGCTTAGCCGCTTCAGTCAGCCCGATGATGCCTCAACCATGGGGCGCCAGAGATCCAAATTAACTAATGACTGCTTGCAGCAGGTGTCTATAAAAGGGAAGTATTCATGCAGAAATCATAAATTTATTGAGATTGAACATTTTTGCTGTTAAAGGGAAAGAACATTAGTTTGTTGCTGAAGATAGACACAAAATGCTTGAGTAACTCAAAAGGTCTGGCAGCATTTCTAGAGAACACAGCGGTGACGTTTCAGGTAGGATAATCTGATGAAAATATCAAAGATTCTTCGAGTGCTGGACTGGATAAAGTTTAGTTTATTGAGACACGGACCAAGGTCCAGTGAAAAGCTTTGCTATTGCGTGCTATCCGGTCAGCAGAAAGACTATGCATGATTACATTCAAGTTGTCCACTGCGCACAGATAAAGGGTAAAGGGAATAATGTTTCATGTGAGGTAATGTCCGATTAAAGATAGTCCAATGGTTTCCAATGAGTTAGATGGTAGCTCTGGGCTGAGTTGGCTCAATAAGGGAATGTCTGAACAGCAATAGTCTTATTGAATGGCAGGGCAGATTCAAGAGAACATATGGCCTTTTCTTGTTACTCATGGGGATCAAGCTTCACTTTTTGAAGAAGTTTTACATTAGCTGGTGAATCTGAGCTGGTGAAATCAATAAACAATGTCATCAACATTTGATGGTCTTTAGGTTTATTGTTGCCCCACACACACAAAAGCAGACACATACTTCATGATTTAAGTTTCAAACCAGGGCATCGGAGATGTCCTCATTCTTTAGGGAACGTGGGTTCCCATCTTCTGCTATAGATGAGCTCTCACCAGGGTCTCTTCTAACCCTGTAACTCTGCTCTCACTCCCCATCCCCCCCTCGTAACAAAGGCAGAGTCCCACTTGTCCTCGCCTTCCACCCTACCAGTCATCACATACAACAAATAATCCTCCGACATTTTCGCCACCTCCAACGGGATCCCACCATCTTCCCATCTCCTCCCCTTTCAGCTTTCCGCAGAGACCACTCCCTCCGTAACTCCCTGGTCAATTCGTCCCTTCCTACCCAAATCACCCCCTCTCCTGGCATTTCCCTTGCAAATCGCAAGAAATGCTACACTTGTCGCTTTACCTCCCCCCTTGACTCCATCCAAGGACCCAAGCAGTCTTTCCAGGTGCGGCAGAGGTTCACCTGCACCTCCTCCAACCTCATCTATTGCATCCGCTGCTCAAGGTGTCAGCTGCTCTACATCGGTGAGACCAAGCGTAGGCTTGGCGTACGCTTTGCCCAACACCTACGCTCAGTTCGCAATAACTTTTTTAAAAAATTTCAAAATAGACTTTATTTGGGTAATAAATATATATATATATATATATATATATATATATATATATATATATATATACACAATACATGAACCGTGCAAAAAATTAATCTGACATTTTCAGTGGCTATACAAATTATTCTATACAGTCTACATACATTGCTCAAATTTCACAAATTTATCCCCCACCCTTGCCACTCATGTGGCCCACTGGCGTGGAATCCCTTCCCTTATTTTGAGGGGCGTCTCCTCGACACCCTGCCCCCCCATGTCCAGCAGTGGAAGGTACCTAGACTGTGGTCCTCTCCCACTGAGCCTTGGCGTTGGCTGCACGAGCTTCAGTGCATCCCTCTGCACGTACTCCTGCAGTCTGCAGCACGCCAGCCGGCAACATTCCGATGCAATAACCAACCGGATCTCCCGGTGACTCAGCACTTCAACTACCCCTCCCATTCCGAATCTGACCTTTCTGTCCTGGGCCTCCTCCATGGCCAGAGTGAGGCCCACTGTAAATTGGAGGAGCAGCACCTCATATTTCGCTTGGGTAGTTTACACCGCAGCGGTATGAACATTGACTTCTCCAATTTTAGGTAGTCCCTGCTTTCTCCTTCTTTCCCCTCCCCTTCCCAGCTCTCCCACAGCCCACTGTCTCCTTTCTTCTTCCTGCCCCACCCCCCACCCCCACATCAATCTGAAGAAGGGTCTCGACCTGAAACGTCGCCATTTCCTTTGCTCCATAGATGCTGCCTCACCCACTGAGTTCCTCCAGTATTTTTGTCTACCCACATACTTCCTGGTGTTACTACGCTGAATAAAATTAAATTTTGGTCTCTTAATATTATTCATTTATAATGTGGCTTGTCTTTTTTTAGGGTTGGACATTATTTGGAGATTAAGACACTTTGGCATTCAAATGATAAAATTTGAACCCCTCATCACAAGCAGTTTGGCTCCAAATGAAGACTTACAAGAACTGGGACCAAGATAAACATTAAAAGATGGTGTTTCTTTGTGTAGATGTTGTTCCTTAGCAAGATTGCCAGATAATATCAATTAACTATTGTACAGTAGCTAATTGTAGTTAAACGTTTGCACATTCTAATGAAATTTATTTTTAAATGATTTTAGCATTAGTCAATTATTTTTGAACAGCTAGCTGGTATTTCCATTAACATATCAGGAAAAATAAGTTCTTTAATGTTTTTATTACAGCATGGTGTGATATGAATATTGTTGAAAATTCTGTTTACAACTTAGTGTAAAATTAACTGAAATAGCATAGTTCCTCTAGTCTCAATGTATTGCATTAAATATACTGTCTGAATATTTTTTTTAATTGTGCATCCAGAAGCTATATATATTTACTTTCACAAAAATCCTGTTGGTTTCATTTCTTGTAACTGTACGTTATTTCTGAAACATCAGGGTATCTCTCATCAGGGTAAATCTCCACGTTTATGCCCTCTCCCCTTTTGAAACTGCACTTCCCGACCTTCCATTGTGACGTGACAGGGTGGATGTGAAGGGCAGCAAGTGGGGCAGTTGGTAAAGCTGCTGCCTCGCAGCTCCAGACACCAGGGTTCGATCCTCATATGTTCTAGAAGCAGAATTAGGCCATTTGGTCCATCAAGGCTACTCCATCATTCAATCATGGCTGATCTATCGTTCCCTGTCAATCCCATTCTCCTGCCTTCTCCCTATAACCCCTGACACCCGTACTAATCAAGAATCTATCAATTTCTGTCAAAAAAATATAATTGACTTGACCTCCACAACCTTCTGTTGTAATAAATTTCACCACCCTCTGATGAAAGAATTTCCTCCTCGGCTCCTTTCTAAAGGAACGTCCTTTTATTCTGAGCCAATGGCCTCTTGTCCTAGACTCTCCCACAAGTGGAAACATCCTCTCCGCATCTACCCTATCCAGGCCTTTCACTATTTGGTAAGTTTCAATGAAGTCTCCCCTCATCCTTCTAAACTCCAGCAAGTACAGGCCCAGTGCTGTCAAATGTTCATTACATGTTAACACAATAATACCTGGGATCAGTCCTGGAAATCTCCTTTGAACCTTCTGACCTCTGGCCTGTGTATGGAATTTGCGCATTCTCCCTGTGATCAGGTGGGTTTCCTCAGGTTTCCTCCCACATCCGTAAGAAGACATGCAGGTTTGTAGGTTAATTGGATTTTGTAAATTATGATGGGAGTGGCTGAGAAAGTGGGATAACATAGAATTAGCGTCAACGGGTGATCGATGATCGGCATGGATCTGGTGGGTTGAAGGGCCTGTTTCCATACTGTATCTTTAAACTAGACATCAAACATCACAATTTTGCAAGTGGATTTCATAGCATTTTCATTTAGTACGTAGAAATTTTTGTTTTGTTAGTTTATTACACAATATAGACAAAAAAGTGTATCTCAAAAAAGTTTAGACTCTGCAATCTTCCTAATAATCATTTCCAGTATTGTTCATGGTGTTTCTTTTTTTACTCCTGGGAAGTGAGTTTGAGGGGTTGGGGGAGGGCTGATTCCCGAACGCTCCTGTTGGCGGCTCCCGGCTGCAGGATTCAGGCCCCAAGTGGGGGGGGGGGGGGGAGGAGGAGGATGGGGGAGTGGAGGCGAGAAGGAAGGGAGCGAGGAGCGTAACTGGCAGTAGATTGAAAAGTCTACGCAGCTGGTCGAGAGGAGCAAAGGCATTGTGACGTCAGCAGCTGGCCAGCGGCAATATTTGAAAACAATGTCAGTTTGGTGATCAACTTTAGTAAAAAAACTTGGGAAATCATTAACCAGAGTGTTTCCGTTACCGCGTCAGGTTTTGGAGGAGATATGACTAACGTGAAAACAAACAAACAAACTAATTAACTAACGAAGAGAGTTTTAATAGTTACTAGAGCAAGTGCAGACCCATTGGGTCTGTTCCCCCAACTTGTGGTTGCGGGGGAGGGAGGGGGGTGGCATGCGGCATCACACACACTAACTACCCCCCCCCCCCCCCGCACACACACTAACTACCCCCCTTGATATCATATTAATATTATTAATTTGCTCCTTTTACCCGATAACTGCCCTATCCACTGATGCATAGCCCCCAACTCGCAGGCGCGTCTAGAGAGTGAGGGAGGGATAGAGAGTGAGAGCAGAGAGAGAATAGGGAGAGAAAGGGGCAGAGACACAAGGGCAAGAGACAGAGGGAGAAGGGGAGGAGGAGAAGGAGGGTGGGGGAGGAGGGGTGAGGGAGATGGGAGGAGGGGTGAGAGAGATAGGAGGAGAGAGAGGGGAGGAGAGAGAGGGGGAAGTGAAGGGGGGAGAGGTGGGGAAGGGAGGCGGTGGGAGGCTGGGCAGGGGATGGGGTTGAGGGAAGGGTGTAGGGGAGGGGAGGAGGGAGGGCAGGAGGGAGATGGAGTAAGGGAGGGCAGGAGGGAGATGGAGTAGGGGAGGGAGGGGGAACTCACCCTCTTCACCGCCCCAGGATCTTGAAGAGGGGGGTGCCTGCGGCGTCACACACACAGTAACCACCCCCCCACCCACACACACACACACACACACACACACACACACACACACAGTAACCACCCCCACGCCCCCACCCACACACACACATACACACACATACTAACCACCCCCCACACACACACACTTACCCCACCACTGCCCTATCCACTCACGCATTGCCCCCAACTCGCAGGCGCATCTGGAGAGGGAGGGGGAGTAGAGGGAGAGGGCAGAGAGAGAGGGGGCAGAGACAGAGAGAGAGGGGCAGAGACAGAGACAGGGGGAAAGAAGGGGGGAGAGAGGGGGGGAGGAGAGGAGAGGGGGAGAGAGATTGAGGGGAGGGGAGAGAGAGAGGAGGGGGAAAGAGAGGAGGAGGAGAGCGGCAGCGAGCGGTGGTGATGCTTCGGACAAACCCGGGCTGGGCTGGCGAGCGGCGTGGGCGGGCGACATCACTCGCAGCGTGTCAACACAGCGTGCAGCCATTGTGACATCACCACGTCATCAGCCAAAGCCAGCGGTTTTGTTTTCTAAGCTTTCAGATTTTTTAACATTTTGATTAATACCTCGAGAAAAAATGCATAACATTTTCAGATGAGGCAATTTCGGAGTCCACGGGATAAATCTCTACAGGAATAGAGGGGGAGGGGTAGAGAAGTAGGGGGTAGAGAGGGGGGAGGGGGGAGGGGGGGTAGAGGCCGCACCTACCCAGGTCATAGAGCAGCAGCCTCCCCACCAGGTGCCGGGCGTGGACCCGAGCGATGCTGCGGGCGGGCGTCCGTCGACTTGAGGACTCCGAGCGTGGTGGCGGGCGATCGTCGACCCAAGGGAGGTTGCAGGCTGACGTGGACTCGAGGGAGGTGGCCGGCGGGCGTCGGCCTGAGGACCCCGAGCGAGATGGCAGGCGGGCAGGCGTCGAGCCAGGCTCGGCCCGTGGCAGCAGCCTCCCCACCAGGCGCCGGGGCTGCGGGCTGCGGGCAGGCGTGGACCCGAGCGAGGACAGCACGCAGAGCCATTGTGACGTCATCTGCCAAAGCCACTCGTTTTTATATCCAAAGTTATTTCAGATTCTTGAACATTTTGATTAATAACTTGAAAAATAAAGCATGAATGTTTCAGGTAAGACGATTTTGGAGTCCACGGGATAAATCTCTACCAGAATATGTAAAAATTTTAACGTTAGAGCGTTGTTTTATCCAACAGATGTGATTATACACCCACACATATCCAAGATCAGAGTATTATAATTATAGAGATAAGATACAAGATATGATATGATATTCTCAGCATCCCTGTGCGATTTTGCATGATGGAAGATTGCTACCTGAAAGCTTCCCATGAGGAATGTAATATTCATAACACTGTAACCAAATAAAAATATAAAATACAACAGTGTTCTGTATGCCCATGTTTGAGCACACTTAAGAAGACGGATAAATTGACTATGTATTTGATGAGACTGGAGTTAACTATAAACTGTAATATAAATATGACAATAGGTATTCTGTCAAAGGCATTAACAATCCATTTATATTTTCATTGATAATTTAATAGTGTTGTGATTGTTGTGAAGTGCAATTTAAGCTTGAACATGTTACTTGCTCCCTATGCACATATGGGTCAAAATGTGATGTTAATGGACTGATGAGACATGTGTGCCTGTTTTAACAATGTCACGTTGTGCATGGTTGTCGTAATTGCAGTATGTACCTGTCTAGAGAAAAAAAGCACTACTTCTTTGGATGCCATGTTACATTGCATTTTGGGAGGCTTTACAGTGATCGCTCCATTCGATGAACCATCAGCTGGGAGACTCAATTGATCACCCAGGCTGGTTGACCTGGTTTTCAAAAATCAATAATCTATACTGAACAAAATTCTTTTGACATGAATTATAGAACAATGCAGCACAGGAACAGGTAAGTACAACAATTGTAACGTAAGAATAATAGATAAAACTGAGACAGCACACAAAGAGTCGCCATGTTTCCAGCACCATTGTACTCTTCATGGTTGATAGTTCTTAAAAATATCTAGTCTTATCTTGACGTTATAGACCTCTTATCCTGGATGCGGCATAGGTTCAGTGTTGCAGGGGTCGGCCTGGCCTGATGATGCTGTCAACGTGCATCCAATCCGTGCGCTCGTCCGACCACTGTGGGGCCTCCAGCGGCTCCCGTTCCACGCGATCAGGCACAACAGATATGTAAGTGGTGTACTCTGTAAACTGTACATAGCATGATTTTGGAACAGCTTCATCCAAGACCTTCTTCTTCTTCTTTCATGTGGCGTGCACAGCCTAAAGTTGTTGGACAACTTGTTCTATTTGATCTTCCGTTTGTGCACGTCGAGTTGATTGCATTAGTCGAAACAGGGCGGACCACGTGAAGGTTGAAATCTTCCACCCCTATCCAAGACCTCAAGAAATTGCAGAGGATTCTGGATGCAGCCCAGACACTCACGCAAACCAACCACCCTTCCATTGACTCCATCTACACTTCATGCTGCCTCAGTAAAGACACCAGCCTAATCAAGGGCGACTCTCACCTCAATCCCTCTTCTCCCCTCTCACATCAGGTAAGAAGTACAGAAAGTATGATGGTTGGTTCTCACTATCTGATCTGGCCTTACATTGCAGAACATCTCCTTTGCTGGTGGATGTTTGATTTTTTTTGTGCAGGAAACTAAGAGCAGTTCTGAAATTAGATTCTCGGCTTCCGACCGAGCCTCCTTGCTATTAACGGTGACAATCTGGGGGCCAGCTGGCTGACATGCATGTCTGTGGGTTGGTCAGAAAAAATTGCCCCAGAGCATCCTATTAAATCTTTCCATTCAGCATGTTCATTTTATGCAGAGCAGTGCACTATTATGGTCGATCTCCACATCCCTTGAGTCCTGCTGGAAGTCAATTTGCTGGGGTGGAACCACACGTTCAAAATGCCTCCCTTGCAGTGAAAATTAAAGCCTTGATGCTGGACCTTTGACTTTACTGAAATGGAGGTTGTGACCTCGGCCATGTGATGGAACACTGGACTTGCATTCATGAACCTTGGCTTTGAGCCACCACATCCACCTCCATAAACCATGAGCTTCAGGCTCCATACGAAGCCATGTGCAATGGTGGATCAGGACTCCACTACTCATGGAGATCACATGCAGGTCCTGCGGCGCTAGACTATGCCTGATGCATCTTCATACGTACATTATATATCCTCCATCTATAGACCATCCCAGCATGGGCCATCGGAGTGCTCCAAGGTGAAATGCAGTAGGAAGTTGTCATCTGTGGAGCTACAACATAAGCAACCTACGCATTCTGGTTGACCATCAGTTAGCGGCAGCACAGGAGGATGAGGGGGTGATCTTACACCAACACCTCTACTTCCTTAGAAGGATTAGGAAATTTGGCTTGTCCCCAACAACCCTCACCAATGTTTACAAGCTGCACCATAGAAAGCATTTTATCAGGATGCATCACAGCATAGTTTGTGAACAGCTCCATCCAAGACTGCAAGAAATTACAGAGAGTTGCGGTTGGAGCCCAGACCATCACACAAACCGACCTCTCTTGCAATGACTCCATCTACAATTCACGCTGCCCCAACAAGGCTCCCAACATAAACAAAGACCTGTCTTACTCCGGTCACTCCCTCTTTTCCCCTCTCCCCATCAGCCAAGAATTACAGAAGTTTGAAAAAACATACCTCCACTCAGGAACAGTTTCTTCTTAGCTGTTATCAGGCAACTGAACTGTCATCTCACCAGCCAGAGCGTGGTCCCAACCTCGTTCTACCTCTTTAGAGACCTTTGAACTATGTTTAATTGGATTTTATTGCACTTTATCTAGCACTAAATAATATTCCATTTATCCTGTGTCTGTACACTGTAGATAGCTTAATTGTAATTATGTACAGTCTTTTCTTTGACTGGAAACAACAGCTTTTCACTGTACCTCGTTATCCATGACAATAATAAAACTAAACTAAACTATAAAGGTGTATAAGATCATGCGGGGAATATATAGAATAGATGAACAAATTATTTTACCCAGAGGAGTGGAAATTAAGAACCAATGGCTATAGGTTTAAGGTGAGAGGGGAAATAGGAAACTGAGGGACAACATTTTGAGGTGCGTATGGAATGAGCTGCCAGATGAGGTAATTGAGGCAGATTTTGTAGCATTTGAAGACATTTGGACAATTACGTCATTACATGAACTGGAAAGGTTTAGAGGGATACGGGCCCACACAAGTAGATGGGGCAGCTTGTTCAGCGTGGGCAAGTTGGGCCGATGGGGCTATTTCCGTGCTGTATGACTCTCTGACACATACACAAGGCATTCATAAGGAAACATAATACCAGACACAACATGAAATTGCAGATGCTGGAATCTGGACCAAAACACAAAGTCTGTGGCAGCTCAATGGGTCAGGCAACATCTCGGGTGTGTTGACAGAGGGCACTTTGGGTTGAAACCCTTCTTCCGTGCATAATAACCTGCTGCAAGAGCTCCAATGAATATGTAAAAAGGAAAAGATTAACAAAAGTTAATCTATTCTCTTAAAGGCTGAGGCAGGAGGAATTACATCAAGTTTGTGGAACCTTGTCAAAGGTTTTGTACAAATACATATGGGTTACATCAAATTCAGTAACTTAAAAATTCCAACTAAGTTTAGTTCAGTTTAGAGATACAGCGTGGAAACTGGCCCTTCCGTCCACCAAATCCACGTCAACCGTGGTCACCTGTTCACACCAGTTCTGTTATCCCACTGTCCATCCACTCCCTACAGACTAAGGACAATTTACACATACAAACCTTTTGGGTTTGGGATGTGGGAGGAAACCGGAGGACCTGGAGGAGATCCACACAGTCACAGGAAGAATGTGCAAACTCCACACAGACAGCACCTGAGGTCAGTATCTCATGCAGATTTGAGGCAGCAGCTCTAACAGCTGTGCCATTTAATAGGCACATTTTTTTTTTTTTTGTTTTTTAAAAATGTATTTTATTAGAAGCAATTGTACAAGGATGAGACGATTGACATAACAGTTATACAATTATCGTACAGCTTTATTCTTAACCTTATAACCTAAATCAAAAGAAAAGAAAAAAAGAAAAAAATGAAAACAAAGAAAGAAGAAAGAAAAGAATGAAGGAAAATAGTAAAATACAAAAGAGCAGGTAAAAGACCCCTAATCTACCAAAGAAGTGCAGGAGAAAAGAAAAGAAATAAGAAAAGAAGTGATGGAGTCATACCTTCCCCCCTACCCATCCCTGGCATCGGATTTAAATTTAAATTTGTGTTTAACCATTCTGTTATTGCAGAAATTCAGTAAAAGGTAACCATGTCTTAAGAAATTGATCTGGTTTTTCTGCCAAGACAAGCCTAATGTTTTCCAAATGTAGTGTTTCGGATATATCCGTAATCCACATCTTCACTGTAGGGACTGTTGTCTGATTCCAAAATTTGAGTATTAATTTTTTCGCCATTAATAGGCCATAATTGTGGAAACGTCTTTGAAATATCGTTAGCTTAGAGCAGGCCTCTGACATACCTAATGTGATCAATTTTATATCTGGTTCCAATTTAATTTTAAGTATTTTGGAGAAGATATCACATATTCCCCTCCAGAAGTTTTGTAACTTTATACAGGAAGCAAAATAATGGGTTATAGTCGCTTCTTGGAGGACATTTATCACAAATAGGAGAGACGTTTGGGAAGATCTTGTTCAATTTGTTCTTTGAATAGTAGAGTCTGTGCAGTATTTTAGATTATATCAGGGAGTGCCTAACATTAAGAGAGCAGTAATGTATGCATAGAAGGCTTTCCTCCCAGCTATCCTTTGAGATTAATAAACCCAATTCATCTTCCCATGCTCGCCTAAGCATTTCAGAAGATGGAATGTGTGCAATTAAAAGGGTATTGTAAATGTAGGATATTAACTTACTTGTATCCGCCTGTCAATTCATGCATTCGTCGAATATATCTGCGCCCATAGAATGACAGTCTTGTGTATGTGTTTTCACATAGTCTCAGATTTGAAGATATCTAAAAAAATTACTTGCTTTCAAATGATATTTCTCCTGTAATTCTTGAAACGAGAGGAAAATCCCCTTCTCGTAGAGATCTCCCAGCGTTTTAATTCCTGAGTTTTTCCATTGTGCAAACACCTTATCTAAAGGTATTGTTAGCGATTGGTAAAAGGAGAGAGAAATTTCTCAGTTTGAGGCTTGATTTCAACTGTTTCCAAATTCGTAGGGTGCTATGTATTATCGGATTTTGCTCATACATTGATTTATTCAGCTGCGTTGGAGAAAGAAGAATCGCACCTATATTAAAAGGCGAACAATTTGCCCTCTCCATTTTTAACCAGTTTACCTGTGGACATGTATCATCCATCCAGTAGATTAAGTTTTTAATATTAGGTAGCCCAGTAATAGAAAAGGAAATTGGGAGTGCTAATCCTACATTTTCTTTAGATTTACATAAATGTTAATTTATGTATTCTATGGGTTTTATAATCCCAAATAAAATTTGTGATAACAGTCAAGTTTTTTTTTTAACTTTTAGGGAGATAAATCGGTATTGATTGAAATAGGTATAGGAGTTGTGGAAGGAAAATCATCTTTATGGCATTTACTCTACCTATAAGGGAAATAGGGAGTGTTTTCCAAAATTGAATGAGGGTATTTAATTTAATTTAGTAATTAATGGTGGGAAATTTGCTTGAAATAGAGAGGTATATTTTCTAGTCACATAGACTCCAAGGTATGTAAATTTTTCAGTGACAATTCTGAAGAGAAATTTTTGGAGATGTAAAGGGTCTTGAGCTTTTATTGGCATAATTTCACTTTTATTCCAGTTTATTCTATACCCTGAGAAGGAACCAAATTGTTCTATAAGGTTTAATCTATTTGGGATACTGACTTGAGAGTTGGTGATATATAAAAGTACATCGTCTGCATATAACAAAATCTTGTTATTGGTATATTTAGTATTATATCCGTGAATGCCCGGATGTATTCTTATGTTTTTTGCTAAGGGTTCTATGGCTAAGGCAAATAACATTGGTGAAAGAGCACATCCTTGTCTATTACCCCTGGATAATTGAAATTTAGTTGACAGAATCTGATTAGTCAATATTCTGGCAGTCGGATTGTTATATAACAGCTTTATCCAGGAGATAAAAATTTCTCCTAGTTGGAATTTTTCCAACACTGTAAAGAGATAGACCCAATCTACTTGGTCAAATGCTTTTCTGCGTCTAAAAAATAATTGTTAAGTCATCATTTATTGTTTTGTTTGAATACATTATATTCAACAGGTGTCTCAAGTTATGGAACAAATGTCGCTTAGGTATAAACCCAGTTTGGTCTGGATGTATTAATTTACCTATATACGAACTTAGTCTTCTTGCCAAAGTCTTAGCTAATATTTTCTGATCTGTATTTATATGCTCCAGGCTCTTCAAGATTTTTGTCTTTTTTAGGTATCAATGTAATGGTTGATTCGGCTAGGGTTTGTGGTAAAGTCTGTTCTTTAAAAGGGCCCGTAGGCGTGCGGAAATTAAGTCATTAAATTTTTTTATAGAATTCATTACTGAACCCATCTGGACCTGGCATTTTCCCATTATTCAGTGATAGTCTCTTCAATATCTTTTACTGTAATCTCAGCTCCTAATTCTTCTCATTCCACCTTTTTAAGTGAAGGGAGGTTGCAATTATCAAGAAAGTTTTTGATCTTTGTGGAGTCGGCTGATGTTTTGGATGCATATAAATTTTGATAGAATTTTAGGAATTTTTCGCTAATATCTTTAGGAAGTGTAAGCAGCTCACCTTTTTCTGATATGATTTTTTGAATAGTGTAATCTTTTTCCATTTTTCTCAGCTGGCGTGCCATAGGTTTATGCAGTTTATCACCAAATTCGAAATTATTTTGCTTAGTGTATTGAAATAACTTAACGACTTTTGCGGAGTAGATCTGATTTAACTTGAATTTTAATGCTGCTATCTTATTATGTTTAATATGTTTATTATTATCACATTTTCTGAATCAATCAATAGGCACAAGTTGATGGTCACGACTTTTCTTTAACATATGTGTGTTGATGGTGCTGTCAAAAGATCATTGAGATTTCTCTCTCTCTCTCTTTTGATACCGCCTGACTTGCTGAGTGCTTCCTATATTTTCTGTACCTGTTCTGGATTTCCACCTTTGCAGTTATTTTCTTTCAAGTCAGGACCCTTCTTCAGACTGAGCTTTGATATGTTTTTAATACTTGGTATATTCTCTTTGATGTGGCCGCATGTAATGCATGTCAGAGCAACAGTGAATATTTTAAGCTGGACACAAAATGCTGGAATAACTCAGTGGGTCTTCTTCTTTCATGTCCATCTTCCATTTTTAAAAGGTTGACATCGCTGTCATCGTCCGTCCTGAAAAGGCTGCAAGCTTCTGTCAGGCAGCATCTCTGGGGAACATGGATAGGACTCGTGTGATGTTTTGGGTCTGGACATATGATTTTGGGTCATATCCATGTTCTCAAAGGACAAAGGACAAAGGACATTTATTGTCAGATATTACCTGACCCATTGAGTTTCTCCAGCAGTTTGCGTCTTATTTTGTAAGCCAGCATTCGCAGTTCTTTGTTTCTACAATACTTTTAAGCTTCTGTTTGCAACAAGGACTTATAAATAGTGTGCAAATTATTCTGTCTGGACTTTCAGTGACACTATGTCTCTGTGGAATAGACAGTGGTCGATTTTAATTACAGATAACAACAATAGTTCGGTCTTGTTTTATATTTAAGATGTGATTCAAATACACAATCTTAGGAAAAAAACATTAGTCATAGAGTCATATCAAGTCATGGACTCATACAGCGTGGAAACAAGCCCTTCGGCCCGACTTGCCCACGCCGAGCAACATGCCCCATCTACACTAGTCCCACTTGCCCATGTTTGGCACATATCCCTCTAAACTTATCCTTTCCAAATGTATCTGTCCAAATGTCACAAAACAATTATGATAGTATTAGACTCAACTACCTCCTCTGGCAGCTCGACGCGACGCGACTGCCGAACCTCGCCGTCCCCCGGGACCACCTAACTCCATCGCTGCACCGGGCCCATCCAGCATCGCCGGTGCACTGGCCCCACCGAAGACCACAGCCGCACCCGCCTCACCTTGCATCGCCGCCGGACCGGGGCTACCCGAACACGGCCGCCGCACCGCACCCCACTCATCTCGCCGCCTCACCGGTCGGAACCAACCACCCGCCCACCGGGACCTCCAACGCATCGCCCGCCGACCCCCGTATCTACTGCCCGTGGACTCCTACCTCCGGGCCCGCCGACCCACGACACTCCACCGCCCTCCAGCAGCCCACAGCCGTCGCCTCACCTGCACACTGGACTCTGCAGTGGGCCTGAAGCCTCCACATTGCTAACTCCTCCCACCGCTCTGTCTTTAACGGCATTGGGTCCTAGTGCCCGTCTCCCAGCCCCAGTAACCTTAGTGGCTATTCCACTAGGTCTTCCTCATCCCCCCCCTACCATGTAACCCTGCTCTTCCCCACCCACACCACAGCCCCATACCCCCCCACCCCTGACCACCCTCCACCCCCCCACCACACAACGCTTCGTCCTCAGTCCACTCACCTGCCTTCCTAGTGTTCACCATCCCCCCGGACCTCCCCCTCTCCGACATCGAACGGTCTGTCCTCAGCAGATCACCTTTGTCCCCCTCCGTCCCCACCTCAATGAGTTCCGCGCCCACCACGACTTGGAACCGTCGCCTCCGCCTCACAGCGTTCTTCCACGGAAGAAGTCCTCGCCCGCCCACTGATGAACGTATCCACTTGGAACCCCCCTCGTATCTATTTATCCAGAACTGCCGTCGGGACATCAAACCGCCTCGACTTCCCACCCCCCTGTCTCACTCCAATCTCTCCAGCCCTGAACGTGCTGCCATCGACTCACTCCGTAACAACCCAGACTGGGTTATCAAACCCGCCGACAAGGGAGGTGCCAGTCTGGCGCGTCGATCTCTACAAAGCGGAGGCGCGCGCCACTCTCGGACACCTCCTCCTACTTACACCCTGACCATGACCCCACTGACGAACACCAGGCCGCCATCTCGAGCACCCTGACTTCATCATCCCTACCCCCCCCGAGCCTCCGACCTCATGTTTCCAGGCCCCGCACGGCCCGTGCCCTGGCAGACCCATTGTCTCTGCCTGTTCGTGCCCCACCGAACACATTTCCACATACCTTGACGCCATCTATCCCCCTCAAGACACCTCAGACACTCTCCGTCGGCTCCGTGCATTCCATTGCCATTGTCATCTACACCTCCATCCCCCACCAGCCCTCCGGTTCATCCTCGACCAGAGGAGCAACCCATACCCGTCCACTAGTTGGTCCTCACCCTCAATATAAACTTCTCTTTTGATTCCTCCCATTTCCTCCAAACACAAAGCTATCAAGCTATACCCAAAGTAAGTAAGTTTCTGGCGTGTAATTAGACCTCCCGGTGGCTCAGCTTCCACTAGAGGGGCCTTGCAACCGTTTCCCTGATCCCTGACCAGTCTGAAGAAGGGTCTCGACCCGAAACGTCGCGCTCCTTAGATGCTGCTCTGATTACCTCCTCTGGTAGCTCGTTCCATATACCAGCCACCATTCTGTTTTAACTTGCCCATTAACTTCTGCTCAACATGTGAACTGCCTGTCTTTGAAACTATAAGCCAATTGGGCAACATTTGTTCCATTTTCCATCATTATCACCTCAACAATATGAAGTGTATGTTATACTCGCAAAAAAAGAGCATCAAACGCTCTTTGCTAGTTTCCTTAAAGGCACCCTATATGCCACCCAATACACATTGTTTGAGGACATGGGTATTCACTGATGTATTTTAAATACTCATTTTCTTCCATCTTAAAAATCTTTTGAGACCAACTTCAAACCTCTTTGTATTTTCTGTTATAGGTTTCTCATGTATAGTACCCTATTTCTAAAGGAGTGGCAATGCATTTCCCAATTGGAACACTTAGAGTATCGTATTAACACTGTTTCTCTCATCAAATTTGCTGCTGAGGATGCAAGATTCTAGAGTGTTTCATTATCATATGTACTGGCAACAGAACAATTAAATTCTTATTTGTTGCAGCCTAGCAAGCCCTTTAACATGATAACACACAGAAAATTGTATATTAATCAATAAACAATAAGTTAATAAGTTAATAATACTAGGTGACTATAAGAGTGCAAAATCGAACTCCATAGCACAATCAAAGACACAGTCCATAGTATATAGTTGCCGAGGTAGGGTTAATGTTGTGTAGTGTTCAAGAGCCTGATGGAGTTGCTGGGGAAAGGCTGTTCTTGAACCTGAAGGTAACATTCTCAGACTTAAGTATCTCCTTCCCGATAATAGTAGTAAAATGGTGGCTAGGATGGTGTGGGTCATTAATGATATTGGCTGCCATTTTGAGGCAGCACTGCCTATAGATTCCTTCCATGGGGTACTTATTTTACACAGAGGATGGTGAGTGCCTGGAACATGCTGCTGAGCCTGGTGGTAGATACGATAGTGGCGTTTAAGAGACTCTTGGACAGGCACGTAGATATGCAGGGAAAGGAGGCATATGGATTATGTGCAGGCAGATAAAAGTTGGTCTTGGCATCACGTTCGGCCTGGACATTATGGGCCAAATGTCCTGTTCCTGTGCTTAAGTTCTATGTCCTAACTACTCTGATTTTTTTTAATTATTGTGGCTGCCACTAACAACATTAATAGAGGTTAGTATGCATTATGCATTGCATGTTTAGAGAGAACGGGATTCTGGAACCCTAAGATGTCCCAAATATCAGTTTTAGCATCCCTCAAATGTGATAGGCTGTCGTTTGTCTTTCTTTCGCTCCTTTGCATGTGCCAGTATGCCATGCAAATGGTGCAAACAGCGTCCCCTAAAACAGTGGCACCTATATCGTTCAGGGTATCTGCAATCTGTGGGCACTACAGGTTCCCTGTGCAAAATGTTGTGGAAACTATTCAAGAGTCAAGAGTGTTTTATTCTCATGTGTCCCAGACAGAACATTGAAATTCTTACCTGCAGCAGCACAACAGACTATGGAAATATAGTACTATGTAAACAATATAATAAACAATAAAAAAAGTTCACACAAAAATAATAGTGCAGAGACAAAACCAATGCCATCAGGTTTATGTAGTTCAGAGCTTGTGTAGTTTGAAGGTTGTAGTGTTTAATAGCTTAATGGCTGGAAGGAACTATTTATTAATTATTACTATTTAACATTGCTGCGTATGTGTTTTTCAGCATGATATTGAATTATTTTCTATCTTCAAAGCATGCACGTTTGTTGGATTTCTGTCATTTGGGTAAGAAGGCTCTGGGATGTCTCAGATATCTACTTGCGGATTAATAGAAAAGGCGTTCATAAACTAAAGAGATGAAATATATGTGGTCCATATCTCCAGTCTCCCGGGGAACGTGCAAAAGAGCGGAAGGCAAAAAAATAGCAACCCACCAATGATTGAGGGATGTTAAAAATGATAGTCTTAACCTACCAGGTTTTAGAAAATCCCGTTATTCTATAAACCCGCAGTGCACTAGTGCCTTTATTTGCATCCAGATATACGTGCATCATCAGTTTGAGCGTGGGGTAGCTTAACAATGTTTGTTCAATTTATTGTGACGTAATGTAATGAATAGGAACTGCAGATGTTGGTTTATACCAGATAGACACATAGTGCTGGAGTAAATCAGCGGCTTAAGGGCCTGTCCCATTTTCACGACTTAATCTAAAACCTCTGCCGAGTTTAAAGGACCTAAAAAAAAATCAAGATTTTGGTGATCTACAAACTCCTATGACCTTCCACGAATATGCTCACAAACTGGAGTGACAGAGGTAACGTGCTGATGTTGACTTAAATTTTCTTTTTCACTCACCTTTTCTCTGTACAACTGCCAAGCTTCGAGTACCCACGAATATCTACGAGTACCCACGACTACCCTCACGTCCTACTACGATCTGCCCACAAACGAACTACGAGTATAAAGTCGGAATTTTCTTTCATCCCGATTATTTGTTTACTCGTGGACATTTTTCATCTGGCTGGAGTAACGAAGATAGACTGACAGACTGAAGAAGTAATTTCATACCTCTAGCTTACCTCTCTGCTAACTTTCAATCTGAAGAGCAGGATGCAAATCCATGTACTTTTGCATTTCAAGGTTATGGAGTAATGAGATTTCCTAAAGAAGTATGATGGTTGTCAAGTTGAAGAAGTCTCGACCCGAAACGTCACCCATCCCTTCTCTCCAGAGATGCTGCCTGACATCCTGAGTTTCTCCAACATTTTGTGTCTATCTTTAGTTCAATTTCTTTGACTTGTCACCATCATAATGAATTAGGAAATCTCGTTACCCTATAGACTTGCAATGCTTAAAGTGCCCAGATTTGCACCCCACTTTATGTGCACCAGTTTAAACTGTTAGGCTGCCTAAAACCCTATGTTCAATCTGGCAGACACAAAATGCTGGAGTAACTCAGTGGGACAGGCAGCATCTCTGGAGAGGAGGGATGGGTGATGTTTCGGGTCGAGACCCTTTTTCAACTTGACAACCATTAGGAATCTTTAGGAAATCTCGTTACTCCATTAACTCAAAATACAAAGGTGCCTGGATTTGCACCATGCTTACCGTTTAAACATGGGATTGGCTAAAAATAAATGTAATTTATTTGACTTGTCACCATCATAATGCTTTAGGCAGGGGATCTCGTTACTCCACAAGTGTACGAATTGACTGCAGATGCTGCTTTATACCGATGATAGACACAAAGTGCTGGAGTAAAAACGGGACAGGCATTATCCATGGAGAGAAAGAATGGGTGATGTTTTGGTTCTTGACTTCTTCAGATTGAAAGTCAGGGGAGAGGGAAGCTAGAGGTATGAAATGACTTCTTCAATCAATCTATCTTCGTTACTCCATAAACTTGCAATGCATACTGCCTAGATTTGCATCTTGCTTTACGCGCGTCATTTAAAACGTGGGACCGCCTAAAGGTGTAAGCTCCATCTATTCGACTTGTCAGCAACACAATGCAAAGACCAAGTGGGAGTTTCTGGGTTCACTACCAGCGGCGCTTTTGGTGCCGGGGAACGGAACGTTGACCCCGGGACGGAGCGCGAGCCGCTGGAGGGAGGGGGAGGGGGGGGGAGGGGGAGGGGGAGGGGGCGGGGGCGGGGCGGGGAGGTGTCGTCACAAAGCCACCGGGCAACGCGGGGCCCGTCACCAGGGTGACGGTGGATCGAAAGAACCCCCCCAACCCCCCTCTCCGTGGCAACCGGCGCCCTGGTTACCGGCGACTAAATAAATAACGAGCGGCCTCCAACTGCAGAGAGCGGCGGGCGGGCGGCGTCGTGACAGGAGGTAGGTCGCTCGCTCGCTGCCGCCGGCAACCGGTGTTGAGGGGGGCTGGCGAGAATCTATGGGCCTCTTACTCCACAAGGGAAGCAGGCCAGAGCCTGGGCCTCGAGTGCCTTTCAACCTCTCCCGCCTCATATGTTCTCCGCCGAGCCGGGCCGAGCTGCGATGTCTTTCTTCTACGACGGGCCCTTCGGTTTCTTTTTCCCGATTAAAGACACGAATAACCCGAGGCTTTTACTTGGAGGGACAAGGATTCACCCGCGAGTATCTCGTCCGCTTGACGGCGGGACGTCTGTCTTTTACTCACAGACCCCCCCCCCCCCCCCATCTGCCTCACTTTTTTTTGTTATTATTCTTATTTTGTGCGAAGTTCACCCCTTCTGTCTCACTTTAATTTTTGTTACTATTTTCATCCCCCCCCCCATTGCTTTGGGCGACGTTTTGATTTTGTTTGAGTCCTGTTACTTCAGCGAGTCGAGCAAGCTGCTGACCTTAACTGGGCTGGTGGGCGCCTGGATAAGGATGGTGTGCAAGTCTTGGGCAGAGACACTGCGGGCCGAAGGGCCGGCTCTGTGTACTGCTCTTGGTTGTGTTACTGTGTTTTGTTTTGTAACGTTGCAGTGCAGGGCTGCTGGGCAGCAGCGTCCCGACCCCGAACACACTCGCAGCCAGTTGCTGACGTGCTTCTTGTTTTATTTCGTTTCCCTAGCTTCTAGCTTTGTGACGGAGGACAGTTGATGCGACCAGCCATTGTGATTGGGTTTTAATTATATTATTATAATAAATGACAAAAAAAGCCCAGTGTTCAGTATTTCAACACACACACACACACACACACACACACACACACACACACACACACACACACAGACAAATAAATAATAATACTGCAAAGTCAAAAATAATGCCCCAAGTCTGTATAGTTTTTAGCCTATTTGGAGGTTATAGTGTTTAATATGGTTGTAGGGAGGAAGTTGTTCCTGAACCTGGACGTTACAGTTTTCAGGCTCCTTTACTTTCTTCCTGATATCAGGAGTGAAGTAATAGCCCTGTCCCACGGTACGAGTTCATTCCAAGAGCTCTCCCGTGTTTGCCCTGATTCGAACTCGGAGATTTACGGTAATGGCCACTTGTTGGTACTCGGGGCTCTCGTAGACATTTTTCAACATGTTGAAAAATTTTCATGAGTCTTCCCGTGCTTACCTGCCGTTAGCGAGTCTTCCAGAGTACTGCCGTTAGCGTAACGAGCCGCTAAGAGACGTCCCCGAGCTCTGACGTACCCGCTACGTTCATTCTCCGTGCTTACCACGAGTTTGATTTTTTTTAAACTCGGGATAGCTGTTGGAATGAACTTGTACTGTTGGACAGGGCTTTAAGACTTGACAAGAGTGGTGTGGCTCTCTGATGATGCTGGCTGCCTTTTTGAGGCAGCGACTCTTATAGATCCCTTCGATGGTGGGGAGGTCAGTAACTATGATGGACTGGGCAGCATTCACCACTTTTTTTCAATCTTCTTTGTTCCTATGTTCAAGTTGCTGAACCATGCCATGATGCAACCAGTCAATATGCTCTACTGTACCCTGTGGAAGTTCAAGAGAGTATTTGGTGACATATGGAATTTATGCAATCTTCTATGAATGCATGGTTAAGTGGGATGGTATGTCTGTGTGTAAAATGCTGTGTTCCGGTAGTGCCATCATGCTATCTCCTCAAACTTAGAGCTGAACTACACAGACTTTGGCCATTGTTATTGTCTTTGCACTATTATTGTTTGTTTTTATATATTTAACTTTTTTTGTTTATTATGATGTTTGCAGAGTGCTAGGTTAACTGCTGATAGTAGGAATTTCATTGTTCCGTTTCAGGACATGCCAATCAAACACTTTTGATAAGAGAATGTGATGTCACTTACACAACCTGCACAAATTCACAAATGGCTTCCTTCCACATTGAAACCTTCAACTTGTTTTGATTGTCAACAATGTTTCCTGTTGTGGTCACTTTCCCCATAACTTTCCAGGTTTTTGACAGATCATTGCCTTGATATATGTTTTTTCTCACTCAAGCTATTTGACTTGCTCTGTACTTCCAGTATGTAGGCACTGAATGTATAGTAACCAAAATTGCTGTCAATAGAAAGATGTTTGGTAGATTATGTGAGAAAATATGATATTAATACAAATAATGAAAAACATAAAGGGAAACTAGCACTAGAAATGCAAAATATTAATATACAGGCAGAGCACTTTATTGAACAACCAGTACCTGCAGTATGGCCATTCAGGTAATGGAAATTAATCTTTACTAATTTCACAAAACGCATAAACATTTAAGGTGTACAATATAATTTTCTAATTGAATTAATGTAGGGTTCATGTTTGCTTTACATTCAATTGATTAATCTTGAAACAGTTGCCAACACAATAAGATCAAAATCTAAAAAGTACCATTAAAACCAAGTATTGTAAACAGCCACAAAAATAGTCCGCTGAGTGTTCCCAGCATTTTCTGTTTTGATTTCAAATTTCCAGTATACAGCAAACTTTTGACTAATTAAATCCATTTCAGACAGGGGTAGGAAAGTTAAATATAACTCTATCGTAAAGCACAAGTCTTCGCTGTTTGCAACTCCAAATTCTGTGCCATTTGCAAACCGACTAACCAATCCATCTACATTTTTGTTTATAATTGCAAATGGGCGTCCCAGCACTGGTGACTGCGGAGCACCACTGTCCACATGATGTGCGGATACTTTTCTTTGTAATACGATTTCTAAGTCTAGAGTAAGATTTCAAAACATTAAGGACAACAATGATTTAACCTTAGATTTTTTTTCTATTCTCATTTTCATTAATAGAATTCCAAAGTACTCCTTTATCAAAATGAATGTTAGCTTTTAATCAATTTCCATTAATAAGATTTTATTTGTCTGAAGCACTGGGCTGTGGAGGTTCGCACAGTTTAGGCTGTAGAGGCAATATTTATCATAATATTTTCCTGGGGTTTGATCCCATCCCCATTTTATGACCACTTAGTCTAGTCTGGTCCATCACACAGATCAAACTCTCCACCATTGACACCATTAACACATCACAATGTATCCAAAAAGCTGCCAACATAATCCAATTCTTGTGCCATCCTGGACATTCCCTCTTATATGCTCTCAGCAGACAAAAAGATTCAGAAGCTTGAATGTGCACACCACCAGACTATGGAATAGCTTATTTCTCCTCTGCTATCAGGCGTCTGAGCAGTATAATTATTTTTGATGTCGAATTAGAATTATTCTAGAAAGTCAGGGTGGAGAAACATGCTTGAGATGGAAAGTGAACATTAAACTTTCCATCTGGAAAAACTATGGACTTTTTATCTAAAATTGTAAAATCTCAGAGGCATGAAATGTGTTCAGAAGAAGGAATATGGATACAGGGGGTGGGGTGGGTTGGGTTGTGGGTGTGCATTCCAGGTGGGGCATGAGGGGAGGGGGAGAGAAATGTCTTATCGAACTCTGACTTAAGTTAATACATTTTGTTCTTGGCTTTCATAGCAATTGAATTTTCTGATTACTGCATTTAACTACAGAGTTCTAATGCCTGTGTGGGAAAAATATGGATGTGAAGTGATTGCTTGTAACTTAGATAATTAGTACAGAGATCTGTGGATATGTAAAAAAAAAACAGGTGCTAGAAATCTGAAACATGATCTGCTGAACATTTTGTAACAATCATCAAGCATCAGTGGACACTCCACTGATGTGCCGAGTGTATCCATTCAACATTTTCTGTGTTCAACATCTGTCAGCCTTGGTAGAACACTGTTATGATTTATATCATCTCCCTTACTTTCAAGCCATTAATCCTTTTTTGTTTACACGGAATATCAATAAGTTTGTTATTTCTAACTTTGCAAGTATTTTCTAGTGAACGCTGGTTGATATAAGCTTTCTTCATTTTGTTGCAGAGAATTACCTCTTTGTTTGGTGGATGTGTGGCCATAGGGCGGACATGTTTAGACTCATGCTCAATTGCTGCAATTGGGTGAAACGTCAACGAGAACCTGTCAGGTATGATTTAAATGTATGATTCCTGTTAGCAATGAATTTATCCATTATATGATATGATAGAACTTTGTTTATCCCAGGAGGGAAATTGATCTGTCAACAGTCATAAAAACACAAAATACATGAGACGTGAAATTAATGGTGATGAGTGGAAAGCATTGGGGATGTGCAGGGAGGGGTGAGGGGAGTTGAATCAGTCTTAGTCTACCCCACGAGCAGTTGTTCAGTTTGATGGCCACAGGGAAGAAGGATCTCCTGTGGCGTTCTGTCCTGCATCTTGGTGGAACCAGTCTGTTGCTGAAGGAACTCCTCGGGTTGACCAGTGTGTGTGTGTCATGGAGAGGTTGAGCTGTATTGTCCAGGATGCTCCACAGTTTGAGGAGCATGCTCCCCTCCAGGACCACCTCCCATGAATCCACCCCCAGGACAGAGCCAGCCTTCCCGACGAGTTTGTTATTCCTATTAGTGTCCGCAGCCTTCATCCTGCTGCCCCAGCACACGACAGCGAAGAAGATGGCACTGGCTACCACTAATTGGGAGAACATCTGCATTATCTTAATGCAGATTTTGAAATAGCGGAGCCTTCTCAAAAAGTACAAACGGCTTTGTTCCTTCTTGTACAGAGCCTCAGCCCCCCTGAACCAGTCCAGTTTACTGACCAGGTACACTCCAAGGTATTTGTACTCCCTGGTAAACTGCACATCCACACCATTGATGGAGACAGGGGACAGGGGTTTGAAATTTCCCCGTGTATGACAATTTAAATATAATAAAATAAATGATGTTTTCAATACTAACTTCCCTCAAAGGCACGGACTGGTTTTCAAAACTTTGTATAATAATGATCGCTATCTATATATAAGCCAGCAATATAAATTGTACAGTCAAATCAAAATAATTCAACCAGTTCTAATGTTAAATGTTTAATAATCCATTTGCGTACTTCAATATTTTCAATGTTTTAATTTATGTAATATCCATGTTCATTTGCTTCAAGCTTAATCTATTAACATTACTTAAATGCCTGTGCTAAAAGCAAGTGGATATACATTATCTCTTAGATAATGATATTAGCATCTGGCAGCCTAGATATTTTTTTTAAGTATTGTGAATGGTTACAATAAATAATAATGTGTGTTCTATTGTCTTTGTTACTTTTGTAACCCTTACATTTTTTTTGCATGGAATAGCTTTGAATTTACTGTTAAATTTGTCAGTGCAGTGAGAAACATTTTCCGTGGACCGAATCCCACAGTTTATCTTCCTCCTTTCCTCCCTTCCTTCCCAATCTTAAGTACTAATCTGGTATAGATATAAGCTCCAATTGTCTTGTGTTGCCTTGTCCCTGAAATATATAGCAATACATTATTGTCCATTTGGTCTAATCCCATGTACAGCTGAGACCCAGCCTTGGCATGTTTCTAACAGCCTTTCAGAAAGCAAAACTCCCATCGGTTTTCCATTCTGTCAAGTCAGTAAGAATGTTTACATTTGTCTGGTTATCAAAGTTTTTTAAAACTTATTTGAATTATTTCAAATGTTAATTAAAAATAGAAAAAAATGCATAAACAAAGTAAAGAAAACAAATTTTATATTTTATTTCCAGGATAGGAATTTGGGTTCAGTTTATTGGGGATTTCCCATTTAGAACTGTTTTGGTTGATTTTGTTCCCCCTTGCAGTGTTGGGGAATTTCAGTCCAATTTGCAACTGCCTCTAATATTTGTTTACAATTAAATATAAGCTTCAGCCCAATATCTTTTTGTTGGCTCAGCTGATATTCAGGATTTGTGATCCATTGCTGAAATTCAATCCAACAGTTCACCAAATATATTAATAATAACTGGGCTTCTACATAGTAAATACTTTCCCTGGAAAGATATTTTACAAAGCATAGAAACATAGAAAATAGGTGCAGGAGGAGGCCATTTCACAATGAAACCAGCACCGCCATTCATTGTGATCATGGCTGACCGTCCCCATTCAATAACTTGTGCCTGCCTTCTCCCCATATCCCTTGCTTCCACTAGCCCCTAGAGATCTATCTAACCCTCTCTTAAATCCATCCAATGATTTGGCCTCCACTGCCCTCTGTGGCAGGCAATTTCACAAAGGAAAAATATCATTTGGGGTATTTTGATGATCATGTTTCTAAGTGAAATATGTCATGTTAAATATCAGTCAGGTGGGTGGATCACTGGCAAATTACTTCTGCAGAATAATTCATCTTGCCAGTTCCATCTGACTTTTGACTTTTTGAGTATTGGTAGTTTAATAGTTTCCTGAATTTTATTTAGTTCGTTCAACATGTTGATAAATCCGCAGTTCAAGTTCACATTATTTGAATTGCCACACAATCAAAAAGAGCACAATACACATAGAATACAACAGGAACATCCACCACAGTGGAATCAACATTCTTCACTGTGGTGGAAGGCAATGTTTAGTCAGTCCTCCTCCTTTGTTCATCTGTGGTCGGGGCCACGAACCCTCTGCAGTCGCCGCTACGGGCGGCCTGATGTACAGACCCTCTCGTCGGGATGCTCGAAATTCTGACGTCAGGAGGTCCCGAATTGACCGCTTCCTACCGAAGACTGCAGCTTCACGATGTTATAAGCCGCAGGCCGGCTGTCGGAGCTCTTCTCCGGCGATCCCTGGCGTGGGATCCCAGACTCCATGATGGAAAGTCCATGCCGCGCCTGCAGCTAGAAGCTCAGCATACCGCGGCTTCAGGATGTTGTAGTCCGCAGGCCAGCGATCGGAGCACTTCTTCTGGCGACCCCCGGCAAGGGATTGCCTGGCTCCGCGATGAAAAGTCCGCGCTGCGCCCGCTGCGGAAGTTTTGGACCCGACTCCGGGAGAGGCCCCACCAATCCGAGCTGTTAGGCCCCGAGGGAGGGCGAAAATGCGACTAGGAGAAAAGTCGCACTCCACCGAGGTAAGTGACTAAAAAAAGTTTCCCCTTATTCCCACCCCTCACCCACACTAAAACACACTTTTAGACATACTAAAAACAAAAAAAAAGTCGAAAGGACGAAAAGCTGCTGGCGAGGCTGCTGGCTCGCAGCGTCACCCAATAGACCCAGTTGGACGGTAATCGTTGTTTGGAGCAGACTCGGTGGGGCGAAGGGCCCGTTTCCACACTATATCTCTAAACTAAATCATTACATCCACAAAAAAAATTTTTTTACAGTCTCCTATCCTACACTTTCATTCCAGCCAAACCTGTAAAGTCGCCTCTGCTCCTTTTGTGGGTTCTGATCTGTATTTATCTTACATCTCCAGGGAATGTTGTTTTATTGTTCCTGGCTGATGAGGCCTAAAATTAATTCTTCATTTATTCACAGACCCTTAACAAATATTGAACACTCAGTATGATGCTTTGGCCCCTCAGTTTGCCAAATGGTTTGCTCCTTGTGATGTGTCATAGGGCACACATATTTTGTGCTCTGTAGTGATGAGAATGTGCTTCTGAAAAATGATTTTATTGGTAAACAATTTTATAAATGATTTATAAGGTTTCACCATGTTCCGTGCTCTGCACTAACATTTGGTTCACACATTGTTGAATGAACGGAAAAATTGTGTGTAGTTAATGAAATGTGTTCATTTCACAGGAAAATGACTCTCGTGCTGTTGGGTTTGGATAATTCTGGAAAAACGGCAACTCTAAAAGGAATTTTGGGAGGTAAGGAATTTCTGAAAGTACAGTGAATTATAAATCTCTGCTTCTGTTGTAGATAGTAAAACACTAAAGTTGACTCAATGTTTTGTCCAAAATGCCTTGTTTTGCTTCAAATACTCAGAATGTAATTTTAATCACTTAATTGCATAATTATAACTAAGAAAGGTCATTACTTGCACTGATAAGTTTATTAGATCATTGGGATGCTATTGTCAAGATATTATTTAGTGATCACACAATACATAGATTTATGGCCCTGTCTCACGGTGCGAGTCATCCCACGAGTGACCCCCAAGTGAAAGAGAAAAAACAGACTCGTGGTTGTGTACGAGATTTCAAGTTTATGATCAAGTGTTTAACCGAGTTCCCACGGGTATTAAATTTGCTGCGATGTTCCAACTTCCTCTCCCGAGTTACCAAGTTCCTCTCCCGTTACTCTTGAGCCAACCATGAATGAAGGCAAGTGTGTGATCAGATTGTTGGGAGACGGAGCTCAGGATTCGCCTCCTGAGCTGCTTTGGTGCCCAGGCGTAAGTTGAGGTGGAGGGGGGTGACAGACAAGGCTCTTGGGTGCTGGGATCATTCTCTGTGGGATGGTCTTAGTGCGGGAGACGTGTAGGAGAAGTGTGCTGATTGCAGGCAGACACTTTGGTAGTGAGTGCCCACCAGTCTCAAAAGCCGCTGTGTCTCCCTGTCCCTATGATGGCAGGGGGCAATCAAGCAGCACAATAGCCCCCTCCCCCTCCACGCCAACACAAAGGGCTTTAGGGTCAGAAACAGCGGGCAGGCGACAATCACCCGCCATAACGCGAGAGAGATCATGCACTATTGTAGGTCTCCTTTGCACGTCGGTGTTTCTGTATTTCTCCATCTCATTGTTGGCCCTGTCTGTCACCAACCCCACCCCCACCCCTCTGCTTCCCGGCCATGTGTGTGACCCCTCCCCTCTCCAGCTCCCCGTCCATTGCACCGGGCACGGGGGCTTCGCACCGTCTTCACATCGGCGACGATCCCAAGGCTTTAGACGGAAGGCAGACGCAACAAGCTGGCGTAACAATGCGGGCCAGATAACATCTCTGGAGAATGTGGATAGGTGACATTTCGGATAAGGGCTCGTCTTCTGAAGAAGGATCTTGACCCGAAAAGTCACTTATTCCTTCTCTCCAGAGTTGCTGCCTGACCCGCTGAGTTACTCCAGCTTTTTTGTGTCTATCGTTGAATGGGTGGCGTTTTGGGTCGAGACCCTTCTTCGGACTGAAAATAAAACTAAGCCTCGCGCTTAGTGGTTTGTAAATTAAAACATAAAATCAAGAAATGTTAAAGGTTGACTCATTTGTGCTGCTATTCATTCACCTGGCCTATTGCTATCCTCCCTCGTCCACCGTGAGCGCTGGACAACTCACCGGGTGCAAACCTCCGCTGCATCCCGGGCGGAGGGCGATGATCACCAGACTGACCGGCAAGTAGAGGCGGCGGGTCGGCCAAGCCCGGCTCCCCGCCACTGGGATAGACACCAACTACTGGAGTAAACACAGCGGGATCTCTGGAGAACTCTGAAGTAGGGTCTCGACCCGAAATCTCACCCATCCCATCTCTCCAGAGATGCTGCCTGTCCCTTGGAGTTACTCCAGCATTGTGTGTGTCTATCTTCGGTGTAAACCAGCATCTGCAGTTCCTTCCCAATCACACACTCTCGGCCCCGGAGGGTGGATGGAGCATCACACGTGGCCGCATCCCACCCACCACCCCAGACTTGCCCCTCCGGCAAGTTTTTAACCGTGTCCTAAAGTCATTCATTGAGACAGATTGCCGAATACGAAGCCACGGGGCATGTGCCTCAGTAATATAGAACAAGTGGCAGATCATCGCAGAAAGGCTGAAGATAGACACAAAATGCTGGAGTAACTCGGCGGGACAGGCCGCATCTCTGGAGAGAAGGAATGGGTGGCGTTTCGGGTAAGTCTGAAGAAGGGTCTCGACACCATTCCTTCTCTCCAGAGATGTTGCCTGGTCCGCTGAGTTACTCCAGCATTTAGTGTCTATCTTTGGTTCAGTCTTTACCCGAGCGAATGAACAGATTATAAGAAAGTTCCCACGGTAGACTCACGAGTCACTAAGGTAAACGCACGGGCCACTACATTATTACAACGTTTAAATGTTTCCATTTTTAACTTGAACAGTTAATTTGACTCGTCGGGAAAAAAATCAAACATGTTTGATTTTTTTCATGAGTTAACAAGTTTCCCGAGTACCTGCGTTAACGCCACGAGTCGATAAGTTGCTTGTGCGAGTTCCGACGTTCCCGCTACGTGATCACCACGAGTGAAAACTCGGGGTCACTCGTGGGCCAACTCGCACCGTGAGACAGGGGTTTTAGCATCTCATGACCAGCACATTTCTGCAGTCTGATCTCCTTTGAATATAGTTGTTACCACAAAATTTAATTTTGGTTACAAAAAACTCCAAGAACATTGACAAAATGAGGTATGAAGATGAAAGTTGAGAAATTTATTTCCATGAGCACTTGAAGGGAGGGGATTGGGGGAGGGATGGAACAAGACAGCTAGAGTGATAATATAATTAAGCAAATAAGTGATGAAAATTAAATTCTGCATATTAGGACCAAAACAAGTCGTGACAATTCAACAAAAATAACAGGAGATGATGGCCTCTCCTGCATTTAACTTATTTTCAACTTTTTTTGCATGTCTTTCACTCATTTGTCCCATTTATCACTCGCTACGTCATAATCTATATCTTATTTTCCTTTCCCGTGACTTTCAGTCTGAAGAAGGGTCTCGACCCGAAATCTGCGTTAGACACAAAATGCTGGAGTATCTCAAAATGAGGTTTCTTTTCCATTCATCCCTGCAGAAGCATCTGCCAGTATCCCTCCACAAGGAACAGATGTGGTGTTTTCGTTTATTAGGTTTATTGTTGTGACAGATATAGCGAGAAGCTTTTTTCACATCCAAACAGATCAGATATATTATACATCAAAACTATCAATTAGCACTGCAATACCATAGCTAGAACAAAGGGGAAGATACAAAGTGTAGAAGATAGTTCTCAGCATTTTATTGCACCAGTTCCACTGCACCTAACTTATGGAAGGACTACTTTTACAGGAAATCTTGTAATCTCAAATTAAGTAGGCTTCCAGCAGAAGTAGCTCCTGTCACAAATTCAGAAAACGGAATTTCTTGATGACTGCAGGTTGAAGCCAGAGTGGGTATTGGCAGCGAAATGTTTTCACATTATAGAAGTCGTTGATTTTTGAATTTGTATTAGGTGGACATTAACAGTAAATGCAACTGGTTAGATTGCCTTATGATGTCGGTCTCAATTTCAAGTTCTGCAGCTTTTATTTGCTAGTTTTTAGAGGAGGCAATAATGAATTTATAAAATCTAATAATCATCCTTTATCTATATTTTACTTCTTGCACAGTTTAGGGGACCAGACGCTGTGGTCATCCCTATATGGGGAAGATTAAATTCATTGGATTATGGGGCACAACAATCCTGTCTATAAAAATACTAAACACGATCTTTTAATTTTGCACTTCGTGGTCTCGTCCTTTGCCCCCCTCTAACATGGCTTGATGGAAGCTTGGGGAACTAGTTACTCCAGATTATTGTGTCTTTCTATACCTAATGACTGTATTTCGTATCTGTTTAGACTGATCATTTGAGCAGAATAATTCAGATCAGAAATATTCTATCCCTTTTGTTTTTGAGACATTTGCTTTTGTTATATATAACTCATGTGGACTCTGCTTGACCAATTATCATTCCATTATAACTTGATTCATCCTGCCTTTCACTCTTGTACACATTCAATTTTGTTCTGTGCTCCGTTTTCTCATCCTATTCTTTCTTAAAACTAGTTGCATCAACAGCATTTTCTAGTACTTTTGTACAGTGCTTTTAATATAGCCTAAACATACCAAGGTTTTTAATGGGGGTGCTTATCAATCAACTACCCCCCCCCCCCCACCCCCCCCCCCCCCCCCCCCCCCCCCCCCCCCCTCCCCAGATTCTACCATTCACTGCACACTTAGAGCAATATATAGTAACCAGGTAATTTACCAACCTACTCTCCTTTGGGTTGTAGGAGGTAACCAGAAGCATTTACTTTGTTTCCATCTCCACAGGTACTGCCTGTCCTTAAATATTTCATGCTTTTTTGGTTTTTAAATTTTGGGCATCTAGTATTTTGATTGCATTTTTTTTTTTTTTCAGAATCACCAAAAGATACAGAACCTACAATTGGTTTTTCAAGAGCTGATGTAATGAAGGGCAAATACGACATCACCATATTTGATGTGGGAGGTGGGAAAAACATCAGAAAGATTTGGAAGAGCTATTATGCAGACGCCTTTGGAATTATTTTTGTTGTGGATTCCAGTGACATTCGGAGAATGGCAGAAGTTAAAAAGGTTGTGGCTGAAGTAGTAAATGATCCTAGGATTGCTGGCAAACCCATCCTAGTGTAAGTATCTTGTCTGGTTAGTAGGTAACTGATTATCCAGCAGCTTGAACGTCTGGCTAATATATTCTGCTTTTGTGAACTCCAGGATTCAAGAAAATCCAAGATTTTCTGTTCACTTGTAAGATCTTAATCTTGGAGTACTATGATTAATGGATTGAATTTAATGTCACATTTAAAATTTGAGCTAAAGTAGACTTTCTCCACAGGAAAAGTGAACCTTTCCGTTATTAAAGATAGACCCAAAGTACTGGCGTAACTTAGGCAGCATATCTGGAGAAAAAAATTACTAGAGTGTGAAGACGGGTCCCGACCCGAAACTTCACCTATCCTTTTACTCCAGAGATGCTGCCTGACCTGCTGAGTTATGCCAGCACTTTGTCTATCTTTGGTATAAACCAGCATCTGCAGTTCTTTATCTACTTTCTGTTATTATGTTGATGCACATCTTTTAAAGCAAAACTTGTATTAACACTTTTCCTAACTAATTTCTTGATTATTGTAATGGTGAAATATCTAATCATTCCAGACTTTTACCAAATATATCAGTGAGTACAGGTATATTTTGGCATGGAGGAAAGAATGACGCATACTAGAATATAACCCTGGCAAGTGTGAAGTGATGCATTTTGGTACGTCCATACAAGGTCAGGACTCTTATAGAAACGAGGAACAGTGGGTGCAGGTGTATTTCTCAAATCTTCTCTTCAGCTAGAATGGCTTGTTTTTTATTGCTTGTTTTCCCTTATCTTTCTTTTCTTTGGTAAATATTGGTTTGGAAAATCACTAGAAAACCATGATGTCTTGTTCACATATATAGCTACTTCAATGTGGGAAATAAGTGATGCATTATGAAATCCAGATTTCTAAAATTTGTAGGTTCAAGTGCTGCTCACGACAGCTTCTTTTCCACAGCACAGTGCTGGAGAAATTCAGCGGGCCAGGCAGCATCTGTGGAATAAATGGACAGGCGGCGTTTTGGGTCAGGACCCTTCTTCAGAAAAGGAGTTCTGAAGTAGGGCCCGACCCAAGATGTCGCCTGTCCATTTCTTCCACAGATGCTACCTTGCCAGCTGAGTTCTCAAACACCTGCGTTTTGATCAAGATTCTAGCATCTGCAGTTCCTTGTGACTCTGTCTCTCAGCTTTTCTCAATTAGTCCTTTATTATTTTTAACAACTTGCTGAATTTGCCTGTTAAATTGACTACAATAAACTATTTAACTGAAATTAGCATTCTAGTTACCTTTTTAATGGTTAATGTGATGAGCTTTAAACATCTCTGATACAGAACAAGGAATAATTTAAACTGTTCAATCTCATTCTATCTAGCACATAGTTAATCGTTAAATTAAAAGAAAATATTGCCTTTTGTCTGTCTTCCTGGGCAATTTTCCCCTTAATCCTTTCGTTCCATCCACTATTTCTGTTTCCGTTCACTTTTATTTAATTCTCTTTTGTTTTATTCTATACTTTACGCACATTTTTTGATGAGATGGGGAAAATGGTTGTACTCTTCACTTAATTTGCCCTTGCTGTAGTATCATCAGCTTCCACTCCCAGCAAATCACAAGGCCTTTGTTTTCTAGTTGAAGAAGGAAGAGAAAGCACCAGTGCATTAAATAAAGCTACAGGCAACAAGTGAAACACCAACAACAGCATTGGCTTTGCTTTCTGTATTTTGCTGCTTGGGTGATTTTATCCTTGCTCTTCACAATATATTCTTTTGTGTTCATCGTTGTTCTTTCAATGTTGTTGACGAGATCCCCTTGCTCTTGCACCATAAGTGAAATCTGCACAAACAGATCTTGCAGCTCTTTGATCTGATTCTCAAGGCTGATCAGCTCTTTATGGCGGAGTTCAATTTTAGACATGTGTCGTTTAGTAATTTTGAGGTCACTGAAGTAGTTTTCATTGAAAATGCCCCACTTGTTGTGTTCCACCATGATGTTTAGCTCCTCTTCTGATACTTCCTTTCCAATAACTTCAAACTGACGTTGAATGAATTTCTTGCTACTTTCCTGCTTGTTAATTAGAACAGTGTTGATTTTGAACATGGCCATCTGATATTGCTTAAACATGAAATCATACTGTGCTCTCTTAACTCTTGAAACAACTGCATCTTCTCCAAACTCTGCCACGGACTGTTTTGCGTCATTTGATAAAGAATCTAACTGTTTATGGATAGATGCAGCCCGGACTTTGAGGCATTTATTGAGGTTGGAACTGTCCTTTTTTATAATACTGAATCGTCGTGTGAAAAGCACAGAGGCAGTGCTTTGTTCACTCAGTTTCTTTATATCATTTCTTAGTTCATTAATTTCATCTTTAATTCCATGTGTGTAGGCTAAGAAATCCAGTATAACTGGTTCATTTTCAAAAATGATAACCTGATGTTTAAAAGCCACATTGTCCCTTGTTTGCTTTAGTTTTTCACTTTCATTGTCTGTTGTAAGTTCAGTCTCCTTTGCCCGTTGTCTAAGCTCTTGAAGGCGGTCCCTCATTTTGGCTCCTTTGGTTTATTGCCAAAAGGTTTTGCTCCTCCACTGCTTTCTCTATAGATTTATGGATTTTGAATCATTACAAATACTTTTAATTCTGTAAAAGAAGAAACGTTCTCAAGTTAAAATGTAAACCATTTGAAGATTTCCATTGCAACTTCCTTATAATGAATTGTTTTCCTTCAGAAGTGTAAGTAATTTGAAATTGTTCCTGTAATATTAATTTTCAACTTTCTGTGAGTATAACTTTCCTAGTCAACTTGCATTAACTGGTGAACTTGCACGTGCACAGATGAGGGAGGAAATGGGAAAAGGGCCAACATAAACCTTTTGCAAAAGTCCCTGCTTAAAGTAAAGATTGACTATGGGAAAGATGACAGAATGATAGAATTTTGATTCTCTTATTTGATTCATCAAAAAAAATTGCAATAATTCTGTCAGAGACACTTCTATGGACGTTTTAATGAAAATGCAATTGGTACATTTTTTATTTTTTTGTTGTTTCTGGCACATACTTTTTCTCGTATCTTTTATATTTAAGAGCAAACCCTCTCTTGCCATTTATTTACATTTAAAATGCTTTTCCAAAAGATACATACCTACTAGATATTCTGTGTATATTATTTATTTTCAATAATATTTCCCAGTATTGTTTGGCTCCTTTAAAATCCCTATAGCTGAATATTATCACTTTTACTTTCCACCATTCACATTTTGTTCTAGTTCATAATTTAACCATATCTGTCACCAAAGTATTCTCTCATTCTGAGCTGTTCTACTGTTGGCACTCTGAGATAAAATCAGGTATGCACGAGAATCATAGTAAAAAAAATTCAAAGTGTACCAAGGGTCTCAGCTAAATAAAAGTCCTGGTCCTGCTAATTTTGTCACGGAATAAAGAATTTTAAATGCTTTAAATTTACAAAGTAATTCATAATACAATGTTTAACAGTTATTATCTTTAGTTCTCAGTGCAACAGTTGTCCAAAATCAATCAGACTGTCCATCATTATTCACCATAAGCATATTTTGCCATTGATATAGTCCATAAAATACCATTAATATTGTTTATACCATACCTCGTGTGATCTGGATAGTGTTGGTAACACTGTTTAAAATCTTAACTGGAACTCTAGCAGCATAGACGTAAAAATGTTGTTTGCATGAGCCACAGCTGTGATGGTGTGCTTCAAGTCTCAAAGAAAGCTGTAGTTCACAATCTCTGGATTTTATTCAATTATACTCCAACGTTTAAAAAAAACCCAACTGTTTCTCAGAGTAGATAACTTGACAAGCTTCCAAAAGAGATCAAACAACTTGACCTTCCTAATGACGTCAAAATTGGGAATTTATTTTTGGTCTGGGAATCTCATTCTGCCTACCGGGAATTGAATTTGTCTTTTTCTGCAGAGGAATGTACTCCTTGTCGGCTACCTTATCACCTAAAGCTTTTTGAAACAATTCAATGATTATTGCAGCAAGAAGCAGTGCCATGTAAATTAATTGATTATAGATTTCAAATGATTAAAATTAGAAAACGATCATTATGGATAATGTAAGGTAGTCAAAAATGCTGTAGAAACTCAGTGGGGAGACAGCATCTATGGAGCGAAGGAATAAGTGACGTTTCGGATCGAGACCCTTCAGACTGATGTCGGGGGGGGGGGGTGGAAGAAAGGAAGAGGTGGAGACGGTAGGCTGTGGAAGAGCTGGGGAGGGGAAGGAGGGAGAAAGCAAGGACTACCTGAAATTGGAGGTCAATGTTCATACAGCTGGGGTGTAAACTACCCAAGCAAAATATGAGGTGCTGCTCCTCCAATTTGCGGTGGGATTCACTCTGGCCATGGAGGAGGCCCAGGACAGAAAGGTCAGATTCGGAATGGGAGGGGGAGTTAAAGTGCTGAGCCACGGGGAGATTAGGTTGGTTATTGCAAACTGAGCAGAGGTGTTGGGCGAAGCGATCGCCATACCTGCGCTTAGTCTCACCGATGTTGACATCTGGAACAGTGGATGCAATAGATGAGGTTGGAGGAGGTGCAGGTGAACCTCTGCCTCACCTGGAAAGACTGCTTGGGTCCTTGGATGGAGTTGAGGGGGGAGGTAAAGCGACAAGTGTAGCATTTCCTGCGGTTGCAAGGGAAAGTACCGGGGTGGCAGAGATGCCAAGTGTCCCGGATTCGCCGTATTTTATCCCGGCGAAATAAACTTTTTACGGTGTTCCGGCAGCCAAACATGCTGTTACGGAACACCGCCGCGCCGGTGTTCCTCCCGTGGTGAACACCGGCGCCATGTGTCCCCGGTTTGCCAGCCCGCGCGATCAGCGGCACTTTGCCGGGCCCCAGTGGCCGCGCGTGCGCAGTGGGGGAGGGTTGCCGGGCCCCAGTGGCCGCGCGTGCGCAGTGGGGGAGGGTTGCCGGGCCCCAGTGGCCGCGCGTGCGCAGTGGGGGAGGGTTGCCGGGCCCCAGTGGCCGCGCGTGCGCAGTGGGGGAGGGTTGCCGGGCCCCAGTGGCCGCGCGTGCGCAGTGGGGGGGGGTTGCCGGGCCTGGCGCCATTTCGAGCCACGCCCGGCCCAGAGCCCGGGCGGCGCCGGCCCGCGCGATCAGCGGCACTTTCTTGCCGGCAGCCCCATCACCGGGCCTCCCCCCCCACCCCCACCCAGTGCGCAGGCGCAGACCCGCCGGCAACCTTGCCAAGTGCGCATGTGCCGCACCCGCCCGCCGGCAGCCCGCTGATCTGCACCAGTGCGCAGGCGCATAGCCGCCGGCAACAACCCCAGGTGAGTATGTTACGGAGAGAAATGCATTTAACCCCATTTGTTACGGACAAATGGGTTAAATGTTACTGTGAACTAAATTTAGGGTTGGCATCTCTGGGGAGGGGGTGGTTTGGGTGGGAAGAGATGAATTGACCAATAAACACATTAAATGAATGTAATGTATTTAAAACTAAAATATTGAAGACTAATCTGCCATGTCATATTCCCCTTGAGTCGCCATTTCATTGAACTGGTTCTGGTAAGGACATTTGAGAACCAATTCATTATTTGTGTTGTTTCAAGGTTGAAAGAAATGACGTCATTTTATAGATAGATTTAATAATTATAAATACGTTAATTTTTGTTTTGAATCAATTTTATTTAAACATCTCGTTTTGTAATCTAGTAAATGCAACTTCCTATCTTCTATAAGTTATAGCCATGAATATTTAAATATGGGGATCATAGTAACTCTAAAGTAAGGAAGATTAGACTAGCATCCTTATTTTGTAAATCAAATTCTGAATTGCCTTTTTTTTAAACAATATTGCATTTAACCATAGAGATATAAGTTGTAGAATTGATTAGTACGCCCAAACAAGGCAAAGGAATTAAATTATATAACAGATAAGATAAAGATGCTGGGATATCCTCTGATGAATGGATGACAGTTTAATTCCTGTAATAATTTATCTTTTTTAAAGAAGTACACACAAAGGCATCTTAGGAAGTTAATTTGTCAATGCTCAACATAAAATTTGTCCCATTTAATAACTGACTAATATTTTCCCAATTATGTGATTAATTTTCATAAATAGTTGACGTGAAATATCATTAATTTCTTTACTTTAGACTGGCAAACAAACAAGATTGTAAAGAAGCTTTAGGGGATGGTGAGATCATCGAATACCTTTCATTGAATAAAGTGGTCAATAAGAATAAATGCTACACCCATATTGTAAGTAACTATCTTCAATTACTTCAATTTAAAAGCACCATTCTTTTCTCTACATTATTAAAGCCTTTGTGAAATTACAGTGAATCACTTCTGTTCTCTATATCGTCTTGACATCTCTCCTAGACTAAGATAACACAAAGAGAATATGATATTGTTAGTTTAATAAATATTTCTTATATGTTTACCATTACTTATTTATCTTCTGTTTACTAGTTTACAAACATAGATCCTGCTCTCAAACTGTTCTTGTACTTGACAGTTTGTGTTTCTGAGACCTTGATTGCTACTGCTGCTATATTTAAATCTTTATAGTTAATGTTTGTTCCCATTCTTGCTTTTCTTTGCAAAAATTGGTACCTTGCATTTAGAGGAAGGTAGTACTTTTGAAGAATAGAAAGCAACCAACACTGACAGTACCACAGATTAACTTTGGAATTTATTTTAGTATAGCTGTTCACTATATCATTTAACATTGTGGATAATGGTATCATATACATCAACAATAATGTGGTAATGGTGGTCGTCAACTTATTAGCTAAGGTACTTCCATCCTATTGCACATTGCTATGTATGTTGAGTAAATTAAGTAGTTGATTAATGCAAAAAAAAATTCTACACCTTTCTGATGAGCTGTGAAATCAAGATGTGCAACTGGCTGATATTAAGGTACACTCTGCAGAATTTCTTGAATGTTGAATGAAAACCACTTTATTTTAAGAGAAAGGATATTATTGGTTGTTTTTCCCTTTTACATTGTAGAATATATTTGCCCATCAATCTTCCACGTCTGTTGCTTCTCTGAATTACGGCATTAATAGATCTGCTGATTTTCTTGTCAGTTTTCAGTCTGCCTGTTGGCAAACATCTTCTCTATTGCTATGCCATCTAACAGTAAAGGCATAGTATCAATTTTTGGTTAATTTGGCTACCCCCAAACCTATAATCCATCCCCCCCCCCCCCCCCCCCCCCCCCCCCGCCACCCCTCCTGTCAACACGTTCCTTTGCGACTCCAGAATTCAACATTCCCTCTGAGTTAGTCCTCAATGCTCATCATCCTTCCTCTTTTCTAAGAAACCCCGTCCTTATTTTAAACATTGCTAGATCATGTTTTCACTTCCCAGCTCTCTCCCTTCCACTGACTAATTTTACTGCAGTAACTCAGAGTGGAGCCAAAACCCTGACCTTCTGTACCTTACTCAATCCTCAATCGACCTCCTGGCTGGCACATTTCCCGGACCTTTTTTTTGCACTATATAGAATGCTACTATATCCAATTGTGTGGCTCAGCAACCCATCCTCAATCCTTCTTCCTCATGTCCGGCCATCTTCTCTATCACGTCTTTCCGGTCGGTCAGTGACGGTTGACGGCCAGTGGTTGCAGAATTGGATACTTCAGACAGTCACTGTGGTACAGTTTCTGTCGTCAGCATTGCCGGGATGCACCACGTGGAGGCTTCTGCTTGCATCCCACCCTCAATCCTGATTGCATATTTAATCATTTGTTTTCCAACTGCCAAATTTCATTGATATCATACTTCGGGATCACATTCCACACAATGAGTGCTGAAGTGATGGGAAAAGTTTGTACTCTCATTGATTCCACCCCGCCATCAATGTTAAACAACAGTATATCCAAACCTTTGTAAAAAGTGGTGGAAGAAGTAAATCATAGAATCCTAGTAATTCGTTTAGATCATTGTACCCACACTGAGTCCTTCAAAATAGTGAAGGTAATTTATAACACTTTGATGACTATGTCTATGGTCGTCATATACAATGTGAGTTATTCAACTTGGTGTACAGATGATTTTAGTTTAATTTAGAGACCCAGTGCAGAAATAGACCCTTCGGATCACCCAGTATGCACCAACCACTATCCTACACCCAGTGCACTAACACTCCTACACACACTAGGCATAATTTACAATTTTACCATGCCAATTAGCCTACAAACGTATACGCCTTTGGAGTGTGGGAGGAAACCGGAGCACCCAGAGAAAACCCATGCAGGTCACGGGGAGAACATACAAACTCTGTACAGACTGCACCCATAGCGAGGATCGACGCTGTAAGGCAGCAGCACTATCGCGGTGCCATCCTGCCGTGGGAACTGCGTAACCCGTGATTGAACCAGGCACCTTTTAGATCTTCAGTCTAATGCTCTCCCAACTGAGCTATTCTGGCGCTGAAAGATCAAGTTCTTCAATCAATTTGCTGCCATTTTTGTCTGTTTTCAATGCAAGCAAGAGGTCCGGCTGTAATATGCATTGTCTTTGAAGTGAAGTAGCAACTTCCCAACAAGCATCTTTTTCTTCCCTTATTTTATACCAATAGGAACAATGTTGTGCCATTGTGGGAGACCAACTACGTATGGATGAAGGTGTTAGGAGAGGTCTTTCTTGGCTTTTGAACAACATAGTAAAGAACTATGATAGCCTAGTAGAACGGGTTACAAAAGACGTAAGTGAGCGGACTGTATCGGAAGAAGCAGAGAGACGAGAACGTGCACTGAGAGTACAAAAAATACGTGATGAGAGGTAAAAGACATGTCACATTTGCCTGATTTATTTTTTTTTTTTTTTTTCCTTAAATTATTTCTAATTAATTGATTGTATGCAGATAGGCCCCATTGGCATGCCGACTATCAAACAGCTTTTTGTGCATTTCTATGTTATTCCACCTTCGCATCCACTCCTTACGCACCAGGGGCAATTTATAGGGGCCAATTAACCTACAAATTCACACTTTTGGACGTGGTGGCGAACAACCAGACAGAAGACAGAACCCGAGGTCAGGGTCGAACCAGTGTCTCGGACGCTGTGAGACAGCAGCTTTACCAGCTGCATCACTGTGCTTCCCTTCCCTTCAACATTATGGCTTTGAAGAAATTGTTCCCCTGCCCTCTAGATTTTAATTTCGACCATCTCCCACGGTTTTTGAGGAAAACTATTTTGAAATAAATTCCTTATCTGGATGCAACCTAGATTGTAAAGATAAAATAATGTAATATTCACATGCTTTCAAATCTAATAGATTGTATTTGTATAGTGCCATTAACATTATAAAATATTCTAGGCTGTTGCACGGTAAAATTATCAAAGAAAATTAGATTCTACATCACAAAGAATAATTTAGGCCGATGCAAGAGAAATTATGGGTCAGAATTTCAGAACTTGGTGCCACTACAAACCACAAATCAGGATGAAAAATTTAATTTGCCTGGATGAGGATTGCTATAGCTTCCTGGATGCTCTGCTGTCTTCCCGCTACCAATCCCAACTGCTGCAGGAGTCCTTGGTTTTATATTATGCATGATTCATCTGTTTAAATGATGCTTTATGTCATGAGTAAGCATTCTCCCACCAGTAAAGGACGTGATATCCCTAAAGGCCTTTAGAATGTCTTGGATGTCATCCGATGAGAGGTCAGTAAATCCTGGACCAGTCTTGTTTCATCTGTAGTCTACATTCTGCCCCTATTGTTTTGTGTAGTCAAATCTAGAATCCCTCCAATATCAAGCGTGCAATAGGCTTTAGATATTGGAGTTGAAACTGAGTCGTTGTCACTGCACCCATTCAATCTGATTTGACAGGAAAATGGGGGGAAAAATGGTTTTGCTTTGGTTGCCTTAAAAAGCCGCTCTGCTAATCGCTCTGTAGCATATTTTAGGTGTAACTGGCAGTACCCTCCTTTGCTCCAAGCGTGTTAAGAAGTTAAAATTCAACCTTAACATGTTTAGAAAAAAAATACAGATGGGTTCCAGTAGACAATAGACAATAGGTGCAGGAGTTGGCCATTCGGCCTTTCGAGCCAGCACCGCCATTCAATCTGATCATCCCCAATCAGTACCCTGTTCCTGCCTTCTCCCCATATCCCCTGACTCCGCTATTTTTAAGAGCCATAACTAGCTCTCTCTTGAAAGCAGCCAGAGAACCCGCCTCCACCGCCCTCTGAGGCAGAAAATTCCACAGACTCACCACTCTCTGTGAGAAAAAGTGTTTCCTCGTCTCCGTTCTAAATGGCTTACTCCATAAGCGTATTCTTAAACTGTGGCCCCTGGTTCTGGACTCGCCCAACATCAGGATCATGTTTCCTGCCTCTAGGTTGTCCAAAACCTTAACAATCTTAGTATGCGTAAATTATATGTATGCCTTGAGTAATATTTAAAGATAAAATAACAACATTTATTAGTGTAAGCATTGAATTGTTCAAAAACAAATCTGGGTCACATTTACACATCCCTTCAGATTTTTATTTTAGTCAATCCTCATTTTAATGCTTCTCTTGCATGACGTCATTATATAAGGCACCATTTTAACCGTGTGTGAGCACTAGTGCTGGGTACCACTGCACCAATAATCCTGAGAGCAAGAGTTTGGGTTGTTACAAGTATGCTAGCATAAGTATTGCCAGCTTTAATATTGACTAGGAATTAATTATTTAAAATGTTTTAAAAAAATTATTAAAAATATGTATATTTTTGTCTTTGTAGAGAAAAGGAAGAATGTAAATATCAGGGACATCCTGCAAATCAGGAAGATAGTGATGAACCAGACCAAAACAAAAACCCCTTTCAACCCATATCCAAAGTCATTAACATGGTGGGTAGTGATATATATGCACAAACTGTTTTAACATCATGCCATTGGAATAACATTCATATCAATTTTTAAAGTGAAGCTTTCAGTTAATGTTAAAGTAATTTATTAATTCTAAATTAATGGTTTCTATAATATAACGCAGGTAACGTTCACAAGTTATAGGAGTAGAATTCAGTAAAGTTCACAAGTTATAGGAGTCGGGTCCACTGCCATTCAATCATGGGTTTTCCCAATTCTGTTAACCCCTGCTGTCTCCTCCCCTTCCCACCTCACCCTCAGCCCTCGGGCTCCTCCTTTTTCCTTTCTTCTCCCCGCCCCCCCCCCACCTCCCATCAGTCTGAAGAAGGGTTTCGGCCCGAAACGTTGCCTATCCCCTTCGCTCCTTAGATGCTGCTGCACCCGCTGAGTTTCTCCAGCCTTTAGTGTACTCGCCATTCAATCATGGATGATCTCCGCCTCCTAATCCCACTTTCCTACTATCTCCCCATAATCCTTGACACCCGTTCTAATCAAGAATTTGTCTATCTCTGCTTTAAAAATATCAACAGAGTTCCACAGATTAAATACCATCTGACTAAAGAAGTTCCTCCTCACTTGTACCTCCTCTTTCTAAAAGAGCGCCCTTTAATTCTGAGGCTATTATCTCTTGTCCAAGACTCTCCCAGCAGGGGAATCATCCTTTCCACATTCATCTCAACCATCTAAACTCCAGCGAGTAGAGGCCCAGTGCTGTCTAATGCTCATCCTGTGCTTACCCACTCATTCCTGATTTATTCCAGTAAACCTCGTCTGGACCCTCTTCAGAGCCAGCACATCCTTTCTCAAATATGGGGCCCAAATTTGCTCACACTACTCCAAATGCGGGCTGACCAGTGCCTTATAGAGCCTCAGCATTGCATCTCTCCTTATAGAGCCTCAGCATTATATCTCTTGAGTAAAGGCTTATAGTTAAGTCTGCCGACTACTCTTTTTCATTTTTTATTGATTAGTACTCAGTTCCTTCCATTTCTCATTCTCACTGGCTTTTTGTTCTCTCGTATACCTATATTATTTCTTTAAGACAAACTTAAAGTAATTATTTAAGTTTTCTGCCATTCTCCATCTTTAATTCTCCTGTCTCTGCTTGTTAGGGGCCCATACCTGCCATTTTTTAGCATTTTCCTCCTGTAGCCCATTTTATGTTCACACCATTCGGGGCATGCAGTATGGAAATGGGCCTTTTGGCAAACCTTATCCATGCCAACCGAGATTTATTCTAGTCCCATTTGCTCACATTTAGCCCATATCTCTTCAAATCTTTCCTATCCACATGTGCCTGTCCAAGTGTGTTTTAAATGCTGTTTAACTATCTCCTCTAGCAGCTCTTTCTATATACGCACCACCCTGTGTGTGGAAAAAGATAACCTTCTGGTTCGTTGAATATTCCCCCTCTCACCTTAAATCTATGATTTCTCCTACTCTGGGTAAAATACTGTGTATTCCTCCTCTCTATTCCCCCTCATGATTTTGCACAACTTGTCTTGTATTCCATCTGGCATTTCTTTATCAATTTCTTGGTTCTCCTAAATGCTCCCACTGTTCAGGTCAAAAATTTCTGACAACTTATGAGCTTTTTAACACTCCCTTTAATTCCTCATGCCAGCCATGGATAATTCACTTTTTTTTGTTGGGTTTTTGTGCATTAAAATCATTTTCTTTATTGTTCCTGATGTTAGAATGAAGGGAAGATAGAGAAGCAAAAAAGGAAGCAAAAAGTAGAGTCTACTGAAGATCATGTATCAGACAATGAAGCAGAAAAGGAATTGCCCAAGGCCATTGGAATGCATACTGGGGATGGTTTACAAAACCTTCAGCAGGTGAAATCAGACATGTCAGAAGATGAAGAACAATTAACTGATGTGTTACGAGGAGATAAGAATCAACAGAAATCAAAATTACGTGGTAAGTAAACAAAGTGAATTGCTTAGAAAGTATGAATACTGTTTAGAATCTCTTTGCAGTGACTTGAAATGTGGGACATGCACTGTTTAAAAAATGTTAATTCAAAATGTTCATATTTTGTTGTATGTTTAAAAGTCTGTATTTTCAACAATGACAGGGCTCAAAAAATTCAAGAAGAGGCACTTGAGGAGAAGGAATAAGGTAGAACCAGTCAAAACAAATGACGAACCTGACGAATCAATTTCACGCATTGTGCATGGTAAATAAAAATCCTTTTCCTCGGACATATTCATAAGGAAGCAGCTATGAAGTAGTCACCTAAAAGAACAAATGGATTTGGATAGTGAGCTCAGAGTCAATGAGATAATACCTTGCAATTGGTGAATAAAATTATAGTTTTATGTATTAATAAGACTGGTCAATCCAATCTTCCTTTCCCAACCCCCCCCCCCCTCTTTAAAAAAAAAAACATGAACCTGATTTCTGTTTGTATCTATTAAGTAATGTTGGGTGGTTCAAATTCATGCAGACCATGAAGAACTCCAGTTGCTTTGTGTCTTTGGACCAAATAATAAGGGTGATAAGATAGGGAGGGGGAAAATCCAGACATTGTTCCGATTTCAAAATCCTACTTAATGATCTATACCGGAAAGTGTACGTCATGAATACTTTCTCTACCGATACAATAGGAAGAATTTGTATGCGAGTGATTTATGTGTTTGCAAAGACCTATATATAACTAGCTTAGCAGAACATTTTATTTTAAGAGCAAATTTGTGTTGGGGTAGGGGTAAAGAAGGAATGTAGCACTCTATTGTCCAAATGAAAGCTCAAGAGTTTTTTTATCTTGAGAGTATCATTTTGAAAGACACTTTTCTATGTTTCTCACATTTAATGATTCATTGGTACTTTATTGTCTCATGTACCTAGGTAGAGTGAAACTCATTTTTTGCACACAGTTCAGTAACAATCTTGTTGTAAATGGGGCACAGTCATCCTTAAGTAAAGTAGTGTGAGATTAGTAAATCACAGTGAGGCTCTACATGAGCGTTGCCATGTTTCCAGCGACATCTTGTGCCCTTCAAGTTCGGAGTTATTAAAAATGTGAGAGTCTTAACTTGGCCATAAAGGCTCATTGACCAGGCGGTGGCAGTGGGTTGGAGTTGCAGGGGTCAGCCTGACCAGGTGATGTGTCGATGCCCTCCACCGTTGCTCCGTGCCGATGCAGGCTGCATCTGATCCACATGCATGGCCATTTGGAGCGGTACCTGATCTAATTGAGCCCAGGCCTCCAGCGGCCCACTCTTGCCGACACATCGATCCGGAACACGTCGACCCGCGAACACGCCATCCCTCGCCTCACACGGCCACCACATCTCAGCCTCCATGCCCCACGGCGCCTCCCAGGCAGCTGACCTTGGAACACCTGGAGCGCCTCCAAGTGCACGGGAGGTAAGACCCCAGCCGGATCACCGGCACTGTTGGGATTTTTAATTGTATTTTCACTTGCTTTTTGTAAAATGGTGAAAATTATTTAGATTAGAATGGGCACCAGCAACTGCTACTTCCAAGTAAATAAAGGGGAATCAAACGTCAGTTATTCCTTCATATTCACCTTTCTTTCTCTATTACCCTCTTATTATACAATTATCAATGCATGCTAAATTTATTGGAGGTGGATAATAGTTGCTCAATATATTTTGAAATGGATATGCAAGAAATTCCATGAGCTACAGCAAAGGGACAGTCTGAACTTTAATTGAAATAAATTAATTTAAATATTTGTGCCTTTGGTCAGCTGGAATATCAAAGAAGCAGCCATCAATGGCATCTATTCGTGGAACTAAGTGTTTAAGTTCTATACCAAGCTTCAATTCTCCTAACCTTTTAAGTGCCTGGTTCCTGTAACTCAGTAGTAACAAACAATAAATGAATTCTCCCTATACGCTTGAACCTTGGATAACATTTCTTTGATAAATGTAAAACTTGAAAAAAAAAGAGTCTTAATCAGTTAATTTGCTGAAACTGAAGGTTATAATATTAATATTTAACAGCAACATGTATAATAGATTTACGATAAATGTTGTATTTTAATATAATTATAGTTAATCTTCAGTTTGAGTTCTGCAGCTACTGAAGATAAAATATACATTTCTGTATTAGGGTCATACAGCAGGGAAACGGGCCTTTGACCCAAGATGCCCCATATCTACACTAGTCCTTAGTTTACTTTATTGTCATGTGTACCAAGGTACAGTGAAAAGCCTTTTTGTTGCATGCTATCCAGTGAGCAGAAATGCATGATTACAAACAAGCCTCCTGTAGTGTACAGATACATGATAAATTGAATAACTGCGTGCCTGTGTTGGCCCATATCCCTATAAATCTTTCCTATCCATTCTTTTAATATATGAAATTATAATTAATCTTCAGTTTGATTTCTGCAGTTGCTAAAGATAAAATAGATATTTCCGTAAAATAAATGGTGTACCACTATTTAAAAGGTTCTAAGTTAAGATCTACACTTCCCCTTTTTTATAACCTTTATACATTATCTGCTTGCAATTCAACTGCTTCCACATTAAAAACAAAACTCTCTCATTTCTTTTTGTTAAAATTATTTATTTGGAAGTGTGTATAAGTTTTGATCCTATGTGGCTGGAACTGTTTAATACAAGAATAGTTAAAATAGTAGTGATATATGTGTTGATGCTTGGTGTATAGATTACCATTACATTGAGAATTCCAGTTAGAAATTAAGGATCAGTATTTCTATAAGTGGTGATCTTCTGTCGAAGATTTCTTGAATCCAGTTTCGGTCATTGCTAAGAAACCACTACCAAATGGACAATTTATCTGTTAAAGTGATCTTGCAACTTCAGTCTTTTCCTAAATGAAACCATAAACGATTCTGGATTACTTCGCTCTTTTGCTTTGAAATACTGCACATAGCCATTTAAACTAAACATAGTTTCTCAATTTAAAATACATGGGGCAATTGCATGGATTATATTTGCTCATGGATATTTCATTTAAAAAAAAATCTCACTTTATTGAGGTTTACCATCGAAATTGTAGCAATGATCTCTTAAGCCAGACTTGCATGTTTAATGGTTATTTTGTCTGTCTTCGTTTAGGTAGACGAGTTACTTCCAAAATTATCAGACTTCCAAGACTTGAAGTTTGCTATGAATCCGAACTTGGTAAAAATAAATTCCCACTGATTGGTGTTGTTTGTGTATACTTAGTTTGAACGCTATTTAATTTTTGCAGCTTCAGCTTTCACGTAAAGCTTACAGCATAAATATCTTAAAGCAACTATTCTTCAGACTGAGAATCCAGGGAGAGGGAGACACAGAGAAAAGAAAGGGTAAGGTGTGAAAACAAGACATCATGGAAAATGGAGAATAGATCATTGTTGGCCAGGAGAAGGTGACAATGAAGTATGCAGAGATAAAATTTAATCATGGGATAGTCAGACTGGTCAGAGACTTTGGATGGGGAGAGAGGGGGAGAGAGAGGGGGAGAGGAGGGGGGAGAGAGAGAGAGAGAGAGAGAGAGAGAGAGGGGGAGGGGAGAGAGGGGGAGGGGAAGGGAAAGCAAGGGTTATTTGAAGTCGATATTCATACCACTGGGGAGTAAGCTGCCCAAGCTAAATATGTGGTGCTGTTCCTCCAATTTGTGCTGGGCCTCAGTCTGACAGTGGAGGAGGTCCAGGACAGAAAGGTCAGTATGGGAGGGGGAATTAAAGTGTTTATCAATTGGGAGATCAGGTAAGTTTCGGTAGACTGAGCCGAGTCAAGGATGGGACCTGGGTCCCTGGCGTTGTGGGGCAGCAACTCTACTATCTTTGCCACTGTGCCTCCCTTCTCTGCATGGAAACCCAATCACATATTAGGCAACCAGTTTGCAGAGTCGTTACATTTAGTATCCCAAGGGTGAAGCAGTGTGACTGTTCTCATGGGGTAGTTAGTTTTTTTTTTAAATGGAAAGTCATTCATTGTCTGAACTGTCAAAAAATGTATATTATTATCTAATGTTAATTAAATTAATATCATATTAAGAAATGGAATTGGAGTCCAAATAATGCCTAGAATAATACAATATGGTAAATGCCATTGGAGCTAAATGTACAAAAGATATTTTGCAAACTATAACTTAGATGTAAGTTGATTGGAAAAACTCAATGGCTTGTTTCTCAGAAGAATTTAGATTTGTACAATTAGTTTGTACTTTTGGTGCTGATCAGAAAATGTTATGCTACTTTTAACTTGGTATATTTCTCATTTATCCTATTTTGCAGAATATTGCAATCAGCCATTACCACCGTTGCAATGAAGCTCAAAATTAACCCCTGATACCTGGGTTACCATCTAACTGTATGAATGTGATAAGAATAATTTTAGATAAATGCACATAGAATTTATAAGAAAAAATCAAATTAGATAAGACTTTTTAGATCTACCATCAATTTGGACAAGAATTGACTAGTGCCCCAAAATACAAACTTCTGTATTCTGCATTGGAGGTCATTGTATTGAAACAGCATATTTTACAATCTTGGTGAATGGAACAGATGTGATGATGCACTATGGATACACAGATGTGATGATACCTTCTACATAGGCCTAGAACATTTTTATATCATTTGAGTTTAAGGAACACCCACTGAAACATTAGTAACATTTTTTTTATATATAGAACAAAGCGTTTTGAAGTCATTTGAACAGAATGCCTTTTGACAAATCATTACAGAAAATGCAATGTAGTCCTTAGATTAATTTTGTTTGGAACTATAACTGTTCAATTTGGTTAGGCAAGAAGCCCAAGTATTCTTAAATTTATCTCTACTGGCTACTTTAAAATTTAAAAAAAAGCAATAATTATTTACTCACTAAAGCACAAAGTTTAAAAATAAAATAACATTACAATAAATAATTTGCATAATTCCCTTAAACTGTTGAACTGCCCCTATATCTCGCAACTTATCTCAGTTGTTGATTGCTGTAACGCTTGCTTTCAAATTCTATCTTCCCCGTCAATTTGAAAATGAATCACAGTAATGTTGATTAAGGTTAAAATAATTAATAAGGATGCAGCATCGACTTTCTGAGATGATAAACCTATTTTTCAGGCGGACTCCTAAAGTATTGTTTTAAACAACATTTGGTTAAATTATTTGTATAATCTATTCAGTCCCTTAAACTTGAACTGCCTCCAAAAAACCTCAACTTCTGCAAAGGTTTATGACCACGGTAACGCTGCAGCATTTACCCCAGTTTTTGATTTTTGGTAACACTGCCACAGTTATCCCAGTTTTTGATTAGGCTAACACTGCCAAAATTGTCTCATTTTTGTTGATTGTGGTAACACTTGTCTTTAAAGATTATCAACCCCTTCAATTAGAAAATTAACCACAGCTATATTGATTAAGTTAAAGTAAGTATTAATATGGATGTAACACCGACTTTCAGATATGATTAATCTGTTTTTGCAGTGGACACCTTTATAATTTGGGTATGTCAGTAGTCATTAAAGGTATGTGTCATATTTAGGGTTTATTTTCATAATTAAACTGTCCATAATGTTCTATTATTTTATTTTCTTGAAAAAATCATTACACATTTGTCAAAATGAAGTGCTGGAGGAACAGTCTCTGTCCCAAACAACATTTGTAAAAAAAAAAAAAAAAAATATGGCCCACTCATCTTAAACTTTGTCCTTTTCATTTGGAAATGTGTGCATCCATATTTAGCGAAATGGAAGGATTCAATGTTCATGCTGTTGGATTGTAAAATACCCAAGTCAAATATAAGGTGTTCTTCCAGTTTTGAGTGTGACCTCACTATGGTTGATGAAGGTGACCTCGCTCGCTATGGTTGATGAAGTTGGCCTAGGATTGGAGGGTCAATAAAGGAAGAGGGGGTTCAAAGAGTTTAGCAGCCAGGACATCTGATGGGACGATTGACTGAGTGCAAGTGTTTGGTGGATCAATAAACAATAGGTGCAGAAGTAGGCCTTTAGGCCCTTTGAGCCAGCACCGCCATTCTATGTGCTCATGGCAGTTCATCCACAATCAGTACCTTTGAGCCTTCGGCCCATATCCCCTGACTCCGCTATCTTTAAGAGTCCTATCTTGCCTTTTCTTGAGGGTGTCCAGAGAACCGGCCTCTACCGCCTGATCAGTCGCCTGATCTGCTTAGCCTTATTGCCGATGGTAGGCTGGCTGTGGTTGGAGGATGTGCGCGTGAGCCCCTTCCTCAACTGGACGGGCATCCTGGGGTCCCTGGATGGATGTGAGTGAGGGGTATAGGGAGGGGTGTTGCACCAGGTGATTTGATTGTCATCGCCTCTGACAATATCCCCTGCACAGATTCCAACCTTGTAGTTCCTCAGCCCTATACTGCTCCTTTCTATCTCCTTCCCAAAATCCCCCCTGTCCCCTGCCCCCTCCCTTCTGGCCTACATTTGAGATACCTCTTGCACTCTTCAACAGATCAATAACTTTCAATTCCTAGGCCCCCCATTCCCGCATCTCTACCATGGACCTTCAGTCCCTTTACAATTCTATTCCCCACCAGAAAGGTCTTGGAGCACTCGGCTGGTAGCGGTGTCCCAATAATCTTTTGCGCTCTGTGGACGACGCGCTGAAGAGCTCTCCTCTCCACCTCCGTGCAGCTGAGATACCACACAGAGATGCCATATGGTAGTATGCTCTGTCGTGCAGCGGTAGAAGGATGTCAGCAGCTGTTAGGGCAGACCAGTCCGTTTCAATGTTCTTAGGAAGAACATTCGTTGCTGTACCTTTTTGACCAGCGCAGTGGTGTTGGTGGACCATGTGAGGTCCTCTGAGATGTGAGTGCCCAGAAACCTAAAGCTGGACACTCTCTCCACACTTTCCCCGTAGATGGAGATTGGGGCGTATTCTTCATTCTGTGACCTCCTGAAGTCGATAATCAGCTCCTTGGTCTTAGAGGTGCTTAGTGACAAGTTGTTACGTGAGCACCAGTCCGCCAGGTTCTGCACCTCCGCTCTGTATTTTGTTTCATCACCACTTATGATTTCATCACATATGCTTATTCTGGTAATAGAATAAAAAGAATTCCAAGATAATTCTTGCCCCATACATTCCCAGCCCCTAATTGTTCTCTAAACTTAGAAACAATTACCAATTAACATAAAGAGTCATGAGTACTCAAAGTCTTTAGAACAAATAACATCTTTCTTCTGATGTCAGAGGTTGCTAGCACTTGACATGTCGTAGGAGAGCAATCTTTACCACTGCCTCATCTCAAACTGCTTCTACAAGAAGACAAACCTTGGTGATGGGTCTATCTAGTTCACTGGTCTTGGTCTTCACATGAACACGACGAACAAGTCCATGTTCATCTGGCACTATCTGGATGACCTTGCCAATGACCCATGAGTTCCTTGGTGCAGTCTCATCCACAAGCAAAACAATGTCCCCAGGTTTCGTGACACACGTGACCACTTCTGCCATGTTTGGAGCTCAGGCAGCTACTCTCTCACCCAGCGCGTCCAAAATAAGTCTGCCCTGTACTGGACTTGCCGCCACCTTCGGCTTGCATAGAGGTCTTCTTTCTGAAAGACTCCCGGAGGTATGATAGCTTAGTGCTCAATAGTAGGAGGTGGTTTGGGGTGATCGCCTCAAGATCGTTTGGATTGCTGGAAGGTGTAATAATGGGATGACTATTTATGATGGCCTCAGCCTCACCAAGAAACGTTTGAAGGCTCTCATCATCCAGACTCTGTGTCTTTAAGGTGGCATTGAGGATTTTTCTGAAGGACCTGATTAAACGCTCCCATACTCCTCCTTGGTGAGAGGCAGTAGGGGAGTTGAACATCCATTTAATGCCTCGCTGAAGCAAGATGTCCTCTATTTTTGAAGTGTTCCACTCGTGGATAGCCTTTTTGAGCTCTCGCTCAGCCGCAAAGAAATTGGTCCCATTGTTCGAACGCAGCTCTACAACTTGACTTCTTGCAATGAATTAACAAATGAGTCAGTGTCAAGGGAAGCTGCCACCTCCAGGTGAACAGCTCGAATTGCTAAGCAGGTGAAGACGGCGTATCTCTTTACAGTAGCTCTTCCACGCTTGACTTCAAAAGGACCAAAATAGTCCACTCCAGTTCCAGTAAAAGACAGTTCATCTGCTATCACTCTGTTTTGTGGCAGGTCTACCATCTTTTGTTGCCCAGAAGCACCATGTAGTCGCTGACACACGAGGCACTTGGACAGGACTCTTCTGATTGTTGCACTTGCACTGGGGATCCAGTATTTTAGACGCAACTTGGATAAAACATGGTTGCGTCCACTGTGACCTACGTCTTTGTGGATCTCCTGTAGGATGAGCTCTGACACCCGCTGGTCCTTACCCAGGATGGCAGGGTGTTTGGATTCTTCTGGCATAGCTGCTCGACTGAGCCTACCGCCAAATCTAAGAACTCTGTCTTGAAGAATTGGGTCGAGCTTGTTATGTAGCTTCTTCTTTTGACAGGCTCACCTTTTTGCAGAGTGTTGATTTCCTCTAGGAACAACTTTCTCTGACAGTGTCGTAAGATCTCTAATTCAGCTTCTCAAATCATCTACTGTGAGAGTTCTGTTGCTGAGACTTGCCTTGTAGCTTGTCATAATCTTGTGAAGCTGCCATTTTTGTTGGTCCTCATTGACGTCGGACACTGCAATGTCTGTACCCTGTTCTTTTCTTCTTTTAGCTAGGCACAGCAATGTGTCTTTTACCTTAATGATCCATGCCACAGCTTTCTTCAGGTTTGTCCACGATGAGTAGTGCTCTATCAGTTGCTCCACTACATCCTTTTTTTAATCTACTGCAACAGCATTGATTGTTGCATTTTTCTTGATCTCACGATCTGCTGCTGTGAGGTCTCTCATGTGATCAGGGTTCTCAGGCCAGCTGTCAGCTGACTATGTGCGGAAGTCTGGTCCGGAAATCCAGACTTGGTTTTGCACAAAGGAGTCTACCTTCTGTCCTCTTGATGCATAATCAGCAGGATTTAAGTGTGTACTGACATGCCTCCACTGTGATGCAGTAGACACTTTCAGTATTTCTGAAACTCTATGGGCCACAAATGCAGAACCTTGTCATCTTGTTGTTAACGTACTTTAGCACAGCCGTGCTATCTGTCCAGAACACTGAGTCCACAAGCTGCAGCTTTAGTTCTCTGGTTGCTGCTGTTAATTCCAAGCAAGAGATGGTGGTAGGTTTGATTGGGGAAACCCTTGCCTTACCCATCACAAATGCGCTATGGACCTGAATGCCGCTGTTCTGCTGGACTAAGTAGGTAACCGTGCCATAACCCTCTTCGCTAGCATCACAGAAATGATGTAGCTGAGCGAATGTAGGCTCTCCAAAATGTGCTGACTTGAAACACCTGTCAACTCCAAACTCACTGAGCAGCTGCAGTTGCTTTATCCAGTCCAACCACTGTTGGGCAAGATGAATTGGAATTATGTCATCCCAGCTGAGCTCTAATCTGCAGAGCTCTTGCAAGATCTTTTTTTGTTAGCAGAACCACCGGTGCCAAGATTCCCATGGGATCATAGATCGAACTAACCATGGAAATAATGTTTCTTCTGATGGGCGGTTTGTCTTGAATGACAATTCTGAACTTGAAACGGTCAGATTGGATGCACCATTGTACTCCCAGTGCTCTTTCTATGGGGAGTGAGTCTTGATCCAGGTCCAAATCTTTAACTTCTTTTGCCTTTTCCACCTGCGGTATGGCTGCAAGCACCATTCGACTATTGCTAATCCACTTCATTAAATTGAAGCCCCCCCGTTGGCATATTGCTTTCAGGTTGTGGCACAGCTGCACTGCCTCTTCCTCAGAGCTGACTGACTTGAGGCAGTCATCAACGTAAAAGTTGTGCAACACTGTGTCGGCCACTGCAGTGTCAAACAGGTCTCTGTTGTCTTCATCACATCGTCTTAGGGCGTAGCTAGCACAGCTCGGTGATGAAGTAGCACCAAATAGGTGCACAACCATCCTGTACTCCGCCAGATCTCTGTTGATGTCTCCCACTGACCACCATAGAAACCGCAACGGGTCAGCATCTTCTGGTGGGACTTTTACCTGGTGGAACATACGATACAATTTATTTGTTGTCATTTGAACCTCATTGAAGTTCAAACAAGATTTGGTTTCTGCAGTCATACAAACAATAAAAAGAACCAAGACACAACACAATTTACACAAACATCCATCACAGCGAATCTCCTCCTCACTGTGATGGAAGGCAAAGTCTTATCTCTCCCCTGCACTCCCCATTCTCCTCCCAATGTCAAAGTCAAAACCTCGGCTGGCGATAGTAAGTAAGTCCCGCGGCCATTAAGGCAGCGCCGGGCGATGCAAGGCCTCGCTCCGGGTCTTGATGTTCGAGTCCCCGGCTAGCAAGTCCCGCGGCCATTAAAGCCGCGCCGGGCGATGTAAGGCCCCGCTCCAGGTCATTTTCAACCCCGCAACCTGGGCGGGAGAAGTTGCCATTGCGGAAACTCCGAAAAGCAGTCTCCCATCAGGGACCCGCGAGCTCCCAATGTCACTGGCCACTGGGCCGGCGGCTGGAGCCTCCGTATCTCCGGGGTCGGGCTGCAGCAGCGTGCCACCACAGCTCCTCCCGTTCCGAACTCGGCCAGCTCCACGATGGTAAGTAGTCCGCACTATAACTACACTCAAACGAGACAAGAAAATAAAAAAAGACAGACTGCAGAGGACGCTGTGACGTGGGTCGTGCCGCCCACCAACATAGATTCCACATCAGCCATAACAGCCACAAGTTCTTGGCGAAATCTTGTGATGACTCCAATCAGAGTGCTGGTGAGGTACGGCCCTTGAAGTTCCCCATTCAGCGTGGCTCCCTGATAAGAAGCACCGTAATCAAATACGGATCTTGTGTTTTTTAGGATGGTACACTCCGTGATGGGGAATGTACTAAACCTTACCATCATTGCGGCTGACGTCTGCATCAGGAACCCTCATTGCATAGCCCTTGTCAATCATGTCAGTCATGAAGGTGATGTAATCTTCACGGAATGAATGATTCTTGAGAAGCTTCCTTTTCAGGTTCACGGCACGCTGCTCTGCTATAACCCAGTTGTTGGGCATTCGATGTTCTTTGTTCTTCAGTGGTAAACCAATACTGAAATGTCCCTCTACCAGCCTGGTGGACTGAAGGTCTTCTCTTGACATCTCCAGCTCTTCTTCTTGGCCACCTTCAGGAAAGTCATATTTAAACTGTTGATTCCATAGTTCGTCCAGTTTGGCCACAGATATTCTATTTGATATGGCATTTGCCACACCACCTCTTGTAGCTTCGCAGTTACCCTCCCTTAGGGGTCCGTTCACTGTCCATCCAAGAATTGTCCTTACAGCGCAAGGCCCATCATTTACACTCCTGATGATCTCTTCTGGTTCCATTGCTTTAGGCACATTTGTCCCAATCAGCAGACCTATTTCCGCATTGATGTGAGGGATTTGCACTCGCTCCAGATGAGGCCACTTGTCCACGTCCTCCTGTAGTGGGATGTTACTTTTATTAGCTGGAATAGTCTTTTGCGAAAACACTTCTTGCAGCTCTATAAAGTTGCAGCCCTCTAGGCAGCTCACTTCTAGCCTGTTACAACATGGTTGCAAATAGTCTTTTGTTCTCCCATGGTTGTGAGAAGAATTTTCCTTCCTCGCAGATTGAGCTCATCCATAAGCTCATCAGTGCAAAAAGTGGTGGTGCTGCCTGGATCCAAGAAGGCATATGATGTAACTACTTTGTTGCCCTTTTTGGCCTTCACTTGGACTGAAACGATGGCTGTCTGGGTCACCGGCCCCAGTACCGGAGCAGATTTTGTTAGCCTTGTTCACAAAACCACTGATAATAGATTGCTTCTCACCATCCTCTAATGATTCTTCCTTATGTGTAGCCTTACCCTTGCTCTTCATGTGCAACACAGCGGGATGTGTAAATGAACACACTTCACAGTTTAGTTTCTCTTGACAACTTCTCATATGCTCCTCTTTCAAGCAACTGAAGCAGAGTCCTTTTCCACGGAGAAAGTCCAATTTCTCTTTGTGAAGAGATTTTCTAATTTTCTTACATTGTTCCATGCTATGTTCACCCTGACAGAAGAGACAGGGCTTGGTGAAAGCACTACCTGAGCCGGTAGCAGCCTTGTTTGGCCTAATCTCTGTGCTTACACCAGTTTGGTTGTTCACTGGTGTAATATTGGTGGTGAAAATTGTCTTAACACTCTTCCTTTCTGACACAAGGTTTACTGGATACTTGGCTTGACCCTTGCTGTTGTCCTTTATATCTCCAAAGGATGTAGTGCCACCTTAGCCTGAGTGTTAATAAACTTTAGGTCTTTGAACTTTGGTCTTCGTGCCTTGTTCTCCTGAATATCAAAGGCTATGCTTCTCCATCTCTCCTTCAAATTATATGGAAGCTTGTTGACGATAGCTCGCATGTTGGCAACATTATCTAACTCCTCCATATACTCCATATCTGTCATTGCATTTGCAGCGGCTGGTGAGGAAGAGGTCGAGTGCATTGAGAGCTTCACCATCTTCTGTCTTGATTGTAGACCAGTTTAAAGCCTTATATATGTAGGTCACAGAAATCTTATATTAATTTCCAAAATGTTCCTTTAAGAGTTTCTTTGCCTCCTTGTAACCCTGATCTGGATCCATATGTAGACAACTCCATATTAAGTCCCTTGGCTGGCCACTGGTATATTGTTCCATGAAGTAGAGTCGATCTTTGCTGCTCTCTGTCTTACTCTCCACACCATGTTCGAATGCCCTGATAAAGAGTCTGTATTCCAATGGATCCCCTTTGAAGATGGGAATGTTTTGTGGTGGTAGAGATGAAAGACTTTGTTGCCTTACCAGGAACTCTGTAATATCAATTTGACGTTGCATCACAGTGAACAAAGTCTCTGGGGAACCAAGATTTCCTACATCAGGTGTAGCTGAGTGATTTGGCTGAGCAGTGTTATTGGAGAGTGTCAAAGGATTATGTTCAGTACTTGTGTTGTCCTGAATCTCAGTATTCACGTTTTGGATTGCCACAAATGAGATGGCCCCACCAGGATTGTTCGTTTCATTTCTCACAGCTGGCTGAATCTCATGTGACTCGTGTGTTTATCATCATTTTGTGAAGCATTTGATCCTTAAAACATCTGTAAAACCTTGAGCTTAGCGTCTCCTGCAGCTAAAGCAGTCCGAATATCAAGCTCTTCCTTTTCCGCTTTAAGCTTAGCTTCTTGTTCCTCCAAAGCCTGTCGTTGTTTCAATGCTGCTGCCCGTGCCAACAGAGCAGCCTTTTCCAACTCCGCTTTCAAATGTGCACTGGAAGCAGAGGATGCTGAAGAGGTTGAAGAAAAATTTGGCATAGACCTTTTAGACTTCCTAGATGCTGCTCGAAGGAGAGACATTCTCGTTGACTTTCTTTGCTTCCTCCATACGGCTATGGACATCTATAATCCAAGTGTTAACTTGTTCGATGAAATCTTTAAATGATTTCGCTGATCAACAATCCTGCTGACCATTGTTCATGTCTTCTGACACAATCTGCTGAAATGGCCTTTTAACAGAGAGATTTAGCTCACTAAACTCTCCAAAGAGGTGATTAAACTCCACAGTCAACTTGGTCTTAACCATCTCCAAATTGGCATCATCATCCATCAAATGCAGTATCTCATTCTTTTTCATAGTAATTTGGTCCAACAGCTTTCCTTGAACCGATTTTCCTTTGTAGTGTTTCTTCCACAACTGCAGCTGTAGGTTTCACTTGCAGTTTTTCCGATGTAGCAGAATCTTCATCAACCTCCATGATTAAAGATTAGCCTTTTCCATTTGTTCGCCAATGTTAGCTACACAGCAAAATACCACAGTGTCTCTTAAAGTAGTCACAGAAAGGAAAGTTGTTCACGTGTCGTTAGCGGGTCTTCCATCGCTAATTAGCATAACAATGTGCCGATAATAGTCCCGTTTTCAGTCCAAACATTCCTCTTATCCGCCAGAAAAGCAGACAGCTGTTAGTGCACTCACTTTTCTCCAAATTCTTTCCTTGTGTTCCAAATCCAGGGGCTCCGAAGTACATTTCCAATCCAAAGGAGTAGACCACGAGGAGCAGGTTTTCCTACTAATGTTACTGCAGAATGAACTAGCTGCTAATCACGGCCTACGCGAGTCGTACCGATGTACCGTAATTCCAGTGATCCACTTGACTGTGGTTAAGTTGAACAAACACTGATTTATTTCCAAACATGTCCAAAACTTACATGCACGGTCAGAAATGTTAAAACACGGTCCAACACGGTAAGGAAACCGTGTGACCACAGCTAGCTCTATGATTCTCACTCTGACGCTGTGTTTTTACAGCCCTACAGACAGAAATATAAACAAGGAACGCCCTCTACAGGACATACTATACATTTATCAAACATGATAAACCAGTCTGTTCTAGGCACAACAATACAACAAAAAACAGTAATTATACATTGTTAAACTCACTACATGTGCTTATTCTGGTAATAGAATAAAAAGAAATACAAGATAATTCTTGCCTCATACAATGGTCCTTGCGTATTACCCCTCCACATCCAGCACATCATTTTCCGAAACTTCCGCCATGCCTCTACCAGTCACATCTTCTCATCCCACCCTTTTCCTCTTCCCGCAGAGACCACTCCCTCTGCAACTCCTTGGTTCACCCTTTGCTTCCCACCCAAACTACCCCTGCACCCAGATACTTTCCTCTGTAACCACAGGAGATGTATCATGTGCAAACTTAGTAATCATGCTTTTGTACATAGTTGAGAATGTACGGCATGATTAGTAAGCTTTCAGATGACACTAAAGTAGGTAGTATTGTAGGCAGTGAAACTGGTTATCAAAAATTACAGCAGGATCTTGCTCAGCTGGGAAAATGGGCTAAAGAATGGCTAATGGAGTTTAGTGCAGATAAGTGTGAGGTGTTGTATTTTTGAGAGGTCAACCAGGACATGACCTTCACAATGGTAGGGCTCTAGGAAGTGTGGTAGAGCAGAGCAATCTTGCAGTACGAGTACATAGTTCTCTGAAAGTGGTGTCAGATAGATAGTGGTAAATAATGTTTTTGATACATTGGCTTTCATCTGTCAGGGTACTGTATTTAAGTTGGGATGTTATATCAAAGTAGTATAAGACATTGGCGAGGCCACATTTGGAGTACAGAGTACTCATTTGGAAAGAGTGCAGAAGATTTATGAAGATGTTGCCAGGACTCGAGGGCTTGGTTTGCAGAAAGAGATGCAATTGAGGTATTTGGAGATGTGTTCTGTGAGGTGGGAACGGACAGAAGCAATTAGAACTGCCGGCACTCCAGTTGTGGATTTTGGAAAGGAAATAGAAATGGGCAGTACAGGACTGGGGAACTATAAGATTGGAAAGATAGAGGTAAGATTTCAAGAGGTGATAACTCCACTTGAACAATCTCCTCCCAGGTACTTTTCCCCTGCAAATGCAGGAGCTGTGACACCCATCTCCCTACCTGCTCCCGTGCCTTCCATCTAGCGAAGCCAGCAGTCTTTCTAAGTGAGACAGGTTTGCATTATCTTCCTCCTTCCTAGTCTGCTACATGCAGTTTTCCAATGTAGCCTCCTGCATCAGTGAGAGCCAGCGTGGATTTGGGTGGCTGTTTCGCTGAACACCTGTGCTCGATGTCTGTTGGGTCTTCCGGTTGCTGGTCTTTTTAGCCCCCCTCCTTCCCACATTTGCCCTCCTATCCAAAGCTGACTTCTAATACTGGAGTGGGGCCACATGCAATAAGGTGAGACAGCACCTTGTATTTCGCTTAGGTATATGAACATTTCAGGTAACACTTGGATGTGCACACATTTCTCCCTTTCCCTTTGTTTCCATTTACGTAGCTCTACCTATAGATCCTACCTTCTTTGCTGTGGTATAAGGCAGAACATCCACATGTCCCATCTCCAATGCACTCTGCCTTGGTTTAGTTATGCCATTTACCTTCTCCAGATTAGTGTCGACTCGAAATGCGACTAGTTCCTCCAGCTCAAAATTCCGCCATCTGCAGTCTTGCATCTCCAGACCAAAACATCTTAATAAATAGTAGGTAAAATCTTTAATTAAATGCAGTAAGTGTGTTTCTACCTCTCGTGAATGGAAAGGCATTTTTTAGATTTTGTTGTTTCCCTAAAACTATAAAGTAAATGTATCCAAATCATTAAGAATTTTCCTCCACCAATAATCCATCTTGGTTCACCTGAAGATTTGTTTTTGAATTTAGAGTATGAATGCCAGCCACTATTCAGTGTTGTGCTAATTAGGAACTTTCTATAAACCTCAATTGATATTTGCAATTTTTAAAACTAAATCGGCAAGAATGAACAATTGCAGTTTAAACCAAATTTATTTTCCAATATTTGCACATGCATGTATCATGAATCGTTTTCAAATGATAACTTTTGAATGTTGCATCTTGTGCTTTTACCACCTGCTAAACCCAAATATTTGTCACAGCCCAGAACTAGCCAAATCTCTTGGTCAGGCAAAATCTATGACTTCCTGATGCAGAATGCAATTAATTTATTCATTTTTGATAATTGTCAGATTTATAACACTAGATATTTATATTGTAGCATTGATATGAATACAGATTTTTGACTGAATTTGTCTTATCTCAAACAATGAGAATATAATCTTTGTCATTTATTTTGATATGGGATTGCCAAATTATTTATAATGTACTTAAAGAATATACTTTAAAGAAAAGTGCACTCATTGGTTTCCATCAGTTCTTGTAAAATGAAATCTTTATAGTCCAATCTTTCAAAAAAATTATAAATTAAATATAATTTATTATGTACTGTACTTTAATTACAAACTTTATTAAAAATAATTGTTTCAAATATTTTGAATACTTTTTTATAGCAATATATTTATCTAATTATTTAATCAGTATCCAATTCAGTGAGCAACTGAAAAAGGGGATAGAATAACAGGACTGTCAGCATCTACATAAGCGCAGATTCAGCTCTGCAGCTGAAAGTGGCTAGCATTCTGGGGTGATGGGTGTATAAAAAGGAAGGCAGATACTAGTGGAGCGACCGTGGGGTGAAGCTATGTGGAGGGTAAGTGATAGGCTTTGCCTCAACAGGCTTTGACATAAATGGGAACTTCAGGATAAGCTACTGTCTTTTTTTCTTTCATAAATCTTCCCTGGTCTGATGCAGTGAAGATGGCAGTTAGGGCAGCAGTATGTTTCTCCTGCAGGATGTGGAAAGACTTCCGGTGTCCTTGAGGACTACACCCGTAAGAAGTGCTTCCATCTTCAGACACTTCCAGGTTGTTTTATGGAACTGCAGCAGCACCCGGGCAACCTCTGGATCATCCAGGAGACTGAATTGGTCATAGATGGGAGTTACAATGAGGTGGTCAATCTTGGGATAGGTGCAGAATGTTGATGGGTTACAACCAGGAATGGGAGTACAGGAATCCCTGGGGCCATTTCCCTCGGACGGGTATTCCCCTTTAGAATAAATATGCTGGGAGGGGTTGTTAATTTTTCCAATATTGACTGGGACTGACAAAGCCATCTCACTTTCTGGACAATGCTGAATGAACTGGAATTTAACAAATGTCTTTCAGGAAAGTTTCCTTAGGCAATATGTAAAGGGCCACGTAAGGGAGAGGGCAAAGCTTGACCTACTCTTAGGAAATTGGTGGGCGAGCCTTTTGGGAACAGCAACCACAATAAAACTATTAGCTTTGAAATAGTTATGGATGCGGACGGGGAGGGGTGGCACCAGATAAAATTCTGAATTTGGGGCAAGGCAGGGCCGGATTTAGATGAAGAGAGGTCCTAAGCTGTTCCACTTGTGAGGCCCCTCCCAATCCCCCACCCCTACGACTAGAGGAAGATGGTCAACCAGATTGACAGGGGGAAGATTGCAACCTTCACGTGGTTTTCCCTGTTTCGACTAATGCAATCAACTCGATGTGCACAAACGGAAGATCGAACAGAACAAGTTGTCCAACAACTTTAGGCTGTGCACGCCACACGAAAGAAGAAGAAGAACCAGATTGACACAGATTTGCAGCCGAGTGTGGCCAATGAGATAAGGGGCTGGAAAGCTGTGCTTTTATTTATTTATTTATTTATTGCCAGTGCTAGTGTCGAGTTATTGGTTGAAAACATTTATTCTGAAACGGAGGCAAGGAAAATTGCTGAATGGTTGTTTAGAGACAACAGTGAGTTGTGACAGCATATGTAAGAAAGGCCTATGACTGTCAAAAATGGTATACACCTTGCAGAGCTCTCACTTAACCCTTTTTCACTGTTGCCAGCCGGGCAACCTTGGCAGCTTTTTAGGTTGCCAAATGACAGTTTAGGTGGTCATTTAAGATGGCTTGCATGACGCGTGCGATAATGTGCTCGGATGAAGTGCGTAGTTACCAGTCAGAATTATGCTCAATGAAGCATTCACATATTATTTCTGCTTCAAATAAAGTCACAAACTAAACATATTCACCAATCGAGACATGATATATACCACAATGACATGCAGCAAAATTTTAATACAGTATCTCAACTCTTTTTACACATTGCAATGAATGCAATTTCTATTATTTCCACTTCCAAATAAAATGTGGTTGGATTATTCAGCGTATGACAAACCTCGGTGAGACCAAGCGCAGGCTTGGCGATCGCTTCTCACAACACCTCCACTCAGTTCACAATAACCAACCTAATCTCCCGGTGACTCAACACTTCAACTCCCCTTCCCATTCAGAATTTGACATTTCTGTCCTAGGCCTCCTCCATGGCCAGAGTGGGCCCCATCGCATATTGGAGGAGCAGCACCTCATATTTGCTTGGGTAGTTTACACCCCAGCGGTATGAACATTGGCTTCTCTAATTTCAGGTAGTCCTTGCTTTCTCCCTCCTTCCCCTCCCATTCCCAGCTCTCCCACAGCCTACTGTCTCCGCCTCTTCCTTTCTTTTTCGTGTGCCCCCCCGACATCAATCTGATGAAGGGACCCGAAACGCCGTCTATTCCTTCACTCCATAGATGCTGCCTTACCTGCTGATTTTCTCCAGTTTTTTTGTCTATCAATGGGATCCCACCACTGGCCACATCTTCCCATCTCCTCCCCTGTTGGCTTTCCGCAGAGACCGCTCCCTCCGTAGCTCCCTGGTCAATTCATCCCATCCCACCCAAACCACCCCCTCTCCTGGCACTTTTCCCTTGCAACCGCAGGAAATGCTACACTTGTCGCTTTACCTCCCCTCTTGACTCCGTTCAAGGACCAAAGCAGTCTTTCCAGATGCAGCAGAGGTTCACCTGCACCTCCTCCAACCTCATCTATTGCATCCACTGATCCAGGTGTCAGCTGCTCCACATCGGTGAGACCAAGCATAGGCTTGGCGATCGCTTCGCCCAACACCTCCGCTCATTCCGCAACAACCAACCTGATGGCTCAGCACTTCAACTCCCCCTCCCATTCTGAATCCAACCTTTCTGTCCTGGGCCTCCTCCATGGCCAGAGTGAGGCCCACCGCAAATTGGAGAAACAGCACCTCATAGTTCGCTTGGGTAGTTTACACCCCAGCAGTATGAACATTGTCTTCTCCAATTTCAGGTAGACCTTGCTTTCTCCCTCCTTCCCCTCCTATTCACAACTCTCCCACAGCCTACTGTCTCCGCCTCTTCATTTTTTTTTCCCACTCTCCCCCGACATGTCTGAAGAAGGCTCGACCCGAAACGTCGCCTATTCCTACTACAAACTCTTTAAAAAGGCGAGGCAAACATTTGGGCTGCAGCCACCTGACAACCAAAATTCATTTTGTGAACACAAACTCTTTAAAAAGGCAAGGCAAACAATCGGGCTGCAGCCACCTGACATCCAAAATTCATTTTGTGAACACAAGCTCTTTAAAAAGGCGAGGCAAACAACTGGGCTGCAGCCACCTGACAACTAAAAATTCATTTTGTGAACACACACTTAAAAAAAAAAAGGCGAGGCAAACAATTTGGCAGGAGCCACATCGAGGGGACTCACCGTGGAGTAGCCGTGCGTTCTGTGTTATTCGCAGCTCAGAGCTTTGACCCTCTTGCTTCCTGGGCCAGGCAGAGACTGAGTGAGGCACGACATTTCCGGGTTTTATAGTCAGCGGAGAGAACAGAGAGAATGGGGAATTAAAAAAAAAACAATATCTCTGTCATTTTTCATCAATGGGAAAAATCCAACGGTCCAGGAAGGCGGAGGGGGGCTCTGAGCGAGGTGGCCAACAATGACGGCCGTAGGTGGTGGCGTTCTCTCGGAAATCACAGCACAGCGAGCCAAAAGCGGTCAAGATCAGACTTTTAGTAATATAGATACACCGTTTGGCTTTCTCGTTTATAACATTGTTTACAGAGTACTATGTTTACATATTCTGTTGTGCTGCTGCAAGTAAGGATTTCATTGTTCCAACTAGGACGTGAGAGACTAAAACACTTGACTTACTCCGCTAATATGTGGGGTAGAACTAGTGGGCCAAAGGGCCTGTTTCTACACTGTATCTTTAAATTAAACTAAAAACACTAAAACCAGAGGGAGTGTAAAGAAGGGTCTCTACCCGAAACGTCACCCAATTTCATCTATCCAGAGTTGCTGGCTGTTCCATGGAGTTCCCCCGCACAATTAAAGCATGGAATAGTCTTCACCCTACCTTAGTTACCCAACCAGATGCAACTAAATTTAAGGTACCTCTTTTTTCCCCAATAACCCTTTTTTGCTTAAGTCCAAGTCAAGAGTCAAGAGTTTTATTGTCTTGTGTCCCAGACAGGACAATGAAATTCTTGCTTGCCGCAGCACAACAGAATATGTAAACATAATACAGAACAGGAGATAAAAGTTCAGTGTGTTTATATACCATAGACTATATATATATATATATATATATATATATATATATATATATATATATATATATATATATATATATACACACACACACACAATAAATAAACAGATAAAATGCAATAGGCTGTTATTGTTCAGCCTCCAGTTTAAATTCCATTTAGAATGTGGAGGACCAGGAAACCAGAAGCAAGAGTTACTCCAGGGAGTTACTCCAGATCCAGGGTCAGGGAGTGATTCTGCGTGGTTTTCAGCAGTCGCGGCAAGGCGGCGACCGGACAGCAATGACGGCCGGATCTCCCACAATTCAAAGCGAGGAAGAAAGCGCCCAGCGCCAACCAGTTGCCGTGGCAGTGCGCATGAGCAGGGCGGTCGATGATATGCTGGCCGTGGTTATGCGCATGTGCAGGGGAAGGATGTGCTGGCCGTAGCAGTGCGCAAGTGCAAGGCGGCCTGCCGTGCCGGCAGATGAGGAGCGAGCGGAGACCCGGCGGCCCGGATACAGATGGCGGGTGGAGACGGAGAGTGACAGAGAGAGACAGAGAGAGGGGAGGGGTGGCGCCCTGAGTTGAATGGCAGGTGTCCTGCCTTGGCCGGAGGCCACCTAGATTTCGAGGCCCTAAAAGACATCCCCCTTATCCTTAAACTGTGACCCCTTGTTCTGGACTTCCCCAACATCGGGAACAATCTTCCTGCATCTAGTCTGTCCAACCCCTTAAGAATTTTGTACGTTTCTATAAGATCCCCCCTCAATCTTCTAAATTCTAGCGAGTACAAGCCGAGTCTATCCAGTCTTTCTTCATATGAAAGTCCTGGCATCCCAGGAATCAGTCTGGTGAACCTTCTCTGTACTCCCTCTATGGCAAGAATGTCTTTCCTCAGATTAGGAGACCAAAACTGTACGCAATACTCCAGGTGTGGTCTCATCAAGACTTAATGGCTTCACGGGCTTCAGCATGATACTCAGCTACATATTGATTCCAGCCAGGCCTGATGTTATGTGTCTTATTTTTATGCTTGCAGTAGGGCTTACTGCCTACAGATAGAGCGCTTACTATATCATTATACATGGAGCAGATATTTCTCCTATGCTTCATATCCTTACCATGAATATTACTATACATTATTGCATCTTTAGGTAGATGATATTGCTTAAGGATTTATCTGTATGGGCATAATAGGCTAGGATATCTTCCTTTGTGAGCGTTGACCAGTCCAGTCTTTCTGTGTTAAAGCTATTTCTGTCTATGGATACCACAGGTAGATGTTCAACATTTATTGTCATAGCAACAGGTATATGATCAGTCATTGCTGCCCCATACAAAATGCTCATACACCCCAATGAGGCATGTGCATACAGTGGTCCAGCCATGATGTAGTGTGCCAGGCCTCACTAATATAAGTATAGCTATCTGTAGGTAAAAGCACTTTGCTTGACAATATTAAATTATTATCTTGACAGAACTGAGCCATATGATTGGCAAATAATGAGTTCCTAACTGAGATATCTGCATTCACATCCCCAATGACATATACACTACAATAATTATTGTTTTGAATTAAAAAAATAGATGAAAGCAAGCCTATTTAAATATTCATCTTCATTCTGATGGCATTCATAAGGTGTATACACATTCAGGATAACAAATTCCTTGTCCTTGTGAGCAAAGTGTACTGCAATACACCAGTCAGCATCAAGCTGAACCACATTTATTGATGAGTGAAGCATGGAATAGCCACACTCCCTGGTATCCTACCCCTGACTATTCCCATGCCAAGGTCAGTTACAGACTCCCCAGCCCCATGAAAGTTGTCATTGAGAGAATTGAGTTTCTCCAAGTCTTGATTTGCTAAGAATGTCTCTTGCATACATTGTATGTCACAGTTCTCCAGAAAGTTGTCAACAACTGAGCGGCGAGCTTTATCCCCTGCGCTCTGGCCCAAACGCAGGCCACGACAGTTGTACGATAGAACCCGAATGTTCATTTAGCAAGACCTGTGAGTGCCCCTAGCACCAGCAGGCACACTCATTCCCCCGGCAGCAGGCGCAGTGCTTGATCCGATTAATCCAACCCTGCGCGGCTCGTAACAGCGCCGGACAAATGCCCCTTCTGGCCAGAGCTCCGGATTGTACATTTAGCCAACGTCATTACATTCCGCAGATACTTTAAATGAACAGTATCTACTGTGTACAGTGTCAATCTTTTGACAGGTAACCTCATGGTCAAGTTTTTATTTAAGATACACATATTTTAGCCATACGTTAAAATCTTTGTAGCTATCCTACATTCAAGAAGTTGAATGATGAAGGGTTCGGACCCTAAACATCACCTATCCTTGCTCTCCAGAGATGCTGCCTGACCTGCTGAATTACTCCAGCACTTTGTGTCTTTCATTATAAACCACATCTGCAGTTCGTAGAAGTAAAGAACCGCATATTCTGATTTATATCAAAGATAGACACAAAGTGCAGGGGGTAATTCAGCGGTTCTCCAGAGATTCTTCTCCAAAGATGCTGCCTGTCCCGCTGAATTACTCCAGTACTCTGCCTATCCTTAGCATCTGCAGTTCCTTGTGTCTTCAAGATTTGGTTATTGATGTTATATTCTCTGACTCTGCTGCTTTTACAAGAATCACACAGGACCATCAGCCTAAGGTTTTTTTTTAAAGAGAGTTGCGCTTTGGCTTGCACGTTGCTCGTCTCCCGGGTGGATTGCAACCAAAGAGCTATAGGATCTTTGATTGCAACCACCAGCAAGCATTTCAGGTGAAGCAGGATAGGTCGCGGGGACGTGCAGCGCACGGCCAGTACAGCCGGGGGAGCGCGCGTTGCAGGGCCCGGGGCGCGCGGCCGGTGCAGGGGGAGCGCGCGGCCGGTGCAGGGGGAGCGCGCGGCCGCTGCAGGGGGGGCGCGCGGCCGGTGCAGGGGGAGCGCGCGGCCGGTGCAGGGCCGGGAGCGCGCGGCCGGTGCAGGGCCCGGGAAAGCGCGCGGCCGCTGCAGGGCCGGTGGAGGCCGCAGGTCGCCGCCATCATGGTGCCTGGCGCCGGGCTCGCTTCACTCCTCAGGCGGCCGGGCGGCACCACGCGTGGCCTCGGCTCCGGGACACAGGCGCGGGTGAGAGTCGAGAGAGCGGCCGCTGGCCCGGGGAGGGGGAGGGCCTGGGATGATGGGGGTCTGATTGTGGTGTGAGGTCTATGAGGGGGTGCGGGGTATCAGCGGGGCAGTTTGCGGTGTGGGAGGAGGTGGTGTGGAAGGGGGTCTGTGACGGGGTGTGACTGAGCTCCATGAGGGGGTGTCTGAGGGGCTTGGGGGTCAGTGAGGCTGTCTGGGAGTCTCGGGCTGCGGGTGAGGGTGAACGGAGGGGGAGAGGGTAAAGTGGAGAAGGGGGTAAGTGGGGTGGGGTAGGGCTAGTATGGGGGAAGGGGCTGGAGGAGGCGGTGGGAGGATGGGGTTAAGTGAAGGGGCAGAAAGCAGAGCATTAGATCGGATGGAGGGCAGGGGCTTGGGAGATTTGGAGGTGGGGTGGTGGTTTGTGGAGGCAGAAGGGCTGCACAATTTGGGAGGGTAAAGAAATGCAGCAACTGAAAGATCCAGCAGGCCTCGGCACGGTCATTTGTCTGTAGCTGCTCGAAGCGGTGTAAAATACATGAGCACTGAATGCAGCAGATGAGGTTGGAAGGGGTGCACATGAACCTCTGTCTCACCTGGAAGGGCTTTCTGGTCTTTAGATGGATTATGAAGGAGGAGTTACAGGGAAAGTATCTAGGGAAGGGATGGATGAACTCACAAATTGCGGAGGGAGTGGTTTCTGTGGGGATGGGAAGAAGTGGTGGGGTGATCATTGTATCAAATGGCAGATACTAGCATGGATATCAGGTTGGCTGGATGGCAGAAGGCAAAGAGTGGCAATAAAAGGGCTTTTTCGGATTGTCTGCCAGTGACTAGCGGAGTTCCACAGGGCACGGTGCTGGGACTCACTGAGTCACAGAGCTACTCTTCCCACATCTGCTCACTCTCCCCACACAGCTAATTCTGTGATTCACTTCCACACACTTTTTTGGTTAATTTCCAACTCAATAAATATTTGGATTACAAGCAATTCTCAGGAATGGAACCCTTTTGCAACCTGGGGTGAGCGTGTGAATCAAAACAGATGATGACAAAGCCGAACAAGCCACCAAAATAAAAGAATCATTTGCTGCTATGAATTTTGTTTTCATTCTTTTAGATCGATAAAAATAAAAAACCTCATATCAGACGGAAGCCTCAGAAACAAATTTGCATACCAGTTTTGGAACATTTTGATAACAAATATAGACAAGAACATGGAGAGTTGTGGGACAAAGTAAGGTAATAATAGAGATTATTTCATTCTCAGTAAATAGTGAAAGAAGGTATATCTATCATAATGCCCATCAGTGTTCTGATTGTATACAAAATAATTGATCCTAGTCTCAATTTATCATATCACTATCGTATTTCTAAAATAGTATGTTTAATACTGCATTAAAATGTTGGCAAATGTTTTGCGCTGAAATTCATGCAACGAGTCTTGGGTTCATAATTATTTGACTGAAAGGATTGTGCTCTACAAATGAACTACCTTGATGTCGAAGGAAGATTACAAAAATTGTGGACAGATGATTAAAATCAGTGTTATGGCACTGCTCACATGCTAAAATCTAGACCACATGCTGGAGTTGTTTCCTTTAAATTCATGTTCTGTGTGGTTGGTAAAACCAGCAGTTATTGCTGTAAAGAAGGCTCACAGACACCTTAAAGTCTTCAGTACTTTTATTAAGCACACGTCATACATAGCCCTGGCTGTACGTGGTCTGTCACGAACACCACAGAGCGAGCTAGGGGCGTGTGGGTTTCAATTATACTAAATGGTGGGGGGAGTGGTTAGCATGGACATCGTTACTATCAATTAAAGGTGTACACACATATCATCTACATCCTTCCTCTACCAAAACAAACAGTGAGTGACAGGGCGACCACGTCTCATGTGCCAGGGTGCGTGCAAACAGTAAAGCACAGGGATACAGGATCACACGTAATCGCCGTAACGGACCGCCGGCCTGACCAGGCGACCAGACCGGGTCCGCACCTCGCCATCACCTCCTTCCCCGACGGGAACAAGCGGGGACGCCGGGTCATGGTGGGGGCTGCGGACAGGAGAACTCCTTGGCGACGAAGGCAGTGGGGAGGGAGGCGAAGAGAAGGGCGCGGAAGCCGGAGAAAGCGGGACCGCAGCCGGGAGGCGCTCCGGAGGAGGACGAGGGGAGGCCGGCCCCAGAGGAATGGGCAAAGCACAGGGCCGCGACAGGGGCAGCGGGGGGGCATACGGAGCCGCCGGGGGTGGGAGAGGCTCGTTCACGAGCCGGAGATGCTGGCGGGACCGGCGGTACACCCTTCCGTCGCGGTTGACAAGGTATGAACGAGGGGAACCGGCAGAGCCGACGACCACGGCCAGCCTGGAACGGCCAGAAGAGGACCACATACGGACGACCTGGCCGGGGAGAAGAGGGCAGAGGACACGGCTGGACCTGTCGTGGGAACGCTTCTGGATACTGTGTCTTTCGGTAATGCGTTCCCGGACCAAGGCAGGTTTAAAGACGGCAGGGGACAGGGACTGCTGAGACACCGGGACCGTGGGCCTCGTGACTCGGGACATGAATCGCTGAGCCGGGGAGCCCAGGGCATGGTCGCGGGAGATGTTGCGGAGGTTCAGCAGGGCCAGGTAGATGTCGGTGCGGGATGGGCGGCAACGTTCCAACAATCCTTTAGCACTGCGGACTGCGCGCTCGGCCAGTCCATTGCTCTGTGGGTATTCCGGGCTGCTGGTGTAATGACGAAAGTTCCAACGCTCAGCAAAATCGCGGAACTCGGCACTGGTGAACTGGCTGCCGTTGTCCGACTGCAGGCTGACGGGGGACCCGAAGGTGGCAAAGTGGCGGCGCAACTTGTCGATGACTGCGGAGGAAGAGAGGGAGTGGAGCTGGTCAACTTCAAACCAGCTGGAGTAAGAGTCGACAAGCACCAGGAAGTGCTTTCCGTGCCACTCGAAGATGTCGGTTGCTAGCGCAGACCATGGCAGGTCAGCAGCTGGCTGCTGCAGGAGCGGCTGCCGCTGTTGTTGTGGAGCGAGGCTGTTACAGGTAGGGCACGCGGAGACCCTATCCCGGAAGTAGCGAGGCATGTCGGGCCAGAAGAACTGGCTCTGAGCGACAGAGAGGGTCGCCTCGGCCCCGGGATGGCCACGATGAGCGGTCTCGAAGTATTGTTCCCGTAGTGCTTCGGGCACCACCACCTTGTGCCCCTTCACAATCACACCATCACGCAGCACCAACTCGTCACGAACCAAGAAGTAAGGCACCGCTGCGGCCGGCAGGGAAGAACGGCGGTCTGGCCAACCCTGCCTGATGATCGCGGCCAGCTGCTGTAGCGAAGCGTCTGCCGCCGTGTGCTCGGCTAGGGACTTCAACTGACCGGAGGGCACGAAGTTCACGCCCAGGACTATCAGATCGGACGTCTCGTACGGATGCTGGGTTGTGGATGAGAGAGGCGCCCGAGACAGCGTGTCCGCAACAACCATGTCCTTGCCCTTGCGATAAACCACTGTGAAAGTGAAGCGTTGTAGCTGGAGCATCATGCGCTGGAGCCGGGAGGAGGCCATGTGTATCGGCTTGTTGAGGATGGTTACCAGAGGCTGGTGGTCCGTCTCAACAGTGAAGCAGTTGCCCAGGATATAGTCTTTGAATTTGGAGCAGGCAAAGACAACTGCCAGCAGTTCTTTCTCAATCTGGGCATAGTGTTGTTCAGCGGACGTCATTGTGCGGGACGCGTAGGATACAGGCAGTTGCCCCGAGGCCAAACTTAGAGGCATCACACGTGAGAACGATGGGGCGCTGGAGGTCGAAGTACTTCAGCGTTGGCATGCTGACCAGCTTAGATTTGAGGGTGTCAAATGCACGCTGGTGTTGCGGGAACCAGGCCCAGGCAGTGTCCTTTTTCACCAGATCCCGCAGAGGGGCACTCAGTTCGCTCAGGTCGGGGATGAACTTTCCCAGGTAGTTGACCATGCCCAAGAAGCGCTGCAGGCCAGGCACGTCAGCAGGTGCAGGCATCTCGGATATTGCGGCCGTCTTTTGCGGGTCGGGCTTCAGCCCCGATGCTGTGAAAACATGCCCCACGTAGGTGACCTCAGGGACCCGGAATCGGCACTTTTTCGGGTTGAGTTTCAAGTTGACCTCCCGGGCCCGCTGCAGCACCTGGCGAAGGTGGTGGTCGTGCTCAGCGTCTGGAGAACAGTTTGAAACGCTCTAAGATGTGGTTAGTGGGAAGGTCACACATCGCCGTAAATTTAGCAATCAGGCAATCGGGGTCCTGGACACTCTCACCATGTCCATAGACGAACGACTCCGAACGCTCGAGCGCCTCCGGACCAGCCAGGTTGAGCAGCAGGGAAGCCTTGACAGCGGGGGCCACAGCAGGGTGGGCGATTGTAACATAGTGCTCAAAGTCCCGTCGGAACACACTCCAGCGATGAGTGATGTCTGCATCAAAGACTAGGATGTCAGGTTTACGACAGGCAGAAGGCATCACGGAACAGGGAGGGGGTACTGGGACTAAGAAAATAAAACGCGATAGATCAGAGACGCAGGAAGAAGCACTTCTGACACCATGTAAAGAAGGCTCACAGACACCTTAAAGTCTTCAGTACTTTTATTAAGCACACGTCATACATAGCCCTGGCTGTACGTGGTCTGTCACAAACACCAGAGAGCGAGCTAGGGGCGTGTGGGTTGCAATTATACTAAATGGTGGGGGGAGTGGTTAGCATGGACATCGTTACTATCAATTAAAGGTGTACACACATATCATCTACAATTGCCCATCCCTAATTGTCCTGGAGAAGGTGGTGGTGAGCAGTCATCTTGCAGTATTGTGAATGTCCTAACACTGCATTTGCATAGGGAACTCAAGGACTAAGACTGATAATGAAGGACTGGCAAAATATTTCTAAGTCAGCATGGTGTGTTACGTGATGGGGAACTGCAAGTGGTGGTGCTCCCATGATATAGGTCATGAGTTTAGTTTAAAGATACAGCGTGGAAACAGGCCCTTTGGCCCACCGAGTCCTCGCTGACCAGCGATCCCCGTACACTAGCACAATCCTACACACTGTACAATTTTTACCGAAGCCAATTAACCTACCAACCTGTACATCTTTGGAGTGTGGGAGGAAACAGGAGCACCTGGAGAAAACTCACACGGTCACAGGGAAAATGTACAAACTCACACAGACAGCACCCATAATCAGGATCAAACCAGGGTCTGTGGCGCTGTAAGGCAGCAACTCTAACGCTGCGCCAACATACCTCCATGAAGTGTTTTGAGAGTGTAATTGGTGAGTAACTGCGGTGCATTTTGTAGATGGGACACACTGCTGTTGCTGTGCTCCATATAGTGGAGGGAATGAATATTTATTGTGGTCCATGGGACACCATTTAAGTGTGTTGCTGTGTCCGGGAATGGCATAAAGCGAAGAGTTATTGGTGCTGCACTCAGCCAAATGAAGATTATTGAGTGACGCTCCAGACTTGTGCCCTGCAGACAGAGTGCTTTGGGAAATGAGACACTTGCTGCAACATGCCCAGCCTTCTGCGTGTACTTGCAAGTGTGGTATATATTTTGCTGATCTAGTTAAGTTTCTGGTCAGTGATGATTCCCAGGATATTGACGGTGCAGGGCTCTGAAAATATTGACAATGGTAGATAGACTCTTGTTGGAAATGGGTTTGACCGATTACATCTGCAGTTCCTTGTTTCTACCTCCTGGAGCAACAATTGATTTATATCCGGCTTCCTTATTCAATTAGGGAGAAGATATTTTTGCAAGGCAAGCCCCTAATAGTCAGGCTCTGACCCTGTAGCTATTTTCCTTGCATCATTTGCTTTTTTCAAACTTTATCGCACACAGTGGCACCATCGCAAAAAAAGCTCCACTTGGAAAAGATCTGTGCTGTACTTGAATGAACATAGAACAGCACAGGAACAGGCCTTTCACATTGACATGATGCCAAGTTAAACTAGTCTCTGCTTCAATATGATCCATGGCCTGCATATCGATGGGCCTATTCAAAAGCCTCTCAAATGCCACAATGAATGTGTGAAGTATTGGTAATGGAGCAGATAATTAAGCGTGCAATTCAATGTAAATGCCCACAATGTAATGGCCAATTCCCTTTCCCCGCGCGGAGGATCTGAAGGATCGTCGGACCAGGAGGGTCGCTGGAGACGTCGGACGCGAGGAGCAAGGGCCGGTAGGCGGGAGATCCGGAGTAATGCCTCCAACGCCTTCAAGATTGGCTGCAGGAAGCGCCCTGGGACTCAAAAGATGAGGGCAAGGAGAGGGATGTCAGTTCATGGGCCAATCCAGTTGAAGGTGACAGAGGAAGGCACTACAGGAGCCTGGGATTTACCTGGATCGGGAACTGCTCCAGTAGACAGAGCGTGCAGGCGGACCAGACTTTGGAAATGGTGCTAAAACATGGCGGCGGCAGCATGTGTAAATATGCAAACATAATTTCACTGTGCAGTTGCACATGTGACATATAAAGCACCATTCAACCATTCACCATTCTAAATATTAATTATTTTATTCACTGCCGCACAGGCTGCAATATGTACCACCTACAAAATACTCTTCAGTTACTTACTCAGTTTATTCAAACAGCCCCTTGCAATCACAAACACCAAGAATGACAAGTGCAGCAGACATGGGGTCGCCACCATCAGCATGCTGCCCTGCAAGTTGCCGACCTTCCTGATGAAATATATTGCCGTTCCTTCATCGTTGGAGATTTGTGAATCTGTGGAATTCTCTGCCTCCAAAGGCAGTGGAGGCCGATTCTCTGGATGCTTTCAAGAGAGAGTTAGATAGAGCTCTTAAAGATAGCGGAGTCAAGGGATATGGGGAGAAGGCATGAGCAGCCATGATCATCCAGTGAATGGAAGGGCCGAATGGCCTACTCCTGCACCTATTGTCTAATGTCTATTGTTTATTAATGCAGGATCTGCAGATCCTGGAACTCGCTCTCCTGTAGCTTCATCAGAGTGACTGCTGCAGTTCAAGCAGGTGTCTAGCTATCATCTTCCTGAGGGCATTTAGGGATGTGTAGCAAATATATACCAGCTTAATCCAAGAAATTACAAATAAGAAAGCCGTAGCAAATTATACGGTGCATTTTGTAAATGGTGCACACTTGAGCCATGATGCAAAAGAGGCAGAGAGAATGACAATTTAGTGTGGTGGAGAGGGTGGCAGGCAAGTAGGTTGTTTTATCCTGGATGACGTCCAGTTGTTTGAGTGTTGAAGCTACTCTTTGAGGCAATACATCATGCTGGTGACAAGTGCCTTTTATAAGATGGAAGGGTTTTGGGTGAACTGAGGTGATTTATTCACAACAGATTTTCCCAGCCTCTGAACTGTTCTTATTACCATAACATTTATACGGTTGGCCCAGTTGTTTCTAGATAATGGTTTTGCCCAGAACGATGATGATGGAAGTCTCAGCAATGTTAATGCTGCTGAAAGCATGTGTAGGTTGGTAATCTCTGCTCGAGACATTCATTGCCTTTGTGTTTTAAGGTGCAAATGTTACGTGAAGTTTCATGGATGTTAATGTGATATACAAACTTTTCGATTGTAGTGGTTGTATATTTTGGGGAGTACTTCTGTTTTTTTATTCCATCTGCATCTAATTAATGCTACATTTGGAACACCTGCAACTAATTAGTGCTGTAAAATTATTGGACCTGCATCTAATGAGCATCAGAGGAGATGACCTACCTAGGTCTAATTAGACATTGCAGCCATTGTGCAATTTGGAGGAGCTGAACTGGGTGATTACCATTGTGACTTGGACTCTCTTAAAAGGAATGAGTATTCATCATACCAGTCAGTGACCATTCAGGGGAAAAGCTCTGTCACAAGTTTTTGAAAGGCTCATTAATTAAGATGCAGGCATGGTCTTTTTATCCATTGCAATAAGTTTGCAATCAGCTAGTGAAACAATTCAACTTGGTTGAATGAAAACGTGGTATAATTTGCTGATGTGTGTATATGCTTTACAATGTAGCCTGTGTTTTCCAAGCTATTTGTATTTGATATCTTTTCAGTGATGGGAACAAATTAAGCAAAGTTGTGTATAAGTAAATAGAAGGGTCTCAACCTAAAATGTCACATATTCCTTTTCTCCAGAGATGTTGCCTGACCTGCTGAGTTACTCCAGTGTTTTGTGTGTATCTTTGGTGTAAACCAACATCTGCAGTTTCTTCCTACACATTATTTTGCAATATTGTCAAGTTCATCTTAAAACTTAGTTTTGAAGCAGTTCAGGATACAATGCTGGACTATATGGAAAGTAAGTTTTGGAGTTTTTAATTGTGCAGATATTCTATCTAAATTTGTGGTTTGTTGACAGATGATGGACTTTTTTTTACATAGATATGTTAATTTAACATGACTTGACCATGATGTAAAGTTAGCGCACACTCCCACTTTTCTATTGAATTAGAAGTATTGATTCCTTGATACAGGCCAAAGAACAAGTCCATCAATCTGAGTGAAAAATCCTTACAGACAAATACATTGAAAGATAACATGTCGATAGTGAAAGTGGTAGAGCTAGAGTTTCAATGAATTTGACTTGATTTCAATTCTTACATTTCTTCAAAGCCATTTTAACGGATAATAAATTATGGACTTCCCCTATTTTTTGTGTACAATGAGGATTAGTTCTATAGTCTTAACAATTTGAAGAATGTTTGATAACAGGACGAGTCTGCAAGCAGTTGAAGTAATATCTTTAAAGTACTCCACTGTGAGGCTACACACAAATAGGAGGATTCGCACCTCATATTTCACGATGGCAGCTTACAACCAAGCGGTATGAATGTTGATTTCTCTAATTTCAAATAACCCCTGCATTCCCTGTCCCTCTGCCCTTCTCCCACCCTAATCGTCCTGCCAGTTCCACTTTTCACATCCTTATATCACTTCGTTATAACCTCTTCCACAGCCAACAATGGACCATTGTGGGTTCCACCTTTCCATGGTCATCAGTGCCGGCTCTGATTTGTTTGGAACCTTTTCATACCTCTAGCTTCCCTCCCCGTGTCTCTCAGTCTGAAGAAGGGTCATGACTCGAAACGTCATCTACTCCTTTTCTCCAGAAATGTTGCCTGACCCGCTGAGTTATCCCAGCATTTTATATCTATCTTCAGTGTAATCCTGCATCTGCAGTTCCTTCCTATGCATCTTTAAAGTACTCATTGTTTACTGGTAGATTATGGTGAAGGTACACATTGTTGGGATGAGGACCGTGCAAGAATTCACTTTAAAATTTCTGAAATATTTAAAAATGTTTATTTATACAATTAAATATAAATGAAATTAAATACGCTTGAAAAGGAAATTAGATAATTAAATATTCGTGGCTTAATATTTCAATGCTTTTGTCACTGGCCAGTAATTACATGGATTACTGGAAAAATAATACTACGTTGATATTTTTTCAACTTTTTTCTGTTGAATATTTGAAATGTTATATAATTAAAAAAATAATGTCTTGTTTTCAATTCGGATGCCAATTATTGGAACATTTGATTTTTTTAAACTTATGTCATTTTCCTTATCACTTTACGGTCTATCGATAAAGCAGAATCTAATAATATCATAATATAATTCTGTAGGGAAGCAGTTATTTCATGAGAAGTAAGTATTAGAGTTGCAGCCTACCCTGTCATGAGTGCTCCACAGAGCTATTGATAAGGTTAGAATTGCTGACAATAACATCTCTATAAATATGTCACCACCCTGTAGTCTCAGCTTGTCTCACTTAATGGCATCTTTCCCTATGGACCAGAAGTTGGATGATATACCCAATCTCCAATTCCTGGAGACAAGAGATGCTGGTGTATGGATTTGTACCTAATAAGGCTTCACAGCCACATGTACCATTCGTTCTGAAGAAGAGCTACTGGCTATCTACCTGGGGATGAGGAAGATGAATAGAGGAACATGAACTAAACCACATATGTGGCAAAGGAGTTGCAGAACTGTTAATTTTAATTGGCAAAATTAGTAATTGGGAAGCAGCCAGTCATTGCTTCCATTATCCACTTTAATTGATCAGTTGGTCTATCTCATTGGTACTGAAGGCTTGTACCTGTTAATGAAGGTAGTGTTTTTTTCCATTGTCTCTGGATAACCCAGCAAACCAATGTCCAATGGAGAATGCAATGTGCAGCAAGGTCATGCTATTAAGCTACATCATTTCAGATTGCTCTGCAGATCTTCTGAACAAAAATGTTGTATTTCTGTCAGAGCATGATTTTTACTGTTGGTTTGCTTGTCTTTCAGAGAAGTATTACTACTTCCTTGCAGCTGGCAGTATGGTGTGCTTGTAAATAAGTTCAGCCACAGTGTACCACTAGAAGACCTGCTTCAATCATGGGGATATAGTAATTTTCTCCAAGATGTTTTGCCATTTCCCCAGCATTCCTTACGATGTTACATCAGCAAGGACCAGCACCGGTTCCCCAGACTTTTGCATCATGCGGAAAGGTTGAAGGAATATTACCTGCTGAATGCGACCTCTTTGCTGCCTGTCCTTGCGTTGGATGCCCAAGATGGAGAATGTGTGCTGGACATGTGTGCTGCTCCAGGAGGGAAATCTATAGCAATACTGCAGAGTGCCACTCCACGTAAGTGCAATGCTGCTTATGTTGATTCCATGCGGGCTGCACAGTGGTGTTGTAGTAGTAGAGTTGCTGCCTCACAGTGCCGGAGACCCATGTTCAATCCTGGCAATGGGTGCTGTTTGGACAGGGTATGTTCGTTCTCCCTGTAACCACGTTAGTCGGCATGGACTCATTGCACAGAAGGGCCTGTTTCCACGCTGTATCTCTAAACTAAACTATAGAATACAACCATTGCTTATTGCCTTCTATTGCCATCTGTAAGTTGCCCCTCGTGTGTATGGAGTGGATAAGAAAGCACGTAAAATAGAATTAGTGGGAATGGATGACCGATTGTCGGCGTGGACTGGGAGGGCCGACGGGTTGTTGTATCTATAAACTAAACTAAACATGAATTAAGATGTAGAAACAAGGAACTGCATATAGTTGTTTACACCAAAAGGACACAAAGTGCTGGAGTAACTCAGCAGGTCAGCTAACATCTGGAGAACGTAGATAAGTGATGTTTCCAGTTGGGACTCTTCTTCAGAACCTCCTTGCAATTGCCATCATTTCTTATGGTTATCTCTAGGTTTTCTAGCAGTTCGTTTTATCTTAATAAAGCGCAAATTTAAGATGACAGCATTTAAGTGACGAGACATGTACCTAAATTGCCTGTGCACAGGGGGCTACGAGCCACGAACTGAAAGGCGGGATTAATTATAAATGGGTCCCCACTGGTTAGCATGGATGTGACAGCCCAAATGGCCTGTTTCCATTCTGTGCAACTGATTGGCAGGAGGACCAGAGACGATATAAAGAAAGTTTGTTTTTAACTAGGTGGCAACTAGCAGAACAGCAGTCCTATCGCTGCAACAACCTGGCTTCAGTCCAAATCTCTGGTGTTGTCTGCTTGGAGATTACACATTTTCCCTGTGACCTGGTGAATTTATTCCCTATGCCCCAGTTTTGATGCAGATTACAAAACTGCACAGGTGAAAACACTTTGACAAAACAAATCTGATATTTAATGCCTATGTTCAGCTGTTTGTGTGTGACTCTTCCAAGATACCTGAAGTGCTTAATGGTCTCCAGCGTCACCTCTGAATCTGCATTGCTGGAACAAGAGATTGACCATTGAGAACACCCTGATGAAGGCTTTTAGACTTCTAAGTATTAAGAAACATTCCTATTTTCCCATAGCACTGGGGATTGTCTGAAAATCCAGTTTCTGTACAAACATGCAGTGTAGATTTGTTGCTTGATACTGAAGTCAGGATATTCTTGTTCCTGATTAGTTTTGATGAGGTTAATGAGCTTTCTGTCCATCCAGTAGCTTGGTTGGAGACTAGTATGGGTTAATAAGTCATTGCAGTAGGAAATATTGATACACCCTTTTTTATTCATGTCTCATTCCTTCTGAAATTTGTGCTCGAGCTGGTAGTATGTGTATATTAGTCGGTACTGTGTGTGTGTTACTGTTGTGCTTGAGTAATATGGTGACATTTGGGGTGTGACCATACATTAGAAAAAATATCCACAGCTTCTTGGTAGAGTTGAAGGCCTTTGTGAATCAAAGAAATTCTACAGAGAAAATTGTGCTGTCCTTGAATTCAGAAAAATTGTCAATGGATTTTCCTGTGGGTATCAGCTAAACATCTCAATTAGAGCTCTTTCTTAAAAATTGTCATGATCTAAGGACATGAGATTTCCTCAACATTCTAGGCCCTCAAAGAAAGTGTACCTCAAGAAATCATATTCCACATAATCAATTTCATCAACCAGATGTCTTGATTTCCTTCTGTTTGAAGGCATCATTTGCCTTTTATAAAAGGATTGGAGAGTTTCGAACCTTATCTTCCTGGATACAACAGGATAGAGTTTAAAATAGTCTTTTCAACAACTTGTGAAATTATTTTAGTGTTCAGCATACCTTGGGTTTTACGAGTTATGCAAGGAACCTTTGGATGAAATTCTCAAAATTCAGCAGATGCTAGAAATCTGACATTAAAATAGGCTTAAACTGCCAAAGTGTGTTCAGGTAAGCACCAAGCAACTACTAATGTTTGGCTACCTACTGACTGAATAGGGATCATAAATTACGTTAATTAATGCAGATATTAAGAGATCATTATTAATTAGAATAAATCAATTGGAGCACAAACGGCTCATTCTGCAATGCGGGCGGATCATAGGTAATGACCAGACTTCAGGCCCGAGGCATTTTAAAAGATGATGCTGTCAAAGGGTTTTGAACTATTTTTAAAGTTCCCATTCATCCTAAGTATTTAAGCAGATATGTTTATAACAATAATAGAAACATATATAAATAATTACAACACATTTTTTGAAATTAGGTTTAGGCTTATTATTGAGACGTACAGAGGTACAGTGCAAAGCTTTTTTTTGCATGCTATCTAATCAGATACTATATGAAATACATTCGTCAAACTCGAGTCCAATAGGTAGAGCAAAGGGTAAGGTAGAGTACAGTATATTGTTCTCAGCGCTGTAGTGCATCAGTTCCAAAGACAAAGTCCAATGTCCACAATGGGGTTGAGGCGAATAGGACAGTACCCTTGCTGATGGAATGATCGTTCAGAAGCCTTATAACAGAGGGGAAGAATATCCAATTTGTATAATTTATTAACAATGTATTATACATGAAGTATAACTATCAGTATATTAATATCGTAGAATAATTTTTGGTCACATTTTTGAATGGAAAGTATGTAAGTATTATACTTAATCTTTTCTGGGACCTGTGTAATATGGTAGAATTCAAGTTTTAAAAAAAAAGTACTTCCACATAATGTCAGATATTTTCTACTCGAGCAGTTAGCTTCAGATAGCATATGCAAATTTAGAATCCATTTAGATGGCTCCATTAATTTTCTAATGGACATGACTGCAAATGACTCAAAAGCTCTTTCTTGTAAGTAGATTCAGATTTTTCCAGGTACAATGCTTTTGAACTTTCCATCCAATTTTAGCATCTTCCTACGTTAGTGAAACACATAGTTGCAGAATCGTGCAAAGAGGGACTCTAGGAATTAAATAAGACAGTTTGTTTATTTAGTGGTGCAACATATCGAAACAGAATAATGTTCCAACACTTTTAATTGAAATACATTTCATTTAGCTATGTTCTGTGATGTTGATCATGTCAATTTTGTAGTATTGTTACAGTTGGAACATTCTAATTTTAGAAACATCATTAATCTTTATAACTCTTAAGCTCTATTTATTCCATGTTATCTGTTCAACCCAGAAGTTGAACTTGGCATATGGCCTGAAGGGAGTAGTTATATGCTTAAGACATTTTTGCATTGCAATTGTTCCCATCACCCAGTACAATTAAAATGCCGTATCATGCAGCCTGACAATTAATGTTTTAGTAGGATAGACATGCAGTGACTACATCGCATAATTTATCCTTCAGTTCTTCACCACATACTATTGCTCTTATGACAGCTACTCAACAGCAAGAGAAGGGATTTAAAATCAAGTGCATCTCTCTTTGTGGAAAATGCCCCAATATCTTTAATGGAGTGGAGTGAATGCTGAAGGAATGATGATAAGATAGTTTCATTTCTATTAAACCTCTAGGCTTTTGCATTTGTGATATATTGGGCATCATTAAATCATTACAGCGCTTTTACTTTTTTCATTTATTTTCTAGCAATATACTCATTTTCCTATTCCTGATCTTCCAATCCACCTCAATGTGGCCCGTGCACTTTATTATAGGCACTTTTTGCTATAGCCGTAGCGCCATGTTCTGCTTTGTTTATTTTCTCATTTTGCACTACATATTGTATCGAGTATGGTAATGTTTGCCTACATATCACACAAAGTCATTCAAATATCATGGTACATATGACAATAATAAACAGGGCGGCACAGCGGTAGAACTGCAGCCTTATAGAGACTCGAGTTTGATCCTGACTGCGGGTGCTGTCTGTACAGAGTGTGTACGTACTCCCTGTGACCACGTGGGTTATTTCTGGGTGCTCCAGTTTCCTCCCACACTCCAGAAACGTACAGGTTTTCAGGTTAATTGGCTTTGGTAAAATTGTCAATTATCCCTAGTGTGTAGGAAGGTGTTAGTGTACGACGTGATAATTCATCAGCACAGGCTTAGTGGGCCAAAGGGCCTGTTTTTGTGCTGTATCTCTAGTCTATACCAATATCAATATTAATTTGGTTTCATCTCAGTAAAACTACATTAATTATCTGAACAGTAATGTCTTTTCAGCACAAAGGTTAAGCATTTCCCAATCTAACCTACAGGATGTGAGAATATTGCAGGTAAATATTGAATCCAATGAATGGCAGCTCTCTGTGGTAAAGATTCCCAAAGCGGGAGGTGCCTTTCTGAGAAAGCAAGTAATCAAGGCAGAGAAGAAAGACATAAATAATCAGAGAACACACAGAGAATGAAAACAAACTTTGAATTCCTTTCCTTCTCTTGAACCTCAATTCAGAATGGATGGCAGGCGACCTTTAGGAAGATGTATTGTAATTAACAATAAATATATAAAAGTTCAAAAGTGTTGCTGAGTCTGAGGCAAGGGTATTTATCAGCGAGGACATTAAGCAACCTCACATTTATTAATAAACCATAGAATATTTTGTATTTGCCTAAGAGCACAGATGGATCACTGGTTTAAACTCTTTGAGAGTGCAGACCACAGTGAAGTGTCAGCCTGGATTAAGTATTGTGCCATTTGAGGAATAAGGAAGCCATGGGACTATGTGATGTCTCTGCTGAAGTTCCAATCCTTCGTCGAGTGGAGTTTCAGAATTCACAACATCAATTCCATTGTCTGGGAAGTGGCTGACATGCTGGTTGATCTTGGACAAACTTTAGTCATGACTATCTTGAAGAAGTGAAATCCAAATGTGCGATGACAAATTGCTCCCTTTCACAAGAAGACTCATTGCCAGTGTCCACCTTCATCACCTGCAAAGGGCAGCTCATCACAGTAAATTCCACTCTATCAGATGCAAATAAACATGAGTGTTGCTCATCAATCGCAATAGAAAAGCACTGAGCAGCATCAACCACATAGACATTTTACTTATTTGCAGCTAAGAATGCTCAAGGGTAACATGGAGGATGCCATTTTATTTCCAAATTTGGCCAGCCATAGAAATTGATCTTCATGATGGTATGCTGGGGGCAATCTAAACAACAGATGCAATTCAGAAGGTAGATACAAAATGCTGGAGTAACTCAGTGGGTCAGGCAGCATCTCTGGAGAAAAGGAATAGGTGACATTTCAGGTCGAGACCCTTCTTCAGACTCCTTTCTCCAGAGATGCTGCCTGACTCTTCATCCTGCATCGCCTTCAGTACACAACCAGTCAACCACAACCACCGGGTGGCGCCAGCAATGGCTGCCTCGCCAACAGTCTGTGTGTCCCTTCCATCTGGCTGTTTGTATGTGTTAAATGTATGTTTTTAGTGTTATTTGCGTTATTTTATGTGGGAGGGGACCTTTTTCTGATCTCTACCCTCAACGGAAATTTTTTTTGTTTCTTTTTTTTTTCCCCTGTATCTTATCTCTGTCCGCACTGCAGCCTAACATTGAGGAGTTGGCGGCCTTTGCTGGAGACCGACTTTGAGAGCTTCACCGCTGGATCCTGCGGACTTTAACATTGTGGCCCTCGGTCTCTGGTCAAAGGCCAACTTCGGGAACTGCAAGCTGCAGGGGATTCGACGCCCCGACTTGGGGGGCTTCGACCGCCCCGACTGCAGATGGTTTGACTGCCCTGACTGCGGGAGAATAAAGGGCCTGTCCCACTTGGCCATCATTCGCGTGCCGTTTACGCGACCTGCTTAGCGTGTGAGTAGCGTGGGACGGGCGCGTGGTGTGGCGTGGAGCAGTGTGGACTTTGTCCTGCATTAAATCTTCGCGCGGCACCGGCCTGTCGTGTAACTGACGGCCAAAGTGGGACAGGCCCAAGACCCTGGCACGGCACAACGTCTCACCTCCAACAGCAGCAGAAGCAGGCAAACGATTGCTGAGCTTGGCCTGGGGCTCACGGATCCAGATCCGCCCCCACTCCTACTCCCAGAGCGGGGCCAAGACGATTGGAGATAGACACAAAATGCTGGAGTAACTCAGCGGGACCGGCAGCATCTCTGGAGAAGCAATGGGTGACGTTTCTGGTCGAGACCCTTCTTCAGACTGAAGAAGAGTCTCAACCGAAACATCATCCATTCCTTCTCTCCAGAGATGCTGCCGGTCCCGCTGAGTTACTCCTGCATTTTTTGTCTATCTTCAAATGATGTCATGCGCTCCAGACGGCTGTGCAGACGCATGATGACGTGCGCGACCGTCGCTACCGGCCTGTCGCGTAAATGAAGACCAAGTGGGACAGGCCCTTGAGGAGGAAGAAGATTGCACTTTATTGCCTTCCATCACAGAGGAATGTGGGGAATCTGCTGTGGTTGGATGTTTATGTTAACTTTTATGTAGTTGTGTGTCTTGTTGCTTTTTTTAGTGTGGCTGTATGGTAATTTGAATTTCACTATCTTAAATTGGTACATGTGACAATAAGCTGACCTTCAACTTCAATCATTGAGCTGCAGTCCACGAATCACGTTTACTTACAATCAGCTGTGGAGTTCACGTCACTGTCGACACAGTCACTGAATTATACTACAGAATGGGCCTTGTACTGAATATCACAACACACAACTCGTGTGTTTATATAATGTTGCCCTTCAGGATGAGATGCTGGAAAAACTGAACCTCGCCCATATCTCCAGACCTCGCATCTCAATTAAGGCAGACATCGGTAATGAAATTCATCTTCTGTGTGGCAGCACAGACTTTGACCATCTGAGGAAAAGGGTTTGAGCAAGGCCTTGGATTGTCTGGACAGCAGTGATCCCTGCCTTGCTGTGTGATTAAAAGACGGACTCTCTGCAGCAGCCACCTCGAAGGACTGGAAAATGCCATCAGTATGAAATTCTCCAAACCCATTGGCAGGATGAGCAGGCCAACATCCCCAGTAATTAAGTCCTAATAACACTCCTTTGGCTTGGAATGGCCACTTTCTTCACATAACTGGCATCTAAACTCCTGAAACATGAGACTGGAGGCTGGAACCTTGAGAAAAACAAATCACTGGAGGAACTTAGCACGTCAACTAGCAACTGTGCTGAGAAATGGATGTCTGAAATGTCATTTGTCCATTTCCCTGCACAGATGCTTCCTGACTCACTGAGTTCCTCCAGCGTTTTTATTTGCACACACAACTCCAGTCTCTGTTAATGCAAGAGATTACCAAGTAGATAGACGAAACAATTCAAGGATGTTCTTAAAGCTACATTGAAGAATATGTAACCTCGCCATTGACTCCCAAGTACCACCATCCATTTCCCCACTTCTGTCTTCCCCTACCTGTCAAATACCTCTTATCGCCCCTGGCAGACTCCTACATTTGCCTTATCCAAAACCTGCAAGTTATCCTTGTTCCTAAGGAAGCGTTTAAGGGGAAGAAGAGGGTACTGTTTCGAAGGGTAGTGCCCCCTCCCACACCCACACCCCCCCCCCCCCCCCCCACATCCATTCGAAATGTATGTGTTAATGTCTGATAAATTTTTATGTGGGGGGGGGAAGGGGTAAACAGTTTCCAATCACTCACCTCGGCGGAGATGTGACTTTTCTCCTAGTCACATTTTCGCCCTCCCTCGCGGCCTAACAACTTGGTGCCGACTTTAACATCGCAGAGCCAGAAGAAAGGCTCCGACCGCCGGCCTGCTGACTTTAACATCGTGAAGCCGCGGTCTCCAGAGCTTCTAGCAGCAGACGTGGAGCGGACTTTACCATCCCGGAGCCAGGGATCCCTTGTCGGGGATCGCCGGAGAAGAGCTCCGACCGCTGGCCTGCCTGCGGCCTATAACATTGAGAAGCCGCAGAGGGTCAAGGCCCCAAACACAGGTGAACAAAAGGAGGAAGACTGATTTAACTTTATTGCCTTCCATCACAGTGATCACTGTGGTGGATGTTTATGTTAAGTTCTATTGTTCTTTTTAATTGCGTTGTGTTCTTTTAATTGTATGGCTGCATGGTAACTCAAATATCACTGTACCTTAAATGATGCATGTGACAATAAATGTAAATCTGAATCTGACTACATTCTCATATTTGTTCCACTTCAAAAGGTCATTTTCTCTGCAATGAACACGACAGTTTGCGTTATAAATGGCTGAAGCAAACACTCGAGTCTTTTGTACCCGAAGATTTAAGAGGGTTAATTTCTGTGACCAATCTGGATGGAAGAGGCATTGGTTCACAAAAGTCACAAATATTTGACAAGGTGAGTCTGTATTTTGATCATGCTTTGCTAGACCACAGTGAATGCTCTTTCGTTTCGCTCCCCGTCTCTTTTCTCCACCCCTTCTGTCTGTCATTTACACCTACCCTCTCTGATCCCTTTTTCTTAACCCCACCCCCTCTGGTTCTGTGTCCCCTTCTATCCATCGTATCTCTCTACATTTCGCTCCTCACCTCCCTTTCTTATAAGATTCCACCATCCGCAGCCTTTGTTTTCACCACTTGTTACCTCCAGCCTCTGTGACCACCTCCACCCTTCTAATGCCCACCTCACTCATCTGCCTATTAACCCCTCCTTACCTGGATTCACTTCTCGTGTCAGCTGTTGCCCCTTCCCTTCCCCTTGCCTCTTTCCAGTAGTTATGTCCCCTCTCCTCCAGCCTTAAAGGGTCCCAACCCGAGATATCATTTGTCCATCTCCCTCCACAGATGCTGCCTGGACCACTCTGCTCCTCCAGCAGTTTTTTTCATAGTGAATTTGCTAGGAAGGAGACGTAGGGAACTGCTAATGTTGGTTTACGAATAAAAGGCACAAATTGCTGGAGTAACTCAGCAGGTCAGACAGCATCTCTGGAAAACGTGGGTAGGTGACCTTTTGGTTCGGGACCCTTCATTCAGACTGATGAACATTTAATAGCAGTCCTGTGCAATTGAGACTCTCAATTTTGCCTAACGACCACATAGCACTAGCTTAATGTTTTTGTTTTACTTTAGAGTAGAGGGCAGATGATGCAAAGGCATTAAAAAGTATAGAGTAATATGATCAAGTGTGCATATGAAAAGAAAAGGGGCGGTTAGATAACCTAATTCTGTTTCTTTCATGCTCTAATTTTCATGCCTCCTTGTAGTACTGACATAGCCACATGGGGGTGCTAAGTTGTCAGTTTTCACTAAGCATTTATGTTCAGGTGAAATCAGTCTATTTTAGTCTGCAAATATATTGTTTTATTCCTTTGTACCGTGTACAAGGACACTCATTCCAAGAGTGAATATAATGCAATTGGATTGTCCTTGGAGTTTCATTAAAAATAACAGTAATTTATGTTCAATAATTATTGACCATTTAAGTTTCAAATAATTTCTTCAGTTATTTATAAATTACAAGGAATCTAAATGATATCCTTAAAACTACATGTCCTCAGTATTGATTACTTGGGTGCATCTACATCTTTCTACTCCTATGTCTTTGTCATTAACTACTACATAATCAGACTAGACTTTATAGACTGGACCTCATTGATTAATTGAACCTGACACTATCTGAAATTGTGCTTGGCCATACATACGTAAACCACACATAGAAATGGTACTGTTAAATATTGGGTTCTGTTGCCAATCCCTGATGTTATTACCAGGAGAATATCATTTCCATAATTTTCCCCAAAAACTAACCTATCAATACTAGTGAGTCAAAGATGTAATTGACTAAATAATGTCTCAGCTCATAAGCAGTTCTTAAAATTCACCAAATGTCACATTGACATTTTTTTGCTTTGCTTTGGTGGTAAGCTTTGCTTACAAATTCACTTCCTGATTAGATTAGAGTTCAGTTTCAAATTTCCATCCCGGGACATCTTGGAGCACAAAATTGAGGACCTCACTGTTAATTCATTTAGCCCTTTTCAGCACATGTTGAAATGGTTATTTGATCAACAGCTCTTATTGTAATTTTTTTTGAGCGTTGTGCACTGGAATGATTATGCCAGTTCCACACTATACAGTACTATTATTTTACGATGGGTAACAAAGAAGTACCGTATCACATTTTTAGTTGTCCTTTAAAGCTTTAAATTACCAGTGCAGGCAATCTTTTTACTGCAAAATTGCACAAACAGTAAATGAATTATAGGTAATTTAAATTTGGAGCTTTTTTTAAAGGGCGATTACTAGATATATTGACGATCTATAGGTGACGTTTTGGGTCGAGAAGGGTCTCCTATTCCTTTTCTCCAGAGATGTTGTCTGACCCACTGAGTTACTCCAGCTTTTTGTGTCTATCTTCAGTTTAAACCAGCATCTGCAGTTCCTTCCTATACATTACTAGATAGGTCACCTTCCTGTTCCTTGGAGTGGGAAAGAGAGTGGTATTTTGAGTCCACCTGGACTTGTACACTTTTTTTGCACAAATTTATTTATTATTTTCTCAGGTGCTGGTCGATGCTCCTTGTTCAAATGACAGAAGTTGGTTGTACTCTTCTGATGTCCTTAAGGCTCGCATAAGGATTGCACGTGCACCTAATCTACCTGTTTTACAGGAGCAATTATTGAGGTATGGCAAGAAAAATCATGAAGCTCATCTGTTCATGTTTTGACATTTTAAATTGAATAATTGTCCGATACTTCAATAAGCAAATGGTCAGTCTATGGAACATAATCTCCTGAGATGAGTATTGATTTGTTCAAACGTAAATTGGATAGATTTCCTTCAGAAAATAACATTTGAGATGTGTCTCCTGGTAAGAATAGCATCCAAGGAAAGGAAGATGACCTTGGACCTATGGCTCCCCAAACTCACTGCCACTTGGATTGCCCTTTCACCATTTCAGGGCCTGATGCAGACATTTTGTTTGATCATTAATTGGGTGACATCTTCACCTTCACGTATCACGCGACTGTCAAGGTAGGTTAACGACATGGATTGTGCCCTTTCGTCTGGCAAATCTTATGATAAATCAGAACTTGATCTTAACCATATAGCTCACTCCTCGAGGTTGTGTTCTTTATTTTTGCTTTAAGTTGATAAACTATTTTGTGCATGAACTGGTGTTTATTATTTAATAACGTGATGCCTTGTCTTAAAAACGGAAAATTCTGAAAACAGTCGAGGTCAACAGCAATTGTGGGGAGAGTTAATGTTTCAGGTACAGAAGCCCTCATCAGAACTGGGAATTGGAGATAAACTTGTTTTCAGTAGAAGGGAAGATGAGGCAATGATGAGTAGACCAAATGGAATGTATCTGATAGATTGAATCCATCGATGATAAAGCATTCAGTTATAAGCATATAATGCTCCATTGTTTAATATGTTGTCAACAATGAGACTTACACATCTGGACAGACTATATCAATCTAGCAAGAAAAGCTGAGCCAAAATGATGACCCATTTCTGAAGGATAGAATGAAACTTACCAAAGGCCTGGATAGAGTGGATATGGAAAGAGTGTTTCCACTAATAGGAGTGTCTAGAACCAGAGGTCATAGCTTCAGAATAAAGGGATGTACATTTAGACAGGAGATAAGGAGGAATTTCTTTAGTCAGAGGGTGGTGAATCTCTGGAATTCATTACCATAAATGGCTGTGGAGGCTGTCGTTGGGTATTTTTAAGGTGGAGATTGACAGATACTTGATTGTGAAGGGTTATGGGGAGAAGGCAATGGATGGGTTGAGAGATCAGCCATGATTGAATGACGAAGTAGACTCGCTTGTCCGAATGGCCTAGTTCTACTCCAATGACTTAGGAATTCATGAGTAAGTTACTTAAAAGATGGAGAATTCAGAATTGAGTTCAAAAGACTGTTGTGTGATAGTCGTTGTAAGTGAATCTCAGAAGAAGTATTCACCTCAAAACCATGCAGCTTTTATCAGATGCATTTACATGAATTTTCCATGTTTTTTAATCTTAAAAACTCTATCATTTTAAGGCTTGATTTTTATATTGATTTTAATTCAAATAATTGTGTGGTTTAAAAAACATCTGCCAAAATATCCGATTATTAATAAGAATTCATTTGATTGCCGCTGCATAATTATGGATGCTGTGTAATGATACAGCCAGATTAATTTTAGTATGCTCTTTCATGTGCGATAGGGAATATTATTCCAAGTAGGTATATCTCTTTGAGTTGATTTTACTATTGTCTTTCCTTTTTGTACTGTGTGCCTGGCCTTTTAATAGGTTACATATATACAAAAAAAAACATGGGAAATGACCATACAGTACTCATACATTTTGCAAGGCAATATCACCACATCCACCTTAAGCCATACAATCTCCAGGGAGAAGCAGATTTTAAATAATTCTTACCTTAATTACAGCATCTACCTTGTTCAGCTATTAATTATAAAACAAGCATAATGTGAAATTTAAATTCTGTAATTAAAATTGGGTGAAATAGGAAAAGACCTAGCAGCAATATGTAAAACAATTTGTAACGTCTTTAGCAACAAGAAATATGAATGGGCTGAATTTTATGATAAATAATGAGGCTAAAACAGATTTTACAGCATCTACCAGAGTTCTCAAATTTGCAGTTAATTGCTCAGTTCAGAATATTGCTATCCAAAATCTGGATTGTTAAACACTTGGTTTTATAAATACGTCATGAATGTACATAAACCTAAGGGATGTGAGCTGAATGTGCCAAAATAGGTTTGGGCCTCTGAACCAGAAGAACCACTGTTTTAAGGTGTTTAAGTATTCTTGTTTTCATGCTATCACTTAACTGTTCGGATATTTTTTGGTTTCTTTTCAACCTGATTTGAGAATGAATTTAGGCGCTGCCATTGTGTTGCCCCTAAATTCATTCTCAAATCGGGTGCCATTGTGGTACAGCCGCTGTCTCACAGCACTGGAGGCCCAGGATTGATCCTGACCTCGGGTACTGTTTTTATGGACTTTGTATGGTCTCCCTGTGACTGCGTGGATTCCCCTCCCCACATCCCAAAGACGTGCGGTTTGGTAGGTTAATTGGCCGCTGCAAATTGTGTGCGTGTGAGTAGTAAAATCTATAACAATGTGGAGGTAATAAAATTTAGATGAGTGTAGGAGTAATGTAAATGGGTGGGTTGATGGTCAGTGGGACTTGGTGGGCCAAAGACCCTATTTCCATGCTGTATCTCATCTCTTTAAAAAAAAAATATATATATCCTGAATTGGACAATGCACTCTTTAATAATTCTCTCATAAATTTATTGAGAATATAAACAATTGTTAAACCATCTCTGAGTTCCAGATGCAGAATGGAGGCCATTAATTTACAGCAGGTTTCAATGCAAAACCTATGAGAAACTGCAGGCAAATACAAATGTAACACATACTCGCCAATGAGAACAGCAGATATTTTTGCCCAGCCAATATTTTTAATGTAATGAAAAATGCGGATTCTTTCAACTTGGAGGATATTGGTTTCAGAGAAGTATTTTCCCCAGAGGGATCCACAGCTACGTTTTCAATATAGACAAGACTCAGAGATACCACCTTTTGTTGAATGTTTCAACTACCTTTCCTATCTGTGTGCCACCATTATTGTCCAATCTATTTTAAAATAAAAATATTGTAGAAGCAATAACCTACGCCCTTATGATTATTTGCAATATTGTGAGCAAATGTATCAAAGTAATTTACAATTACCAATTTTTTTTTTAATGTTTAGAAAATGGAACCATTTTTGCTTTTACAGATATAGTGCAGATAATTACAGTATGTTAAAGAAATAATTAGATTTCATTTTTTTTCTTTGGAACATCGGGGGCTGAGGAATGACCTTATTAAAGTATACAAAATCATGTGGGCCATGAAAAAAATAAATGTCCCCGTCTCTTTGTCAGAGTAGGGTAGTGGGGATCGGCTTAAGATGAGAGAGTGAGATTGAAGAGGGATCTTGTGCAACATTTACACTCGGAGGATAGTCCGCATCTGTATCCACTACCTTCGCTTCCCCAGGCAAATCGTTCCTCCACATCTGGAATGATCTGCCAGGGGAAACCTAGAGTAGTGGATACAATTACAACTTTGAAAATACATTTGGACAGGAAGGTTTTCGAGGGATGTGGGCCAAACGCAGGCTAGCCTTGAATGCCAATAGTCGGCATGTATAAGTTGGGCTGAAGACTGTTTCCAAGCTGCACATCTCCATGATGGGGTATGGATATATTGGATATTGTTGCACAAACTGAAACATTACACTATTCAGCTATTTATAATGTGACTAGTAGATTAATTGGCATTAATCTTAATTGGGTGATGTATTACACATTTAGATTTCTTTATGGTTTAGGTGGTGATGCTACTTTTTACAATTGTTTTTCCATTAATAAATTAGAATTCATTTTGAGTGGACTTAACCCTTTTTACAAAGTAGATAAAATCCACTATTGGTTAATAGCTCAGAAATGTAGTTGCTTTTACATCATTTTGGATTGAACATGCCCCACTCTGAGCCCTGTTATCCACACCAATTAGCTAAGATGCACAGCTTACATCAGCGTGCATTCTATCGTTTTGATGCTGTAACTTTTAAATAAAGAACCTTTTAAGTGAAAGGAGGTCCAAGCTTCCACATGGCAACCAATGCTCTAACCACCTGCTTTGAAAGTGGCTTTTCCATGTCAAGCTGGTAATTTTACATGGTATATTCGCTCTTTCAGCAGTGGTTTCACAATCCCATTACGCCATATATTTTTGCAAATGTCCCATTAGCTTGTTCCATGGTCCAATCTAGTTCCCACTATGTGTTGATTACTTCTTTCTTTTCATGTTATGCTGATTATCCTCCTTTTCTAATGCCACGTGTTTTTAGTTTCTTGTTCTATGAACATTTCTTTTTTTCCTGACATGCACCCAACGCTTTGGATTGAACTAATATGACTTTCTTTTGCATTCTATAAATACAAGATCATTGCTATTTTTGTACCAGGATAAATAATGCCTATCATATTTCTGCAGTAAAATTGCAATAATCCAACACAGAATTTTGCTCAACCATCGGGAATTCTGGCCAGTCATGTAGCAAATATTCAGTTTTTACTGCAAACTAATGTGCTTCAAAATCTTGCCAAGTTATCTAATTGCCTTCAATTGCCTCATCCATATTTTTTTTCTGGAAGACATGCTTGCTTTTTACTTCGACCCTATACTATCCTTAATCCAAATTAAAGATAACCTAGTGATGTTGATGCTGGCAGTTTTATATTGTGCAAAATAATTATATTTTTTCTTAGAATATATTAAGCAAAATATAGTTGTTAGACATATTGTTCCTGCCTACATATGTTTATAATGAGCCAGAATTGAACAACTGCTGTGCTAGAGTCTGACCATGGGGTAAAACATTTAAATTATATTCTAGTGTGATCTACCTATACTTGGGGTTACGAAATTACTATAAAGTTAATGTAATGACTGCCACTGGGATTTGCTCTCGCTCTCCTGCACGTTACGTGCAGAGATTGACAAAATGGATCTGGGGCAGCCAATGTGGAGCGACTGGTGTGAATTCACCATTTCAATTTTTTTTCAGTGAAATTAGATCCATCCTGCAGATGAATTGAATACCTCTTGGCAAAATGTAACATTTGAATTATGTTAGCAGCTTAATTCTGTTGAGTAAATGTATCGACATTTCATGTAATGTAGTTGGGGAAGAGTGAATAGAGGGTTCCAGGGGCCAGTTTTAACTTTTGCGATGTGTGCATCCAAGTTCTACACATCTCCATTAGGTGGCACTGTTGATATTGTTCATAAATGTTCTGGCCAAATAATTTGTAACGGTGAAAATAGCCAAAACTGTCTTAAGTTTATTGTTGAAGCAAATCATGAACCATTATGTAGATGATGAAAAAATGAATGATATTAGCTATTGCCGAAAATATGAAGAATTGGGCCAATAATTCACTGCTCAGTGAAGGAATGTATATCTAACTTTATTTTTGGTAAACTGGATGTTTATTGTCAGTTACAGTTATATTCAGAAATCTGTCATGGGAAAATTAAGATAGTTGACTGGTCCACTGCAGAGATATCGATTGAAGCTAATCATCAAAAGTAGGGTATTTTCCCCACCTGCATAAGAATTAAATGGTTAGATGCATTCGGCAAAGATAATGAAAACAGGAAATCTTGAACGCTAGGGCAGCCACTAATTACCTGACCATTGAAAAGTGGCAACTTCAAGTATAAATTAATTCAATTTTTGCTTCTATAAACAAAACATTGCCTTGACTATTCAATTATGTTGAATTGGCACAGCAGTGGTGCTACATGGTGTACTCTGGGACGCCATCTATCCTGATACAACGCACTGCTTTAGAAAACATTTTTTCTAACACCTAATAAGCTTTATCTTTGTTCCCACCAAGAAATTGAAAGGATAAAGTGTAATAGTTGTGCATGTATCAATCCTTTTTTGAATAAAATTATTTCTGCAATCAATGAAAATATAATTACAGGAACCAAAGTAAAACAAGTCCTGTCTTTCCTAATTAGATATCTTATGAGACCACATGTAAAGTACAAGCTTTCACATCAGGAATGGTCATGCTTTATAAATATATTGTGCAAAATTAGCACTTTTACAGTGAATCTGTGTTATGGATTTTGAAATGCAATAATTTGTTTTTAAAAAGAGGAAATGGTATTGGTAAACGTGTTAACTAGTTTGTCCTGGTAAAGTTATCAAGAATTTATCAAAGTGAACGTGATTTATTGCATTGCATTTTTTTTTTAAATTGGTGTTTTGCTGCTTGTATGTATTTGTTCACTTTGTTAACTGGAAATATGACCTACAACAGAACTATTACACCCAATTAAATGCTTAACAGTGATGCTGACGCAGTCACCCTTTTAATGGAAACTGGTTTTCAATCCATAATGTCATATTTTTATTGAATCAGCTCTTTTTTGTTAATTGGTTGTTTTTCAGGAACTCACAATTCCAGTAACCCATTTAGCAGAAGCTAACCGTACTTTCGAATTACATTAAAGTGCATTTAGTGGAGAGGTGCTTAGTACAAAATACCAAATGCCAAAGTCTCTTGTAGCATAGTTAACTTTAATAATTATTTCAGTCGATTGCCATTTTATTTTTAATGTTACACATTTAATGGAATTAATTGAGTGAGTTATTTGGAAAGCTTTTTTCATTGCCTGATATTTTACATGCCGTCATGTATCTTTAGCATGCTGCATTACTTCCATTGTAATTAATGTTGTTTTTTAAATGGATGTAGATCTAATGGTGCTTTGGTTTAAAAATGTAACAATATTTAAATGTTTTATTTACAATGGTGATGCAAGCTGTGCAATTAGAAGGCTAAAACTGAGATGTAAAATAGCATTTGCCAAGCTCATGCATGTTTTATTGAAAGGTTGACCTAAAATTGTAGAACAAGTGCATTTTATATTTGTGTAAATATTATATTTGTGAATTGTATGAATATCAATTGATTTGATTGTCTCCTGTGCCATTTAACACTTTCCTGCATTTCCTTAAATCTACATTTTTTCATACAGGTCAGCAACTCGTACTAACCTGTTTATTTGAAGTTGTTTAATCCCTGTATTAAAGTAGAGCATAGTGAAACGTTATCCACATTTAAAAAGGATATTCTAACATTAATTTGCAAAGGAATTGAAACCCATTTTCTTTTTTGGATGACTTTCATTGAATAGCAGCCAGTAATGCAAAGTTGTAAAATTTGTATGTGATACGGGCTCCCAATATTAACTGTGTTTATGGGGGGGGGAATTTTTTTAAGTGAGGTAAAATGTCTTCCGAATTTCCTAGTTTACTGCTGATTTAAAAAAAAAAAAAATTAAAGTTCACTTAATATTTGTTAAAAAACATTTGTCCTCAATCTTGATTCAAAGTCTTCATGTGGTTTAATATTGTAGGCACATGGACATGCAGGGAATAATGGGAAATGGATCAAGTGCAGACCAATGAGATTAGTTTACCTCTGCATTATGTATGGCACGGACATTGTGGGCTGAAGTGCCTGTTTCTGTGCTGTTCCAGAGAACCCCAGAATGATTGTAATACACTGTGGCATAACTTTAAACACTCTTCGAATATACTGTCTCTGTAGAGAGAGTTTTAAACAAAGGATTGTGTATGATTTGACGTTAACCTCTGTTCTGCATTTGATACAAATGACTTGACTTTCTCTCTACTGTTGACTTGCAGGTCTGCTCTTGAAGCATTGCGCCCTGGAGGGACATTGGTTTATTCTACATGCACACTGTCACGAGCAGAAAATGATGATGTTGTGGCCTCTCTCCTGAATTCTTGTGACAACATTCAGACTGTGAATTTAGCAGACTTGGCACGTTCCCTTTCTCATAACTTCACATTTGCTAAAGGTGTACAGCATGGACAATTAATTGTGCCAGTGAAGGGTAAAACCTGGGGACCTATGTATGTCAGCAAACTATGGAAGGTGCACTGACTTGAAATCAAGTTACAGGTTTAAAAGATGGATGTGTACAATAATCATGGCAGGCTGAGCTTGTTCACAATTTTAAAATAAATTGACTGGCAGAAATGAAAATGTTACCTCTCATTGAATAGTTGTATACATTTTATAAATTTCAAATATGTGAAAGGTTTACAAGACCCAGTCATTAATAATGTTAAACATTTAAATGTTAGTAATTAAATGTTATATCTTGTAAATATTCAGGCAATGTTATAATGTCAAAAGTGAAAGGTGGAGATTCTTTGTGTAACCAAATAAGATAACATTGACCACTCACAAAACAGGGGTGCAATTTTCAGTGCCTTGAATGCTTCCAGTTGTATTTTGATTAAAATAGTGATAGCATGTGTATGGGGTTACCAGAGCCATAGTTTGCGGCTCAGGTGACGCCAGGTTGTGTAACGAGGAGCAAAAAACCCAAACAATGCCAGTTGGGTACTTAAAGAAGTGGCCATGTAATCAGAAGATGCATTGGTGGCATTTTCCAACATTTTTGAGACTTTGAGACATATCCAACACATAAAACTAACGTTACACCAATATTTAAAAAAAGAACTCGAGAGAAAACAGAGCCCAGAGCCCATAATAAAAGATGTAAGTGGAACACTGTAGACAGCACCTGTAGTCAGAATTGAGCTGTGGTCTCTGGCACTGCACGGCAGCAATTCTACCATTTGAGTTCACCACTGTGTCTTTCTTTGGTAACCCAGCATCTGCAGTTCCTTGTTATTACAGTATTTTATTTGTTGCCACACTGCTCCATCAGTGTCTTGTCCTATCGATATTTAGCAAAAGGAATAGTGCATGGTTATAATTAATATATTAGGGCGACACCACATAAAGGTAGAGCTGCTGCCTTACAGTGCCTGAGACTTGGGTTCGATATTGACTAAGGGTGCTATCTGTATGGAGTTTGTACATTCTCCCTGTGACTGTGTGGGTTTTCTCTGGGTGCTCTGGTTTCCTTCCACACTCCAAGGACGTACAGGTTTGTAGGTTAATTGGCTTCAGTAAAAATGTTAATTTATCCCTAGTGTGTAAGATAGTGTTAGTGTAAGGGTTGATTGCTGGTCAGTGTTCTCTCGGTGGGCTGAAGCGCCTGTTTCCACACTGTATCACTATAGTAAACTCTAAATTAATTGTACTGAGTTAGTATGAGATTTTTGTATATTTCATAAATTAATAACACAAAACCCAAGATTGGGGTGAAAGTCAATTCCCCAGATGTGTAACTAGTACACCTGTGGAGCATCAGCCAATTTTTTTTCAAAAAATCCAGACTTTTTAAGTGCTTTTTCGCTTACATTAATTTCTAATTTTTCTTCTCGTCTTTTCAATGATTCATCTTACGATAATACTTCCTCCACCCTGGCTCTTCTTTCTCCCTCTGTAAAGGTATTGATGGCTTGCAGAGATAAGGATTGCTGGTTCTTGGGTATATTTAATCCAGGTAGCTTTAAATTCATTTTGAAAGGTTTTTATTGCAGGTAAGGAACTCAAATGTCCCAATGGGAAAATAGAGGCTTCTCACACAAAGAAAGAGGGTGGTGTAGTGGTATAGTCGCTGCCTTATCGCGACAGAGACCCAAGTTCAATCTGACTACAGGTGCTGTCTACATTCTTCCTGTGACTCTGTGGATTTTCTCCGTGTGCTTAGGTTTTCCCCCACACTCCAAAGATGTGCAGGTTTGTAGGTTAATTGACGTCTGTAATTCAATTCAATTCAATTTGTCCCTAGTGTATAAGATAGAAATAGTGTACGGGTGATCGTTGGTCACTGTGGACCCGTTGGGCTAAAGAGCCTTTTCCATGCTGTATCTCTAAAACTAACTGCAGGAGCAAATCTACAAAACATGATCCAATGGCTTTTTCATTATTGTGAGGGCAAGCCGCATTTCAATTCATCATTGGAATTTAACTCATGCATTCATTAGTCCTAGCTTGCAACATGATTCATTTTGAACAAATGATTGGAAGAATAGCCTTTATAGCTATTGAGTTCTTTCCAATAGCATTCCCATTGCATAGTTTTCCATGGTACATGATGGGCCTCAGCAACTTGTCATCTTCAACTGACATTAGCGCTTCAATTCATTTCTGGGACAGCACAGGCCAGCCAGGGTGTGCATGTAATGGGCATGGTACACAAAGCAATGACAAGCTGCCTCAACAGTGAATGCTTTTGATGGATAGGAGAGAGAATAACCTTCAACGAGAGACAGGCAGGTGTATGGTTTCTATTGTTGTCTGTGTGAACGCTGTAGTTATGCACTGACTTATTTAACTAATGTCTGTTTCTCTGCATTCCTAAAAAGAGCAAGAGCTTCTGTGAGGCCGGTTCAATAAACCTTCATTAAATATTTCAAATGGAAACAAAGACTAGAAAAGGCATCAAATTTCATATTAAATATGAGAAAGCATTGATGTACCATGATTTTCTTTTACAATTGTCATTCTTGGAGTATTTCATATTTTGTAAGTAACTATATTCAGTAGTTACTTGTAACTTGCATTCCCTTCTTTGGGTGGTACAGCGGTAGAGTTGCTGCCTTAGAGCACCAGAGACCAGGATTAGATCCTGACTACGGGTACTATCTATATGGATTTTCTACTTTCTCCCTGTGACCATGTGCTTTTTCTTCAGATGTACAGGTTTGTAAGTTGATTGGCTTATGTAAATTGTCCCTAGTGTATAGGATAAAACTAGTGTATGGGTGATTGTTGGACGTGGTGGACCAACGTGCCTGTTTCTACACCATTCCTAAAGTCTAAAGTAGTTGGATTAACACTGGATGTACTTGACACCTCTGTCAGGCTTCTCAAGTTTGCGGATGACACAACCCTGATTGGACTGCACCCGCTGAGTATCTCCAGCATCTTGTGTACCCTGATTGGACTGATCCAGGATGAGGAGGAATCTGCCTACAGACAGGAAGTGTCACTGCTGGCGTCCTGGTGCCGTAGCAACAACCTAGAGCTCAATGCTCTTAAGACAGGGGAATTGATTGTAGACTTTAGGAGAGCTCCCCCTCCCCTCACCATCAACACCACAGTCACATCTGTCGAGTCTTTTAAGTTCCTGGGAACCATCATCTCCAAGGACCTTAAGTGGGGGGGCTACCATCGACTCCACAGTCAAAAAGGCACAACAGAGGATGTACTTCCTGCGGCAGTTGAGGAAGCGCAATCTGCCACAGGCAATGATGGTCCAATTCTATACAGCCATCGTAGAGTCTGTCCTCACCTTCTCCATCATGGTCTGGTTTGGCTCAGCCACCAAGCATGGCTCCTGGAGGCTGCAGCGAATCGTCCGATCAGCAGAGAAGATTATTGGCTGCAACCTTCCCTCCATTGATGAACTGTACACTGCAAGGGCCAGGAAGCGAGCGGGCAAGGTCATCTCTGACCCCTCCCACCCTGGCCACAAACTCTTTGAATCACTTCCCTCTGGAAGGTGACTACGGACTGTCAAAGCTGCTACAGCCAGACAAAAACAGTTTTTATCCACGAGTAGTTGCTCTACTCAGCAGCCAAAAATCTGTAACCTCCCTTTGATCTGGTATTTTGTTGGTTCACATGCTTGATCAATGGTATTTTATCACTATTGTTTTATTATTATTAATGTTTAGTGTTTTCTGAGCCATTCGTAACTGTCACTGTATGTCATGTTACTTATGGGCGGAGCACCAAGGCAAATTCCTTGTATGTGAATACTTGGCCAATAAACTTACGATTAAAATGGTTCCTTTCTTTTCCATACATCTTGACAACTTAGAAACCAAATAAAGAATGCAGACCACTCTGGAGAACTGTGGAGGTGCAAAATAATGTAGATTTAGATAGAGACACAAGAAATTGCTTATGCTGGAATCTTGAGAAAAGCACAAAGTGCTGGTGCAAATCTGCATATCAGGCAGATCCCTAGAGGACATAAATAGGTGACGTTCCAGGCCAGGACACTTCTTCAGACTGATGCATATTGATTTAGACAGAATTTTCAATCGAAGCCCAGCTGCTAGGGCCTGTTAATCTGCATCTGTGTTTTACACTCAAAGGGAGCTATATCCTCCAATTAGCTCTTCTCCTCCCTGTCCTAGTGTCATTCTACCTTGTTGTGCTGGAATGCCACCCCACCAAAACTCCTAACCCCCACAACTTGTTTAGGTTTATTATTGTCATGTGTTCACCGAGGTACAGTGAACAGCTTGTTTTGTATTAAAGAAGGAACTGCAGATGCTGGAGAATCAAGGGTTACACGAAAAGCTGGAGAAACTCAGCGGGTGCAGCAGCATCTAAGGAGCGAAGGAGATAGGCGACGTTTCGGGTCGAGACCCTTCTTCAGACTGGTCAGGGATCAGGGAAACGAGAGATATAGACGGTAATGTGGAGAGATAAAGAACAATGAATGAAAGATATGCAAAAAAGTATCGATGATAAAGGGAACAAGCCATTGTAAGCTGTTTGTGGTGTGAAAATGAGAAGCTAGCGCGACTAGGGTGGGGGAGGGAGAGAGGGAATGCCAGGGGCTGAGGGAGAGGTGGGAAGGGGAGGAGACAGCAAGGGTTAACAGAATTGAGAAAAGTCAATGTTCAAGCCCAAAGGATGCAGACTCCCCAAGCGGAATATGAGGTGCTGTTGCGGTGTTGCTCACTCTGGCCGTGGAGGAGGCTCAGGACCGAGAGGTCGGATACGGAATGGGATGGGGAGTTGAAGTGCTGAGCCACCGGGAGGTCGGGTTGGTCTTTGCGGACCGAGCGGAGGTGTTCGGCGAAACGATCGCCAAGCCTCCGCTTGGTCTCACCGATATAGATCATCTGGCATCTGGAGCAGCGGATGCAGTAGATGAGGTTGGAGGAGGTGCAGGTGAACCTCTGTCTGACCTGGAAGGACTGCTTGGGTCCCTGAAAGGAGTGGAGGGGGGAGGTGAAGGGACAAGTGTTGCATTTCTTGCGGTTGCAAGGGAAAGTGCCCGGGGAAGGGGTAGAGCGGGAGGGGAGGGAAGAATTAACAAGGGAGTTGCGGAGGGAGCAGTCTTTACGGAAGGCAGACGGGGGGAGATGGGAAGATGTGGCGGGTGGAGGGGTCACGTTGGAGGTGGCGAAACTGGCGGAGGACTATGTGTTGTATTTGCCGGCTGGTGGGGTGAAAGGTGAGGACCAGGGGGACTCTGCCCTGTTTGCGAGTGGGGGGATGGGGAGAGAGGGCAGTGTTGCGGGGTATGGAGGAGACCCTGGTGTGAGCCTCATCAATAGTGGCGGAGGGGAATCCCCGTTCTCTGAAGAATGAGGCCATTTGTGATGACCTGGTGTGGAACACCTCATCCTGGGAGCAGATGCGGCGTAGACGGAGGAATAGGGGATGGAGTCCTTACAGGAAGCAGGGTGGGAGGAAGAGTAGTCCAGGTAGCTGTGGGAGTCAGTTGGTTTGTAGTGGATGTCGGTCAGGAGTATATCACCTGCAATAGAGATGGGGAGGTCAAGGGATGGTAGGGAAGTGTCGGAAATGGTCCAAGTGTATTTGAGTGCCGGATGGAAGTTGGTGGTGAAATGAATGAAGTCAGTCAGTTGTGTGTGGGTGCAGGAGGTGACACCAAAGCAGTCGTCGATGTAACGGAGGTAGAGGTCGGGAATGGGGCCCTGGTACGCCGAGAACAAGGATTGTTCGATGTACCCAACAAAGAGGCAAGCGTAGCTGGGGCCCATGCGTGTGCCCATAGCTACGCCTTGTGTTTGGAGGAAATGGGAGGAATCAAAAGAGAAGTTATTGAGGGTAAGGAACAACTCCACTAGGCGGAGGAGGGTGTCAGTGGACGGGTATGGGTTGCTCCTCTGGTCGAGGAAGAACCGGAGGGCTTTGAGACCGTCCTGGTGGGGGATGGAGGTGTAGAGTGACTGGACGTCCATGGTAAAGATGAGAGGATGGGGGCCTGGAGAATGGAATGCACGGAGCCGACGGAGGGTGTCTGAGGTGTCTTGAACATAGGTGGGGAGGGATTTAACAAAGGGGGATAGGATGGCGTCAAGGTATGTAGAAATGTGTTCGGTGGGGCACGAACAGGCAGAGACAATGGGTCTGCCAGGGCAGTCGGGTTTGTGGATTTTGGGGAGAAGATAATATCGGGCCGTGCGGGGCTGGGAAACGATGAGGTCGGAGGCTCGGGGGGGTAGGGAGCCGGAGCTGATGAAGTCGGTTATGGTGCTCGAGATGGTGGCCTGGTGTTTGTCAGTGGGGTCATGGTCCAGGGGTAAGTAGGAGGAGGTGTTGTTTGTATTTTGTTTTGTATGCTGTCCGATCAGGCCAGATAATACCATGTATAAACACAAACGTCAAACTCCAGTATAATAGATAGATCAAAGGAAAAGATACAAGGAGTGCAAAATATACTTCTCAGCAACACCCTGTTGAAAGCGTTGCTATTTTCTGCCTCCCTCCAACGTAATAGTTGAGGGATGGCAAGATGCGGGCCTTTAAAAATGATGAGGTGGGAGAAAGAATCGAACATTTTATTCGAAAGAGAGTTCTGTCTTGCACAAGTGGTTAATTCCATTTTTAAGTCATCGTTAAATTTCAAATGTGAGACTTAGTTCTTACAAGTCATCTTGAACAAAGGAAGAACCATTTGTGCAATGAGATTTAATTGCAAAATGGTCATTGTTTCTCCCACCTCATCATTCAGTTGCTTTGAAGGCCGGCATTTTGCCATGCTCCAAAAGCCTCCAAACCGCCTCCTGCCCCCGTTCCTTATGCCCACCACCATCTCAAATACATCAATGTTGCACGGAAAATCCACTTAATCCACACTTGTGAATTAGAGCGTATGGAAATGATGGAGTAACATGTCCGCCACAGGTTCCATCTTGTGGATGGAATTAGCTTTGAGGATTTTTGTGTAAATTGGATGAAATCTGATGCTGATTGAGGTACAGATCAGGTGCTCAGATGATTCTGGCTTTAAATAATTGAGATACTTCCAAAGTTGTAATGAGTTAATTACCCTTATGGCCTGTACCCAGTAATATTGAAGAGACATCAGGAATCTTAAATTAATGCAATTCAACTCCTGGCTGCTGATTTAAAAAAAAAAAAATAGCAGCCAGGAGATGAATTGCATTAATTTAATAATGTAAATAGTCATAAGTGCATTTCTGTCCACTAATTGATATGTTTGGATATTATTGATGTAACTACTATCAGCATCTTTGACATTACTGTCTAAAAATGTAACTACAATAATAGAATGTGAGCAAAATAAAAAGCTTATTCCAAATTGGAGTATCACCATATTTAAAAGGTTATCATAAAAGGGTATTTTTCACTTGTTGGTATTTGATGAAAGCTTACATTTTACTTTGCCCTCTGAGTGTTAAGAGTACCTCAGCCTTGGTTGATTAGATCAGTTTATGTATGATGGACTGTGATAATGATTCAATGACTCAAACTGACCCTTCCATCTGTAACCCAAGTGAAGTGATTTAATAGTAACGTTAGATAAGAGGAAAACCATGCAAGCAGTAAATCAGATTGAAGATTTAACCAATGTGCTATCAGCATGCATTAAGGGAAAGCACATGGCATTTTCAGTTAAAATAAGAGTCGCCATGTATTTTAAAGAACAACCATTGTTTTTATACCGGGCAGCACAGTGCCACAGCGGTAGAGTTGTTGACTTATGACGCCAGAGACGCAGGCTTGGTCCTGATTACGGGTGCTGTCAGTACGGTGTTTGTACGTCCTCCCTGTGACCCCGTGGGTTTTCCCCGAGTGTTCCAGCTTCCTCACACACTCCAAAGCCGTGCAGGTTTTTAAGTCAATTGGCTTCTGTAAATTGTCCCTAGTGTGTAGGATAGTGCTAATGTACGGGACAATTGCAGGTCGATGCGGACCCGGTGGACCAAATGGCCCGTTTCCACGCTGTATCTCTCAAAAATCTAACGTCTCTAAAGCAACAAGGTAAAAAAGTACCTTTGGTGAGTGGCTGGTCCTTTCCCTCAGTCAGACAGCTATAGAACTTGAACCCTGCCCCGGAGAGTAAACTATGTAGAGAAGAAGGGGGGGGTTACACAAAAAGCTGGAGAAACTCAGCGGGTGCAGCAGCATCTAAGGAGCGAAGGAGATAGGCGACGTTTCGGGTCAAGACCCTTCTTCAGACTGGTCAGGGATCAGGGAAACGAGAGATATAGACGGTGATGTGGAGAGATAAAGAACAATGAATGAAAGATATGCAAAAAAGTATCGATGATAAAGGGAACAAGCCATTGTAAGCTGTTTGTGGTGTGAAAATGTGCTAGTGCGACTAGGGTGGGGGAGGGAGATAGAGGGAATGCCAGGGCCTGAGGGCTGAGGGAGAGGTGGGAAGGGGAGGAGACAGCAAGGGTTAACAGAATTGAGAAAATTCAATGTTCAAGCCCAAAGGATGCAGACTCCCCAAGCGGAATATGAGGTGCTGTTGCGGTGTTGCTCACTCTGGCCGTGGAGGAGGCCCAGGACCGAGAGGTCGGATACGGAATGGGAGGGGGAGTTGAAGTGCTGAGCCACCGGTAGGTCGGGTTGGTTTTTGCGGACCGAGCGGAGGTGTTCGGCGAAACGATCGCCAAGCCTCCGCTTGGTCTCACCGATATAAATCATCTGGCATCTGGAGCAGCGGATGCAGTAGATGAGGTTGGAGGAGGTGCAGGTGAACCTCTGTCGGACCTGGAAGGACTGCTAGGGTCCCTGAAAGGAGTGGAGGGGGGAGGTGAAGGGACAAGTGTTGCATTTCTTGCGGTTGCAAGGGAAAGTGCCCGGGGAAGGGGTAGAGCGGGAGGGGAGGGAAGAATTGACAAGGGAGTTACGGAGGGAGCGGTCTTTGCGGAAGACCACAATGTCTTATGAATATCTATGTAGAGAAGAACTCTGAATTTGCAATCCAGGAATACACTGATTGTCATTTGACCCGAGTCATACAGAGTGGAAACAGGCCCTTTGGCCCAAATTGCCCACACCGACCAACATGCCCAAACTGCATTAGTCTCACCTCCCCAGCCCCCATCCAAGTGTTTTTTAATCCTATCTTGCTGTATTGGTTGTAAATTCCACATTACTTATCCTTCTATAAACAACATATTATCGGTTACATTATTGGCTCTGGCATTGATATTCAAGTTGTGGCCCGTTGCACTGTTGGACTATTTATCAGCAATAAATTATTCACTGCTTCACGTAATTCTATAAGGGAAGTCTGTAGATGTGCAAAATTCTCATATATACGTGACATATTTGTGTTCTTGAGACACCAGATAAAATAAAGTTTAACCATTAAACCTCTGAGGTTCTCTAGTAGTTGTAGCTACGCTCTCAATGTGTTTTCATAGCAGATTCTTTCCTCAAAGCTTGCCAATGGAAACATCCATATTAATCCCAATACTATTCCGACACGCCCGGTAGAATCTCCCGAAGAGGTGCAGCCTGATTCGCCCGCCGCGGATCCAGGAACCCGCCTAGATTAGGAGCCTTGTCTGTGGCTCATCTCCTGCTCACCCCTGAGGATCGGGAACCGGAGAAAAGGGTGGAGGAAGTTGGTAACGGTGGCAGACGCAGCAACAAAGGGCTAGCAAGAAGAAACGGGAGTCTTGCCTTCTGTGCCCTCGAGGTCGGCTGCGGGAGGTGCCACCAGGGCATGAAGGCTGAAAACGGCCGGGCGAGGAGCGGAATAACCATTTGCGGGACAATCCGGATGGAGGCGAGGGCTGCAATGGGCCTTTATGCCCAGCTGGGACTGAAAATGGCACCTAAACCTGGCGACTCTCACATATAGACTCAATGGAATCTGTACATAATTGGGGAAACATATATACTTATGCATGTTAATAATCTTACTGATCTCCTCACCCCACCATCTTCAGCCTTTGTGCAGCCACCCCTCTCAGTTTATTTAGGGTAGCCAAGCTTTCTGCTAAAGTTGTACACTGAAAACAGTCAAGGTTACCCATTATAGCTGCATCAGCTATCATCTGGTCTGGCAGATCATCACTTCTGTGACCTTTTTCCTCAGTACAAATCTTTATTTACATCAAACCCCAGAGAACTTGCTGGAGCAATTCTACTGCTTCAAACACTTGTACAAGTTGTTCAGGTTTGTTCTGACCTGGGGCTTTGTTCCTCTGTTGCCAAAGAGTCCCTTGCCACAGTTCACCAGGGTAGGATGATGCTTGCCCACCTCACAGGAAGATGGAACACCTTAAGGGGTGAAGGAAGTGAGTCTGAGCTGACAACATCATGTAAGATCGCCATTAAAAAACGTTCCTCGACCCTAGGTAAAAAAAATAGCATAATGTTTGATCGTTTCTTTGTGGCATCTGGTATAACAGTGGGGAGTGAGGACAGTTTAAACTCTGCCTACTTGGTCCTGCTTTAGTGCAATCAGTTCCAATCCAAATTGGCATACGTAGGCATATTTGATAAATGTTTCGGGCAAGTGAGCTGCTTGTCCATTTAAAAACCTGCTGCAGGATTGCATTGTGCATCTTGGGACTCGGAGCAGAAGGTGCACTTTCCCACCAATTCCTGAAACTGCTGGGTTCTTGGATTGCTGATAATAAATGCTTGGCTGAGAAATGAATTATTCTCCTAACATTTACTCCTGTGAAAATCACAAAATGAAGATCAAGGTCTTTGACTGAAACAATATCCCTGTCTTTCTTCCCATAGATAAAGCCGGAACTATTGAATATTTCCATTATTTTCTGTTCTGTTAACTAATGTGAGCTTCCACAGATCTCCAATGGCAGTTAGATCTAACGTAAAATAGCATTTCTCATGCTCCCTCATATTCAGTAACCATTCCATTCCAACACCATTCCATCATAATCATTCCATTCCAACTTCAGTAACCATTTCAACATCTCCATGATGTACATCTATCTATTTCCAGATAGACAATTCATTCTCAAAGCAGTACCAAATTCTTTACATCCTCTAGATTGTTTCCAATATCTGATTCTAATCTTTGGCAACAGTGCAAGCTAATGCCTCATTACAGCGCCAGAGACCCAGGTTCGACCCTGCCCTGTTGGGTGCTGTCTGTGCAGAGTTTGTACGTTCTCCCTGTGACTGCGTGGGTTTCCATCGGGTGCTCCAGTTTCCTCCCACACTCCAACGACGTACAGGTTTGTGGGTTATTTGGAATCAGTAAACTGCCCATGGTGTATAAGAAGCAAAACTGGGATAATATAAAACTAGTGTACGGGTGATCATTGGTCGGCACGGACTCGATGGGCCAAAGGGCCTGATCTCTACAACTAAAAACCAAATATTGTTTTTTACAATAACTTCCAGTTGTGATTTGTCTATTGTAATTTGTTTTTATGTTGATCCATTTTTGTTAACCACACTACTCATTCGCTGCTTAATCAGAGGCCTTGTTCTGTGAGGGACAACCTCTACTTGGTTGGACTGCTCTACCTAAAGCTTCCCTGCTCATTCCAGAGGGAGGGTTCACTGAGGATGCAACAGGTGCCAACAGAACTTCAGGGCAACTCTGTGATCCAAAAGCAAGTTTCTAAATCAAGATAGCATAAATTTGTAGAAACAATGAACTGCAAATAGTTTAGTTTGGAGATACAGCATGGATACAGGTCCTTTGTCTCACCGAATCCAGACCGACCAACGAACACCCCACACTATCCTATATATTAGGGACAATTTCCAATTTTACCAAAGCCAATTAACCTACAAACCTGTATGTTGCTGGCATGTGGGAGGAAACTGGAGCATTCGGAGAAAACCCGCGTAGGTCACGGGAAGAACATATAAACTCCATACTGACCACCCGTAGTTAGGATCGAACCAGGTTCTCTGGCGCTGTAAGGCAGCAACTCCACAGCTGCGCCATCATGGAGTTCCTGGTATATTTTTTAAAAAAAGACTAATTTGCTGGAATTACTCAGTGAGCCAGGCAGTATCCCTGGAGAACATGAATAGGTGACATTTTGGGGTCAGGGCCCTTCTTCGTGGATAGGTGATGTTTCAGATCGAGTCCCTTCAGATTGACAAAGGGTCCCAATCCGAAATGTCACCTATCCATGTTCTCCAGCGATGCTGCATGACCCACTGAGTTACTCCAGCACTTTGTGTCTTATTTTTTAGTACAAGGTTGTTTTGCCTGCTCTTTGTTGGTCTTGCATATTTTTTTTTTAATGTATTAATGAAAGATTTGGGTGTTTCTCACTAATCTTTTAATATCCTTGTTATTTGTGCATCTTTTTCTTGCATGTTTCTATACTTTAGAAACAAAGAACTGCAGATACTGGTTAATACATGAAAGGTCAAAGTGCTGGAGTACTGTAACTCAGGCAGCATCTCTGAAGAACATGGAGAACGGTTCGGGTCGAGACCCTTCACACTGATTGTAGGGGGGAGGGGGGGGGGGGAGAGAAGAATGCGATGGAAAAGGGGAGATAGACACAAAGTGCTGGAGTAATTCAGCAGCTCAGGCAGCATCTCTGGAGAAAAGGAATAGGTGGCATTTCAGGTCGAGACTGTCATTTCCCACTTGTGTCAGGGTCCTGCTTTATGTAAGCCTCTCTGACATCCAGTTTGGTGGCCATATCTTTTGCAGTTGTCAGGGAAATGTTGGAATCCATGCTCAACAAAACGGTAATTGGGGATTTAGAAAATCATTGCAGAATTAGGCAACGTCAGCGTGATTTTGCGAAAGGAAAATCGCTTTTGACAAATCTAATTACATGTGTTGGGGATGTTACTAGCAGTGTAGTTAAGGGGAAAAATTAGTAGATGTAGCATATCAACATTTTCAAAGGCATTTGACATGAAACTACATAACCGATTTTTATATTTAGATTAATTTAGAATTACAGCTTGGAAACGTCCTTCGGCCCACTGAGTCCACACGGACCTTCAATCACCCATTCACACTAGTTCTATGTTATGGGCCTGTCCCACTTAGGCGATTTTTCAGCGAACTGCCGCCGACTGTCAAGTTGGAATGGCGGCTGTCAGAGTCACACACACACGCATGCGCGCACACACACACACACACACACACACACACACACACACACACACACACACACACACACACACACACACACACACACACACACACACACACACAGATTTTTTTAGACAGCACTCCCCCCCGCTTGCCCTGTGTAAAGAAATTCTCACAGTGCAAAACCAAGGTCATACAGACACACACCGCGACGAACAGGAAGGTTGGTGCTGTAAAAAGACAGCTAAAGCACAGTGTACGGTAAGTCCTTTAAAAGAGGGGAGAGAGGAGAACTTTTAAGAAGCCAGAGATACACGGCTGTGAAGCTCGGTCGGTTATCCTTGGTTCTGAAAACTACTGCTTATCTTTATTTTTCCAATGAGCCAATGAAATTCACCGGTCAGCACCGACTCCAACCTACGCGAGCCTCCGAGAACCTTCGACCTCCTGACAAGCCACTAGGACCTCCTGCCTACGGCCTGAGAATTCTCGCTACTCTCCATGGTGGCTTCATTCTAGTCGCCGCTAATTTTTCAACATGTTGCAAAATTCACAGCGACCATAATGAGGCCGCGACTAGTTGCCAGAATGCGGCAACTCCTCACGACCACGAAGGCGACTCCCCGGAAACCACCCGCGACCATGTGGCGACCATGTGGCGACCATGTGGCGACTGCATAGTCTCCTGCAGTCGCCTAAAAAGTCGCCTAAGTGGGACAGGCTACCCTAATTGGTACACATGACAATAAAAGACCTTTGAACCTTTGAAATTGAATTAGCTGGAGGAAACACATGTGGGCACAAGAAGAACGTGCAAACCCCACACAAACAGCACCGGAGGTCAGGATCAAACCTGGGTTCTACCAGCTGCCCCACTATGATGTCTCATAGATATGGACTCATGTGGTTGAGGGTCATGTTAACTCAATAGAGGAGACAGAGAGCAGGAATAAACATATACATTTTAATTTATCTTATTGAACCATTGGAGTGGCACAGTGATATATTGCTATTTTACTAAACATATATCGGCTCTAAGACTAATGGGCAGCACATTGGCGCAGCTGGTAGAGCTTGTGCTTCACAGCACCAGAGACCCAGGTTCAATCCTGACTTTGGGTGCTGCTGTGTGGAGTTTGCATGTTCTCTCTCTGGTTACATGTCTTTCCTTGGGATGTTTCCACCAACATCCCAAAGACGTGGGGGTTTTGTAGGTTAGTTGGCCTCTGTAAATTGCCCCTATTATGTATGGAGTGGATGAGAAAGTGGGATAACATAGAACTAGTGTGAACGGATGATCAATGGTCGGCATGGACTTGCTGGGCTGAATGGTCCATTTCCCTGCTGTATTTTTCAATCAATTCAATCAATAATGTGAAAGCTGCGGTCATGTTTATTTAATGTTAATTTGTCCTTATTTTTAAAACATCCTTTTCACTGAGAATCGCGGGTACTCTTTTAGCTAAATGGGACCAACTTGTTTTAACTGTTGTACTTGAAGAAACCTTGACAACACCTAATAATCAAGAAAGATTACTGAGGTTTGAAGCAGGTTGACGTGGCATTTCCTGTTAATTAGTCCCAGCATCCAAGAGAGTGTGATAAGTTATTGAAATGTGTAAGAACAGCTCATCACCATGGAGACTTTTTTTTTGCTTTACATGTCATTGAGTTAATTATTGTTCAAATGATCTGAATATAGATCTTTTTTTGGAGAGAGCTGTCAAAGGTTAGTGTAATGGAAGCTGAACTAATGTACCAGAATTAAATGAACCTCGAGGTCTACTTAACTTGTGATTGGACGTATCCCATGATTGGCAAAACAGAATGCTTGCATTTGAAGTTATTATTAAAGATCTAGGTTGACAGATGGTCCATGTGGTCCTCAGAATAAAAGGACGTACATTTAGAATGGAAATGAGGAAGGATTTCTTTAGTCGGATGGTGGTGAATCTGTTTAATTCATTGCCACAGATGGCTGTGGAGGCTGTCAATGGATATTTTTAAGGCGGAGATTGACATTCTTTATTAGTACGAGTGTCAGTCGTTATGGGGAGAAGGTAGGAGAATGGAGTTGACAGGGAAAGATAGATCAGCCATGATTGAATGGCAGAATAGACTTGATGGGCCGAATGGCCCTATTCTGCTCCTATAATGAAATAACATAAACGTATTTTCCTTGAGAATCTTTGATATTAGGGAAGTTGTAAAATTCTTAATTCAATTTTAAAGGGGTTGGAATTAGACCATTCCTGAAACCATAATTTGTCTTAAAATTCTTCCTTTACTTTTACTTTAGACTTTAGAGCATGGCTGCATGGTGGGCAGCACAGTGGCACACCAGTTGAGTTGCTGCCTTACAGCGCCGGAGACCCGGGTTCGATCCCGACTATGGGTGCTGTCTGTACGTTCTCCCCGTGACCGTGTGGGTTTTTTCAGATCTTCGGTTTCCTCCCACACGCCAAAGATGTACAGATTTGTAGGTATATTGGTTTGATAGACCTGTAAATTGTCCCTAATGTGTGTAGGATAGTGTTAATATGCGGGGAACACTGGTCGGCGCAGACCTGGTGGGCCGAAGGGCCTGTTTCTGCACTATCTCGAAAACTAAAAAAAACGAAAACTAAGACACACCATGGAAACAGGTCCTTCAGCTCATTGAGTCTGCACTATCCTATACACTTGGGACAAGCCAAAGTTGTACATCTTTGGAGTGTAGGAGGAAACTGGAGCACCTGGGAAAACCCACAGGGTCATAGGGTGAATGTACAAACTCCGTACAGACAGTACCCCTAGTCAGGATCCAACCTGGGTTTCTGGCATTGAGAGGCAGCAACTCTACCACTGCGCCAGCGTGCCGCCTGTACCCACAAGTCAGAGAACTTCCTCTAGTAGTTGCATGTGACTTCCTGCTGAGATATGTGCTTCCTCTCCACCTCCTTCCGCATGCAGCACGCTGCTCTATGCTGGCTGCCTCCCCTCTTCCTCCCAGGCATGCTTTTGCACAAGAATAATGTCTAGGAAAGTAAACGTGGTTGGGAATGATGAGCCTGTAGAAGCTCAAAGTTAAGAAAAGACCTTTGGTATTTAACAAATGACACCATTGACCAGTTATTTTAAAGAAATCTAGAAAGCATTAAACTCTTATAAAAGTCATAGAAATGAATAGTGAAAAATCAATCCCAATCAACACAGAGCCTTCAAATAGATGATGATCCTTTTACATGCTATGTTTCTGCTGCTGAGCACATATTTAACTGTACGGGATGATCTACTAACATAAAACAGTACTGCACAGGAACAAGCCCTTCAGCCTACAATGACTGTGCCGAAAATGGCAAGTTAAACTAATTCTGAAAAGTAGTCTGAAGAAGGGTCCCAACTCGAAACTTCACCCATCCATGTTCTCCAGGGATGCTGCCTGACTCACTGAGTTCCAGCAGAATTTAATGCCTTTCCTCCCTAAACTAATCTCCTCTGCCTGACATTCCATATCCCTCCATTCCCTGCTTATCTTAAAGCCGCTGAAATGCAACTATCGTATGTCAGCACCACCACCATCATCCCTGACACCCCAAAAACCCACCACTCTCCGTGTAAAAAAAAACTTGTCTCGCACATCTCCATTAAACTTTGCCTCTCTCACGTTAAAGCTATGTCCTCCAGTCTTTGAAATTTCCTCCCTGGGACAAAGGTCATGACTATCTTCCCTATTGATGGCTCATAAATATATGTAATTTTTTTTAAGATACAGCATAGAAACAGGCCCTTGGCCCACCGAGTGCACGCTGATAATCGATCACCCGTTCACTCTACTGTAATCCCACTTTTTGCATCCTACATATAAAGGGGCAATTTATAAAAGCAATTAACTTATATCTTACAAACCTGCAGGTCTTTTGGAAAGTCGTAGGAAACTAGGGCACCCAAAGAAAACCCACGTAATCACAGCGAGATTACCAGTCAGACAGCAACTGAGGTCAGTATCAAACCCTGGTTTCTGGAGCTGTAGGCAGCATCTCTACCGCTGCACTACTGTGCTGCCGTTCCTGAAGTAATGGTATGAAATTTGAAAATTTCCAATCGATAAAAGGTATTTTGGAAAATTAAAAGAGCAATTTTTCACTTTAAAAAAAAAGTGTCTGGATTGATCCACCAAGTCCTGAACATTCTATCATCTGATTTCATCATTTTCTTTGTCACCATTATATCTAACAATAATAATCATAGTTTAGTTCATTTTAGAGATATAGTGCAGAAACGAGCCCTTTACCCACCAAGTCTGCGCCGACCAGCGATCCCCGCACATTCACACTATCCTACACGCACTAGGGACAAGTTACACTTATACAAAGCCAATTAAGAGGCAATTTGAAGGGACTGGGAACAAGAGTTATTGATAAAAATCCTGAAAGACAGATGGGATACTATTATATGTATATAAATATTCGATTAATGTAAGGCATAACTTAATTCAATTAAACATTTTACATAGATTATATTACTCAAAAACTAGATTGAATAAAATATTTCCAAATGTTTCCCCCATTTGTGACAAATGTCTAACTCAAAATGCCACTATAACACATTCCTTTGTCTCCTGTACAAAACTTCATAAATTTTGGAACAAAATCTTTGGAACTTTTACAAAACTTTTCAGCACAAAATTGAACCCCAATACAGAACTGATTATCTTCGGATCAATGGGAGAGGGACGTAAATTAACTACGTTCCAAGAAGCTCTTCTTAATTATGGTTTAATAACAGCAAAAATACATACTTAAATTTTGGAAAAACGCATCCACGCCAACGTTCAAAACGTGGATTTCAAATATGTCGGAAACGCTACATCTTGAAGAAATGAGATTCCTCCTACTAGGCAAAGTAGACCAATTCTTAAAGATTTGGTCTCCTTTTATCGACTTTTTACAAGCGTATGGTGCAACATAACTTTTCTTTTTCAATCTCTTTAACTTCTTATCTCTGCTTTTTGTCTCTCTTGCTATCTGTTTCTACTCTCTTGTCTATCTATCTTGACACTTTATTTTCCTTTTTCTATCATTGCTCTTTTATTATTAAATTAAAAATAAGAAGTTGTACAAGAATGGTAATGTGTATGTATGTATCAGGCACTTAGGTACCACATCACTGTACTTACTTCTAACAAAAAATAAAAATAAATAAATAAAATAAATACTAAGCCAATTAACCTACAAACATGCACGTCTTTGGAGTGTGGAAGGAAGCCCTGTAAAGACAGCACCTGTAGTTAGGATGCAACCCGGGTCTCCGGCGCTGTAAGGCAGCAACTCTACCACTGCGTCACTACGCCGCCCCTCTAACCAGATAAATGCATCCCACCCTCCGAAGCACCTGGAGAAAATGCACGCAGTCACAGGGAGACCGTTCAGATTTCACACACAGACTACCTGTGGTCAGGATTGAACCCGGGACTCTGGCGCAGTGAGGCACCAGCTGTGCCACCTTAATACACTGCTATCATGTCTCCTCTCAGCCTCCAGATTGGCACTCTCAGTGTGCTGCCTATCATGACCCATGCTGCCAATCTGCATGCTACATGATGCCTGCTGTTCATAAACTGCTTCATGTACTTCACTAAGCTAACAGGCATTTCAGAGCTGAATTCTGTCATAATATTTTAAATGGGAGTTCAGAAGAAATTATGTCAACCTCATTTGATCCTCCAGAGCTCAGAAAATGAATATAAGAATGTAAATTATTAACTTTCTGCCCCAAATGTCCCAGTCTACATCTCAGCATACTGTGCATCATAGAGACATGACCAGCTTCTAGAGCCACCTTTATCATAACATGTGGAAACTCGAGTGATGCATTCTATGGAGTTTAAATCTTCTTTGTGGATTAGATCCTGTCTCCTGCTTGACCTGTCACTGAAGGAATCTACAGGAATCGCTGCCTCAAAAAGGCCCACACCACCCTGACCACCCTATTTTAAGGTTGCAATGTTCAATAGCCTGGTGGTTGTAGGAAGGAAGTTGCTCCTGAACCTGGTCGTTATGTATTTTAGGCTCTTATACCTTCTTCCCGATGGTAGGTGTAAAATGAGTGTGTGGCCTGGTGGTGTGGGTCTCTGATGATGCAGGCTGCCTTTTTGAGGCCGTGACTCATGTAAATCCCTTGGATGATGGGGATGTCAGTACCTGTGATGGATTGGGCAGTGTTCACCACTTTTTGCAATCTTCCTCAATCCTGAGCATTTGAGTTGATGAACTAATCAATATGCTCTCAACCGTAAATCTCTAGGCATTCAAGAGAGTATTCGTCAACATACCAAATCTACTCGATCTTCTAAGGAAATAGAGGCATAGATGGGCTTTCTTTATGATTGCATCAATGTGCTGGGCCCAGGACAGATCTTCAGAGATATGCAGACCCAGGAATGTGTAGTGTTTGTTTCTCTGCACCACCATCTTGTTGATGAAGACAGGTTTGTGGATCGTTGACCTTCCTTCGATAAACTGTTCCACGTATAGCAAGGACTATTTATGTAAATTGTTATAATCAATGTAAAAATCATTTTAAACTTCAAACCATTGAGAATGTGCATCAATCAAACGTATTGCCGGTTGAACATGAAAATGGCTGTATGGGCTGCAACAAATACATCTTCATTCTCTTTGCATCTTTGAGATGGCAAAGGAATGTTTTAATAGTTCTGTGCCTGGAATATTGACAAATATGGCAGCTTGTCATCAGGTGACTACTTGACTGGTGTGGGTTATAGTTGTAGTTTTGCACTAAGTAAAAGTATCTGGAACAAAGGGTATCTGATACTTGACAGGCAAATTGCAATAACCAACTGTTGACTAAAGTCCCACTTAAAATACAAACATGGTCCATCTCACAGTAATTAAAAACCCCAGAGAAGGAAATGGGAATATTCAATGGTGAGCCATTTGTAAACACAACAGGTGCCGAGACTCAAACTCATGTACGAACAAGTAAATTTCACTTTGATAAAATATTTTTATTGGAATAACACTAGTTTAAATAGTGAAGCCTTCTTTCAGTATCAGTTAGAAAACCATTGGTAACTTTGTCCTAAAAATCTGTCAGACTGCCGTAGCGATTATTTTTCCAAGAGTGCAAAATTAATGTCAGCTATTACAGGCTTTCTAAGGAAAGATTACCTTTCCACTAAGAGCATCTCCATTTTCAGGTGATTTCTCCAGACAGTTGTTATTCTAATAAATGCAGCAGATATATAATTTAAATAAGTGAACTGTCGGAAGGTGTTTCAGCTGTCCTTTATCTTCTGTCGAGGTTTTCATTAGCAGTCTGTTACCGGCTAGAATTGCTGCCTATTCATTGGCTTTAACCACCTATTTATATTCAAGCTATATTTTAAACCCTTTAAATGACTTCATTATGTCCCCCTATTATATTTGCTACCTGGCAGCTGTAATAATTAATGACACCCCTGTCCTTTTACAGCACCTTTTATGACTCTCATGTCAGTCTTCCCACTAGAAATCATTGTAGCCGCAATGGAACTATTCTCCAAGGCATTTCTGATATGTCGCAAAATATCCAACAAGCAATTAAGAAGCTTGATTAAATTTATTGAAATTAAATGCATCACCTATAACATCTCTTAAACTTATCTTTATTTAATAAAGTAAATATGTACAACAAAAATTCAAATACTGATTTAATATGGTACATAAGTACAATTTAATCTGAGTAAATTCTTGAAGTAGTCTGTTGATGTACTGCCTAAGCCACGGTGTGATTTTGAAATGGAAATTGAAGACTCCGGTGAAAACTGGGGTAAGTGTGTGTTAACCCACTCCCTGCTGGAAGAGATATCTATATGAAAACTATTGTACGACAGAACTTTATTTATCCCAGGAGGGAAATTGATCTGCCATGAGTCATGAAACACAAAATACATGAAACATGAAATTAAAGTGTTGAGTGGAAAAGATTGGGGATGTGCAAAGATTGGGGTGGGGGAGGGGGGGAGAGGGGGGGGGGGGGGGGGGGTGGTCAGTCCACCCCATGACAGAAGAGCAAGGAGTTGTACAGTTTGATAGCCACAGGGAAGAAGGATCTCTTGTGGCATTCTGTACTGCATCTTGGTGGAACCAGTCTGTTGCTGAAGGTACTCCTCAGGTTGACCAGTGTGTCATGGAGGGGATGAGCTGTATTGTCCAAGATACTTTGAGGAGCATCCTCCCTTCCAAGACCATATAAATGCACAAAGGCACAAAGAATTGTAAATGCTGCAATCTTGAGTAAAACACAAAGAGCTGGAGTAACTCATCATCTCTGGAGAGAATGGACAGGCAACGATTTGGGTGTGACGAAGACTCCCGACCCAAAATGTTACCTGCCTATTCCCTCCAGAGATGCTGCCTGATCCACTGAGTTACTCCTTCTCTTCATAAGTACATAACTCATAGGTGCAGAATTAGGCCATTCAGCCCATAAGTCTACTCCACCTTTCGATCATGGCTGGTCTATCTTTCCCTCTCAAACCCATTCTCCTGCCTTCTCCGCATAACCCTGGATACCTTACTAATCAAGAATCTGTTAATCTCCACCTTAGAAAATACACATGACTTAGCCTCCACAGGGGTCTGTGGCAATGACTTCCACAGATTTACCACCCTCTCACTAAATAAGTTCCTCCTCATCTCCATTGTCTTTTACTCAATATAAATGCGTGTTGTTATTTTTCAATAGTCTGTCAGATATCTTGCAAGGAATGACTACAAAGTACTGGAGTTAGTTCGCTGGTTTGTCAGACGACATTCTGCCATCTCTTTGCCACAGTCAGTGCCACATTTGTGCCTCTGCGGAGATTGTCCGCAGTTCATGCCTCTCCGCCGCAAGTCAGTAGGTGAGCCATTGTCTGTACCTCTCCACAGTTGCATTGTCAGAGTTCGAGAGGCCCCACTTCTTCAGTTTGAGTCCGTAACGTCCCACTCCAGTGTGGAGGCGGTTTAATGCTTTCCAGGTAGTATAAGGCAGGTGGTGTCCTGGTGCCATCTGTTGTTTGGTTTTGGTGCCTGGCACGGTTGGCTCCAGTTCCATGAAGCTGTTCCGACTCTTCAGACATTTCTTCACATGTTGGTGATTGTGCAAGGGGTGGCGGGGGTCTGTGTCCACATTGAAGCGTTCTACTGCACCTGCCCGATCACATCTTCAAAATGGTTCGTCGATGCCTGCCAGCTCATAAAATGTTCAAACTTTGTCACACACACAGCAGACACTTTAACACATCGTGCCAGAGAACAAGGACTAAGGAATATAAAGAATCACATTGATATGAATATCTTGCATGATGTTGTTGCAATAATATAGATGGTTAGTTTATTTGAAAGGTAAATCATTCATTCTCCACTTTTCCAGTTGTGATTCATTACTGTTCTGGAAATAAACAGTGAACAATAAAGTTGAAAGTATAACTATCAAAAGGCACAATACCCTGCAACATGGGAATGTAAGATAATATCTAACACGTGATTAGCAACAGGGACAATAGGTGAGTGATGAGAGAAAGTGTTAAAAAAAGTTACACTGAAAAAGCCTAACAAAAGGTTGGAGCAGATGGGAGGCCGACTGAAATTCTGATTAATGTTTCTCCAGAATAAATTACATAGAAAACTAATTGTAAGCATCGGCAATCCTCGAGAAAACCATGGTGATCCCCTAAGTGAATCAAAACCCTTCGTAATAAAATAACTCAATATTATCTAATCTATGTTATAAAATCCCCGTTTTTATATATGAACAATTTTTGCCTATTTTCAGTAATCCCAGGAAAATCTGTGTAAGAGCAGAATGTAGAAACGAGGAACTGCAGATGCTGGTTTACATAAAATTACACAAAGTGCTGGAGTAACTCAACAGGTCAGGCAGCATCCCTGGAGAGAAAGGATGGGTTCTTTGTGTGTAGGAAGCAACTGTAGATGCTGGTTTACACTGAAGATAGACACAAAATGCACGAGTAACTTAGCATCTCCAAGCAGCATCTCCTTAGAGAAGGAATGTGTGATGTTTTGGATCAGAATTCTCGTCGGAGAGAGTCGGAGAACTTTTTCAATGGCTCTTTGTTTCTAGTCTAGTTTAGTTTAGTTTATTATTGTCACGGTCAGCGAAAGGACTATACACGATTACAATCAAGCCATCCAGTGCACAGATGCAGTACACTGTGGGTACACAAAAAGCTGGAGAAACTCAGCGGGTGCAGCAGCATCTAAGGAGCGAAGGAGATAGGCGACGTTTCGGGTCGAGACCCTTCTTCAGACTGGCCTGGACAGCTTGACTGTCTTTTCACTGACTGGATAGCGCGCAACAAAAATATCTTCACTGTACCTCGGTACATGTGACAATAATAAAAAACTAGAAACATTTTGTCACCTGAGATGTCCTGCAAAGTAGTCAACTTTAAAACAATCAGTGGTGTAAGCACGCCATCAAAAACACAGCATTAAGTCTGCATGGTTTAAAAGACACATTTAGACAACAGACATTGACACCTGTCCCATGTAGCAGCAAGCTGTAATGTTCCTGCATAAAGCAGTGCTCACTCCCACATGATATCGCTTGAGGGAAATCCAGTGATTGACAGAGTACTCATACCTGATTGCCATTCAAGCTGGGAAGTATGGACTGTGGATACGGCAGAAATGAGAGCAATCTCTTTCTTGCTACTTTGATTGAAATAAGCAAATGCAAGCACCGTCAATAACCTCAATATCAGCAATGCCAGATGGAAGGATATGTTGACTGACAAACACGCGTCATGTTACTGCTGCTGCGAAGTTTGAAATAATTGATAAATCAGAAAATGATTTATTGCTACAAAGATTTTATTCTTAACAAGTTCTCGTGTTTAATTGCAGTTCACACTGACAGCATCTGATTTTGTGCAAATGAATATAACCATATAACCATATAAACCATATAACAATTACAGCACGGAAACAGGCCCTCTCGGCCCTTCCAGTCCGTGCCGACCATTTGTTTTCCCCTAGTCCCATCTACCTGCACTCAGACCATACCCCTCCACGTCCATATACCTATCCACTTTACTCTTAAATGTTAAAATCGATCCTGCCTCCACCACTTCTGCTGGAAGCTCATTCCACACAGCCACCACCCTCTGAGTAAAGAAGTTCCCCTCACGTTACCCCCCGAAACCTCTGTCCCTTAATTCTCATGTCATGCCTCTTGTTTGAATCAGAGGAGTTCCCTACCCTCAATGGGAAAAACGTATACACGTCAACTCTGTCTATCCCTTTCATCATTTTAAAGACCTCAATCAAGTCCCCCTTAACCTTCTGCGCTCCAAAGAATAAAGACCTAACTCTGTTCAACCTTTCTCTGTAACATAGTTGCCTGGAACCCTGGCAACATTCTAGTAAATCTCCTCTGTACTCTCTCTTATTTTGTTGACTTCCTTCCTATAACTAGGCGACCAAAATTGTACACCATACTCCAGAATTGGTCTAACCAATGCCTTGTACAATTTTAACATTACTTCCCTACTCCTATATTCAATGCTCTGATTTATAAAGGCCAGCACACCAAAGGCTTTCTTTACCACCCTATCTACATGCGATTCCACCTTCAGGGAACTATGCACAGTTATTCCTAGATCCCTCTGTTCCACAGCATTCCTCAATTCCCTACCATTTACCATGTACGTCCTATTTTGATTTGCCCTGCCAAGATGTAGCACTTCACACTTATCAGCATTAAACTCCATCTGCCATCTTTCAGCCCACTTTTCCAAATGGCCCAAATCTCTCTGTAGACTTTGAAAGTCTACTTCATTATCCACAACACCACCTATCTTAGTATCATCTGCATACTTACTTATCCAATTTTCCACCCCATTTAAATATATTTTCTTCTTTTAGACTTTGAAAATAATATTAGTCGGGGAGCTTGAAATTTTATTGAGTTGAGTTTATTGTCACGTGTACCGAGGTACAGTGACAATAAACTAATTACAATCAAGCCATCCGCAGCGTACAGATGCATGATAAAAGGGAATACAGTGAAGTAATAAAAATGTTGTTGTTGGAGTAGAGATTTAAAAGTGTGGAGCGATTGTAACGTGTGATTGCAGATCTACTTTTGTGACTAGCACACCAAGAGTCGCCATCTTACATATAGAAGTGTATTAAATGACCATAAAGCTACACTGGGTATCTCTCTATATTAAAACCAACTTGATTCACACAATGTATAATCCTCTATGAAGATATTTAAGCTAACCTAGCGTGAGGGGTTTGCATTAGTACTGAAACAGATTTGTAACTAATTGGATTTTGCATATGTTGGTAGAATTGTTTCTATGCTGTCACTTCTCCGTAAACAGTAAGCAAGCAGCCTGCAACACAATGATTTGAAGTATCAATTAGATAGGAAAGGTCAGGATCATTATGCACAATCTCAAGCATTTCATGCAATTGCTAATGAAACCATTCTTTATGCACTTGATTGTGCCGAACATCATTTTATTCCATCACACAGCTGGGGACCTACCCAAGGATCATCGTTACAAACATCCTTCTTGAATCTCACTGGATAAGCATTGACCTTTGGTTGTAACTGTAACCTTCAATTTTGTCCCCAAATTCCTCCGGGGAGATGGAGAAGTGGCTTGTTTAATTTAGTTTAGATTAGGAAGGAACTGCAGAAGATGGTTTATACTGAAGATAAACACAAAGTGCTGGAGCAATTCAGTGGGTCAGAAAGGATCTCTTGAGAAAAGCAACAGGTGACATGTCAGGTCAGAACCCTTCTTCAGATTGGCCAGTCTGAAGAAGGGTTCCGACTGGAAACATCACAGTGTGGAAATAGGCCCTTAGGCCCACCGAGTCTGCAATCACCTGTACACTCGTTCTATCCTACACCCTAGCGACAATTGACAGATTCCCAGGTCTCTGTAATGCAGCAACTCTACCACTGTGCCAATGCGTCTCCTCGGTCTTGTGTAATTAAGCTTTGACATAATCAGTTGCACCAGAAAGCTTTGTGAATTATTAAAAACTGTAACTGCAGATGCTGATTTACAAAAAAAGACAGAAAGTGCTGGAGTAACTCAGCAGGTCAAGCAGCATCTCTGGAGAATGTGGATGGGTGGCGTTTCAGGTCGAGACAATTCTCCAGATTGTCCGAAGAAGGGTTCAGACTTGAAACGTCATCTATCCATGCTCTCCAGAGATGCTGCCTGACCAGTTATCACTGTCTCCATCCTCCCGGTCTCTGGACTTTGGGGACAGGCAGGGGCCAGCTCAGCGACCTCCCAGCTGCAGGTCGCGGGAGATTTTTGATAAACAAGGGTTGGAAAGTTTACTGAGAAAGGAGCAGAGTCTGTGATCAGATCTGCCACGATGTTTTTAAATGGCAGAACAGGTTCAAGGGACTGACCGGTCTATTCCTACTTCTTGAATGTTCATATTAATGGTAAGATTAAACAAGAACTTATCAGGTTGAAGTTTGATTGTTATTTTATGAGGAGTTATGATGAGCGATTACGTGAAGAAGCCCGCCAGCCCGCATGCACGTTAATCTTCAAAGCAGCGGTGTGAAATCAGAGATAACAGTAGTTGAACTGAACATAGTAAGATTGGAGAGAACTAGAGCTACCAGATGATCTTTATGATAAGAGGGTTGGGAGCAGAGGGCATGCAATCGCTCATCGTAACTCCTCATAAAATAAAGATCAAACTTCAAACTGGTAAGTTCTCGTTTAATCTTACTATTTTACTTCGGAGTCACGTGAGTGATTCCGTGAAGATTTCAAAGCACTGTGATTTCATGCTGTGGGTACAAGTCCATGCGTCACACACTGCATCAGTTGATCATGGATGACTGAAATATAAATAATGCATTCAGATATGACTTAAATTTAAACATGCTGATGCTTTAAATGAGCAAATGAAAATAATAGTGACGCTCTCATCCAGGGGGAAACTATAAAACAGAATCTAAAATGGAATTTGCAAATACCCCTGGTCTGGCAACGGGTTATTTATAAAATCTTTGGAACGTTAGTTCATTTGACCATCCTGCCGCCACGAGGATGTGGTCGAGAGGGACATCCATTATCCTCGCTGCTGACGTTGATGCAGCCCTGGTGGAGTGAGATTTAAAAACGTCAGTGTTCACTCCTGCACAAGCCAGAACCTGTTTTAACAACCTCAAAATGGTCTGGACTGATACTGTTTTATGAGGTTTTTTGTAACTATTGAACATTGTTAATTCGGAGCCTCTGAGGCTCCTGGTGACCTTGATGTACTGTTGTAAAAGTGTAACTACACACAACCGAAGGCCCATGAGCTATGCCATGAAAACTAGTTTGAGCCCTAACGCCCCATGTCTGCTCTGTTTGATTAATTCATAAACATAAAATGTTATATTATTTACAGATGAAACCATCCTGTCCTGTCGCAGCTTATGCAACACCTGGACCCGTTGCGCTGAAACCAGCGCCATGAGCATGACCACTTTGAAAGTGAGTTTGGGCAAAGACAGGGACGTAGCTGGAGCCCAATGGCGTAGCAGCGTGAGCACCACGCACTTCAGAATCTGCAAAACAATAAATTAATTTGGTCATGTAGTGGATGGTTCTCCCCAGTCACAGGGTGAACCAGCAGATCACTGCATTTGGGGACAGCCATAAAAGGCTGTGTTATAATTCCCAGAATGAGTGGGAACCATGTAGGCCAGTCGGGTACTACCAAAATGCCTGAGGCAGAGTCCTGCTTGATATTAAGCAAGCACCGACTGATGAGGCAAAATGGGGGGGGGATGCATACAAAAACATTTCACCCCAGTGTAGCGAGAATGCATCTACCGCTACTGCCCCGGGTCTGATTCCCATGAAGCATATTTTGGTAACTGGTGATTGAGTCTGGAAGCAAACAAATCGATATCTGGTACGCCATACCGAGCAACAATGTCATTAAACACTTCATGATTCAACATCCATTCTGTGTTGTCATTGAATTTCCGTGACCTGGTGTCCGCCACCATGTTGAATTTACCTGGTAAGTAGATAGCTGAGGCCCAAACATTTCTTGTAACACACCAGTGCCAAATAAGGTGAGCCAATTTATCACAGGATACCGACTTGATTCCACCCATATGATTCACGTATGCCACCGCTGTAGTGTTGTCAATCTGAAGTTGAACATGCAAATAATGCATATTGGCACAATAAGCCTTTAGCCCATAGAGTGCTCCCAACAAATCTAAGTAATTAATACCACATGACTGAAGAATTGATGCCTCATGTACATTCCATCTGCCACCACAACTAGAGATGGCATTAGTAGCTCCCCAACCTAGAGCACTAGCATCAGTTTGTAAAGTAACTGAAGATTTATCAACCAAACTTTTTACTGGAGCATAGCCGAATATTCATCATCCACCATTGTAACTCAGCAATGGCTTCAGATGGCAACCGCATGGGTCTATTGAAGTGACCTGCATGGAATTTGAGTGCCTGCTCCTTTGCACGTTGTAAATTTTGATAATGCAAAGGCCCAAACTGTGCAGCTGGAAAAGCAGCCACTAATTTACCAATTATACTAGCTACTTTCAAATAGAAGGATGCACCTTAACAATGAGATTGTTACAGGCTTTTATTAATTCTAATCTCTTGCCCCAAGGCAGAGTCACAGACATGTGAACTGAGTTAATGGTGAATCCCAAATAATCAATAACTCTAGATGGTATCAACTTGGATTTAATTGGATGGATGAGAAACCTCAATCTCTCAAAACAAGAGTTTAGTAGCTGAAACAGATAATTCAGCTAATTTCAGAGTTTCCCCTATGATTAAGATATCATCCAAGTATGCCATTACAATAAGATTCTGAGCCCAGAGTAGCCCCAACACTGGTTTTAATAATTTTGTAAATAATCTGGGGGCTGAAGTTAACCCATTAGGCAATGCTTTGAACTGCCACAGTTGCCCCATCCAGCTAAACTTCAAATATCTCCAGTGATCCCAATGAATGGGTACTGAATAGTATGCAAAATGGAAAAAATTGATCAAAGGGTGCCAGTGGAGGTAGTGTATCTAGACTTTCAGAAAGCCTTTGATAAGGTCCCGCATGGGAGACTGGTGACTAAAATTAGAGCACATGGTATTAGGGGTAGAGTGTTGACATGGATAGAAAATTGGTTGGCAGACCGGAAGCAAAGAGTGGAGTGAAATACGGGTCCTTTCAGAATGACGGCAGTGGCGAGTGGAGTGCCGCAAGGCTCGGTGTTGGGGCCGCAATTGTTTACCATATATATAAATGTTTTGTAAGATGGAATTAGGAGCAAAAACACTAGCAAGTCACTGATAGTATGTGGCACTTGGTGGGCAAAAACAAAGGGGCAGACTATTATCTCAGGTACAGGACCTGGTGTACCTTGTGCTGAAAGATTGGCATCTTGGCATGCAGGATGCAGAGCAGCTGAATGGGAATGTTGGCCTTCAAACAAGAGGATTTCAGTACAGGAGTAAAGAGGTTCTTCTGCAGTTGTTTTAGGGCTCTGGTGAGACCACATCTGGAGTAATGTGTACAGTTTTGGTCTCCAATTTGGAGAAAAGGACATCCTTAGTGATTAGGCAGTGCAGCGTAAGTTCACGAGCTTTGATCCTGGGATGTGTGGGACTGTCATATGAGGAAACGATTGGAAAAGGACTAGGCTTGTAATTTCATGGGTTTTCGAAGGTGAGGGGGATCGTATAGAAACTTATAAAATTATAAAAGGACTGGACAAGCTAGAGCAGGAATAAATTGTTCACACATGTTGGCAAGTCCAGAAAACATGGGCCAGAGTTTAGAATAAAGGGGAAGTCATTTATGACTGAGAGCTGAGAAAAACTTTTTACCCGAGAGTGAATTAGATAGAATTTCTCTGAAACGGAGGCAGTGGAGGCCAAATCAACTGGATGGAATTGAAGAGTTGTTGGTTGGTTGAGCTCTGTAGGGGCAAGGTGGGGCAAGGGATATGAGGGATAAAGGCAGGCACGGGTTATTGATAGCGGACGATCAGCCATGATCATAGTTGTAATGCGGTTGCTGGCTTGAAGGACCGATATGGCACTACAGCACTTTTTCTATGTTTCTATGCTTCGTTTGAAGCGATGCATTGCCTAATAACATCCTTTGGAATACCATTTTAGCAGTATACAAAGGTTTCCATTTTGAAATGTTTATACTGCACAAAGGAGAAGTCGAGTCAGATCAAGGATGATTCGGCATCCTCCATCCTTCTTTTGCCTAGGAAATATATTGGACACAAATTGTTGAAATATGACACGACTTTCGTCAATTACCCCTTTTTTGGGTAATACTTTAATTTCAGCTAGTACATCCAAACATTCTTGTTGTGAAAGAACAAATGTCCGGCTCGGTGTATGCTGTGTGGGTGGAAACAAATAGAAAAGGAATTCGATTTGGAACCCTTGTATACTGTGCAGTATAAACGGATCTGATGTTATCCAACGTCATTCATTCAAAAACAAGTGCAGTTTCCCACCAACTTGTAACTGATCCATACATAATATGTTCCGGAAAGAACCAGACCCACCTACCTCATGGTTACCGGTGGATATTTCCGCCCCCGCAATTTGGGGGGGGTAGAACCGATGGAGTGCGCCAACTGCGCATTTTTGACGGGCCGGCTTGGGCCTTGGCCTAAAAAGGACCGCTGCCCAGAGTGTTCGGCCTTCCCACCAGTTTCAGCGAACCATTTGTTGTTGAAAGGAGCGTATGGGGTGCTGCCGCTGGCAGTGAAGCTTTTCTAGTTGACGGGACTTTCATTAGCCCGATCGTTTTTGCTTCGTCATCCAGCTCCCTGACCTGCCTCGACAGATCTTCACCGAACAAGAAATTTGGTGGTTGAACGTTGCTGGCCTTGCACAGTGCTGCGAATTTGGGGTTCAGGGTAGGTCGGATGGCATTTTTTCGTAAGCAGTTTATTTGAAAACGTGCGTTGCACATTAATGCCAGGGCATCCTGCTGCATATCAGACAGGGACCCCCATCCACCGACCTGGCAAAAGCTGTGATGCCTGAGGCGGGCAACCTCAGTATTTTCTTTAGCTTCACCTCCTTGGGCTCTGATGCCCCCTCCAATGTGACCCCAGATGGAATGGATAACAGCCGGCACTTTTAACGACACACAGTTAGTAGGTGTGTGATATTTGCTGCAAGTTTCTTCTATTGCTTGTTCTTGGAGCTGGTGTGAGGCCAGGTAATTGATGCTCATAGCCAAGTCCTCATCCAGGGGTTCCTCTGTTTCCGATGGAATTGCAAAATTAGATGCCATAGCCGGCACATCTGGTTCGCACCCTTCGTGCCTCGTGGTATGCTCCCCGGCTATACCTCCGAACTCTGAGTCAGACAAAAACTGACCCTGAATGCTTCCCTCCTCAGAGAGGGAGACATTGTGCAGCCCTGAAACAGGGGCCGCTGCCGTGGGCCCCCGAGAAGACCCGCGCTGCTATGACTCTGTTTGTTGGAGCATATTATGATGGAGCATCCTCTCCGTCAGGAGCTCCATCCGGGATAAACAAAGACGTTATCCATTATAGGAGGGGAACCCTCCTGGCCCGACTCGTCTGAGTCAATGGGCCGCAGACTTTTTTGTGGCTTTCCGTCCCAGCGGAGTTGCCAAGGTGCTCTCGACCGGCACCAAGTCTGCAGCCGCTTGTCGCACTGCCAGCGACTCGGAAGGTGAAATAGACCGGTCTTCTGTAGCTGCTTTCCCCGCGGCCCGTCTGGACTTCACCTTGGACATCTTCTCCATAGCAGGTTGAACTTGTTCTGTAATCAAGAATTATCGAACCAAAATAAACGACTTCAGACTAAGTATTAAACACTTACCTGAGGCTTTTTAAACTTACCGCTGGAGGAGTGACGCGCCTGCCAGCCAGTCGTTGCGCCATGCGTGACGTAATTGACGCCCCATGTGGGCTGGTGGGCTTCTTCACGGAATCACTCACGTGACTCCGAAGTAATATCTGGTTTAGTTTAGTTTATTGTCACCTGTGCCGAAATACAACGAAAAGCTTTGTTTTGTGTCCAGTCAGCGGAAACATTATACATGATTATAATCAAGCCATCCAAAGTGTACAGGTAAACTATAAAGGGAATAATGGTCAGTGTAAGATTAATTCAAATTAAAGGTAGTCCAAGCTTGATTGTAGATTTGGACAGCTGTCTGCTTGTTGATAGGATGATGCTCAGAGTAACGAAAGTTAAACTACGTACCCCTAAACATCTGATGCTCTCTTGTTGAATCTTCCCTACCCTCAAGGCTTATCCACGTCAACTCTGTCATTCCCCTTTTCACATTTTAAAGACCTCTAATCAAGTCCCCCCCCCCTTAACATTCTGCGCTCGGTTGCATGATAACAGCTGGGAAGAAACTGTTCCCAAATCTGGAGGTGCGCATTGTCACACTTCTGTACTTCTTGATGGGAGAGGGGAGACGACTGGTCCTTGATGATGCTGGTGATCTTGCCGTGGCAGCATGAAGTGTAAATGGAGATAATGGTAGGAAGGTTGGTGTGTGTGATGGTCTGGGCTGCATCCACATTTCTTAGCAAGATCAAGCTTGATAAGGTTTAAATTATGTTGATCTTTCCTTTCAGCCCCTGCTTGCCCGGGACTCTTAAAGAACAATAAATCACTTCAGAACATGTTCAGAATGGAGGACGGGTGCAGCAAATAATCACTCAGCCATTGTGCTCTGAGAACACAAGGACTAGCAGATGCTGGTTTACCAAAAAAGATACAAAGTGCTGGAGTATCTCAATCGATCAGGCAGCTTCCCTGCAGGACATGGATAGGTGATGCTTCGGGTCGGGACCCTTCTTCAGATGAGAATATTGTATGGAGTTTCGGACTGCCTACCTACAAAGAGGGAGTGTAGTGAGGATTCCAAGAATGGTGGGTTTGCTGGATGTGGCGTGGATGTTTCTCTGGACTGAGGAATTGGAACCAATTGCTACAGTCGCAGAGTAATAGAAGTGACAAACCCGGTATGAGACGAGGAGAGGTTCATTGACAGAGAGGCTGGGGAAATCCCCTCTCTGGAATCTGGGGCTTCATCACTGTGTTCATTCAAAACGGAGAGATAGATTCTGGAAGTCCAAAGAACACCGTTAGTGCAGAAAAGTAGCACTGGGTGAACAGATCAGTTTCGATCTTTATAACTGGGGAGCGAGGACAGATAGACAACTAGTGCTCCTATTTCTTATATTCCTAGTCTTGTTAATTTTAATATCCTCTTTGACATTTCCATCTATTTGTCACCATTTACCTTTCCCATTTATCTTCCATGGTCTCATTCTAATTTCCTCAAAGTTACCTTTCCTCTCTTTCTTTCATTCTGTAATTGTTTAATATGTGTCATTCTTAATCCGTGTAATGCTGCATGACATGGATAATGCTTCGATATCTGCAATAAATAGTGGCAGAATGATGACCACTAGTTGGATGCACAAATTGAGGCATGGTAAATTATTTAGTGTTGGCATTTATACAGAGCTTATGACCAGAGACTAATCACTTAGCTTAAGAGATACATCGCAGAAACAGGCCTTTCAGACTAGTCCACCCTGAAGACTAGGGAAAATTTACATTTTTTTTAAACTGAAGCCAAATTAACCTACAAATCTGTACGCCTTTGGAGTGTCACATTTCATGGGGAGATAGTCAGGATGGTCCCAGGTCTCTGGCGCTGCAAGCAGCAACTCTATACCCTAGCACCAGCCTGTACCCACCGCCCCCTAATAAAATCGAAGATGCAAAAAAAAAACATAAAAATTAAGCATCAGTTATTTACATTAACAACATTAAAAATGGACAGGAATAGTGCCGATTGGGGCATCTTGGTTGGCATGGGCAAGTTGTGGTCGAAGAAGGACTCGATGACACACATGAGTTGATTGGGGTTCAGCTGGATGCTTTTGGTCATTTGAGGTTGATTTTACTTTGTAATTGGGAATAATAACATCAATTGAAGCCCTAAGAATCTCGGAGAAAACCCTCCCCAGATCACGGGGTACAGCACCTGTAATACAGGGATACCTGGTCTCCGGTCGGTAAGGCACCAACTCTACTGCTTGTTAATACACTATTGTATTTCAAAGCTAAAAGCATAACTGTGTGAAAATATGGCTGCAGACAACAGATTTAAGCTTTAAAGTTGTAATAGACAATAACATTATTAATTATGAATATTGAAGGGTGACACAACGAACTACAGATGCTTGTTTACAAAACAAAAACCCAAAGTGCTGGAGTAACTCAGCGGGTCAGGCAACATCTCTGGAGAACGTTGATGGGTGACATAAGGGGTCGGAACCCTTCTTCAGACTGATTGAAGGATGATAGGATTTGCTTTTAGCCGGTATGAACTCAGCAACACCTGTTTGTTCGCTTCCTTTGATCCCTGAGGGTTATGTGTAAACCCATCAGGTGAGGTAAGCCTCATCTCACTGACGGCGAGCGATGATTTAATGCAGGTTGAGCTTTATTTGTCTTGGTCCAGTTCCCATAGGACATGGGTTCAAAGCAAACAGTACCACAAGTGACTTATCTTAGTCTCAGAGGAGACAGTGAAGATGCTGAAGATGTGGAAACCAAAAATACACGGATGGAAATACTCCATTAAATCAGTGACAGTGCATGCATCACAAACAGGTCACTGATCTTCCTATTGAGCAATGATCTCCTTAAACATAAAATATAGGTTGGGCGAACTAGGACTTTATTCCTTGCAGCGTAGGAGGATGAGAGATGATCTTATAGAGGTGTACAAGGTCCCGAGAGGAATAGATAGGGTAAATGCACAGTCGTTTACTCAAAGCAGGTGAATTAAAAACCAGGGGACATAGGTTTAAGATGAGGGGTGAAAGATTTAATAGGAACCCGAGGGCCAAACACAGGCAAGTGGGACTAGTGTGGATGGGACATGTTGGTCTGTGTGGGCAAGTTTGGCTGAAGGGCCTGTTTTTCATGCTGCATGACTCCATATAATATTATATTGCTTATTATTGCAATGAAGCAATTTTAATTGTTAGAACAAAAACCATCAGAAATTAAAACAGAAAATATTGGAAATACCACTTGACCATCAGCGTTTGGAAGGGAAGGTTAAGAGTCAATGGAGTCAAGGGTTTTGTTGTCAAATGTACCAAAACTAAACAATGAAACTCTTGCTTGCAGCAGCAGCAGTGCATAGGTTTGTAAACACCTACTCGATAGATAACACACGAGACAAATTTAAAAAAGGAATTCAATAAATATAAAACATAATATAGTGCAAAAACAACGTCTGAAATCCCTAGTGCAACCTAGGCAGTTTGTAGTTCGTAGTGTTCAATAGCCTGATGGTTGTTTAGACAAAGTTGTTCCTGAACCTGAGTGTTACAGTTTTCAAACCTATTCCTTGTTCCCGTTGCCTGGAATAAAAATGAGTGTGGCCGGTGTGGTGTGGGTCGCTGATGATGCTGGCTGCCTTTTAGAGGTAGCGACTCCTTCAATGATGGGGTGGTCAGTACCTGTGATAGAATGGCCAGTGTTCGCCACTTTTTGTAATCTCCTTTGTTCCGCAGAACATTTGGCCCTAATATTTTATAGTAACAAGGAACTGCAGAGGCTGGTTTTCCAGAGAAAGGCACAAAATGCTGGAGTAAGTCAACGGGCCAGGCAGCATCCCTGGAGTACATGGATAGGTGATGTTTCAGGTTGGGGCCCTCTTCAGAATGATTGCAGGGGGTAATTGTATAGAGAGCTGGGAGAGAGGAAAGGCAGGACAAAGCAAGGCCAGTAATAGGTGAACAGGCAAGGGGGGGGGGGGGTTTGTGCTAGATCTAGAGTTTATCCCAGTCATTTTTACCCATCTATTCTCTTTATAGATGCAGGTATCTCTGTTTTATAATCCCCAAACTTGCTTTTACATTTATTTTGTAACTTTTCTTTCTGACCTCAGTATTACAATGTATTGTTATGTAAAACCATCATGAATTTGTACGAAGATAAAACTGTCTGTGAGACAGAGTTGTGTTTAAGGTTTTTGGTATAAATACAGTCGAGACTGATCAATACAAAGCCCATTTTGGAAATGCAAGTACTTTGATAGACAATCATGTGTAGTATTCTCAAAATTGCCCTGTACTAAAAATTACTAATAGAGCCAAAAACAAAATCAATGCACAGCACAATACAATAAAAGCCCCAGGCACTTGAGCTGAATGATCAATTCTGTCAGGCAATATACACATTAATTCTGAAATGACATCTATTCGAACCTATGGAGTTAAACATGTTGAATCATGCCATGTCACAGCTCTGGATTTGTAACCATGGATTTAAATTGTTTTTAATTGTATTCATTTTAATCAACAAAAGGAGCTAGTTCTCAACCCATGTTTGAAGAACAACACTTCAAAATCAAACAAGCATGATTGGTGTTATGTTTGAAGTCTCAGTAAATATTGCTTTTATTTGTACGAGAGCCACAGTCAGAGAGTCATACAGTGTAGAAACAGGCCCATCGGTCCAACCTCACTACACTGACCAACATGTCCCATCTACACTGGACCCACCTGCCTGCGTTTGACTCATGTCCTGTAAACCCATCCTATTAATGTACTCGAGTAAATGTTTCTTAAATGTTGCGATAGTACATGTCTCAACTACCTCCTCTGGCAACTCGTTCCATACACCCTCCACCCTTTGTGTAAATATGTTACCCTTTAGATTCCTATTAAATCTTTCCCCCTCACCTTAAACCTATGTCTTCTGGTTCTCGATTCCCAACTCTGGGCAAAAGACTCTGTGCATTTACCCGATCTATTCCTCTGACAATTTTGTGCACTTCCACAAGATCTTCTATAACTCATCTCTGGAGGCTGAAGTTCAAATGCACCCAGAGACTTATATCTTCCCAAACCAATGACTCAATGCGCACAAATGAGTTAAGGTTTTGTTTATCTTAAGTTGGTTCCCAGTGGGCATGGGTTCAAAACAAATAATTGCCATGTGGTGGCACAGGGGTGCAGATGATAGTGCAGCTGCCTCACAACACCAGAGACCCAGGTTCAATCCTAACCTCGGGTGCTGTCTGTGTGGAGTTTGCACATTTTCCCTCTGTCAATGTGAGTTTCCTCCAGGAGCTCTGTTTTCCTTTCACATCCCAAAGACGAGTAGGTTTGTAAGTTAATTACTCAGGAAATTGCCCCAAGTGCACAGGAAATGGATGAGGAAGTGGGATAATGTAGAACTAGTGGAATGGGCAATCAATGGTCAAAGAATCATAGAGTCATACAGCACAGCAACAGGCCCTTGATCCAGCTCGCCCATTCCGACTGTATGCTCCACTTACACTAGTCCCAACTGCCTACATTTAGCCCATATCCCTCTAAACCTTTCCTATCCATGTATCAGTCCAAATGTCTTTCAAACATTGTTAGAGTATCTGCCTTGACTATCTCTCTGGCTGCTCATTCCATATCCCCATCACTTCTTTGTGAAAATGTTGCCCCTCTTTCCCATCTCGCCTTAAACCCATGCCCTCTGGTTTCTTAATGCACGACTGTGCATTAATCCCATCTATTCTCCTCATAATCTGACACCTCTATAAAATCACTCCTCAGCCTTCTGTGCTCCAAGGAATAAAGTCCTAGCCTGCCCAATCTCTCCCTACAGCTCAGGCTCTCATGTCCTGGCAACATCCTCATAAATTTTCTCTGCATCCTTTCCAACTTAACGACATCCTTCCTATAGTAGGGTGACCAAACCTGAACACAATACTCTATCGGTATGATTTTATGTGGGGGGGGGGGGGGGGGGAAGGGGGAAACAGTTTACAGTCACTTACCTCGGCGGAGATGCGACCTTTCTCCTAGTCACATTTTCGCCCTCCCTCGCGGCCTAACAACTTCGATTGGTGCGGCCTTTCCAAGAGACCGGCCCAGAGCTTCAGCAGCAGGCGCGGCGCCGACTTCCATCGCGAAGCCAGAAGAAAAGCTCCAACCGCCGGCCTGCTGACTTTAACATTGTGAAGCCGCGGTCTGCGGAGCTTCTAGCGGCAGGCATGGAGTGGACTTTACATTCCCGGAGCCAGGGATCCCTTACTGGGATCGCCAAAGAAGACCTCCGACCGCTGGCCTGCCTGAGAAGCCGCGGTCTCCGGTAACAAAGTGGCCGATTTGGGCACTCCAAGCCGTGGAGTGGGTTGCATCTGACCCGACGGCGAAGCTTTGATCATCCCGATGAAAGAGCCTGTACATTGGCCGTCTGTAGTGGCGACTACAGAGGGTCAAGGCCCCAAACACGGGTGAACAAAAGGAGGAAGACTGACTGAACTTTATTGCCTTCCATCACAGTGATCTCTGTTAACTGCTATCGTTCTTTTTAATTGCGTTGTGTTCTTTTAATTGTATGGCTGCATGGTAACTCAAATATCACTGTACCTTAAATGGTGCATGTGACAATAAATGTGAATCTGAAATCTAAGGACAACCTCACCAAGTCTTGTACAATTGTAACATAACGTTCCAACCTCAATACTCAATACCCTGACTGATGAAGGGCAATGTGCCTGAAAGTCTTCTTGTCAACCCTATCTATCTGCGATGTTATTTTCAAGGAACTATGTGCTTGCAATCCTAGATCCCTCTCTTGTACAACATTCTCGAGAGCCCTGCCATTCATGTTGTATCTCCAAATTAAACTAAGGTGGCATCAATCCTGGATACAGAACCTTGGCACTAAATGCAGCCATGTAGTGCAAGATATTTTTCCACCGTTCTGTAAACCATGTAATCATTTATCATCATCATCATCGTTGAAAACATGAATGGGCACGCTGCCTTACAATGCTATGTACGACAGTGATCGCAACTTCTGCTGGTGTGGATGGCCATTGGCTCGACAGGTGCTCATCGTTTGACAGGTCTTGTTTTTGGTCCTGCTGGGGGGGTCCACACCCCCTTCCTCACCTGGCAAACCAGGGTGGGGGAGACGGTTTAGTTGCTGACTATCCGACCATGGAGCCGGTAGCACGGGATTACATGATAGCCCTGGCGGGGGGGGGGGGGGGAACTCCCCCCGACCTGACCTGATTATTTATCTTGATAACTCATTCAAAGTGTAGTATATAGTCAATAAAATGCAACAAATGTTATACATGAAAATCATGTAAATAATCTAAAATCCAATATTAACCTAACTTTTGTTCTAAAAATGTTGAATCCAAGCGAACAAATTTAAGGCCCCTAAAACTAAAAGGCTTGACGACAAATACTCATTAGCTAGATATAATCATTACAGATTTTTCCATACTCACTCATTTGTCTTAATCAGAAGTAATGAAGTAGTTTTCTATTGCACAATGATGGATCAGTGGAAGCTGTCAGATCATTTCCTATTACATATGATTTTGGTTTTTGGCTTATGTGGCATCTCCGGATCCACATCTGTTCCTAATGAAGTAGCTGTACAAAGAACATTTGAGAGTGGTTTAATTACCTTTAATTGAGACTGCTGAGTGCATTCATTCATTATCGTAATCTCTCATCATGGGCATCTGTGTCCAAGCTGCACTCTGCAGCAAAAGTAAATCTGCAAATGAACTTGGGTGTCTACAAGTGGTTTCAGCTGGAAGTCATCACAGAGCAAAAATTCAAGCAGCATCACACTGCATTTTAGTAAGGGAATATTTCACTGAAAATAATAATTAACAGAAATCAGCATCTGCAGTTCCTTGCAGAGTCTACATGAAGAACTTAGTTCAGCCTAGGCATGTATAAAATTATGTTTGGGGGAGATTATTTGATTCTGTTCAGTGAATAATTTTGGGTGAAGGTTAGATGTTTACAGATACAGCACTGAATCAGGCCCTTCAGCTCACCAAATATATGCTGACCATCAATCACCCGTTCGCATTGCTAGTTCTACGTTTCACTTCCGCTCCCTACACACTAGGGGCAATTTACAGAAGCCAATTAACCTACAAACTCCGCAAGTCTTTGGGACGTGGGAGGAAACCCTCGCAGTCACAGGGAGAATTGAACCAGGGTATCTGGCATTGTGAAGCAGCAGCTTAATCCGCTGCGTCACTGTACTGCCCATCAAGTTCATTGTATTCAGACTCCAAAGGGCACAGTGTCACTTAAAATCGTGCCCTTTGCTAATGGTTTGCAAAGGCTTCATGGATAATTTCCCATTGACACAATGCATTTTCTTTACTTGCAGATACATTTATTACAATATTTCTCTAAACCAATGCAGAACAAAATCTGATTTAGGTGACTTGAAGGAATAATGACTTGCTTCAGGTCTGGATTGGCCTATGCTTGGATCTCTATTTTCAAGATTAAACAATTTGTGAACAGGAATAAAATTAAAGTGCAGGAAATATCAAGCACGGCACCCAGGTTTGGTAATTGAAAGAGACATGGTTGCAGTCAAGGTCTCCAGCTGCCAAAAACAACCTTTTCAACATCTACAAGCAAATTGCTGAAGAAACTCAGCAGTTCAGGCAGTGTATGTGTTTGTTTTTTGCCCAGGATTCCAGTTCTGCAGGTAATTACGCTTTCTTTCCAACTTCTACTGGGCCAAACAATTTCTACCTGGTTAAAAGTAGCAAGCATTAGTCATGAGGTCAGGTCCTCACACATTACAAAGACATACAGGTTTGTAGGTTAATTGGCTTTGGAAAAAATGTAAATTATCCCTTGCATGTAGGGTATTGCTAGTATACAGCGTGATCGCTGGTCGGCACGGACTCAGTGGGCTGAAGGGCCTGTTTCAGCACTGTATCTCTAAAGTCTAAGTGTAAAGTCTATTGGAAGAATCCTCTACCTTTTGAAAAATACTGTGTCTTTTCACTTTATCCATGCGCCTCATGATCTTGTATTCCTCAATAAGATCACCCCGTGACCTCCTACTCTCCAAAGAAATAACTCCCAGCCTATCCAGATGCTGTTATGTCATGAGTGGCACCATAGAGCTGCTGCCTTACAGCACCAGGGAACTGGGTTTGATCCTGACTATGGGAGTTGTCTCCCCGCGACCTGTGTAAAACTTAAAAACAGAGCCTTATTTAAGAGCATGAAATACAGTGATTGCTGGGTGCTAAAGTACGAAAGGGGGAGATGTGAAAGGATAAATGGCAATCGTAAAACAATAAAGTGAGGTGGAAAGGGTAACAAGACATCTGTTTATCTGCCATGGGGTGGGATTGAGCTGTATTGGTGATCTGTGTCTTTCGGAGGTGCATAATTACTCATTGTTATCAGACCATTTTGAAGAAGCAAATAGTGCTTAAGTGCCTGCAACAGTAAACAACACATCAAAGGGAGATTCTGGGTATAGGAGGAGATGAACCTTTATTCCTAGCGATCGCTGTATTTGACGCCTTTAAATATAGTCTTGATTGCCTTGCCTGATCTTTGTGGTGTGTTTTAAGGTTTTCTTTAACAGAATCAAGAGTGTTTTATTGTCATATGTCCTGAACTGAAACAGAACAATGATATTCCTACTTGCTACATAGTAGAACGACAGATATGTAAACCTTGTACTCGGTAAAACCCGTCATGAACAACAAAGAAAAATATATGTAAAATCCAAAGAGGCAAATAAATTCCACCAGGTGGCGCCATCAATGACTGCCTCGCCAACAGTCTGTCCCTTCTTTCTTTGTTGTTTTAATAATATGTGTTAAATGTATGTTTTTAGTGTTCTTTAGCTTGTTTTATGTGGAGGGTGGGGTTGGGGGAAACTTTTTTTAATCACTTACCTCGACGGAGATGAGATTATTTTCCGTATCATTATTATGCAAAGTAAAAAATAATGTCCCCAAGTCTATACAGATCAGAGCCAATTTGGAGGTTGTAATGATTAATAGCCTGGCGGTTGTAAGGAAGAAGTTGCTCCTGAACCTGGATGTTACATTTATTAGGTTCTTATACCTTCTTCCCATGAAATTAAATATCTTGCTTCATGCATGGAAATCTGGTATCAGTTACGAAATATGTACTCAAACGTGGACTCAAAAATGTGCCCTTAATTTTACCCCCTAAATAATGCTGGGTGCTATTACCTTTGATGTTGTACTGTTGCAATTTCCTGTCTATTATAGAACTTATCACAATCTCTCTACAAATTTCCTCGCCACATATAATGGATTCCAGACAGAGTGGCGGCAGGTCGAATATTTCCCCTGAGCTCCCTTCACTCCTTCCAATAACTCGATTGTAAGTGTGATGGCAAACCAGTTTATGTACAAAAATAAGATACCTACCTTTCTTCTCTGAAAGTTGTTAAAATGGAACCATCTTCAGAGATTCCCCAGGTAATATATATTTTTCGTATAAACCGCAACAATGTGATCTGCTGTAATGATAGGTCTTTCAGGTATACAGCTTTATACATGCAATTGGTGTAACACTTTGCTGCCTGGTATTGTGTAGGGAGGACCCGCAGATGCAGGTCTATACCGAAGATACACACAAAATGCTGGAGTAACTCAGCTGGTCAGGCAGCATCTCTGGAGAAAAATAATAGGTGACGTTTCTGCCTACGACATGTCAATACTTAATAAGATTGAAGATCAAAAATATGGAACTGGAAGTGATAAATATAACTTAGAAAAATTAGGAAACATTTATATTTTCAAATAAAATTTACATGAAAATTTCACTAGACTCAAAAGCATTAGTCAACCTTAGTGCAATTTGGAGAATTTGTTTATTATGTTATGAGGGATAATGTATGATGATAAGGCAAGCAATCCATCTTGAAGCAGACAAGCAAACTATACTAATTACAAAATATTGTTTCTATCACACAAAGCAATAGATTTAACATACATGAAAAATCTACTTATGGCAAAAATAATTAGGTTACTTAGTTCTTGTACACACAAACGACAACAATACACTGTTTACATGCAGGTGTAGTTGTATATTCATGGTCCCATTGGTTTTAACATTGATTAATTGTGCAAATCTCCCTTAGTTTGCATTGGGAAGTTACAATTTCCACACAAACTTAAAAATGTTTTTTTGTACAAAAAGCTACCATAACTGAGCTGGAGTAACTCAGCGGGTCAGGCGGCATCTTTGGAGACAAGGATGGGTGATATTTTGGGTCGGGACTCTTCCTTAGTCTTCTAAATTCCAGCGAGTATAGGTCCAGTGTTGTCAAACGCTGCCCTCTATTACTGACCCTGGTTTCCCATTCTCATTTTCAAGCCGACAGAGATGAACCCAGAGCCCAGAGGCAAGTTGCACTGCAGCTTATAACATGTAGAAAGTGGGGCTACAAACAGGGATTGTGCCTGAGAGGGTTCATTGTATCTGTAAAGCAAGAATCAACCATAACACTAATTTGATAAGATGAAGTGACCCTCACTCAGTACATGCTGTTCCTATTTTGTAAGATAATGCATAAATCATTGAAACTTAGTAATATTCCGGGCGAGAAGCTGCCAGCGAGCCGTGGCTATGCCACGACTACAGGCCTGGCTCGCCCGCCGCGGAGCCAGTAACCCGCCTGGAGTTCACAAGTTCACAAGCTATAAGAGTAGAATTAGGCCATTTGGCCCACCGAGTCTACTCTGCCATTCAATCATGGCAGATCTCTGCCTCCTAATCCTATTTTCCTGCCTTCTCCCTATAACCCTTGACACCCATTCTAATCATTAATCAGTCTATCTGGGCCTTAAAAATATCCACTGACTTGGCCTCCACAGCCCTCTGTGGCAATGAGTTCCACAGATTAACCACCCTCTTATTAAAGAAGTTCCTCCTCACCTCCTTTCTAAACGAGCTCCCTTTAATTATGAGGCTATGACATCTGGTACTAGCCTCTCCCACCAGTGGAAACATCCTTTCCACCTCCACTCTATCTATGCCTCTCTGGAGTAATCTGACTGAGACCAGAAACTGGGGAGGAGGGTGGCAGCGGACCAAAGGCAAGGATCGGTGCTGCAAAGGACAATGGGTCTTTAAGGCCAAGATAAGACTGCACGCTTAACAACGTTGAAACTCCGTGGGCACCAGAAATGTTGCGACTCTTTGTGTACTGTCTCGGTGAGGTGAGGTCTTGTATTATTCCAAATCGTTGCACCTTTGTATTTACCTACGATTATGCTTATCTATACTATGATTTTACTGGATTGAATGCAAAACAAAAAAAAAATCACTGTGCCTAGGTACATGTGACAATAAACTATCATCATTATTCTGGAATATCATTTGGGTGGGTAATTCAATTAGATGAGGATTCTTTAAGTAAAAGTAGTTAAATAAAGGGTTTGCAAATTCTGCTTCCTGAGCTGCCTTCCACCAGAGACTAGTTGCTGCAGTCTAATGGGGTAAACCCAGACACACTTTCTGCGTCTCTCACTATTCATTTATGAAGTTACTGCGTAAAAAGAACGAGTTGTAAAAATGCTAACAATTTCACAGTGAAAGGTAAAAGCAGACCAGATTTTATTAGGAATGCTAGAAATTGTGCGCAAGGTCAGGTAACACTCAGAAAATATAAATGATGTATTTGAAATAAAAATAGGCGCACAACAAATTTAAAATTCCCTACACCAAAGCCATTGAGAGCGGACCTAGCAATTAATTTGCACTTTAAAATGGGTGTCAGAACAATGCTCCAAGGGTGGCCAATGATAGTTTTTTTATAGACCGTGAGGAATTGAACTTCTAACTTTCACGATGAGCAAATGCATAATCATGTTCCACTAAATATTAGGATTTCTAGTCCCTGCTGTTAACACAAAGACAAGAAAATAAAAAGAATAATTTCATTTCTGCAGCGCCATGCATGGCTTTGATATGTTGCAAAACGTTAGAGAAGATGTGAGGTAAAGAACTATTTTCTTGTCAGAGACATGGCTGCAATGTGCTAATTCGCCATATATCCCGATATTCAGTTATGCTGTTAAGGGATGAACTAGGGAAGGGAAGCTATTTCGACCTTGTCACAGGGAGAACGTACAAACTCCGTACAGACTGCACCAGTAGTCAGGATGAAACCCTGGTATCTGGCGCTGTAAGGCAACAACTCTATCCCTGTGCTGCTGTGGCCCCGCTGTGTTATTCTTTGAATGCAGGGATATGGATCATATGCAGGTGAAGGAGATTGGTTTAACTTGGCATCATGTACGGCTCAGACATCATGGATGAAATGCCCGTTCCTGTGCTACACTGTTCTATGTTCTATGTCATGGTATTATTTACAGGCCTTTGGTAGGACAGGCTTGTGGTTCAATGTATAATTGGAAATGTGGTCCTCTTAAATGTGTAGCACTCTCTCAGCACTGAGCAAAACGCAGGCATGTGGGACAAGTGTAAATGGGGGAAGTTGGTCGGTGTGGGCAAGTTGGGCCGAAAAGCCTGATCCCATGCCTCTATGACACTGCCACAGTATCTGCCGCATTAAGGAACTAAACTGGGAGTAGGCCTATAATTCAGATCTTTGGACCTCAGAAATGAAATAGGTACTTAATGAATTACCTGAATCACCTGAAAAAAACATCATACATTATGTTAAAAGAGAAAATGTTTTTAAGAAGTCAGGTGACCCAACAGCATTGGTGGAGAGTTGTAAGAGTTAACCTTAATGCTCTCTAGCAGATAGCATTAAGGATAATCTCAAGAGATTTTATAAGTACATAAAGGGAAAATGGGTAACCAGAGAGAAGGAATCAAAGCGGTCAACTCTGTGTGGAGCCACAGGTGATGGGCAACATCCTCAGTAAGTATATATATATATATATATTTACCACGGAGGAAGACAGGAGGACGGAGTAACTTAAGGCAGTCACTGGAAGTGTCTTGAGAGCAGTCAGTATGACGGCCGAAGAGGTGCTGAAGGTTCTGATGTGTATGAAGTTAGACAAATCTCCCAGACCTGATCAGATTTATCTGAGGACACTGTGGGAAGCTAGAGAGGAAATTGCAGGAGCTCTGGCTGAGATTTATGAGTCGTCATTAAATATAGGCAAAGTGCCAGAAGACTGGAGGGTGGTAAATGCTGTCCATCTATTCAAGAAGGGCTGCAGGGAAAAGGCTGCGAGCTACAAGTCAGTGAGCTCTGTGGTCAGAAAGTTACTAGAGAGTATTCTGAGGGGGTAGGATATACATGCATTTAAATAGACAAGGGCTGATTAGGGGTCAGCATGGTTTTGTTCATGGGAACTCAATTCTTTTTGAAGATGTGACTAAAATGTTGATTAAGGCAGAGTGGTATATCTGTTGTAAACATGGATTTCAGCAAGGCATTCAATATGGTTCCACATGGCAGGCTGCTCAGGAAGGTTAGATCGCATGGGATCCAAGGAGAGATAGCTAAATGGATAGAAAAATTGCTTCATGGAAGTAGGCAGAGGGTGATGGTGGAAGGTTGCATTTCGGACTGGAGGCCTGTGACTAGTGGTGTGCCTCAAGGTTCGGTGCTGGGCCCATTGCTGTTTGTCATCTACATCAATGACCTGGATGAGAACATACATTGCATGATTAGCAAGTTTACAGATTACACAAAAGTGGGTGGTATTGTAGATAGTGAAGGTGGTTGTCAAAAATTGCAGCAGGATCTTGATCATTTGGGCAGATGGGCTGAGGAATGGTTGATGGAATTTACTACAAAGAAATGTGAGGTGTTGCATTTTGGGAAGACTAACATGGGCAGGTCATACATAGGGAATGATAGGACTCTGGGGAGCATTGTAGAGCAGAGGAATCTAGGAGTGCAGGTACATAGTTCCCTGAAAGTGGCATTACAGGTAGATAGGATGGTGAAAAAGGCTTTTGGCACATTGGCCTTCATCATTCAGAGTATTAAGTATAGCGGTGTTGGGAGGTCATGTTGCAGTTGGGAGGTCATGTTGCAGTTATATAGGACGTTGGTGAGGCTGCATTTAGAGTAGAGCATGGCATCAGTTCTGGGTGCAATGTTATAGGAAAGATGTTGTCAAGTTGGAAAGGGTACAGAGAAGATTTACGAGGATGTTGCCAGGACCTGAGGGCCTGAGCTGTAGGGAAAGGTTGAGGTGGTTGGGACTCTATTCCTTGGAGCACAGGAGGATGAGGGGATGATCTTATAGGGGTGTATACAATCATGAGAATAGATCGGGTAGACACATGGACTCTGTGTGATAATAAGATGAGCTTTATGAACATGGCACCCAGAACTGAACACAATGCTCTAAATGCAGCCTCACCAATGTCTTATATAACTGCAACATGACCTCCCAACTTCTATATTCAATACTCTGAATGATGAGCTTGTGGAGCTGATATTGATTCTCATCACACCTGTTTCTTCGCTGAAGATTAAAGATATAAAGACCAACATGATCTTTCATGTGGCTCTTCCAAGCAGACAATGATGACAGCAGAATTGTTGGCTATTTTTTCGCAATATTTTGGACCCAGGTTTATCACACAGTCTATTATTAGCATTAAAAAAGGGACACAAGGTGTAACACAGTGGCTCAGGCAGCATCCTTGGAGAACATGGATAGGTGAGGTCAGGAACCTGCTTCAGACTGGGTCTTATCACCTACACACTAGAGGCAATTTACAGAAGCCAATTAACCTACAAACCCGTACATCATTGGGATGTGGAAGGAAACCGAAGCACCTGGAGGAAACCTGTCACCTGTCCAGGTCCTTCAGAGCTGCTGCCTGACCTGCCTGAGTTACTCCAGCATGTTGTGTCTTTATGTTTGTAAACCAGCATCTGCAGTTCCTTGATTCTCTATGTTTAGCATTTTGTTGGGTGACTGAGATACCTCCCAGAAGAGGAAGGTCCCAAGATGCAAAAAGTGGGGGACAGATATTAGGATTAACCGAAGTAAATATAAAGTAGACCGAAAATATGTAATGCCTCAAAATTGTTGATGAGGCATAATGCCAGAAAAAAGTAACAAATTCAGAGTTAGAGTATGTGAGGAAATAGAGGTTGTGTTTACACGATAGTGTTAACAGACTGTGATAAATCTTGTGGCACAGCAGAGCGTGTTAATGATCTATCCGATAGAATTAAGTGACTTGTCAATATTCATTTTAATAACTTGATGCACAGCTAATCCCACATACACTTTGTTCTTTTGAGGATATTTATAAATTAAAGTTATTACACTATTATTTGCAATATGTTCCCTTGACTGGCAGTTGCCAGGCTGTTATTTGTTCATTTAAAAGAAATCTTGGAAGGAATTAGATTGAGTGCAAATTAAGGCGTTCCGCTGGCTTTGAGATGAAAAATCACACATTGCATTGACGCTTGCCTGGTATTAAGTAGGAATCTATTAGAGAGGCTTAGCAGTGGTCCAGATCTTTGCTAGAAATGCCAGGAGTTCCATGTGGGGCAGTCATCCTTTCCCCTGTTACTGTCATGTAGTGTGCATGTTTGTGGGGATCCTGAACTTCCTGAGCTGACAAGATGAGCAAGTCTGAAGAAGGATCTCGATCCGAAACTTCACCTATTCCTTCTCTCCAGAGATGCTGCCTATCCCATTGAGTTACTCCAGCATTTTGAGTCTACCTACGATTGAAACTAGCATCTGCAGTTCTTTCCTATATAAGATGATCAATTTCCCAGCTCTGCTTCAATGTTGGGATCTTGGAGCATCACCATGCCCCGGGGAAGCTGCCCGATGAACTGGTAGCGTGTAAGATCTGGCACAGATCCACTTATATCGGTGGGCAGGAATAATCACAACGGAGAGGGGCAGTTTAAGTCCTTTGAATTAATTGAGTAACATGGGCAGTGGAATCTTTAGCTTTCAGTTAAAGAATTCCTGAGAAATGGGATGGGCGGAGGGGGGGGGGTGTGGGCTCAGCTGGTTAAAGTCAGGGGGGATCCTGTGCCTCTATTCCTTGTATGAGCCATGAGCGGATCCTGAGGAAGAACTGATAGGTAGTTAGTTCTAGCTTCCGAATCACAGTTAAAGCCAATCAACCTACAATTCCAGGAAAAGGTTATTAAAGATGGGATAGGCACATTTGGAAAGGTGAAATCATTGGGTGCATGGATTTACAAAAGGTAATTATCATGTCTGTCTTGACGAATCTTGTGGGTATTTTCTGAGGATGTAACTTAGTAGCTGGTTAAATAAGGGAGAACCAGTGGCTCCTGGAATTCCAGGAAAGGCTTTCGACAAGGCCTCACTTAAGAGATTAGCACTTAAAGCTAAAGCAATGGTATTAGGGGTTCAGTATTGAGTGGATAGAGAACTGGCTGGCAAAAACAGGAAGGGTGTCGTCTTTTTCACAATGGCCTGTGGGGGCCAGTGCTGGGACCACATGAGGGAATTGAAGGCAATATCTCCAAGTTTTGGCGGATGACACTTAAGCTGGGGGGCAGTTTCGCGACTTGCAAGGTGACTGAGTGGGCAAATGGTTTGCGGATGTGGGTTATACACTTTGGCAGATGGCAAAAACGAGGAAAGCGACTATTATTTAAAATTCACCTGGGTGTTTTGTCAGGTACACCAGTCTGGCTAGAAGCTTGGATTTGAGTAGTCTTCATTGCCGTGAGAGAATCTTGATTCCACTCGTACTCCAATATGCTACACAGTCCATGGCAATTTAAGCCGAGGCCAATCTGGAACTCCTACAGTTGAGGGCCAATGGCTGTAAGAGGAGTTGGATATAGTCTTTGATAAGGGGGATCAGGGGGTATGGAGTGGGGGAAACTGGAGTTGTTGATCAGGATCATATTGAATGGCAGCAGGCGAAGGGCTGAAATGGCCTTCTCCTGCACCCTAATTTTATGCTCTAATTTCTATGTGGTCACGTGGTCACAGGGACCATGTACAAACTCCATACAGACAGCACCCTTGGTTCAGGATTGAACCCGGGTCTGGTGCTGTAAGGCAGCAACTCTACCGCTGTGCCACTGTGCCGCCCCCTAGGACTAAGTTTGCTCGCGTTTGGCCCCTATCACTTTAATTGCACCCTTAATTTTGTTTAAAGGTCTTAATGAAAGAAAAAGCCATCAAACATCTTCTTAAACCTGTTTTAAAGCAACTTTTAATGGGTGGATGGGCCCGGTCCCTTCATTTAGTTGTCTCAGATTTTATCGTGTAAATTCTCGACAATGTTGTAAACACATTTGCGGCACTTTGTGCAACGCTATTAATTATTTTCTCTTTCACAGATGTTGAACAACATGTATTGGCATATTATTTTGCAGCTGACCTTTATGTGATGGGCTGGGGATGTCGGATCATTTCCAGGCACTATTACATTTATCTTGATCACACGAGAACAAAATATGTCTCATAAAATGGCACTAAGACCTCATTATTGGTGATGGGATCAAATCCCTATTGGCGCATATAGTCATAGCTATTTGTGTCACATTTAAAAAATATTAAGGTTTGTAATTAAATGATCGCCTTTTTGCAAAAAAGCCATTCTTTCGGCGCAGGAGCTTAAAGAAAAGCTGCTGATGGTATTGTTATGTTTCAACACCAGCAGATAAATCATTTGAGTAACATATGTCATATTCTTTTCCTAGTTTGTATCATTTTTATAGGTGTCACCTCATGCATTGCCAGGCCTGTACTAAAGACTCCACAGTATACACTTGGCAGATCTAAATACATTGTAAGCTAAGCTGTAAATTTAAACAAGGCACTATTATTACGCCCATTTTTCATGCATTTTAAAAGTGTCATGTTGCAAAATTAACTTGTCAAGCCGATCACTCCTAGAGCTCATTTATTCTTCTAGCTACAGACCTGATATAATAATTTATAAGCCTTTCACCAGGATACAGTCCTTTCTGCAGTAAGTGAGCCAACACTGTAGGAAACTGAAACACCAAGCTTTTACACTAGAACTGACACTGCGGTTTGATTGAGATCTCTTTTGGTATTATGGTACATTTTAAACCATTGTACTAGTTGGGATTGGTAGTTAGCTTTGATTTATAAGCCTGCTGTGCAAAAAAGCATCATGCCGACCAATATTTACTCGCGGAAAACTTTTCAACATGCTGAAACATTTTCCGTGGTATTCGGGAACTTCCCTTGAGCATGAAGGAGAGTTCCAGTGATCTCATATGACCTCCTAGGACCACGTGTCAACCATGCTGTGAGTTTGAGTCGAGGGCAAACTCTTCTAAACTCGCAGATTATGTTGCCACAGTGGGACAACCCCTTTAAGCACCCAACATATGCTGGGAATTCTCACTGGGTGAACTAGCTTCTGTAGAGTGAGAAACCAAGAGAATGTTTCAGCTCAATGGCCATATATCTCAACCATAAACTCCTCAGGTGGGTTCTCATGGAATCCAATGACTTGAAATAATCACTCTGTTGGTCAGGCAGCATCTCTGGAGAAAAGGAATAGGTGGAGTTTCGGTTTGGAGCTCCTTTCTCTGACCCGAAACGTCACCTAGATCTTTTCTCCAGAGATGCCGCCTGAGCCATTGAATTACTCCAGCACTTTGTGTCTATCTTCGGTATAAACCAGCATCTGCAGTTCCTTCTTAAACTAAATTAAACTAAACTAAAAAAGGCTAGACTAGACTAGCCACTTCTCCAACATTCAGGAGGAATTTGGGGACAAAATTGAAGGTTACAGTTACAACCAAAGGTCAGTGCTTATCTGCAGTTCCTTCCTGCACACATAATCACTGTTTCTAGATAGGGTGAGGAAACACAGGTCAAGACTTGCATAGAGGGACAGTGACAGAAAGAATGGAGGGGATGACTGTAATACAGAGCAGACCAACATTGTTTAGGTAACAATTGCTGTTGAAAAAAAGGCAGCAGGAGGCAGATTATGATGGTGTAACTGATTAATCCAACCCATCATTATTTACAATCCTCGTTATCCACTCAAAAGCAATAATTGAAACATTCAGATAAAACTACTTAATTGATTTTCACCAGGGTACGGTTTTATAAACACAGGAAATAGATGCAACTGTGTTTGATGTGACTAAGCCTTCATTAGAGGGATCAATTGATGAGCTCTAGAAAGTTCCTTTGAGGAAAATAAAATGTTCTTTATGAACAATATTTTTCATTTTCCTGTATATAACTTCAATGACATTAGATGTTAGTTAGACGTATCCTTTACCCATGACACACAATTCATCTTCAATTTTCTGACTTAATTTGTTGGAATATCAATTGTTAAAGAAAGTAACATCTAATTGATTTGTTCTAACAGCTTTCAGTTCTACTTTCTAACAGTTTTAGTCCAGCTCAGAAGAAAAGACATTGACAAGCCGTCAAGGGGGATGAAGCAGTGTCATCATAAAATGCCACCGCTACGATAACTGAAGTCTGTCATCACAAGGTCACACAGACTTAAACAGGAAAGTACTGGAAGGAAACTTGGTCGTTCATCCCTGACCTCTGTGTCAATCGCACCAGAGTAGACTGAATAGGAAGGAACTGCAGATGCTGGTTTACACCAACGATAGACACGAAATACAGGTATCAGGTGTGATGGGGGAAAAGGCAGGAGAATGGTTTCGAGAGAGAAAGATAGATCAGCCATGAATGAATGGCAGTGTAGACTTGATGGGCCGAATGGCCTAATTCTGCTCCTATATTTGAACCTATGAACTTGTGAAAACTTTGGAGTAACCCATGCGTCAGACAGCATCACTGGACAAAAGGAATAGGTATGCCTACTCAAGAAAAATAAAATGTTCTCCCTGTGACCACGTGGGTTTTCTTCGGGTGCTCTGGTTTCCTCCCACACTCCAAAGACGCACAGGTTTGTAGGTTAATTGGCTATGGCAAATATTGGCTTGGACAAAAAAGTGCTAGTGTATGGGGATCACTGGTCGGCATGGACTCGTGGGCTTTAGGGCCCGTTTACACGCTGCATCTGTAAAGTCAAATCTAAAGTCAGGGCACATCAATCTTTCCCTCTAAAACCCATTTTCCTACCATCTGGTATGTCTTCTTTTGACAATGTCTGGAGTTTTTGAAGGTAATGGCAACTATATTCTGAAATTCATTGTTTGAAAGGGAAGCAATAAGGAACAATAACTGAGCAATAACATCTGGCAACACACTTTACATCTTGATTGATATTAAGGGATACAGCTGTAAGCTGCAGGTTGGTGAAACTATTATTGTAGATTTAAGACCACTTATTTCCCCCTAGGGAAAATAGATCCACAATAATAGCTGGGAACCATCAAATTCACACCATCACATTAGATCTGATCAGTTTTTCTCTACACTTTTGATAACTGATAATGACTTAGCTTTCAAAGCGATCCTCAACAGTATACAGAAATGTTGTGTTTTCTGATTGGTATCAGTGACCTCCAGAATCCCATTATAATGATCACCTTATGTTGCTCATTTCAATGGATCATCATCTACGATTTAGTTGTGGAATACATTAATGACATGTTAAAAGGACACATTACCATCGCACCATTTTAGTATGAATATATACTCCCATCCTCTTTATTACTTTCTACTTTATATACAGTTACACATAGAATAGCAGCTGTAAATATGATATGATATAGTGTATACACTTAAAAAGCTTTAAAAAAAAAGTATTACTTCATTCGTACTAAATGTTGGCGCAGTGGTAGAGTTGCTGCCTTAAAACGCAAGAGACCCAGGTTCGATCCTGACTATGGGTGCTGTCTGTATGGAGTTTGTACGTTCTTCCCATGACCTGCCTGGATTTTTTCCGGGATCTCCGGTTTCCTCCCACACTCCTTAGACGTACAGGACTGTAGGTTAATTGGCTTCGGTAAAATTGTGAATTGCCCTAGTGTGTGTAGGATAATGTTAGTGTGCGGGAATCGCTGGTTGGCATGTGCTCAATGCTTACACCTAAAGACCCGCAGACGTAAATATGATATGATAAAGTATATACACTTTTAAAAAAGCTTTATTTTTTTAATTAAGTACTTCATTCATACTAAATGCAGGAAGAACGTTTCAAAATATACTAAAAAACAATACTTTTTCTCAATCTGCGAACTCACTGCTAAATTGCTGCGTCATGCGTATCCTGATTATAGAATCAGATGATATTTATATAGAGGTACCAATATGTTCTGATTATTTGGTAGAATTTGCTATGTTAGATCCCATAATTTGATTGCAAGTAGCAGTCAGTGAGAAGCCTACACCTTCTCATCATGGCTCTTCCCATCAACATTCCTCACACCACTGCCATGCACCCATCCTCACACCCTCCCCCAAGGCCCAAGCTCAGCCAACTCCCTCAAACATAGAGACGCCATTCGCAAAACTTTAAATCTTTTGAATTATGCAGTAAAGCCTCGTTTAACAAACCGTAAGAGGGGTTGGGGGGGTGGGGTGGATGATGTCCAATTGTCCACTGGAAGCAAGTAAGAGAGCATCATTGTAGAAACAAAGAACTGCAGATGCTGGTTGCAAAGTGCAGGAGTAACGCAGTAGGTCAGGCAGCATCTCAGGAGAACATGGAAAGGTGACTGTTTTGGGGTTGAGACCTTTCTTCACACTCTGGGTCTGGAACTGGGCCTGGAATCAGGTGAATTCATACGGTCATAAGTGATAGGAAGAGAATTAGGCCATTCGGCCCATCAAGTTTACTCCGCCACAATCATGGCTCATCTATCTCTCCCTCCTATCTCCATTCTCCTGCCTTCTCCCCATAGCCCCTGACACCCATACTAATCGCGAATCTATCTATCTCTGCTGTAAAATTATCCATTGACGGCCTCCACAGCCTTCTGTGGCAAAGATTTCCACGGATTCACCACCCTCTGACTAAAGAGGTTTCTCCTCATCTCCCTCTTAAAGGAGTTGATGGCCCTGGCCTGCTGGTGGTCGGGGGAGAGGCGAGGATCGGTGGAGTCAATGGTTGAGGCCTGCGGGCGGCCAAGAGTCAGGTAAATGGTTGGCGTTACCAATGACCATAGGTAGCCGAGGAAGCTGTGTCGGCCAGCGATGGCAGCAGTAGGACTGGCCTGGAAGCATCTGAGGAGACGGTGGTGTCAGCAGCCCGGCCTGGCAGTGAAGGTCCATAGATCCATCTGCTACAACCAACATCCATTATAAGGAGGTCTGTAATAACGAGGATTTACTATAAAGTCATAGAGACTGACAGCATGGAAACAGGCCCTTCAGCCCAACTTGCCCACACCAGCCAACATGTCCCATCTACACTAGACCCACCTGCCTGCGCTTCACCCATATCCCTCTAAACCTAACCTATCCATTTTTGTTTATTGTTTATTTGTACCATGTTTTAAAAGAAGACAAACGATCAATTTATAATACCATACAGTGCTGGGAGGGAAGGGAAGCCCAGAGGGCTTATACAAAGTCCGCTCCCATCTGAAAATGAGCGTTAATGGCAAATCAGGGGGTAGGAGAAATAAAAAAGACAATAATAAACAATAATACAGTTTAAGAATGAAAATTAAAAATATGAAATTAAAAATGTCTGTACCTGTCTAACTGTTTTTTCAATGCCTCAACTACCTCCTCTGGCAGCTCGTTCCATCCACCCACCACTCTTTGTGTGAGAAAGTTACCCCTCAGGTTCCCATTAAATCTTTCTCCTTAGCTCATCTTAAGCCTATGTCCTCTGGTTCTCGATTCCCCTACTCTGGGCTAGAGACTCCATTCATCTACCCGATCTATTCCTTTCATGACACTGTACTGTATAAACAACTAACTATATTATAGAACATAGAATGAAGTGCAGTACAGCACTGGTACAGGCCCTTTAGCCTCAATGTCTGTGCTGGGGGAGGGTTGCTACTATTTTGAATCGGTAAGTTAACCCGAAGCAGACGTAAAGTTCACCGATTTAAAATCGCCATCAGTGATTACCCTAAAAACTGGTGAATGTGGCACAACTCTAGGCTGCTGGAGGAAGGGCTCATCTTCTCTGGCTTCTCCACCTGCCCCCCCACTCTCGCACCAGCGTTCCAAGCCCCAGCCACCCGACGGCATAAACTGGAAGTGCGAGGCTCTTGCTGGTGAGCTCCTAGTTGGTCTTGCTTCTGCTCTGAGGGAGATAGTTCCTGAGAAGCTCAGTCACTCCACTGACAATCTCGCCAATTTCACCCACAGATCATGATTATGCTGTTCCTTTCTGGCTGCCCTTTTCATTTGATGGTTAGGCTTTAGTTCAGTTTAGAGATACAGTGTGGAAACAGGTCTTTCGACCCACCGAGTCCATGCCGACCAGCGATCACCCGTTGACACTAAAGGGCCTGTCCCACTGTATGAGGTAATTCAAGAGTTCTCACGTGTTTCCCCTGATTCGAACTCGGAGAATTACGGTAATAGCCGCTCGCAGGTACTCGGGGCTCTCGTGGACATTTTTCAACACGTTGAAAAAACGTCACAAGCTTACCGTGTTTCCCGAGTGCCTGCCGTTAGCGTTACAAGCCGCTAGGAGACGTCCCGAGCTCCGACGTACCCGCTACGTACATTCTGCGTACTTACCACGAGTTTGATTTTTTTTTAACTCTGGAAAGCTCTTGGGTAAACTCGTGTAGTGGGACAGGCCCTTAATTCCATGTTATCCCACTTCTGCATCACTCCTTACACACTAGGGAAATTTACAGAGGCCAATCAACCTACAAACCAACGCATCTTTGGAGTGTGGTTTTCAAAAGAAGATGCACCAGGAAATGGGGTTGAGAGGGAAAGATAGATCAGCCATGACCTTGGACTTTACATCAAAGATACAGCGTGGACGACGCACCTAGACCTTGCAAACCAGCGGTCACCCCAGACACTAGCACTATCCTATACACCAGGGGCAATTAAAATTTTACCAAAGCCAATTAACCTACAAACTTGAACATGTTTGGAATGTGGGAGGAATCTGGAGTACCTGGAGTAAACTCATGTGGTTACACCGAGAACGTACCAACTCCATACAGACAGCACCTGTAGTCAGGATCGAACCTGGGTCTCTGACACTTTGAGCCAGCAGCTCTACCGCTGCACACAGGAGTTTGGATATTAAAGGCACATGAAAGATTTGACCGTCGCACGTAATGACAGTGACAGATTTGCGTAAACTTCCACTTTAACTAATGTGTCCTTGAAGTCCTATCAGATGTTCTTGGAGTGGGTTCAGTGAGTTGACAGTGTGATTGTTAATTTGATTGTGTTCAGAGATTGCCTTTTGTATTAATGAGTTACTCTGGAACCTGCAGGAATGAGTTACTGCAGGAATAAGTGGATGACGGAGCGGAGAGTAAGTGAGGGATGGGAGAACGTTGACACTGGTGCTGACATTTACATCGGCTAACCTTGTGAGGTCAGTGATCCTCGTAAAATCACAGGGGTGGTTTCAGTGCTAGTGGAGGTAACACTGAGTTATCAGGGGCTGCACGGTGATGCAGCGGTAGATTGCTGCCTCGCAGTGCCAGAGACTCGGGTTCATACCTGACAATGGGTGCTGTCTGTACGGAGTTTATACATTCTCCCTGTCACCGCATGGGTTTTCTCCGGGTTCTCTGGTATCCTTACTAAGACATGCAGATTTGTGTGTTATTTGGCTTCTGTATATTACCTCTAGTGTGCGGGCTGTGAAACTGGGGTAACGTAGAACTAGTGCACAGGCTTGGTGGGCTGAAGGGCCTCTTTCCTCGCTGTATCTCTAAACTAAACTCCCACTGTTGATAGTTTATTCCACCTTAGATAGAGAGAATGGACATGTTTTAAAGCACACGATATTCCAGGTGCGGTTTTAACGTGGACCTGTATAATTTTAGTAAGATTTCGTTAGTAAGATGTAAGAATCTGAGAACTGTGACCTCCAGGTTCCAAAGCAGCTTCTTCCCAATACTCAAAAACTAGATTGAATAAATTCTATCCAAATACTTCCCCCATTTGTGATAAATGTCTGTCCCAAAATGCAACTATAACACACTCTTTTGTCTCCTGCATAAAACTTTATAAATTCTGGAGTGATATTTTTGAAATATTTACAAAATTATTTAAGATAAAAATGGAACTTAATACTGAAATGATTATATTTGGAGTAATGGCAGATGGGAATAAATTGAACTCATCTCAAAATTTATTTTTTAATTATGGGTTAATAACGGCAAAAAAACATACTTAACTTTTGGAAAAATACAGCCATACCAACGCTTAAAATGTGGATTTCAAACATGTTGGACACTGCACATCTTGAGGAAATACGATTTCTCCTAATAGGTAAATCAGACCAATTTTTATCGAGTTGGTCTTCATTTGTCGATTTTTTGGAAGCATATGGTGCAACAAAACCGTAGAAGCTAACTGTTTCAGGATTGGGTGAGGGATGGTCAAGAATATAGATAACGATCTCCTTACTCTCGTACTTTCTACTCTTCTTTACTCTCGTACTTTCTACTCTTCTTTTCTTTCTTTTTTCTTTTTCTTTCTCAACTTTCTTCTTTCACACTTTTTTTCTTTCTCACACACTACATATCACATGTTTCTCTATCTTTTATTACCTATTCTATCTTTCTTTTCCATTATTAAAAACAAAAATAAGAAGCTGTACATAAAATGTAATATGTCAATATATATTAGGCACCTTGGTGCCATATTCCTGTACTTCTAATAAAATAAAATTTAAAAAAAAAAAACCCAAAAAACCCATCAGACTCTAACCACTACCTCAGCAACTGTGGTCTACCGTGAACGTTGTTTTGGTTGCACTACAACGTTTGGTTTTGCTCTATTATTGTATATTCATCTAATATCACTGATTATTAATTTATAGCATTGTTGATTATTATATATTTATTTGTGTGCTAACAATACATAATGGGCCTGTAACACTGCACAAGTAACAATTTCACTGTCCGTTGCTGGTACTTAATTAAAGACTCTTGACTCTTGGTTTAATTTAGTTTAGTTTAGTTTAGTTTAGAGATACTACTAAATAATTGTGTCTCCCTAACAGTAGAGATACTACTAGTCTGAGATTGTGGAAACAGGACCTTTGGGCCACCATCCATGCTTACCATCGATCATCCATTCACACCATTTCTATGTTATTCCACTTTCACATCCACTCCCTGCACACTAGCGGCAACGTGCAGCGGCCAATTAATCTATAAACGCTCACGTCTTTTGGATGTGAGAGGATACCGGAGCACCTGGAGCAAACCCACACAGTCACAAGGAGAATACATTCATGTTCATAAGTGATAGGAGCAGAATTAGGCCATTTGGCCCATCATGTCTACTCAACCATTCAATCATGGCCCCATTCTTCTGCCTTCTCCCCACAACTGCTGACAACCGTACTAATCAAGAATCTAATAATCTCTGCCTTCAAAAATCCATTGATCTGGTCTCCACAGCCGCCTGTGGCAATAAATTCCACAGATTCACCACCTTCCGACTGAAGGTGCAGGTGCAGGATCAATTCATTCCAAAGTGGAATAAAGATTCCAAGGGGAGTAAGGGGCAACCGTGACTGACAAGGGAAGTCAAGGAGAGTATAAAAATAAAAGAGAAGAAGTATAACATAGCGAAGATGAGCGGGAAGACAGAGGATTGGGAAACCTTTAAAGAGCAACAGATGATACATAAAAAGGCAATATGGGGAGAAAATATAAGGTATGAAGGTAAGCCAGCCAAGAATATAAAGGAGGATAGTAAAAGTTTATTTAGGTACGTGAAGGGGAAAAAATTGGTTAAGACCAAAGTTGGACCCTTGAAGACAGAAACAGGTGAATTTATTATGGGGAACAAGCAAATGGCTGACGAGTTGAACGGGTACTTTGGATCTGTCTTCACTAAGGAAGACACAAACAATCTCCCAGATGTACTAGTGTCTAGAAGACCTAGGGTGATGGAGGAACTGAAGGAAATTCACATTAGGTAGGAATTGGTGTTGGGTAGACTGATGGGACTGAAGGCTGATAATCCCCAGGGCCTGATGGTCTGCATCCCAGGTTACATAATGGCCTGTCCCACTTAGGCTACCTTTTTGCAAGTGCAGGAGACTCTGCGCTCGCCACATGGTCGCCACATGGTCGCCACATGTTCGCCACATGGTCGCCACATGGTCGCCACATGTTCACTGGTGGTTTGTGGTGAGTCACCTTCATGGTCGCGAGGAGTTCCCGCATTCTGGGAACTAGTCGCGGCCTCAGTAAGGTTGCCACAAATTTTTAAATAGCCATGGAGAAAATCGCTAATCCCATAGTCATAGGTGCAGTTGTAGTGGGGTCGTCATGTAGTCGAGGTAGTCATAGGTAGTTTTAGTTAATCGCCTTTGCTGACCGGACATTTCCGTTGGCTCACTGGGGAAAAAAAATGTAAGCACGAGTTTTCAGAACCAAGCATAACCGACCAGTAATGTTGAATGCCTGCCAAACTTCACAGCTGTGTATCTCTGACTTATTTAAAGTTGTCTGGCTTCTTAAAAGTGTCTCCTTCTTCCCCCCCCTCATCCCCCTTTCCCCCCTTCTGTAAAGGACTTACCGTACACTAGGTTAGTCCATGTTAACCTTCCTGTTCATCGCGGTGTGTGTCTTATCACCTTGACTTTGCACTGTGTGAATTTCAGACATCCCTGGCTCCCGACTTTAACCATATAACCATATAACAATACAGCAATTACACTTCCAGTCCGTGCCGACCATTTGGCACTTCAAAACTTTCTGCTGGAAGCTGATTCCACCAGCCCACCCTCGAAGTTCCCCCTCACGTTACCCCAAAACCTCTGTTGTCATACCCTCTTGTTTGAATCTTCCCTACCCTCAATGAAAAACGTATCCACGTCAACTCTGTCTATCCCTTTCATCATTTTAAAACCTCAATCAAGTCCCCCCTTAACCTTCTGCGGAATAAAGACCTAACTTGAGTGAACCCTGGCAACATTCTAGTAAATCTCCTCTGTACTCTCTCTAACATCCTTCCTATAAACTAGGCGACCAATTGCCAGAATTGGTCTTACCAATGCTTGTCAATGCTCTGATTATAAAGGCCAGCACACCAAAGGCTTTCTTTACCACCCTATCTACATGCGATTCCACCTTCAGGGAACTAATTCCTAGATCCCTCTGTCCACAGCATTCCTCAATTCCCTACCCATTTACCATGTACGTCCTATTTTGATTTGTCCTGCCAAGATGTAGCACTTCACACTTAACAGCATTAAACTCATCTGCCATCTTTATTTCCAAATGGCCCAAAATCTCTCTGACCTTTGTCTTAGTATCATCTGGATCATTGATTCATGACAAACAACAGTGGACCCAACACAGATTGAGGCAACTGGTCACCGGTGACGAACAGCCATCTCTCTGACTGTTGATTCCTAACTCCGCCATTAACACCCCCTTCTTAACCAACCTTCCATGGGAACTCAAAGGCCTTACTGAAATCCATATATAGACAACATCCATGCTTTACCCTCATCAATTTTCCCTAGGCTTCCAAGAAGGTTGTCAAACATGTCAGGGCACAAATCCATGTTTGACTGTTTCCTGATCAGAGCAGATGCTTATATATATTATCTCTGTTACCCACCACTGACGTCAAACTAACAGGTCTATAATTGCTAGGTTTATTCTGTGGAACAACATGCGCAGTACGCCAATCCTCCGGTGACATTTGAAATAATTTCTGTCATAGCTCCTGCTATTTCTTCACTAACTTCCCTCAATGTCCTATCCTGTCAGGACCTGGAGACTTATCCACTTCAAAAGTGTCAGTACTTCCTCCTCTTTGAATCTCATAGTTTCCATGAACTCACAGAGTTCGATAGAATACCGAAGCATTGTTCAATATCTCCCCCATCTCTTGGCTCTGCAGATAGCTGTCCATTCTGGTTCTCTGGGTTATCCTTTTGCTATTAATATAGCTAGAAAACCCTTTGGGTTTACTTTCTTTCTTGCCAAAGCAACCTCATAATCTTCTTTTAGCCTTCCTAATTTCTTTCTTAAGATTCTTTTTCATTCTTTATACTCCTCTAGCACCTCTCCATGCCTCTATAATTATTGTAGATATCTCTCTTTTTTTCGAAACAAGTGTCTCCCTGAAAACCATGCTCTTTACTATTTCCTTTCAACCTCTCCTGTCCTCCATTTCTCTTCTACATCCTTCCCATGAAACAAAGTGTCCCAATTCAATCCTTTAAAATCTTACGCATTCCCTCAAAGTTAGCCTCCAATCAAAAAATCTCCACCCTAGGTCCAGTTCTGACTCTCTCCATAATTATATTGTGAAACTCACTGGTCCCTGCTCCTCCGTCACCTGACCTGCCCATTTCTCTCCAGCACTGCCCCTCTCTGGTCGATACCTCTATGTACTGCTCTATCCTCACATTTTACAAACTCCAAACCATCCCATTTTACTTCCTCTCTCTCTCTCTGTCTCTCTGTCTCTCTGTCTCTCTGTCTCTCTGTCTCTCTGTCTCTCTGTCTCTCTGTCTCTCTGTCTCTCTGTCGCTCTGTCTCTCTCTGTCTCTCTGTCTCAGTTCTCCCAGGCGAGTGCCACGAACTTGACAGGGACCGGCAGTCCACTGAAAAATCGCTTAAGTGGGACCGGCCCTTTAAGGAAGTGGCTCTAGTAATCGTGGACACATTGGTGATCATTTTCCAATGTTCTATAGATTCAGGATCAGTTCCTGTGGAATGGAGGGTAGCTAATGTTATCTCACGTTTTAAGAAAGGCGGGAGAGATAAAACAGGGAATTATAGACCAGCTAGCCTGACCGGTGGTGGGGAAGATGCTGGAGTCAATTATAAAAGATGATTTTTTGCAATTGGATAGTAGTAACAGGATCGGTCCGAGTCGGCATGGATTTACAAAGGGGAAATCATGCTTGACTAATCTTCTGGAATTTTGTGAGGATGAACTAGGAAAATGGACAAGGGAGAGCCAGTGGATGTGTTAATTCTGGTCAAATTGGAGAGGCCAGGACACTAAATTTGAGTACAGGCTGCTAGGCCATTTGGTCAATTTAAATGTGCCTTCTGCCGAAATGGTACAAGCTGCAGAATGGTGCCAGTTTGTCTAGAGCCTAGATAAGAGCTGCAGGAAGAGAATGAAACATCTGCAGATCCTGACAATTAGGTGGAAATTGCATGGAATGGATTGGATAAATGCAAACCAGACATACACATTGTATAAAATGTTGCAAAGCTTTAGTTTGCTAGATGTTTATTGGATATAGTATTGAGCCTTGTCTGGGTTTCTTGAATATCTGGGCAAATGTTCCAATGCTTGCTTCCTTTCAGAAGCTCAGTTTGAATACATTGTATTAGTTACTGTATTATTGGGTTAGGGAAATGTTTATCATGTACTGTGTTAATCGATATCTGTTATTGGACAGTATAGAGACCACCACCATGTGGTTCGGCACCTCAAGCTTCAGGGACCTATAAAAGGCCACTCCCACAAGGTCCTATGTCGATCTTCTGGGAGAACTCTTGAGACTGCGTGATCTTCTGGAGTTTCTCTGCTTGAGCGAGGCTAAAGAGGGCTTGATCAGGAAGATACGAGGATCGAACCTGCAGTGGTTCGGTGTAGTAGTGGGAACTGTAATTGTGTTTTGTCAAAATAAAGATTAGTTGCGCAAGTGATTACTCAGTGATGTTTGAATGAAACTAGACTGGGGGGGGGGGATGCTTAGAACGAGCTATTTACAGATGTAGTATACCTGGACTTTCAGAAAGCCTTGATAAGATCCCACATAGGAGATTTGTGGGCAAAATTAGAGCACATGGTATTGGGGGTAGGGTGCTGACATGGATGGAAAGTAGGTTGGCAGACACGAAACAAAGAGTAAGGATTAATGGGTCCCTTATAGACTGGCAGGCAGTGACTAGTGGGGCACCGCAAGGCTCAGTGCTGGGACCCCTGCTTTTTACAATACACATTAATGATTTAGATGAAGGGATTAAAAGTAACATTAGCGAATTTGCAGATGACACAAAGCTGGGTGGCAGTGTGAACTGTGAGGAGGATGCTATAAGGATGCAGGGTGACTTGGACAGGTTGGGTGAGTGGGCAGATAAATGGCAGATGCTTAAAGCACACAGTATTGGGGGTTGAGTATTGATGTGGATAGAGAACTGGCTGGCAGACAGGAAGCAAAGAGTAGGAGTAAATGGGTCCTTTTCAGAATGGCAGGCAGTGACTAGTGAGGTACCGCAAGGCTCAGTGCTGGGACCCCAGCTATTTACAATATATATTAATGATCTGGATGAGGGAATTGAATGCAACATCTCCAAGTTTGCGGATGACACGAAGCTGGGGGCAGTGTTAGCTGTTAGGAGGATACTAGGAGGCTGCAAGGTGACTTGGATAGGTTGGGTGAGTGGGCAAATGCATGGCAGATGCAATATAATGTGGATAAATGTGAGGTTATCCACTTTGGTGGCAAAAACAGGAAAGTAGACTATTATCTGAAAGGTGGCCGATTAGGAAAAGGGGAGATGCAACGAGACCTGGGTGTCATGGTACACCAGTCATTGAAAGTAGGCATGCAGGTGCAGCAGGCAGTGAAGAAAGTGAATGGTATGTTGGCATACATAGCAAAAGGATTTGAGTACAAGAGTAGGGAGGTTCTACTGCAGTTGTACAGGGTCTTGGTGAGGCCACACCTGGAATATTGCATACAGTTTTTGTGAGGGATAAAATGATTAAACCCCACTATTGTAAGGGTTCAGGAGAGGATTCTAACTGATAGAGGCCAGGGAGAGGATTCTGACACAGCTGTGGATGAAGTTACCAGAACTGTCCTTGAGTAAGGATTGATGGCATTGTATAGCGGTAGAAGGGGAGTGATGGATGCGACCCTTATCAGTAGAGACTAGTGATGGATGCGACCCTTGTCAGTAGAGGCTAGCTTTTAATTCAGTTACAAGAGAACTGAGACAGGTCAGTTGGAGGTGAGCAAACTGGGGCAGGTAATTTACAACTGAGCATGCTTAATGAAATAAATGAATATTACTAACACACCCCTGGTCAAGAAACTGCTCATTACCATGAACATGCGATGTATGATGTGGGAGGTACTGGGGGGACGTACCTATAGACTGTGCACCCCAGTGCTCTGATTGGGGAGGGCCAGAAGGGGAGGTTAAATGTAGAATTGTGTGTATAAAGGGGCTTTACTTTCCTGACTTTGTTGTGTCTAAACTTAGAGAGGCACCCGACTGCAGTCTCGCATATAAAGCATTTCTTGTTTCCATTATTTAGTCTCTGAGTAGTGATTGTGAGCACAACCTATATCTCACAGTTTTGGACTCCTAATCTGAGGAAAGACATTCTTGCCATAGAGGGAATACAGAGAAGGTTCACCAGACTGATTCCTGGGATGGCAGGACTTCCATATGAAGAAAGACTGGATAGACTCGGCTTGTACTTGCTGGAATTTAGAAGATTGAGGGGGGATCTTATAGAGACTTACAAAATTCTTAGGGGGTTGGACAGACTAGATGCTGGAAGATTGTTCCCGATGTTGGGGAAGTCCAGAACAAGGGGTCACAGTTTAAGAATAAGGGGGAAGTCCTTTAGGACCGAGATGAGAAAATCATTTTTCACACAGAGAGTGGTGAATCTGTGGAATTCTCTGCCACAGAAGGTAATTGAGGCCAGTTCATTGGCTATATTTAAGAGGGAGTTAGATGTGGCCCTCGTGGCTAAAGGGATCAGGGAGTATGGAGAGAAGGCAGGTACAGGACACTGAGTTGGATGATCAGCCATGATCGTATTGAATGGCGGTGCAGGCTCGAAGGGCCAAATGGCCTACTCCTGCACCTATTTTCTATGTTTCTATGCAGTTTAATGTGGATGAATGTGAGGTTATCCACTTTGGTGGCAAAAACAGGAAGGCAGATTATTATCTGAATGGTGTCAAGTTGGGAAAAAGGGAAGTACAATGAGATCTGGGGGTCCTTCTTCATCAGTCACTGAAAGTAAGCATGCAGGTACAGCAGGCAGTGAAGAAGGCTCATGGCATGTTGTCCTTCATAACAAGGGGAGTTGAGTGTAGGACCAACAAGGTCCTTCTGCAGTTCTACAAGGCCCTAGTGAGACCACACATGGTGTATTGTGTGCAGTTTTGGTCTCCAAATTTGAGGAAGGTTATTCTTGCTATTGAGGCAGTGCAGCGTAGGTTCACGAGGTTAATTCCTGGGATGGCGGGACTGTCATACGTTGATAGAATCGAGCGATAGGGCTTGTATACACTGGAATTACAAGTACAAGGCTAAGAGGGACATTTTGGGTCCCAGTCACACGGGAGGTATGGTCCCCCAACGTAACCCATTCCCCAACGTAATATTCCACCACTCACCCGTTCCCCCAATGCAACCCGTTCCCCCAATGCATTATTCCACTATTCACCAATAGCCTCTAACCACGCAGGTGCGGCTGATGGGTTCCCATTGTGACGCCCCGGATCCCCCCTCCTCACCTAACCCCCCCCCCCACTCTACCTCTTGCCCTTCCCCCCACCATGCACTCACTCCATCCCCTCCTCAACCACCCCCACCCATCCACTCTTAGCGGCCCTCCGGCGGCACAGCCGTTTCCTGCCCAATGGGTTTTCATTGTGATGTAGAACACAGGGGGGAGGGGGGTGTGGGTGTGGGGGAGGGGGGTTGTGGGGGGGAAGTGTGTGGGGGGGGGTTTGTGGGGGGGGGGGTGTGGGGTAGAGGAGGGCATGTGTGGTGAGAAAGGTTGTGTGGGAGGGGGGGTGTGTGGGGGAGGGGGGGTTTGTGGGGGGGGAGTGTGGGTAAGTGTGTGGGGAGGGTGTGTGGGGGGGGAGGGGGATGTGTGGGGTAAAGGAGGGTGTGTGTGTGTGTGAGAGAAGGTTGTGTGGGCATGGGTGTGTGTGGGAGAGGAGGTGTGTGGAGGATGTGGGGTGTGGGGGGAAAGGGTGAGGGGGAGGGGGGTTGTGGGTGTTGGGTGTGGGGGAGGGGGGATGTGAGGGACAAGAGAGTGTGTGGGGAGAGGGGATGTGAGGGGAGGGTGTGTGTGGGGGAGGGTGTGTGTGTGAGGGAGGGGTTGTGCGGGTATTTGGGCGGGGGGTGTCGGCGGGGTGTGAGGGCGGTGTGGGCGGGGAGGAGGGGTGTGTGTGGGCGGGGGAGCTGAGGGAACGGGCGAGAGAACTCGGAGAAAATACGGGGGTTGTAGGGGGTATAACGGAGGAGGGGGGCAGGAGTCAGCAAGGGGGACCAGTGGGGAAGGGGCTGGAATGGACTCACAGCATTTGCTGGTCGCTGACTGTTCTCCTCCGCCGAGATTCTCCGCTTTCCATTTGGCGACATTTCCCGTGCCGGGCTGGGCCGTTTCCAGTCCCTCCGATAATTGTGTCCGGTTGGAAACCCCAGCCGGCCATCCACCACTGCAGTAATAAAGACGCGATGGCGTAGGACGGTGAGGAGTGACGGGAAAAGACCAATCCACGCAGCGCTGAACGGCAGGAGAGGAGATCGGTCTGCGCACGCGCGATTTGTAAGATTTTTAAACCTCGCTAAAGTTTACATTAGACCACTGATCGGAACGAAACTTGGTGCAATCACAGCACAGGAGAACGGTGAGTAAACTGGCGGAAAATCGTAGCGCCATCGCTTAACATTTTTGTCCAAATAGAATGACCGCGCAACCGGAAGATAACAAGATCAGAGCTTTAGTTATGTATGGATGAGAGGGGATTTTAGTGTAACATATAAGATTACTATGGGATTGGACACGCTTGAGGCAGGAAACATCCCAATGTTGGGGAGTCCAGAACCAGGGGCCACAGTTTAAGAATAAGGGGTTGACCATTTAGAACAGAGATGAGGAAAAACTTTTTCACCCAGAGAGTTGTGAATCTGTGGAATTCTCTGCCTCAGAAGGCAGTGGAGGCCAATTCTCTGGATGCTTTCAAGAGAGATTTAGATAGAGCTCTTAAAGATAGCAGAGTCAAGGGATATGGGGAGAAGCCAGGAACGGGGTACTGATTGTGGATAATCAGCCATGATCACAGTGAATGGCGGTGCTGGCTCAAACTCCTACACCTATTGTCTATTGTCTATTGTCTAAAGAAATTCCTCCTCATCTCCTTCCTAAAGGATCGTCCTTTAATTCTGAGGCTATGACCTCTGGTCCTAGACTCTTCTACCAGTGGAAATATCCTCTACACATCCACTCTGTCCAGGCCAGAGAATGTGCAAATTATTCACAGACAGCACCTGAGGTCAGGATCGAACCCGGATCTCCTGTATTGTGAGACAGCAGCTCCACTGTGCCAGATGTAATGGATCCTTAGAAGTGTTCTATTTAGGGGTCATGGACCTCTGACTCTCTTGACTCTTGTACTCCAATCCTCTTGCAACACCAAGATACCATGTTGTTAATTGCCTGCTCTCTCTGCATGTTAACTCCAGTGATTCATGCTAAAGACATCCACGACCTTCTGAAACAAACACTTCCCCATTTCTCGCCATGTTAAAAATGCTCCCCCCTTTCTGAAGTAGATGACATGACAGTTTTGCTCGGTGATATTGCAGGACAGGGAGATTCATCTGTTGCTACTTTTCACTGTGAAACAATGGTTCTTCAAATTTGCACCTAGCAATTTTCAAAGCAAAATGAAGCAAGAGTGTGGTGAGAGTTTGCAATTCGTGGAAAGATCTGAGAGTGGAAGCAAAAATGTAGAGAAGGTTTGGCTGCTGAGAAATCTATTGGCAGGAAATGAAAGAAAGTGGAGATTGAAGAGCAATTAGGCTTCATGGACACCCTGGGAGATGGAATACAATGTGTGAACCATTCACAGCAGACTGAAGTGGAGGTGTTTTCAAGGACAAAGCTGGTGAATGGTGTTGAAAATGAGCTGGGATTTTATGCTGCGTTGTGGAACTCACATTGAAAGACACTCATATCTTCTCTTGACACCAGTTTTAAGAAGGGTACCAACTTGAAATATCGCCTGTCCTTTTCCATCCACTGATGCTGCCTGGGCCTCTGCGTTTCTCCAACAGTTTGTGATTTGAGTAGTTTATATACCTAGTGACGCACACTGCTAGGAAATCTATTTTCAGTTTATTTTTTCCATTTAAAAATTTCCAAGCCCTTTGAGAAAAATCCATTTTTGGATTGTTCAGTGTTCCAGTATCTGCTGTCTCTTGTGTCACTAATACCTCGCTCAGTCAAGCAGTCAAATGGCTGGAAGAATTTGTCATTCTATAACTCTTAGACATGGTAGAGAGTTATAGCATCATACAGCATGGAAACAGGCCCTTTGGCCCAACTTACCAAAGCTGACCAAGACGCCCAAAGAGGGGTCTCGACCCGAAAGGTCATCTATTCCTTTTCTCCAGAGATGCTGTCTGACCCGCTGAGTTACTCCAGCACTTTATGTCTATCTTCGTGCCAAACGATCTGTAAGTTCAACATAACCAAAAGTTGGGGCTACGTAATGCAGTCCCATGAACATGCTGTGTGACCCAGCCTGAGAACATGCTGGGTCAGATAATCGGTAGATACAAAAAACAGCAAATGCCGGTATCTTGAGTAAAACACAAAGTACTGGAGGAACTCAGTGGGCCAGGTTGCATCTGGGGAGGGAATGGAGAGTCTGAAGAAGAGTCCCGACCCAATACGCTGCCTGTCCATTCTCTCCCCAGATGTTACCTGACCTGTTGAGTTCATACAGCACTTGATGATTTGCACATCATTGGTAACTTTGGGGAAATAAAATAAATGAAAAGTAACTTGGCAAAAAACAAACTGGACTCCACTCAGTTACCGAATATGTGCAAAACACAAAGTGCTGGAAGAATCCGATGAGTCAGGTGGCATCTTCAGTTTCTCATCAAGTTCTCAGGCTTCCATTTAGTTAACTCTTTGATCTCATGCCCATCCATTCACCCTTGAGGACTGAGTGTAAATGTCTAATCTGTGTTTTCCATGCAGAGAAGGGTGGTACAGTGGCACAGCTGGTAGCACTGCTTCCCCACAGTGACAGAGACTCAGGTTCAATCCTCACCACGGGTACTGTCTGTGTGGAGTTTGCATGTTCGCCCTGTGACTGCGTGTGTTTCCATCAGTTTCCTCCTACATCCCAAGGACACGTGGGTTGGTAGGTTAATTGGCCTCTGTAAAATTGCCCTTTACATGCAGGGAGTGGAAGAGAAAGTGGGATGACATAGAACTGATGTGAACGGCTGTTCAATGGTTGGTGTGGACACGTTGGGCTGAAGGGCCTGTTTCCATGCTTGACCTCTAAACTAAACTAAACTAGTGCCTGGGGTTATGGGAGAAGGCAGAAGAATGGGGTTAGGAGGGAGAGAGAGATCAGCCGTGAATGAATAGCAGAGTAGACTTGATGGGGCGAATGGCCTAATTCTTCTCCTATTACATGACCGTGTGACCTTATAACTAAATTTAGTTATAATACAAAATAGGTGCAGTTTTCCATCGATAATGTTTTAATTGCTATACCCTTGCACATTTATAATAGTATAAGTATAATAGTTGAAAAATGTCTAATGGTCTAAATATATCATACACAGTGCTCAAAGATGATAGATTGACGACACTTTTGTGGCGGCTTAGTTCATTTATTATATTTTCAAGGGCAATTTATGTCTTGCTGTTGACAGATGTTGAACGGAGGCACTTAATCCAGGATTGCTTACAAAAATTCCCGGAAACGTTAAATGGAAGAAGATGTAGCCAGTTTCCCAGCATTGGAATTTTATCTCAATTATCTCGAAGAAGCCTGTGAGGATTTCCTTTTAGCTTTTGAAGTATACCATACACAGGGCATTCAGTAAATGCTTCACGTTAATATGCGTTTAGGGAGTTGCAGGAAGAACTTTCTTCCTTGAATTAACTGAACCAGAGGGCTTAAAATCTGAATCCGTGTAAAAAAGACTCTCGCACAGAAGCTAATGCAAATAGAGGCACCTCGCATTGTACACGGGGGTTACGTGCTTGAAAAACAGTGCCTAATTCAAATATGCGTAAATTAAACATGTCCATGACTACACAGTCAGCAGTAAATATGGGCGCATTATTCTAAAAATACCAGCGCATAAATCAACCTTTGGTATTAAAGGAACAAGCACGGTATTGCAAAAACATAAATCAGACACATGTAAAATGTGGAGTGTCTGTCATAATGGTGTTAATACACAAAAAAACATATTACCATCTCCTGGATCTCCTCAATATCTCACCTGGTGTTTTAAATATACATTTACTAAAATTTAATCATTGTTTAGTTGCATAGGGCATGCTGTAGTATTTGTGGAAAACAGAGCAATGCTAACATAACAAGGGGGGTGTGCTGGAATGGTCACGATTCTAGTTAAATGGAATAGTGAAGGCTCTCCTGTCGTGCCTTGGGTACAGATCTGTGTTTTCTCCAACCCCTGCAAGTAACCCCTGCATTTCCTCCCTCTCCATCTTTACATTTTTGCTTATCTTTCATTCAATATATCTCTCAACATCATTGTCTATATCTTTCGTTTCCCACGACTTTCAGTTTGAAGAAGGGTCTCGACCCGAAATGTCACCCATTCCTTCTCTCCAGAGATGCTGCCTGTCCTGCTGAATTGCTCAGGCATTTTGTGTCTATCTTCGTGTTTTCTCACTACCGCTTGAACCGTTATCCATTTTCCTGTATCAACACAGACTTGCACCTGGTAATGGTATCCAGGCTAGACACAAAATACTGGAGTAACTCAGCGGGTCAGGCAGCATCTCTGGAGAAAAGGAATAAGTCAAGCAGCATCTCAACAGAGATGCTGCTTGACCTGCTGAGTTACTCTAGCATTTTGTGTCTATCTTCAGTGCAAACTAGCATCTGCAGTTTCTTCCTGCACAATAGTAGGCTCCCCTCGTTCATGACTGACCATGGGTGATGCATCCTGGTCGGATGCAACCTGGGCGATGTCATATGGAGGACAGGCTGTTGCCCATGCAGCACGTCCCCCCTCTCCACGTCGCTGATCGATCCAAAGGAACAGCAGGGCCATTACAGTTTGGCACCAGCGCCGTCGCAGGAGCTTCCAGAGCGAGGTTGTAGACAACGGAGAACTGCCTTAGGGGCTCCGATTACGGATTTTCTTGAGGTTTACTCCTGGAGCCTTATCCATGACTGGATATGGCCACAAGGCAGTGGAGATTTTAAATCAGAGTTTTTCCTCTCATAAATGGACTGCCTTCCCAGGCTGACGAGCCCCATCTGCCCGAGACTCATTGGGGGCGTGAGCGTTTACCTTCCCGTGCAGGTCTATAGCACCTGCCCACTGCGCCTGCACAATGGTATCCAGATTATTGATTATACCAAGAGTGAAAAATTAATGTGGAAGAGATCTAATCTGCAAGTATCCTGACCTCTACCTCTCTGTCCACCATCCTTCTCCCTTATTCATAGAGCTATAGTTATACTGCATAAAAACAGGACCTTCGGCCCAACTTGCCCATGGTGACCAAGATGCCCAGTCTCTCTTGCTCACATTGGGGATAAGGACATTCGAACAAAAGGTTTGGTTGTCAGTCGTTGTTATGGGAGAATTCACGTGGGAAAACACTGTCCATTCATAGGAATTAAGAATCTTTAGATATATTTGAGAAGGTGAAGCTGTGGTTGGCATTGTCGTCGTTCAAGTTACTTACGGCACAGGCTGTTTGTAATTGTAACTTTGCCTTTTTAGTAGACAGAGATGGCATGGTGGCACAGCGGTAGAGTTCCTACCTCACAGTGCCAGAGACCCGGGTTCGATCCAGACTATGGGTGCTGTCTGTACGTATTTTGTACGTCCTCCCCGTGATCACATGGGTCTTTTCCGGGTGCTCCGGTTTCCTCCCACACTCCAAAGACGTACACATTTGTAAGTTAATTGTAAATTGTTCCTAGTGTGTAGGATAGTGCTAGTGTAAGGGGGGGGGGGAGGGATACGTGCTGGCCCGCGGCAGCCTAAAGCCGCGGTCTGTGGAGCTCCAGCTGGCGCGGCGTCCTGGGCCTGGGATCCCTCGTTGGGGAACCGGGAGGAGAAGAAGCACCGACCGCCGGCCCGCGGCCTACTTCTCCCGCGGGCGAGGCGGGGACTTACAATCAGGAGTGGGGTCCCTCACCGGGGACTCCTGGAGGGGAGCTCTGACCGCCGGCCCTGTGGTCTGCGGTGCTTCTGGCTGCCGCACGGCGGGGACTTTAAATCTTTGACCGCCGGCCTGCGGCCTACACTAACCTGAAGCCGCAGTCTCCGGTGGGGAAGTGCCGATTCTGGACTTACCTGGACTTTATCTGGACTTTACCTTGTCCGAACATCTGGACACCCACAGCGGCGGCTGCGGAGGGTTGAGGTCCCGACCGTGGGGGAAAATGGAGGAGGACTGGCCACATTTTGTGCCTTCCTCCACAGTGATGAATGCTGTGGATCCACGGTGGATGTTTGTGTTACATTTTTATTTTGTGTGTTCTTTTTTCATTGTACCGCTGCTGGCAAATTCATTTCACATGCACTTTATGTGCAAGTGACAAATAAAACTGATATTGATATTGATTGATATTGACCTCAGAACAGCACCCTTTATCTACAACGTGCAGGAGGTAATTTTTTGTTTTGTGGCCTGGTTTTTACAGAGCAGTGGAGTGGATAGCTGACCATTACAGAATAGATTCAATATTCTTTTCATTAATTTCAGTGCTGATGCAAGCTGTTCCATTAGTTTATTGGACAAGTAAAGGGATTGAATAACACCTCAACTCACACCCTGACCTCTCGCCACATCCCGAGCTATGAAAACCTATGGACCATCTGTTGTGCGGTGAGAGCCAAAGAGATCAATCATAGCAACATTGGAATGTCAGTGTAGGTACAGGGGGAGGCTTTGGTCCACCTTGATTTATTTTGCCCATTGCCTAAACAAAGCCACAATATTAATCCTGAAATGTTCCATTTTCCATCGTGTTTCCGAGCTTATGAGGTGAATCCAGCAGCCCAGTGCCCTCTTTATGAAGATGTGGATCTTGACAATAGGGCGGGACAGAGGACCAGCGGTAGAGTTGCAGCCTTACAGTGCCAGAAACCAGGTTCCTCTCCGTACACACTAGGGGCATTTTACAGCGACCAATTAATATACAAACCCACACGACTTTGAGCTGTTGGAGAAACCCAGAGCACCCGGAGGAAACCCGTATGGTCACAGGGAGAACGTGCAAACTCCACACAGACAGCACCTGAGGTCAGTATCGAACTGAGAGGCATCAGCTCTACAAACTGAGCCAGTGTGCCACGACAGTATGTTGGTTTGGGGTGCCTGTTGCCCAGCATGCAACTAATTATGTGACTCAATTTATATAAACTTTACCAAAACGAATAATATTTAAAATAATGTCTTCCCTTGAAATCACACCTTGCATGGCACCATTCTGAATAATCCTCGGTACCTGTCTACACACACAATCTCATAATTAGAAGACAATATTTAAATGCTGACATATGCTTGTGTTTATTTTTAAATGAACAAATTATTAATTAACTCTGTGTCGCTTGCTTACATATTTATTTAACGCAGTAAGGAAACCATTCCGGCCATCAGTGGTAAGCCATCCAATATGTACTCACCCCCCTCACTTTTATTTAACTGTAGCCCTGAACGTATTCTCTTCCAAAGAATTCAAGAGTCAAGAGTGTTCAATTGTCATGTGTACCAACAGCGGAACAATTAAATTCCTACTTGCAGCAGCATAACAGGCCAATAAATGCAACATAGACAGATAAATATATTAATTTTAAAAATCAATAAATCAATAAACGTAATACTAGTGAAAACAAAAACCAAAGTCCAATGTGCAACCAAAGACACTAATGTCCATAAAAGTTCACAGTTGCTGAGGTTGGTGTTGTGTCATGTTCAAGAGCCTGATGGTTGTTGGGAAGAAGCTGTTCTTGAACCTGGCGCTCACGGTTTTTAGGCTCCTGTATCTTCTTCCTTATAGTAAGAGCGAAAAGTGAACGTGTCCAAGGTAGTGTGAGGGTTTGATGATATTGGCTGCATTTTTGAGGCAGAGACTCCTATAGATTCCTTCTATGGTGGGGAAGTCAGTACCTCTGATGGACCGGGCAGTGTCTACCACTCTCTGTAAACTCCTTCATTCCTGGGCATTTGTGTTGCCGAACCAGGCCCTGATGGAACCAGTCATTGTGCTCTCTGGTGAACCTGGTGGTCACGGTTTTCATGTTCCTGATGGAAAAAGCAAAATAAGAGTGCGGCCAGGGTGGTGTGGATTATTGATGATGCTGGCTCCATTTATCTTCTAGACCTATCAAATACTTTGAATGTAATAGACCGCATGAGATTGGTTTTTAATCTTCCAGACAAGAGTATACAAATCCTAACTATGTACCAAGATAGGTATCAATGGCCTTTGGATTTATCATCTAATCCAACTGGTCCCAAAAGCACTGAGACAAACAGCAATGTTGCCAAAGGTTCAATAAATCTTTATTGCTACGTGTACCTAGGTATATTGAAATTCTATGTTTTTGCATACAATCCAGTAAAATGACTTCAGACTTCACCTAGGCAGTACACAATCCAGACTTCACCTAGGCAGTACTCAAGGAGTCGCCACCTTTCTGTGCCGACAAAGTTACCTTCTCTTGACGGCCCCCTCCCAGGTCCCTCTTTGCTCTTGGCACCCCGTCACCCGGGTCTTTCCACAGGGAGACTAGCTTTGAACGTCTCGGACAGCATCTGATGACCACCAAGTAGCAGGAGCAGCAGGTCTACAAGCAGCGGAGTGTCCATTGTGAACTGCCTTGTGTTCACCACATTCAGGGTCGGGTAGGCACGCTTACCTTCTCTGTCAGAAACCTGCAGAGTAAAAGCATTTGTGGAATTGGAAGCTCCACCATCTGTCATGGGGAAAATAACCAGCTCAGCTCTGCAAGCACCTGAAGGCTGAGGTCCAACAGAAAGCCTGTGACCTAAGATGGTGTGTGGAAAGGTTTTGGAGGTGCTGCAGCTCAATGATAATCATTCTATGAGCAGATTATTCAGCCCTGTCAAGGTCACATGTTCAATATCCCCAAGTCCCTGCCCAGCCATTAGACTTTGGAGACACAACGTGGAAGCAGGCCCTTCGGCCCACGAGTCCATGATGACCAGCGATCAGCCTGTACACTAGCACCACGCAAACTTATGAAGGGCAGAGAGGAAGCCCGCATCTGCCAGGTGAGAAATGCCTGGTGTATGGTGCGTTCTCCTGGTAGTTTAGTTTAGTTTAGAGATACAGTGTGGAAACAGGCCCTTCAACCCAATGAGTTTATACTGACCAGCAATCACCCCAAACAGTAGTTCTATCCTACACACTAAGGACAATTTACAGAAGCCAATTAACCTACAAGCCCGCATTTGTTTGGAATATGGGAGAAAGCCGGGGCACCCGGAGAAATCCCACCTGTTCACAATGACAGGGGGTTTCAGAGCCACTGTTGAAGAGAGATACATCAAGAAGAGAGATGTATTTCCTACCTTAATCAATGATGGGTCTGAGTTTCAACTGTAAAGTGCTTACTAATATTCTGAAAGATGTAATATAATACAATTATTTCTTCTGTATATTTTCTCTCCGTTTTCTCTATCAAATGTTTCATGCTGTCTTGGGAAGGCCACCAGCATAATCAGGGATGTCTCACATCCTCTTCACCCCTCTCCGATCAGGTAAAGGGGTACAGAAGTGTGAAAACGCACACCTCCAAATTCATGGGCAGTTTCTTCCCAGCTGTTATCAGGAAACTGAACCATCCTACCTACAACTAGAGAGCGGGCCTGAGCTACCATCTATCTCATTGGAGACCCTCGGACATATTTAATATGTAATATATAATTGGACTTTCCTGCACTTTATTTTGCACTAAACATTATTCCCTTTATCATACAGAATCTTTCCAGTGACTGGATAGCACGTAACACAACAGCTTCTCACTGTACACAAAACTAAACCAAAGCTTTGATTATAAACAATAAACAAAACTAAACTAAAACTTTGATTATATTAGACCTCATGAGATTGGCCTTTAATATTTGACCTCATGAGATTGGCCCGAGTACACATGCCCTCACCATGCAACATGTCTTGATAATGTAACTATGTTTACACTGGTGCATCTCTGAAATGGAGCTGCCATCACTTATTTTCTACTGAAAATTATGGTTTTGACGACCATTGATTATTTGACGACCATTTATTATAATTTATTAAAATAATAATGTTCAATACCTCTCTGTCCAACTGAGGTCATAACAGGCGGGCACAACCTGGGCGGCATGGTGGCACAGGGATAGAGCTGCTGCTTTGCAGCGCCAGAGACCCGGGTATGATCCTGACCGCAGGTGCTGTCTGTACGGAGTTTGTACATTGTCCCCGTGACCTACATGGGTTTTCTCCGGTAGTTCCGGTTTCCTCCCATACTCCAAAGACACACAGGTGTGATCGCTGGTCAGCACGGATTCGACAAGCCAAAAGGCCCATTTCCATGCTGTATCTTTAAACTAAACCTCTCTCATGTATTATACATGTTTGTTTGTGGCTTTGTACTGATTGGGAATAAATCAAATACAGGCTGTTATAGATCTTCAAAGGAAAGAGCGAGGCGGATTTGTTTTCAGTTCTACAGTATATCATTTATTTTGATTAGTAATAATTAGTACTATAATAAAAATATTATATAACAATAATCAATTTCATTCTAAATTCGTAACAGTCCTTGAGTACAGTAATTTAAAGTTCAGTTTCTTCGCAGTAAAGTACCGAATCCAATATCATCACGTATATATTTAGTGTTAAGTATTAATCCTCATTGTCCTCTTTTTCGCTCTCGTTCTCGGTAATTTCAATATTCTCAGTGTTCTCAATGTCCTTTGCAAATTTAAAGGCCTCTGTGTGGTTGGTGAAGAAGTATCTTTTCTTGTCGTAGGTGATTCTCAATGTTGCAGGGTACATCAATCCATATCTCAATTTCTTTATATTCTTAAGTATTCTTCTTATGTCTGTAAACAATGCTCTTTTCTTGGCAACCTCCGCCGGGTAGTCCCGAAATATGCTGATCTTGTCTCCTTCAAATTCAAGATATCTGCTGCGAACGATTTTCTTCATCATGTCATCCAAGACATGGTCATATTGCACCTTCACTATCAGTTGTCTTGGAGGGGCGTCCGCCCCTGGACGGCGTCTCAGTGCTCTGTGTGCCCAAGCGAGTAAAGGTGCTTGATCCAGATTAAAAACTTTCTTCAGTAGATCTGCAGCAAATTCACGAGGGTCACGGTTCCCCTCTCTTCCTTCCCGGATGCCAATAACTCTTAGATTCTGGCGTCTCTGTCGTCCCTCCAAGTCAATGCATTTTTCAGTTATTTTATGCAATAAGTCCGATAAACGCTTGTTCTCGGAGAGAAGCTTGCTTGTAGTTTTAGAGCTTGTTTCAGCGATTTCCTCTAATTCGATTACAGATTTATGTTGTTGTTCTAGTACCTGCGAGATGGGGTCCAACTTCGAATTAAATACGGATTCCATCAGTTTCAATTTAACATTTACCTCTTCAATCTTTTGATTTAGATTTTCTTCCAAGGTCAGCTTCCAGGAATCCAGTTGTTCATGTACGATAGCAACAATATCTTTCTTAATTTCTTCTTTAATTTATTTTTTTAAAGTTTTCAAGTCATCTGTAAAGTCATGTTTGAGTTTTTTAAATTCTGCCATTATTTTTGAAATTTCTAAAGTGAGAAAACTTCTTAATTCTTCCACATCTGACTTTTTTTTCCCTTGAGATTTCTTCTTGGGACGCTGTTAAACCTGAGGCCGAGGCTTCGGTTGGGCCTACTTCCTTAGACCTAACCGATTTTCTCGGTTTGGGGGGTGTATGTTGTGGAATTACTAATCATTATTAATCATAATTATTAATTATCATCAATTATAGTTAATTGGATTAATTCAGAATTAGTTAAAAGGATGAACCATAAGTTGATTAAAATAGAAAATGGAGGTTTAATCCTTGATATTTGATACTATTTTGACTAATCATGGACTAATACTTTTGTCACATGAAACTAATATTTTACTTTGAGATTATTAACTATTCCACTATTGGAATATAACCATTATTCCCCCCCCCCCCCCCGTATAATGTTTTTCTTTATTGAATTTGAAGTTTTTCCTTCAAGGAAAGTACGGAGCTAATAACATTTTTTTTTACCAAAAGCTACGGAAGTCCTTAGATGCCTAGCCACATTAGGGTGGCTATCACTAACGGCACTAATCATAGATGTAGTTTTTTTTCTTTCTTTCACACTTTACTAATATAATAATCTCTTATCTTTTCTATTTTATAGTACATTATAATCAGTATAATCGTTATTTTGAATGGAATTATAATTATTATTTGAGGAGATATGACTGAGAAGAAAACCTACAAGATCTAAAATTCATCTATCTGAGGTCCGGGTGTAAGGTAAGGTTTAACGTGCTGAATCATCTGCTCCATTATAGATCACCCTGATCATAAGATGCAAGATGTAAAAGTGAAAACTGGGGGTGAAGGAATTACATTCTGCAGTTGGAATGTTAAGGGAATTAATGAACCCATTAAGAGAGGCAAAGTATTAGCTCAAAGTAATTCCAAAGTAATTGCTTAAAACAGACATAATTTTCCTCCAAGAGACTCACCTTAAAAAGGAAGCGCAATATAGATTGAAAACAAAATGGATTGCTCAAACGTATCATTCCTCATTCACACATAAATCCAGAGTGGTTGCAATTGTAATCCGTAAAGGTATACCTTTTAAACATATATCAACTATAGAAGATGTTGATGGTAGATATATCATAGTAGTAGGCGAATCATACTAAAAAAAAGGTGACTCTCCTTAGTGTATATGGACCAAATTTTGATAGTCCACTGTTTTTCAAGAGAATACTTAATACTATTCCGGAATGCACTTAAAATAATTTAATAATTGGTGGAGACTTAAATTCTATACTAGATTCATATTTAGACAGATCATCAACTCAAAGAAAATCAAAATCTCTGTCAAGTGAATTTTTAAACTCATATATAAACAATACCAATATTAAGGATGTCTGGAGAATTGAAAACATATCCGGAGGAGAATATTCATTTTACTCACCTGTGCGTAAAACATATTCAAGGATAGACTATTTCTTAGTAGACTCTAAACTAATTCCATTTACTTACAAGTCACAATATCATAACATTATAATTTCGGATCATGCTCCATTAACGTTTATGATTAAACTAAACGGAATGGACAAGAAACAGACACAATGGAGACTTAATCCTCAAATCTTAAATGAACAGGTATGTTATGAATATCTTGTAAAACAGATTAATATGTTTTTCAAGGTCAATGACCAGCCTGAAATCTCCGCTTCCCTTCTTTGGGAAACATTTAAAGCATTTATACGAGGGGCATTAATCTCCACTCAGGCATTTCTTAATAAAGAGAATAGAGCTAAACAACAGACATTGGAAATGGAAATAAGGCAAACAGGTTTTATCCCAAAACGTCACTAATTTTACAATCTGAGACGATTGTTTAATATTATATACTCAAATAGAATTGCTAATGCAGATCTAGCAATTATTTCGCTAGATGCTGAAAAAGCCTTTGATCAAGTAGAATGGTCATATTTATTCTCAGTGATGGAAAAATTTCAACTGGGAGAGAAGTACTGTACATGGGTTAAACTTTTATACTCTAACCCAACAGCTAGAATACTAACAAACCGAATGTTATCAACTAAATTTAATCTTTCTAGAGGTTGTAGACAAGGATGCTCGTTATCTCCATTATTATTCGCTTTAGCAATTGAACCACTCGCAGAAAATGTCAGATCTAATCCAGAAATAAATGGGTATAATACTAAAGATACAATGAACAAAATTTCTCTATATGCAGATGATGTATTTTACTTTGGAGTCACGTGAGTGACTACGTGAAGAAGCCCCGCCTGGCGCTGGAACGGCATTACGTCGACGCTGACGGCAGAGCAAGAGCTGCAGAGGCAGCTCCTCAATAGCGGTAGGTACGGGCCCGCAGGTAAGTGCAGGGGAAAAACACTTTCAGGGTCTAAAAAACTCCGTGCTGGTATTGAATACCAGAATTTCAAACTAATTTAAAAGTAAAAAATAAGTTGAAAAACAACGGAGTTTTAAAAAAGAACGTCCTAAGGGGAGCGATCGGAACGGGAGATTACGGAGCCGGTTCCGATACCGGTGGCCGTCAAAATTACGTTAGAAAGATTTTTTAGTCGCTCCACAAACTTTTGGCACGGGGGGGGGGGGAATTTTATAAAGTCAGAAAGGCCGTAATTTAAAAAATTCAATAAAAGGCCTTCAGACTAAAAAAGGTTATGGCTTGAAAAAATAATGGAAAAAAAAAAGATTCCAAAAATAAAAATAAAGTAAATAAAGAATTCAAGCCAAAAAGGGTTAAAGGCCCAAAAACATTCCCTAACCTACCCTAAAGGGGTTTCATATATTAATATATATGATGAAATATGGTGGGAATATCTACCTCAGATATTTGAAGGTAGTCTCCTGGAAGAAAAACTCAGGAGTAATAAGGGCAGTAAAAATAAAATGGAAAACTGACCCTAAAAATGCACTGATAGTGGTGGCTGGTCATGAAGTACCCACCACAGCACCAGAAAAAAATAAAAAATAAATATGTATTATATATATACAGGTGTAAGTACAACACCTGAATAAGAAGTGAGGCAATTGGAAATAACCATGGAAAACAAAAATTAATTGGTTTCTCACTAAGGCTGTTATGATTAAAACAGCAGAATAATAATAAAACTTTTTATGTTCAGCACAAAAATATATATAAGTGTACTAGGTTTGATACCTGAATGTATGAGTGAGACCATGAAAAATAAATATGAAAAAAAAAAAAAAATTTTGGCCTCACCAAAGCTGTTATAGTAAAACAGCAGAATATGATAAAACTTTTAAGTTATAAAGATATCAACGGTGAATCCGGTTATGATATCCATGTCTCAATTAGATGAGATATAAGAAAATACGATTTTAAAAGTATTTCAAACTGGTGCATGGCATTTCCATTCAATAGAAAACAAATAAAATATTGTGCAAAATAACCAATACATTTAAAGGAAAATTAATTGCCATCAGTTTGTGGAGCTCATTGGGAAGAAATATACAATATTTAGGGACCAAATCTGCACTCTAGATTTGCAGATCAAATCAGGTTATGTTAAAATCCTGATTATTATGGAATAAAACCTGCCTTATGATTATTCAAAGTATTGATTACAAAAGAACAGACTATTGGTCTTTAAACTTTGGGGGGAAAAAATTATGATCCAATATAAAGATCTGATAATGGATCAAAACTAAGGCAGAAGTATGATAAATAAACATAATCAAACATAGCCTTATCCGAACCCATATAATTGGGAAAAGAAGGCCTGAAGTACGTGGAAGAGGTGCAAACAACTGTTACAAAATAAATTCATGAAATCTCCGATTGTGGGGGATTACAGGTGTATTATGATCATTAATTTAATATAACTAAGGACCACAAAAAATTATAGAAAGGATTGGTTCACCTGTATAAGAAAACGTAAAAATTTGATTTTAGGTTTGTACCCAAAAGTAACTCCAATAAACAAGGGGTACGTACATATATATATATATTATAAATTACCTCAGTGTACAGATGTGATGGTATAAACCATACAAAACATCATTTTATATACACTTTCACAGTGTAAGAACATTTTTATTAAAATGGAACATCTTCAACATTGAAATACAGTTGTTATTAACAAAGTGTTAATCAAATATTACAGGTGCTTGAAATTAATTAAAATGGGTCAAGCAGTGCAAGTTAAAACATTGTCTAAAGGATTAAATCCAGTTTAAGGCTGTTAAACAGAATACTGGAAGAACAATTGCACTGATAAGATCAGCACTTGCACTAATGAGGACATGGTCATGGTTATCTTGATCACATTTAAATAAGAGTCAGCTGCAAATTAGTGCTGCAATTACAAGTCTGTTGAAAGACAAAGACTTGACCTATCACATAAAGCCTATGTTTTAGGCATTCATAAATATTCATAAATTACTATTCTGGATTTAGGAGTAATTCAGCACCATAAGAGGGGGAAAATTGTTCCATGATACAAATATGTCTTATGGTTTTGTTGACATACTTTGTCCCTCCATTAGAAAAGGAGCCTAGGTAATAGTAATAAAGCTCCAAAAGAAGAAATACATCTGCAATAAATGTCAGCATCCAGAGGCTAATTTAACACATACTTTTGCAAATTGTATAAAAATTAAGAATTTCTGGACTGAGATTTTGAGAATAACTTCTGAAGTTATTAAAACTAAATTGGATCCGGACTCAAAATTTATAATACTTGGAATATCAGAACAAAGTTTAACACTTACAACAAGCAAATAAATTTCCTAGATTACAGTATAATAATTGGGAAGAAATTAATATTAAAATTTTGGAAAGGCCCTATATCCCCCACAATTAAAATGTGGATTACGGAAATGTCGGAGACCCTACACCTGGAAAGAATCAGATTTACCCTAATGGACAAACAAGAAGTTTTCGTTAGAATATGGTCTTCTTTCATTGATTACTTAAAAGGGTAGATCGGTTCGGCTGGGAACCCTAACTGAAACTTGGACTCAGGATTAGATGAAAAGTTATATTCTATATTCCTTGATCTTATCTCCAATGATGTATTAATGGTAAATTATTCCATTCTTTATGATTCCATTTTGATTTTATTTTATTTTTCTTTCTGTTTTTTCTCTCTTTTTATAAAAAAAAATTATTAGAGACAAAATGATTCATTTGATAATATTAATAATGTATGATTGTTGTACACAAAGTATTGCTAGATAATATGTGTTTGCTAATTCACTGCTTACCTACTCTAATAAAAAAATATATTTATAAAATATATATATATAATTTATTTTCTCACAAAACAGGTGAGACTGATATGCCATTGCACAGCAAGGGATACTTTTGACCAAGTGAGGCAATCACTGGCATGCCAATAATGGATTACCACAACACGCATGATTCATCAGTAAGCTTGTTTGTTGTGCTGCTAAATGGAGTATATCATTAAACAACATATGGGTACATGCTTAAGAATATAAGAAGTGGGAGCAGGATTTATCTGATGTGCTGTATCATTTAGTGAAATCATGGCTGATCTGGTCTCTTGGTTCCATTTACCATCCTATCCCCATTTTCCTTGATTCCCATACAGTCTTGTTTTCCAGTTAGACAGCATTTTCGGTGTAAATTAGTAACTGCAATTCCTTCCTGCATATCTTAAATTGGACTTTACAAGACTTTATCTTTCATTAACCATTATTCTCTTCATCATGTGACTGAACACTGTGGTAGGGTTGATTGGAATCATGTATAGTCTTTCTGTTGACTGGATAGCACGCAGCAAAGTTTTTTCACCTTGATTCACGTGACTTAAACTATACTAAAGTAAACTAAACAAAACTAAGACAGATGAGGTAAATAAAATTAAAGTTAGAATATTCTATTGAACTCCCACAGATGTATGGAAGATGGCATAGTTGCATCAGGGCCTGGTTCGGCAACTCAGATGCCCAGGTAGATATTGCCTGGCCCATCAGAGGTACAGACCTCCCAACCATAGAAGGGATCTATAGGTGTCGCTGCCTGAAAAATGCAGCCAATTTCAACAAAACCTCACACCACCTTGGCCACGCTCTCGTCTCACTCCTACCATCAGGAAGAAGATACAGGAGCCTGAAAACCATGACCACCAGGTTTAAGAAAAGTTTACACTAGTTTAACAACAAATTTATTAAATTTATTGATTGTTATATTTTATCTGTCTGCATTGCATTTAGGGACTTATGCTGCTGCAAGTAAGAATTTCATTGTTCCATTGCCAGTGCATATGACAAATATAAACTTTTGACATATATTCTTGAAGGTTTTCAGGGCTACAGTGTAATAAAAGTGAGGATGGTGAGGACAGATGGGATGGCTTTCCTCTGATAGTTGGAATATTTTCCCTCCTCGTTAAATAAATATGTAAGTAAGCGACCCAGAGTTAATCAATAATTTGTTCATTTAAAAAATAAACACTGACATATGTTAGCATTTAAATATTGACTTCTAATTATGAGATTTTGTTTGTGAACAGGTGCCGAGGATTGTTCAGAATGGTGCAATGCGAGATGCGATATAAAGGGAAGACATTATTTTAAATATTATTTATTTTGGTAAAGTTTAACAAAATTGCAGGTATTTTTGGAACAATTCAAGTGCCTTTTATGGATTTTGTTTTTCACTGTGCAACCTGATTATAGCTGTCTACATCAAGTCTGAATAATTCACTGAAAAATTAAATAGGGATAAATCTTTCCAAATATAAAATCAGTTTTATATATTTAATTCTGCACTGGAAACATGCCTTTTTCATCCTTCATGTGTAGTTATGTTCAGCAATTCAGTCATTAGGAGATTTTATTTACATAGTGCGAATTTTGTGGGATTTTCTGCAGCTTTATCTAGCCTTCACATTAAAGCAATGTTATTGAACATAGAACGAAGAGCATACATTGAGCACATTTTTTCTTTGCTCAGTGTTTGCCCTTTATTCAATTTTCCATGAGCTCCATCTGTACATCTCTGAATGTTTCCTCCTTTACAACTTTGTAAAATTTGTGTCCAGTTTAGAGTTACAACATGGAAACAGGCCCTTTGGTCCATTGAGTCCATTGTTCACCCGTTCACACTAGTTCTGTGTTATCCCACTTTCACATTCACTCCATACACAATTAACAGAGACCGATGAACCTACAAATTTGCACGTCCTTGGTATGTGGGTGGAAACTGGAGCACCCTGAGGAAACCTATGCTGTCACAGGGAGAACATGCAAACTCCACGCGGACAGCGCTGTGAGAAAGCAGCTCCACCAGTCATGTTACTGTGATTTGATTTTCCATTTTGTAAATATTATGGAGAACACAATGCAGTCTATCAGTCAGGTCCAGGGAATTATCTGTAGAAATAATTCTGACGCAGATCTTTATTAGTAATGAGTACAACACTTGTGGGCAGTTGTCCACTTGGGTACTGATCTCCTGAATCCTAGCATGCCATTTTCATCCCTCAGTTGCGATCACTCAACGAGAAGATTAAATGTTTAAGGATTAGGCTATGATACCATTGTTCATGTATTATGAGAAGATTGCACTACAACCTGAGCTTTGTTACATCCTGAGATCATAAGAGCTGCTGCTTAAAACATATCTCTTCATTTTCAGCTTGGGTAGAGTTTATGCCACATGTTAAGTCTCCAGTAAAGCACAAAACAACAGCAAGAATAGAACAGTTCAGAGAGAAAATGAAGAATTGAGTCCACTTAACACTCGGTCTCCCTTCACTGGCTTCCATCTTTGCCAGCCAACAATGAATTATTCAACATAGTAGCACAGATTTTCTGGTCAATCGCGGAAGGAGATGTTTGAATATCAAGACATCAGAACTAGCTCAACACATAGTATCTGTGCAATAGTGAGTTATATTCGCTCTGCTCTCAGCCAGGTCTCACATTCAACTTTCAAGCCCCATTGATGGGACATTTAAGGAACTGAGACAGGAGTCAAACACTTGTCTCACACCAGTCATTCCTTCTTTTCCTTGCTCCATTCCAGCAGAAGGTACTGAAGCTTGAAAGTGTGCACCAGCAGACTCTGGAACTGGTTCTTCCCCTCTGTTATCAGGCTTCTGAATGGCCCTTCCATAAGCTAGGGTATTGTCTGATTCACTTTGACCCCATTGCGGACATTTGACTTTGTCTCTGTGACTGGTGCATGACAATGCTGAGAACTATATTTTGCACTCTGTATCTTCCCTTCTACTCTACCTATTATACATGAGTTTGATTTGATTGTATTTATGTATAATATTATCTGATCTGATCGGATAGCATGTAAAACAAAGCTTTTCACTGTACCTTGGTACATGTGACAATAATAAACTCAATCCTATTTGAAACCTGGATTACCGACAGCAGGCAATGGAAAGCACTCGTAAGTTGCAACCTTTTCTGTCTCAACCAAAACCTCCCGAGTCCCTGAAATGATGAACACGCCAACATAAGTATCCTTCCTCCAGTCTGTGTCTCCAACCTTGAGATCCTAATTGCATTGATTTTGGTTTGTTGGAAAAGACTCATTATCGGGGTGCTTACATCTCGGCAAGGCCACCGCCATAATCAAGGATGAGTCTCTCCCTGGACACTCTCTCTTCTCTCCCCTCCCATCAGGCAAGAGGTACAGAAGTGTGAAAAGACACACTTCCAGACTCAGAGACAGTTTCTTCCCAGCTGTTATCAGGCAACTAAACCATCCTAGCAACTACCAGTGAGCAGTCCTGAGCTACCATCTACCTCATTGGAGATCCTTGGACTATCTTTAGTTGGACTTTACTGGACTTTATCTTGTACTAAACATTACACTCTTCATCCTGTGTCTGTACACTGTGTGGTTTGATTGTGATCCTGTACAGCCTTTCCGTTGACTGGTTAGCTCGCAACAAAAGGTTTTTCACCGTACCTTGGTACATGTGACGATAAACTAAACTAAACTAAACTAAATTAAACTAACAGACTCGTGTTTGATTTCTGTCAGCGGTAGAAATTAGCAGAGAGGAAGAGGAAAAGACTCAAGGATCTAGTCAAAGCATCTTTGAAAAATGCAGCACTCCCACAGACTTAGAAATCCATAGTCCGAGACTGACTAGTTTGGATAGCATGCAAATAAACGTTTTTCATGATACACATGCCATTAATAAACCTAAACCTAAACCTAAACCCAGAGCGGCAGTATGTCATTGTCAATCCTGAGGAAGGAATTTATAACGTATGAATTTTGACGTAACCTTGGGAATTTTAAAACTTGGATAATGTTGATGACAATGTAAACGCCAGTACTGAAAATTGACCACCTCTTACACTTTGGTGCCTCGTATCAGTTTCAAATGTTTCCAGGTCAGGTACAGCGTGGATACAAATGAATTCCAAAAGACCCAACTGTTGCCTTAAGAGCCTCTTCCACCTACGCGACCTTTACAGGTGACTGCCGGCACCCGTGATAGGCTGCTGAAATTTTCAACATGTTGAAAATTCAGCGGTGACCAGAAAGACGCTACAACTCTTTGGCGACCTCTCACGACAATAGGAGGCCTCTCACGACCATACAGGTGACCCCTGGCGACATGTCACGGGTGACCTGTCATGACCATAGGAGACCTCTCACGACCATACAACCTGTATGGTTGTGAGAGGTCTCCAAAGAGTCCTAGCGTCTTTCTGGTCGCCGCTGAATTTTCAACATGTTGAAAATTTCGGCAACCTATCACGGGTGCCGGCAGTCGCCTGTTAAGGTTGTGTAAGTGGGACAGGGCCTCTCAATTATCTCAAACCTTAATGCAGTTTCTCCAGCACCTTGCAAGTTTTTTAGTCATGCAAAGAAGCTTTAAAGATTATTGTTGGAGGACATTTTACATAATATTCTGGGCACAATGGAGACCAGTTCATGTCACCAAATGAATTAGAAATACTGTCGGCTTTAAGGCACAATTCATCCATGTCGAACAAGATGCTTCATCTAGTCCAATCCCATTTGCCTCCATTTGGCCCATTCAATCTACTACTAAATAGTCATACAAAGAAGTTTTAAAATATTTTTGTTGTAGGAATTTTTAAAGAACAGTTGGGCTGTCAGAATTAAGATGCGTTGTCGACCTGTACTGTGCCTGACCTGGGAACATCTAAGTGTAAAAGGTGTTCTATTTTCAGTACCAAAATTGACATTGTCATCAACATTATCCCTGCTCCAAAGATTAAGCATAAGGTTGCATTGGAGTCACATTTAACTTGCAGATTTTTGTCAGTACTGTCAGAAGAGCAAATTGTGGAGCTTGTGTCATGGGATATTGTTTAACTTAGTTTAGTTTAGTTATAGAGATATAGATATAGCATCGAAACAGGCCCCTTGACCCATACAAGTCCACACTGGCCATCAACCACCCTTTCACACAGGTTCTACGTTATCCCACTTTCTTATCCACTCCCTACACACTGGGAGCAATTACAGAGGCCAATTAGCCTACTAAACCCACACTTCATTTGGATGTGGGAGGAAACCATAATTTCCAAAGGAAACCCAAGCGATCACAGGGAGAATGTGCAAACTCAGAATGGAGAGCACCTGTGGTTGATATCGATCCCGGTCCTCTGGTGCTGTGGGGCAGTGGCTTACCAGCTGTGCCACCGTTCCATTATATTAGAATACAGGCAATCTTCCTTGTTTAGTTTAGTTTTTTTGTCACGTGTACCGAGGTACAGTGAAAAGCTTTTATGTTGCGTGCTATCCAGTCAACGGAAAGACTACAGCCAACCATCCACAGTGAACAGATACAGGATAAAGGGAATAACATTTAGTGCGAGATAACGTCCAGTAAAGTCTGATTTAAGATAGTTTGAAGGTCTTGAATGAGGTAGATGATAGGCCAGGACCACTCTTTTAGTTGGTGAAAGGATGGTTTAGTTGCTTGGTGATGGCTGGGAAGAAACTGTCCCTGAATTTGGAGGTATGCATTTTCACACTTCTGTATCCCTTGCCTTATGGGAGATGAAAGAAGAGGGTGTGACCAGGGTGAGACTTGTCCTTGATTATGCAATAGACAATAGACAATAGGTGCAGGAGCAGGCCATTTGGCCCTTCGAGCCAGCACCGCCATTCAATGTGATCATGGCTAATCATGCTGGTGGCCTTGCCGAGGCAGTGTGGGATGTAGATGGGGTCAATGGAAAGGAGGTTAGTTTGTGTGATGGCCTGGGGTGCGTCTAACTTCATTAAACATTGAGGTCTGGCTAATGTATGGCAAAACCACAATTAGAGCTGACATTATCTTGGATATGTTAGAAATTCAGGGCTACGGCCACTTAGACAGCCTTGGGCCATGTAATTCTCTGGAATGCTGGTTAAAAGCTCACATGAATATAATCGTTCAGTAGTGCAACGATCTGCTGTTGACAAATTGACCATTCAAAATAACACGTTTTAACATCTCTTCCAGCCCATACATCTATTGCAAAGTGTCTGTGTAATCAAAGTATCTGTTAAACGAAAATAATAATTCACTTTATCATAGATGTTTTGTGGTTAACTTTGTGTCACCGTTACAGCAATTAATATTTTGTGGACAAATATGAAAATTACTGCTTAACATAAAAGAGTAAAGGGGGCACAGTGGCACAGCAGTAGAGTTGCTGCCTTACAGCGTCAGACTCCTGGGTTCAATCCTGACTACGGGTGCTGTCTGTGTGGAGTTTGTACGTTCTCCTTGTGACCGCGTGGGTTCTCTCCGGGTGTGCCGGTTTCCTCTCACATTCCAAAGTCGTGCAGGTTTGTAGGTTAATTGACTCCTGTAAATTGAAATTTGTCCCGGGTGCGTAGGATAGTGATAATGTACAGGGTGATCGCTAGTCGGCATGGACAGTGGACCGAGGTCCCACCACGCTGTATCTATAAAGTCTAAAGTCTAAAGCCTAAAGCGTCCTCAATCCTTTCCCACCTTTTATTTTTATGTCCTGTTCTCTGCTCCACTCTTCATGAAGGTCATCCAACATCTGACGACTGTTTGAATAATTGTCACATCCTTTGTCTGAAGAACCAGCCAGCTATGAGCAAGTGAACCTGCCTCATAATGGCAATACAATTAACATCACAACAATTTTCTAACAAGATGCATTAATTCACATAATTTATTATGCTGTGGCATAATATATCATTAATGGTATTAAGGAGAGAAAAGCAATCAGCGTTGTTAATGTTAACACAAGTAACTGCAAACACTGGTTTACCAAAAGAAACAAAGTGTTTGATTAACACCGTGGGTCAGGCAGCATCTCTGGAGAACATGGATGGACGACATTTCTGGTCGGGACCAAAACATCACTCATCCTTTTTCTCCAGAGATGCTGCCTGACCCACTGAATTACTCCAACACCTTGTGTCTATCTTTGGTATAAACCAACATCAGCAGTTCTTTGTTTCTGCAGAATAGTTTATCACAAGAACAGGCCTATTAGCCCACAATGTCTGTGTCGCACATGACCAAGATCAACTGATCTCCTGTGCCTGCACATGATTCATTTCCCTTAATTCTCTGCATATCCATGTGATTATCTAAAGCCTTTTAAATGTCACCATGGTATCAGCCTCCACCACCACCTCTGGCAGCATATTCCAGACACCTACCACCCACTGTTAAAAAAACATACACGGTGCATGTTTCCTTTAAACTTTGCCCATCTCATCTTAAAGAGATGTCCTCCAATCTTTGACATTCCATCCTGGGGAATCAGTTCTCCCTGTGACCGCCTGGGTTTCCTCCGGTTGCTCCGGTTTCCTCCCACATTCCAATGGCGTGTGAAATTGTAGGTCAATTAAACCTTTATAACATTGCCCCTGGTCTGTTGAGAGCAGATGGGAAAGTGGGATAACATAAAACTAGTGTGACAAGTGATTGATGATTGGTGTGGATTCGGTAGGCCGAAAAGTTGCTGCTGTAAATCTAAACTAAATTATGGAGAAGCAGTGTTTAATAAAGGAGTCATCAAACCTGCAAATGGCCCTCTTTGTGGAAAAGACATCATGAATAGTGAAAAGTGTAGGAAGGAACTGCAGATGTTGGTTTCAACCAACGATAGATGCAAAATGCTGGAGCAACACTGCGGGACAGTCAGCATCTCTGCAGAGAAGGAATGGGTGACGTTTCAGGTCACTGAAGAAGGGTCAGGCTGAAGAAGGGTCTCGACCCGAAACGTCACCCATTCGTTCTCTCCAGAGATGCTGCCCATCCTCCTGAATTACTCCAGCATTTTGTGCCTATCATGAAGAGTGAAAACATTGCACTAAATCACTTTCCACACAACCTGTTACAAAAATGATGCTGCTAATTTATCCTCAAGGGAAATTAAAAATGATAGGATGATTGAGATGCAATTGACAATGGTCATCTGTCATTTTTAAAGTTAATTTTGCCCTCTAGCTTCAGGAAGGAACTTTAGAGGGCGCTTTGACTTCAAGGGGCCAATTACAGCCCATGAAGTATTGCCTGATTTGAACATCAATAATAGTTGCTTGGAGGAAAGAGTAAATAGATCAGTCCGTTGATAAGATGATGTCTAGCAGCAGAAACAAATTTCCCTGTAACACAGCCATTTCCTGTGATATGATTGTACTCAAAAGCATGTTCATACCAGCTAATGGGAAGTGTTTTCTCTCTGCGTATTGTAATCAGCTTGGTCAATAAAGCCTCCTTGTGTGAATGAATTGTAGTGTGCCATTAAATGGTAAAATAAGCAAATTGGTACACAGTTGTATGCATGTACGAATTTAAAGTAAATGAAAAGATTGAAAGTCCTTAGGAAGGAAGGTAGGGGTCTATTTGTGCAGGTTTGGTAATGACAGAGAATGTATACTAGTTTTTTAAAAGTTTATGTCAAAATGTTGCTGGTTGAAAGAGGGTAATTTACAGCAGTGGATAGAAGGAACTGCAGGTGCTGGTTTACAAACCTAGACGCAAAGTGCTGAAGTAACTCAGCGGGTTAGGAAGCATCTCTGGCGATAATGGATTGCTGATTTAGTTTAGTTTAGTACAGTTTAGTTTAGAGACACAGCATGCAAACAGGTCCTTTGGCCCACTGAGTCCGTGCCGACCATTGATCACCCATTCATCTAGTTCTATAATTACACACTAGGGATAATTTACACGGGCCAATTAACATACAAACTTGTACGTCTTTGGAATGTGGGAAGAAACCCCCGGAAAAAACCTATGCAGCCACGAGAAGAACGTACAAACTCCATACAGACCCGTAGTCAGGATCAAACCCACGACACAGTGCCGTCAACTGCGTGAAGCTTCAGGCTGGGACCGTTTTAGTGCTCCAATTTACAGTTCCTTGTGTCTCCATTTTACTGCTTCATCCCCACCCAAAATGACACCTCTCCGTGTTCTCCAGAGACGCTGCCTGACCCGCAGAGTTATTTCAGCACTTTATGTCTTTATTTGTAAACCAGCATCTGCAGTTCCTTGTGTCTGCGTGGATTGCAATTATTGATTTCTCGGCACAATGCACTGTATTTACCTCTGCACCATCCCCTTCTTCCGGGACAGTCCCTCAGCAACAAGCCAGATTGGCCTCCACTCCAACCGTCAACTCTGAGGCGCTGGAGGAAACCATTGTGAGACTCGCCACAGATGGGGCACTGGAGCAGCTTCGGAAATGTTGTGCTCATTCTGCCGGATATGGTTCAATGGTTCAATGGTTCAATGCCGCCTTTATTGTCACGTGTGTGATGTGCTAACACCCAGTGAAATTATTTTCTCACAAACAGTCCATACCTAAGCACATCCTCGATTAGAAAATTGTGCAGAAATAGCCTACTGAGCCCACATGCAAGAGGTGCCATGCAACTTTATGTTTCATTTTTGGACTGTGGATAATGTTGATGACAATGTCAATGTCTGCATTGAATATAGAACACCTTTTACACTTTGATGCATCATATCAGTGTCAAATGTTCCCAGGTCAGGTACAGTATAGATCAGACAACATATCTTAATTCTGACAGCCCAACTGTCTTTAAAATTTCCTCCAACAAAAATCTTTAAAAGTGTATTTGTTTGATTTTTTGCGAGCAGACTGAATGGGCCAAATGCAGGTAAATGGGATTATATTAGATGGGCATTTTGGTCGGCGTGGATGAATTGCGCTGACGAATGGGTTCGATGTTTCAATGGTGCGTTTATTATCACAGGTGTGAAGTGCTAACATGCTGTTAAATTCTTTTACAAACAGTCCAGAAGAGTATTGCAAAACCTAAGCACATCCCCAATTAGCAAATTGTACAGAAATGGTCCACTGAGCCCGCATCCAAGAGGTGAGATGTTTTCACATCATTTTCTAAGTCCTGTCAATGCTCTAGTTCTTATGAGCTGTGCTGATCCTGGCATTGGTATGCTATGGTTTTGTGTGCTTCAAACTAATAGACCCAAAGTTCTCAATGGCAAACTGAAAGCTCCATCTTCATTGTGATCTTTCATGAGCCGGGCATTGTCAGGAGTCAGAGGAGATGTTATATCTTCATTGAGGAATCTTTGAGGACATCGTCGAATCATATTCCCCATCCTCCTGGCAATCCCATGTTATTATCAGAACTTGAAAAGGAATGGCTGGATCAGGACCCTTACTTCCAACAGGTCAGGCAGCAAATAGTATTATGTTGTGGCATAATATATCATGATGTTGTACACCTCTATAAGATCCCCCCTCATCCTCCTGCGCTCCATGGAATAGAGATCCAGCCAACTCAACCTTTTCCCAATAGTCTATTTGTGTGTGTGTACGTGTGTGCGTGTGTGTGGGGTGTGTGCGTGCACGTGTGGGTGTGTGTCTGTGTGTGTCTGTGTGTGTCTGTGTGAGCCTATGTGTGGGGTGTGTGTGTGTGGTGGTGTGTGTGTGTGTGTGTGTTTGTGGTGTGTGTTTATGTGGTGTGTGTGTGTGGGGTGTTTGTGAGTGTGGGGTGTGTGTGTGGTGCAGGCACGTGCCGTGAGTAATTACTCAGGGTAGGCAGTCAGACGGCTTTTAAAAAAAAATCTTAAACCGTGCATACGCAGATTGTTCTCTCCATAAAAATAAAAAATAAAAATAAGTAACAATTCAAATTCCAAAATTTCCTTCATTTTTTAATTACTGAATGGGTGGGGGATGGAGGATAAAGGCAGGTGGAGAGATGGTGGGAAAAACGGGAATACACCGGGACAAGTTGAATCAGTAGTCATCTTATTGAATGACAATACTAATTCAAGGGACCAATTGGAGGGAGAGTTCCTTTCACAGCGTGTGGAGAGTCTGTGATCATATCAGTAACTCATTCACCGTTGCCGCAGCGCTCCGGGCACGGACAGCAGAACTGGCCGCCACTTCCGGGGAAGGAAGCGGCTCGGGTGACTGTGAGCGGCCGCCGCGAGCCGACAGCAGAACCGGCTGCCACTTCAGCACCTTCTGCCGGCCCGCTTACCTCTGGCAGTGCTCTCTGTCTGAACACCTTTCACCTCACCGAACTGGGTCTCTGCGCATCCCTCTGCAAATGGATCCTCGACTTCCTCTAGAATTTAGAAGATTGAGGGGGGTGGGACAGGCTAGATGCAGGAAGATTGTTCCCGATGTTGGAGAAGTCCAGAACAAGGGGTCACAGTTTAAGGATAAGGGAGAAATCTTTTCGGACCGAGATGAGAAAAACATTTTTCATACGGAGAGTGATGAGTCTCTCGAATTCTCTGCCACAGAAGGTATTTGAGGCCAGTTAATTGGCTATATTTAAGAGGGAGTTAGATGTGGCCCTTGTGGCTAGAGGGATCAGGGGGTATGGAGAGAAGGCAGGTACGGGATACTGAGTTGGATGATCAGCAATGATCATATTGAATGGCGGTGCAGGCTCGACGGGCCGAATGGCCTACTCCTGCACCTATTTTCTATGTTTCTATCTATGTTTCTATGTTTCACAGACCATGTGTCAGACTCGATAACAATCAGCACGGGAGCACCTCAAGGCTGTGTGCTCAGCCCCCTGCTGTACTCACTCTATACTCATGACTGCATAGCCGGTCATAGTGTGAACTCTATGATCTAGTGTGATCATCAAGTTCGCTGACGACACCACTGTTGTGGGACGTATCACTGATGGGGATGAGTCAGAATATAGAAGAGAGATCGAGCAACTGTCCATATGGTGCCAGCCCAATAACCTGGCCCTCAACACCACCAAAACCAAGGAACTGATTATGGACTTTGGAAGGAGTAGGATGGGGACCCACAGTCCCGTTTATATCAACGGGTCGATGGTTGAAAGGGTCAAGAGCTTCAAATTCCTGGACGTGCATATCTCTGAAGATCTTTCCTGGTCCGAGAACACTGATGCAATTATCAAGAAAGCACATCAGCGCCTCTACTTCCTGAGAAGATTACGGAGAGTTGGTTTGTCAAGGAGGACTCTCTCTAACTTCTACAGGTGCACAGTAGAGAGCATGCTGACCGGTTGCAATTGGCTTGGTTTGGCAACTTGAGCACCCTGGAGAGGAAAAGACTACAAAAAGTAGTAAACAATGCCCAGTCCATCATCGGCTCTGACCTTCCTTCCATCGAGGGGATTTATCGCAGTCGCAGCCTCAAAAAGGCTGGCAGCCTCATCAAAGACTCACACCATCCTGGCCACACACTCATCTCCCTGCTACCTTCAGGTAGAAGGTACAGGAGCCTGAAGACTGCAATGACCAGGTTCAGGAATACCTACTACCCCACAGCCATCAGGCTATTAAACCTGGCTCGGACAAAACTCTGAACATTAAAACCCATTATCTGATATTTGCACTTTATCAGTTTATTTATTTATGTGTGTATATATTTATATTAGTCAATGCCTACTATGTTCTGTTGTGCTGACGCAAAGCAAGAATGTCATTGTCCTATCAGGGACACACGACAATAAACTCACTTGAACTTGAACTTGCTGCTTGCCGTCTTCGCACATGTCAGCCGCTTCCCGCAAATCCTTAAATTCCGACAGCCGAGTAACCTCAATTGATCCGTTGAACGCTCTGCCGGAGTTTAAGGATTTGCAGGAAGCGGCAGACATGAGCGAGGCGGGCAATCGGCAGGAGAGAGGTTTTTAGACGGAGAGCACTGCCAGAGGTGAGCGGGGACCGGCACAAGGGGCTGTCCGCTCCCGGCGGCCACTCGCAGCCACTCGAGCTAATTCACTCCCCGGGCACAATGCGGTGGCTCCGTGCCCGGAGCGTCGCAAGTGGGTTACTGGTCGCGATCCCCTCCTTCACAACGCTCTTACCTTCCCCGCAACTTTACCCCGGGCCAGACTCCCCAAACACTGTGAAAGGAGCTCTCCCCCAACCCCAGTAAATACGGTATTTAAAAACATAAAGCACCAAAACATGTACTTACCACGTTATTGGTACACAAACTCCATTCTTCACTCTTTGTTTCCTAAGATACTTTTAAAATAATGACAATCCATATTTGAAAAACCCGCCAAGAAACTTGTGCTGCGCATGCACAGTAGGCTGCTGCGCATGCGCAGTGCTGCAAAGGCAGAATTTCAGCTGCCTTCAGCCCCGCTTGTCATTGACGGTTTGACACAGCGCTGAGGGCACATGTGCTGCACAGACCTTTGCGTGTTACAAGTACTGCGGTTAAAAGGCACAGAGAATTATGCCTACCCCTAAGAGATCGATTTCTTAGGTAGGCATAATTCTCCTATGCCTTTACTATTTATATTTAATAATCACCATTTCATAATTTTTGTTGGGCTCTGGCTGTGAACTGAAGGCAGTAAGTGGTGAAGTTTTTCCTAGATTAACTCCGCTCCAGTTAGAAACTTGTTGGAGGCAAATTGCAACGTTGTGTCACAAAACATGGAGAAAGGCAGTGGACAATGACCTGACCTTTCTTGCCACCTGTCTGTATACAGGTTGAGTCTAAGGAAATATCAAGTGATGGAGGGCATGGTTTTAAGGTGAGAGAGGCAAAGTTTAAAGGAGATGTACGAGGCACGATTTTTACACAAGAGGATGGTGAGTACCTGGAATACACTGTCCAGGGTGGTGGTTGATGCAGCAATAATAGTGGCATCTAACAGACTTTTGGAGAGGCACATGGATATGCATGGAATGGAAGTATATGGATTATGTGCAGGCAGATAAAAGTTGATCTTGGTATCATGACGTACAGATTTGTAGGTTAATTGTAAATTGTAAATAGGTTTCTGTAAATTGTCCCTAGTGTGTAGGATAGAACTAGTGTACGGGTGATCACTGGTCGGTGTGGTCTCTGTGGGCCCAAGGGTCTGTTTCCACACTGTATCTTTAAACTAAACTAAACTAAGATAGACTATTTTCGGTTTAAACCAGCATCGGCAGTTCCTTCGTACACTAAACTAAACAAAACTGATTCATTTAATGTAAATACCTTACATTTAAATCTAGATCTTCTCCCTCTGCGGACTAGTGTTTACAATTGCAGTTATATTTCTTTCCTCATTCTGCGGTGTGTGATGTTAATCCGATGTGATTACAACACTCAGAAATGTTACAGCAGCATGGAACTGTGAAATATGCTTCATATCTTCCTACCGTCTCACTTGATGTAGTGACTGAAAATGCATTAGGAAGTCACACAGTCTGCTACCCAACTAAAACCTCTTATCCCATGCAATCCCTCCTTGATCATTGTAAGTAATAAACAACTCTGGCAGAGGGAATGTGTGGAAAGGAACTGCAGCTTTATACCAAAGATAGACACGGAATGCCGGAGTATCTCCACAGGTCAGGCAGCATCTCTGGAGAAAAGGAATAGGTGACATTTCGGGTCTGAAGAAGGGTTCTGACCCGAAACGTCGCCAATTCCTTTTCTCCAGAGATGCTGCCTGACCCGCTGAGTTACACCAGCATTTTGTGTCTATCTTCGGGCAAAGGGAAATTTTGAACAGCAATGTTGTAGAATTATACCCATCTTCAACAACTGCCTCATTACATTATGGTATGATCAATAGATGAGAAGATGTTGCATGTTACCTTGTAGGGGCAGCACAGTGGCACAGTAGTAAGCTGCTGCCTTACAGCGCCAGAGACCGGGGTTCGATCCTGAGCTTGGGTGCTGTCTGTACCAAGTTCGTGCATTACGCCGTGACCATGTGGGTTTTAACCAAGATTTTCAGTTTCCTCCCACACTACAAAGATGTACAAGTTTATAGGTTAATTGGCCTGGTATGAGTGTAAATTGTCCCTAGTGTGTGTACGATAGTGTTAAAGTGTGGGGATCACTGGTGGCTGAAGGGCCTGTTTCCGCTCTGTATCTTTAAACAAAACAAAATTAAACTAAACTAACTGTTTGAACATTGAATTTTCCAGATTTAGGTAGCTAAACGACCCCCCTCCTTTCAATTTTCGTCCCTCTCTTCCCTATGCCCTACCTGGGCTTGCATCCATTTCACCCTTTCCCACTTCCCTCGTCCCCTTCCACCAATATTCCTTACTCTGGCTTTACAATTCACGCTTCTTCTTTCCTTATCTCACATTCTTTTTATCTTTTCGTCTCTGGCTTTTGTCCAAACCATCTATTTATGAATCTCCTCCCCATCATCTGTAGCCAACTATCACTTGTCAGGCTTTGTCCTGCCTTCACCCCAACCCACTACAATCCATCTGAGGAAAGGTTCGAACCCCAAAAGTCACTTCCCAAGAGATGCTGCCTGACGTGCAGTGTTACCCCAGAATGTTGTGTCTTTTTGGGTGAAGTTAGTTTGATCAAAGTCACTGGTGATGTTGGACTTGGCCTCGGGGAGTTTATGACCAAGTATATTCATCCATAGCCAGTTTGACATTGGCTTGTATTTAAATACAGAAGTTGTTTCTGTGTTAAAACCAGGGTGCAATTATTCCAGATAGTCTATAAAATGAAATAAAATCCTTATTCCTTTTATAAATGGCACAGTATTGCATTTACATCAACATGTCTGTGAATGTGTGTGCAGAAGATTACAATAGAATTCTAATCTTATAACTTCCTACAGAAATGAATGACTGATACAGTTAGAAACAAAACTTCCATCCCAGTATTAATTCTGTCTTCCTTATTTCACTGTGTCTAATCTTCATTGAAAATTTTTGAAAGATCCTTCTTTCCATTTTTTGCCATATATTTCATGGAGTTGTGCAATTCATGTTGATACGCACTGAAGATAGCAACACATTATACTTCCTATCCAGCAATAATGGAGGAAATGTATCTGAAATATCTTTTTTTCTTTTTAGAGGGCCCATAAAAATCACACTTCTTATTTTTCACAGACACAATTTGTGTGATGTCCACCTTTTCTGCGCATCTCAATCCAAATAGCATCAGAATCTTTCACCCAGGGCCTCACTGTGCTAATGTATTTTTTGGCTACAAAACGTCGATGCAATGAATTTGACAGCGTACCCAATGCATAGGCAAGTTAAATACACATGGCGGTCCCCGAGGCTGAAGATGGAGACGCAGGCAAGACCAAAGAAGGGTCTCAACCCGAAGCATCTTCTATTCCTTTTCTCCAGAGATGCTGCCTGACCCGCTGAGTTGCTCCAGCAGTTTGTGTCTTTCTTCAGGTTAAATGCACAGTACGACACAAAGAGCTGAAGTAACTCAGCAGGTCAGGCAACATCTCTGGAGAACATAGAGATGTGACGCTTCGGGTTGATACCCTTCTGCAGATGACCCTCCAAAACTGGTACACCTTGGTGAAAGCAAGGGCTGACATTATAATAGAGGCCTTCTCTCACAAAGGATGACCATTGAGATGGCCTCCCATTGATTCCACAATGGGCAACTCAATGACCAAGGAAAGCAATTGGATTTTGAGATGGGTGTCAGGGCATATCCCTAATGTGGTAGAAATGGTACCATAGCTCAGATCTGTCTCCAGTAAGTTGCATAAGGAGGAGATCACAGAAATCCTGATTGATTCTAATGTCGAAAGAAGGATGGTGCAATTTTATTTAAAAATACAGAAGAACATGCTTTCTGAGAACATATATTACTTGGAGATTTTCTTATTCTTGTCACGCATCTGCTAATTAATGTATAGAATGGAACTACAGAGGCTGGTTTGTACTGAAGAAAGGAGCAAAGTGCAGGAGTAACTCAGTGGGTCAGGCAGCATCTCTGTAGAAAAAGGATGAGTGACATTTAGGGTTGTAACCTTTCTTCAAATCTTCTTAATTAATCTAATAGTACACATTTTATCCATTAAAACATGTGAGATAGTGTTCACGTGCACCAGGGAAAAGGATACAGATACAAATTGAGCTCTAATTCAAAAATAACAGACTGTTCAATGCAGATTGTTAAAAATGTATGGTCAGTTACTTGCAATTGACAAGCATATGAGTTTCATCCTGATTTAACATTGTAAACAAATAGCTTTAATATTAAATAGGATATTGATCTGCTTCTCTATGTAGCATGGCATCAGAATGGATGATCAGAAAGAAGAACTTAGTAAAAATTGGAGTCAGATGGTGGCACATTGGCACAGCGATAGAGTGGCTGTCTTACAACACCAGAGACCCGGGCTCAATCCTGACTATGAGTACTGTCTGTGGGGTGTTTGCACAGTCTCCCTGTGACCGCATGGGCTTTCTCAGGGTGCTCTGGTTTCCTCCCACACTGTAAAGATGTGCTGGTTTGTAGATGAATTGGCTTTGTTGAAATTGTCCCTAGTGTGTGGGATAGTACTAGTGTACGGGGTAATCACTGGTCGGTGCGGACCTGGTGTGCCAAAGGGCCTGTTTCCACTCTGTATCTCTAAAATATAAAGATCTTAGAAACTGATCAATATTAATGAGAAATAAAATAAATTAGTTGCTTGTTAAATGTCAATATTAGAATAATGATACAAGGTGGAATATGTGCAAACAAGGCAACTAAGTAATTTTCCAAAAGAAATAAAAGGGAAGAATTCGAAACAGAGGCAAATTCTTTCCTTTTAAGAGGAACATAGATAGTGATTTATGTGCCTATGAAAGCTGTCAAACACTCAAGAAAAAATAATTCATGACTGTCTAACAGATTTGGTAGGTTGTGATTTGATGTGTCATTAGTAAAAAAAAGAGAGATATTTCAGCTTCTGACCAAAATAGGTAGAAGGCTGAAAAGCACACAGCACAGAAAAGGGCCATTCTGTCCGCTGAATTCATGATAACCATTGAGTTAACTAAACACTAACTTTGCATTAATCCTAATTTATTCTCTCCGGATGCCCAACAAACTTCCCCTGGTTCAGCCATTCTTCTACATACTAGGGGCAATTCACATTTGCTACTTGACCTCTCAATATGATTATTGTCGTGATGTGAGAGGAAATCACAATAGGTCTATGTAGATGATGCAGATGCTGGACTTTTGAGCAAAGCACAAAGTGCTGGAGAACTCAGCGGGTCAGGCAGCATGTGCCTCGGTCACCTGCTCATGCCATGTGCCTCCCCCCACTATACCCCCCTAAACCCTGTGGTCTGTTATTGTGACGGTTTACTGTAGGTAGGTAGATAGTGGCAGGAATCTGGGAATAAAACCAGTGCAGTAAATCAATAGTAAGCTCTAACTCAATTGATTTTGTCGCTAGTACTATGTACAGTACAACCTTTCTGATTTAGATATATTGTTTGTTACTGTGCCAGCTGTTCCAAATGAAAATGATTGCTGTTTATTTCAGTGACGGATACTGCTTGGTACAAAAAACCCTTGTCTTCATTAACACTGCTCTTTGTGTTCTTTATCATCTATAATAGATAATACAATATAATATAAAGATACAGCATTGAAACAGGCTTCAGCCCACCAAGTCCACACTGACCTCCAATCACCCGTACACACTCGTTCAATGTTATCCCACTTTCCCATCCACTCCCTATGCACTCGGGGCAATTTAAAGAGGGCCAATTAGCCTACAAACCCGCATGCCTGTGGGATGTTGGCGGAAACCGGAGTACCCAGAGGAAACCCACACAGTCGCAGGGAGAATGTGCAAACTCCACACCGGCAGCACCCGAGGTCGGGATTGAACCTGGGTCTCTGGCGCTGTGAGGCAGCAGCTCTACCAGCTGCACCCACTGTGCCTCAGCAAATAGAACTGTTTGCAAATTCATGTACATTCAAAACTAGAAGCCCTGAAAAAAAATGTCAGATTTATTTGATTTTTTATTCTGAGCATCTGTTTCTCTGAAGAAACGTACTGCTTGTGTAAAATTCTGTTGTTGCCAAGTCAAGTTTCTTGACATTTCCTGACATTTCATGACAGTTCTAGTTTGGCACCACACAATTAACAAAATATTATAAATGCACTATATTGTACAAATCATTGTTGCTTGCAGTTGTCTTTAATTATCTTTCTTTATCATAACAGATAACATTATAATAGGTAGATTATTCATTGTGCTGTAATGAATGTAACACCATATGTTGATCATATCCTAATAATGGATTTGACTTAAACCTTCAAATTTAATATGAATTTGTTAAAGTTTTAATAACACAGTGTGGCGGCACCTGTGGGCCGCCACACTGCAGGCAGAACGAACGCTCGGCTCTGGAGGGAGGTGTGAGGAGTCTTGGTGTGGGAGGCACAGGTCACGGGGTTGATCCTTAGGGGTATTTAAGGTTGGGCAACGCCTGTGCCCATTTGAGGAGTAGGGACCAGCACTGTAATAATAATAAATACGTTTCGTTCACACAACTTTGTGTTCCGACTGATTCTTGGCTGGAATCCTGCGAGTTCCCGCTACAGCTGGTAAATTACCGATGTGTTAAAGTGCCATTAAATATCCTCCATAGTATTACTAAAGGGCAAATAACATAATAAAATCAATCATAGGCCAAATACAGGGATTCTGAAACAAACACAGAGAATGTTCGTTATTTAATGCTGTGTGTTGTAGAGTTGCAAATTGTGTTGGAGAATGACACGTTCATGATTAATATGGATATCAAAGGTTGTAGGGAGAAGGCAGGAGAATGGGGTTAAGAGGGAAGATAGATCAGCCATGATTGAATGGCAGAGTAGATTAGATGGGCCGAATGGTGGTCACGGGGACGCAGCGGTCGAGTTGCTGCCCTACAGCGAAAGCAGCGCCGGAGACCTGGGTTTGATCCTGACTACGGGTGCTGTCTGTACGGAGTTTGTACGTTCGCCCCGTGATCTGCATGGCTTTTCTCCGAGATCTTCGGTTTCCTCCCACACTCCAAAGACGTACAGGTTTGTAGGTTAATTGGCTTGGTAAATGTCAAAGAATTGTCCCTGGTGGGTGAAGGACAGTGTTAATGTGCGGGGATTGGTGGTTGGCGCGGACCCGGTGGGCTGAAGGGCCTGTTTCCACGCTGTAGCTCGAAACTGAAATAAACTAAGAATGGCCTAATTCTGTTCCTATCACATGATCTTATGACCTGATGAGAATGGGGTTGAGAGGAAAGATAGCCATGATTGAGTGGTGGAGTAGACTCGAAGGTTCAAATGGCCTGATTCTGCGTCTATGGCTTATGAGCTTATGTGTATGGAGAGTGAAATTAGTCAACCTAAAATATCAACGTGGCAAACCAACGAAAATCCTCTGAAACACATTTTTTTTTTAACACAAAACTGATATTTTGGTATTTATTGAAAAACAGAATATCATCTTCTGAATAGATTGCAAGGCTATAAATGGAACAGTAATTTTTTATTAGTGTTGCTGATAGTGATTTATAATAAGTAGCAGAAACATTCAGGGTCACATAGACCCTTCATCAGATGAGGGATTGCTAAAATGAGTCTAAGATTCAGTAATTTATCATTCTTTGTTAAAGGGATTTGTGAAAAAATGGTATATTTGAAATTTGTTTGGTAAATCCAGCTATATGCAGATTACCATTTACAGTGTTCTTCTGATTTTTGTTGACTGATGTGGTAAAATATTTTTTCAGGATATCCAGTAGATGTTTATGCCATAACTTATAAGATCTAATAAGCTTAATATTCCATGGGAGTTATGAGCAATGGCTGTTAAGTAGACTGTTTGTTCTGCAGTAAAGTGTGTTCATTTATCAAGGGTATTCATTGAAAGTCTCCAGGTTGTCCTTGGTGTTATTTCAGCCAATTATCTCACTGCTGAAATAATGCAGGCAGTTTCCAGCGGCGCTAAGTCTATTTTTGACATCACCTACAAGGTGAACACAAATGTGTGGTAAATTCCATAATGAGTCAAGCCTTAGTGACAATGTTATATCATTTCCACCATTCACTTAAATGATTAATTTTCTGTCTGGAAGAGGATCTTTTTTATTATTATGCATTGTGAGCAGGCTAGACGTAGAGTACCGTGATAATGACTCCTGTTTACATCCGGTTGTTATAGAGTCATAGAGTGATACAATGTGGAAACAGGCCCTTTGGCCCAACTTGCCCACACCGCCCAACATGTCCTAGCTGCACTAGCCCCACCTGCCAGAGCTTGGTCTATATTCCTCCAAACCTGTACTATCCATGTACTTGTCTATCTGTTTCTTAAACAAAGGGATAGTCCCAGCCTCAACTACCTCCTCTGGCAGCTTGTTTCATACATCCACCACCCTTTTGTGTGAACAAGTTACCCCTCGGATTCCTATTAAATCTCTTCCCCTTCACCTTGAACCTATGGCCTCTGGTCCGCGATTCCCCTACTCTGGGAAAGAGACTCTGTGCATCTACCTAATCTATTCCTCTCATGATTTTATACACCTTAAGATCACCTCTCATCCTCCTGCCCTCCAAGGAACAGAGACTCAGCCTACTCAACCTTTCCCTGTAGCTCACACATACTAGTCCTTGGAACATCCTCGTAAATCTTTTCTGAATCCTTTCAAGCTTGACAATATCTTTCCTATAACATGATGCCCAGGGTTGAACACAATATTCTAAATGCGGTCTCACCAATATCTCATACAACTGCAACAACCTCCTAACTTCTATACTCAATACTCTGACTGATGAAGGTTAATGTGCCAAAGCCTTTTTGACCACCTTATCTACCTGCGACTCGACCTTCAAGCAACCATGCATCTGCACTCCTAGATCCCTCTGCTCTACAACACTACCCAGAGGCCTACTATTCACTGTGTAGGTCCTGCCCTTGATCGATGTCCCACAATGCAAGACCTCACACTTCTCTGTATTAAATTCCAACAACCATTCCTCCGCCCACCTGGCCAATCGATCCAGATTCTGCTGCAATCTTTCACAGCCATCTTCACTATCTGCAAAACAACTCCCCTGTGTATCATCACCAACTTGCTAATCTTGCCCTGCATGTTCTCATCTAAATCATTGATGTAGATGACAAACAGTAACCGACCCAGCACCGAACCCTGCGGCACACCGCTAGTCACAGGCCTCCAGTCTGAGAAGAAACCTTCCACCATTACCCTCTGCTTCCTTCCATTAAGCCAATTTGCTACTCATTTGTTGAGTGTTGTGCACTTCCATACGGGCAGCATGGTGGAGCAATGGTTGCTGCTTTACAGAGACCCGGGTTTGATCCTGACCTCAGGTGCTGCCTGTACGGAGTTTCTAAGTTCTCCCTGTGACCACGTGGGTTTTCTCCAGGTGCTCTGGTATCCTCCCACTTTCCAAAGATGTGCGGGTTTCTAAGTTAATTGGCTTCTGTAAATTGCCTGTAGGGTGTAGGATGGAACTAATGTGCGGGTGATCATTGGTCGGCAAGGACTTGGTGAGCCAAAGGACCTGTTACCATACTGCGTTCCTAAACTAAACTAAACTAAAGTAAAGTAAACTAAACTGTGCTGCTGGAGATAGGCTGCTAGAGTCAACTCTTATAAAAAGTTATTATGACTCTAAATCTTAGAAAAACAATGTGCTGGACTAACTCAGTGGGTCAGGCAGCATACATGGAGGGGATGGATAAGTGACGTTTCAGGTCAGGTCCCTTCTTCCTTAGATCCTGATTGACCTTGAACTAGGGGGCTTGGAAACAGAGCTGGAAGCCACGAGGCAAGTGCCTAGGAAGGTCACATGGCTATTGTAATGTGATTGGGTCAGAGCATGGCCGGGAGCAGGAGCAGCAAGATTCATGGAGGTGGAGCAGTGAGAGGGGGTCTCACAGAAGAGAGGGAGAACTTCTTCAAAGTAGGCATACCTTGAGGAGATTTCACAGTGGAGCAGTAAAATGTACACACATGGACCTGCAGATACTGGAATCTTGTGTAGAATACAACGTGCTAGAGTAACTCAGTGGGCCAAGCAACATCTTTGCAGGACATGGATAGGCGATGTTTCAGGTTGGGTGCTGACCCAAAATGGGTGATCCAGATATGCTGCCTGACCAACTGAGTTACTCCAGCACTTAGAGTTCCATGCAAGATTCCAGCATCTGCAGATCCTTGTATAAACATCTTCTCTTGTAAAGATTTTATGTTCAGGCAAGAATTCATCACTGCAGGTATTTTCCCCAAACTTGTTCCACTAAAATCCTTCCAGTTTAGTATTGGAAATCCATCCACAAACCCCCCCACCCCCTCTTTGAATGCAATGACCGGAGAAATGTCTGCTTTTTCTTCTACAAGTGCAGTACATGGAATTACCAGACAAGGGAAAAAAGAACATCCACGTTTGTCTATTGGCATTCTAATGTTTCTCTTTTTTTGCAGGGATTCTTGGACTTAAACTTGAACTTGGATTCTCAATGGACGTGATCAAGATCTTGTGCTTGCTTTCTCATCGGAAGGTAACATTTTTTTTGACATTTGTGGATATATTTATGAAAATTCAGAAACAAGCTCGTCTCGTGGTGTGAGGTAGAGCTGCTTCCTCACACCACGAGGGACCTGGGTTCAATCCCGAGCTTGGGTGCTGTCTGTATGGAGTTTGCACGTTCTCCCTGTGACCGTGTGGGTTTTCTTCGAGTGCTCCAGTTTCCTCCCACGACCCAAATACATGCGGGTTTGTCGGTTAATTGGCCTCTGTAAAACTGTCCCTGGTGTGTAGGGAGTGGAGGAGAAAGTGGGATGACATAGAACTCCTGTGATGGTCGGCATGGACTTGATGGGCAGAATTGACTGTTGCAATGTTGAATGTCTACACTGATCTAAACAATGAAGTTTAAAATGATGATCTAAACATTCCAGTTCTTCCACTCTGGTTTGGATTCTTTCATCTTAAACTCAAAAACAGTACCAAAAAATTCACATTTTCATATCTGTAAGCCAGACAATGTCATTGTAGATAGACATGAAATGCTGGAGTAACTCAGCGGGACAGGCAGCATCTCAGGAGAGAACGAATGGGTAACATTTTGGGTCGAGACCCCTCTACAGACCAGTGTCATTGTATATATGGTATATGTTACAAATTGACAACAGATTAACTTACAATTCATCATCTAGATAGTGTGATGTTTCACAGTTAAACGAACAATGCAAAACTGTGCCTTGGCACTGATACAAATCACTTTTATTGGCACTCTTGTTAGAAACCAGCTAATAGAGTTTAACTTGAACCCTTCCTGATAAATTTAACTGAAAACCACTCGTAAACAGGAGCAGGGAATGTGATTTGTGAATAGCTACCACCCACTGCCTCCATCACAAGCAGAACGTTGCTTGCTAATATATATCAGTGTTGTGTGCATTCAGTGAGAGCCAAGCTGTTGATTGGCAGCTGGTATCAGCAGGAGACAAATGTTGTGAATGGATAATCCTATTAAAAAATCAACCTCTTAAAGTACAGGTGATCGATGGTTGGCGTGAAGTCAACCACGCCATTGGATAGAAAATTGGTTGGCAGACCGGAAGCAAAGAGTAGGAGTGAACGGGTCCTTTTCAGAATGGCAGGCAGTGGTGAGTGGAGTGCCGCAAGGCTCGGTGTTGGGGCCACAACTGTTTACCATATATATTAATGATTTGGAAGAGGGAATTAGGAGCAACACTAGCAAGTTTGCGGATGACACAAAGCTGGGTGGCAGTGTGAACTGTGAAGAGGATGTTAGGAGGTTGCAGGGTGACCTGGACAGGTTGAGTGAATGGGCAGATGTGTGCCAGATGCAGTATAATATAGATAAATGTGAGGTTATCCACTTTGGCGGCAAAAACAAGGGGGCAGATTATTATCTCAATGGGGTTAGGTTAGGTAAGGTGGAGGTACAGCGAGACCTGGGTGTCCTTGTACACCAGTCACTGAAAGTTGGCGTGCAGGTACTGCAGGCAGTGAGGAAAGCTAATGGAATGTTGGCCTTCATAACAAGAGGATTTCAGTATAGGAGTAAAGAGGTTCTTCTGCAGTTGTATAGGGCTCTGGTGAGACCACATCTGGAGTATTGTGTACAGTTTTGGTCTCCTAATTTGAGGAAGGACATCCTTGTGATTGAGGCAGTGCAGCGTAGGCTCACGAGATTGATCCCTGGGATGGCGGGACTGTCATATGAGGAAAGATTGAAAAGACTAGGCTTGTATTCACTGGAGTTTAGAAAGATGAGGGGGGATCTTATAGAAACATATAAAATTATAAAAGGACTGGACAAGTTAGATGCAGGAAAAATGTGCCCAATGTTGGGCGAGTCCCGAACCAGGGGCCATAGTCTTAGAATAAAGGGGAGGTAATTTAAGATTGAGGTGAGAAAAAACGTTTTCACCCAGAGAGTTGTGAATTTATGGAATTCCCTGCCACAGAGGGCAGTGGAGGCCAAATCACTGGATGGATTTAAGAGGGAGTTGGATAGAGCTCTAGGGGCTAGTGGAGTCAAGGGATATGGGGAGAAGGCAGGCACGGGTTATTGATAGCGGACGATCAGCCATGATCACAATGAATGGCGGTGCTGGCTCTAAGGGCCGAATGGCCTCCTCCTGCACCTATTTTCTATGTTTCTATGTTTCTAAGTCAGTGGGCCGAAGGGCCCGTTTCTGTGCTCTGAAAACTAAACTAGTGGTGCAGTGGCACAGTGGTAGAATCACTGCCGCACAGCGCCGGAGACCCGGGTTTGATTGTGACTATGGGTGCTGTCAGTGTGGAGTTTGAATGTTCTTCCTGTGGCTGCATACGTTTTCTTTGGTTGCTCCGATTTCCTCCCACATCCCCAAAACATGCAAGTTTGTAGGTTAATTGGCTTCTGTAAATTGCCCTAGTATGCAGGATGGAAAAGTGAGATAACATAGAACTAGTGTGTGGGAGATCAATATTCAGCATGGACTTGCTTGTCTGAAGGGCCTGTACCCATGCCATCACCCTAAACTACACTAAACTATGAAGGGAAATGGACAATCAACATTTCATGGTCAATGGTTCAATGGTTCCTTTATTATCGTGTATCTAGGTGCAGTGAAATTCTTTTTTTTTGCATATAGATCAGTAAGATTATTACCATTCATAAGTGCAATCACCAATTCAGTGCATAATACATGGAAGCAGCCCTCTGAGTCTATATGCAATAGTCGTCAGATTTGGTGTCAGTTTACAGTACCGACTGCAGATGGAACATAATGGCCTATAGTTGCCATCACCTCCATCCGGTCACCCCATGAACTGCTGTTCCTCTCCTCGCCATCTTCAACCAGAGCTGGAAAGCTTATCTGGTGATTGTTGATTTGGTTGGGTAGGGAGTATTGGGGATCAACAGTAGGAGAGAAAGGAGGGAGAGCAAGGAAAGCAGGGAAGTCGAACATAATGTTATAAGGTCATAAGTGATAGGAGTAGAATGAGGCCATTCAGCCCATCAAGTCTACTCCACCATTCAATCATGGCTGATCTATCTCTCCCTCCTAACACCATTCTCCTGCCTTTTCCCCATAACTTCTGACACCTGTACTATTCAAGAATCTGTCTATCTCCGCCTTAAAAAATATCAATTGATGGCCTCCACAGTTTTCTGTGGCAAAGAATTCCACAGATTCACCACCCTCTGACTAAACAAATTTCTCCTCATCTCCTTCCGGAAAAGAACGCCCTTTAATTCTGACGTTATGACCGCTAGTCCAAGACTCTGTCTCACTAGTGGAAACAATCTCTCCACATTCACGCTATACAAGCCTTTCACTATTCCGCACGTTTCAATGAGATTCCCCTTCATTTTTCTAAACTCTAAACAGGGGGATAGAAGGGCATCTACCAGGGTTGTTATAGGTAGTCCATGGTATCACAGAAACTGTGCAAGGTGATGTGTCACCCAAGGTGACCACACAACCCATGGGCTGACAGAGGTTATTGGGAATGTTTACACGTATTCCACTCCGGGAGTAAGCGGCATGCCGAAGTGCACACTGAGTAAAATGTAATTGAATTTATGGACCATCATTTTTTCAGTGAGTAATTTCTGATGATAATTTTTAATTCCATTAGCCACACTTGCTTTTACATTATCACCAATCTACATTTTTATTCTATCTTTTCTGTCCCTACCATTAATCCCTTGCACCCACCACATCTCTGTCCTAGTACATTGCATTAGATTTGAAACAATTTCCTATTTTGAAAGTTAGGAACCAGCTTGTCATTTCAAGTTTGTCTGAAGAAGTGTCCCGACCAGAAACGTCACCTGTGCATGTTCTATTTTATAGTTGGTAGAAAATCCACAAATAATATATATTAAATTTTAATTCAGGATTTTAATGCAACAAATTGTTTTCCCTTCTTCCCTTTACGTGTAATTCCTTGTTGATGTCGGGGATAAACTAGACCTGAATGTTAATTGCTAACTCCTGAACACCACTCGGAGTGTTTAGTTTAGTTTAGAGATACAGCATGAAAAAAGGCCCTTCTGCCCACCGAGTCTATGCTGACCATTGATCCCCTGTTCACACAAGTTTGTGGAGGCGGGACAGCAGAGTGAAG